>CAWUFW010004511.1:0-1200000 GCA_963921515.1 Calotriton arnoldi | reverse complement strand
AGAATATTGTCTAACACACATATTGCATCCGAAATATCATGTACAAAAATATCACCTCATTGGAGATAATAAAGAAAACCTACAGTCAATAAGATGATATTTTGGACACAGTATGTATGCCAGATGAAAGTTCTGCATGCAATTTTCTGATATACAGCCTGTAGGAAGCTGTCAAGAGTTGAGTATGTAGTTGATCAAACCTGTGATGTTATGGGAGTGAGAGTGTGTATGACGTGACTTTATCTACCTGCAGGGGCATAGCTTCAAGGAGGGTGTTTGGAGTGTGACACCCTCACCCCTCTTCCCCCAATTAAATGCATTATTTGCTTAGTAGTTGGGTCTGGGGCAAAAAGTGGGGGCTGAAACGTCTATGTTAGTTTTTCCCACTTATTTAATTGGGAAATTTGAGATTCACCCCCCAAAAAAAAAAAATCTCATTGACTAAGCTACTCCCCTGTCTACTTGCCATTCTAATGAACTTATTTCCATGCCTAGCATAAGCAATATCGTATGTTATCAGTGTACCAGTATTCCCTTTAGTTTAATTGCGGGACCTAAAACAATCCATAGCAGTTGCTGTCAGTAACACAATGTTATGTAAAATATTTGTGGAATGCTTGCTTGCAGCTTCTTAGATCAAATTTAAAAAATGATGTATTGTATTGTAGTTGCATTTACGTAACAGGACATACCCTTGATAAGGTACCGAACAGCATGGAGGAAGGCTCCATTTTACTTCATCAAGCTTGCTTGATTGGAAAAGTGTATGTTTACAGAGTGGCCTATGAGGAAGGTATTTTGGTATTGTTCTTCAATAGCACAGTCGTGCACATTTCATGCTATATGTACTATGTAACCTATGCTTCATAGTGTTACATCGATAGCTACAAGCAGTGGCGGCTCTTCCTCCTTCAGTTATTATCATGTTATGTTTCCTTTGCGGGCGGGAGGGTGGGCGGGGCTGCTCTGCTCACGGAGCAGGGCAGGGGCAGAGTGGTTTGCCCACTCAAGTGCGCAATGACTGTTTGGTCGGCCCTTTCGGGCCGCCCATAGCAGTCATGCGCTCTTCCCTGTTCTTCATGCAGGCTGCATTACAGCCTGCATGGAGAACATGCCCAGCCCTACAGCCCCTGGCTGAGCGCCGTATCAAGGCGCTCAGACCAATCACAATGCTGCACTACAGCGTTGTGATTGGCTTAGGGGAGGGAGCCTGGCTTTCTGTTCCTGGAAGCGGACACAGGAGAGCAGGAGCACAGAAGATGAGGGGCCCTGCCTCGAGGTAAGTTTAAAAAAAAAAAAAAAAAATCTAAACCCCGCTCCCCCCGCACGACACCCCCGTGACGCGCTACTTCCACGCCCCCACCCGCGAGCCATGCCGGCCACCCCTGGCCACAAGTACATCGGGGGTCTTTACATCACAGGTAAACTTTTAGTATTTTACTTCACAGTTCTTTACTTCACAAGTAAGTTATTTTTAATGAGTTTAAAGTCATATATTTTAATAATATATGTGTGTATACGTATGTAGATATTTATGTATGTTTATACATATATCTATATGTACATATGTTTATGTATATATATGTATAACCTCAAAATAGTATCATCAAATCCAAACATAATACTCACGAGCCACTCCTTAGATGTGAAATTGCATGTGTTTTTCAGTGCTGAATGGAGTGACATAGAGTCTCTCCATTCGGCACTGAAATAAAAACTTCACAACGCTGGACTGGGTTGTGAGTATCATTTATCGATTTCATTATGCCATTTTGCGGCTTGAAATCCTGCATACATGTCTATTTTCACAGTAGGTGGGTGCTACCTCGACATCTGGACATATATATATATTCACTGAAAAAACCATAGGTTTCAGACATGTTGTAGTTAGAAATTAGTATTTAAAAAACCTTTGAAATTCACTGAAAAAACCATAGGTTTCAGGCACGTTATAGTTAGAAATTAGCATTTAAAAACCTTAGAAATTCACTGAAAAAACCATAGGTTTTAGGGACAGTTATAGTTAGTTGGACATTTCACTCGTACAAAACCAGTGAAATTCCCCTGTTATAGTTAGTTCAGCTAACTATAACTCGCGCCCTGCAATGCACTGCTGATGACGTCACATATTCATCACTCATGACATGGTCAGTGACATCACTGATGACATCTCAAATGACATCACTGATGACATCATCCAGTGACTGTGTGTTTCTGTAAAGTTTAAATATTTTTAATATATATAGGGAAAGGCGTATTGAAGAATGAGTGGGTGTATAAGTGTCTGTATGGATGATTTAGTAGGTGCGTGACTGACTCTATAAGTGAGTGATTAAACGTAACTTACTGAATGCATGGGTTAGTGACTAAACTGGGTGAATTTCTGTATCCGTCTGTCTGTTGCTGTGTAAGTGGTGCATGGGTTTGTGAATAGCTACATGAGTGTCTATATGAGTTATTGATTGGTTGTCTGAGTATCTGTATGGGTGCCTGAGTGTTTGTGTGGGTGGGCTGTGTGCGACTCTGTGCATAGATGTGTGAGTGGGTGATTCACTGGGTGGATGGTTTCAAGAGTGCATCTGTGATAGACTGTATGGGTGGGTGAGTGTGTGTAAGAGTGTGTTAGTGAGTGAATGTATGTCCCAGTGGTACATGTGTGAGTAACTACATATGTGAAAGGCAGTATATATGTGTGTTGGAGTATATAAATAGCTATAAGCGAGATGTGTGATTGTGAGAGTGGCTGTATGGATGAGTGTGTGCTTGTATCAGTGATTGTATAAGAGCGTAAGAATGTGCTAGTATTTGTATGAGTAAGTGAGCTGGTGTGTGTATAACTGTATAGGTGAGTAAATGGCAGTGTGTTTAATTATTTGCATGAATGACTAGGTGTGTGAGTACCTCTATGGATGAGTGGCGGTGTTTGAGTGTCTATATAGGAGTATGAGTGCATATGATAGTCCTGTACTGAGTGACCGTAAGTATGAGTGACTGTACGGGTGAGTGAGTGGATGTGTGTGTGTAGACCTAAGAATCAGTGAGTGGGTATGTAGTTATTGGTGTTGGAGTGTCTATGGTTTTGCGAATTGCAGTCTGTAATTTAGAGTGGGTGTATCAAAGGTTATATTAGGGTGTGAGAAGGTGCATCAGATTATCACGTGGATGATGTCATCAGTGATGTCATTTGAGATGTCATCAGTGATGTCATCAGTGATGTCACTGACCATGTCATGAGTGACGTCATCAGCAGTGCAGTGCATTGCGGGGGCGCGAGTTATAGTTAGCTGAACTAACTATAACGGGGGAATTTCTCTGGTTGTGTACGAGTGAAATGTCCAACTAACTATAACTTTCCCTAAAACCTATGGTTTTTTCAGTGAATTTCTAAAGTTTTTTAAATGCTAATTTCTAACTATAACGTGCCTGAAACCTATGGTTTTTTCAATGAATTTCAAAGGTTTTTTAAATGCTAATTTCTAACTATAACATGCCTGAAACCTATGGTTTTTAAGTGAATTTCAAAGGTTTTTTAAATGCTAGTTTCTAACTATGCCTACAGAGGTAGGACATGTGAAGAAAGAAGAAGAAAAGCGCAGAAAGAAGGAAGACAAATGCAGAAAGAGGCAACAGAAGTCCAGAAAGACGAAGAAAAGTGCAAGAAGAAGGAAGAGATGTGCAGAAAGAACCAACAGAGGAGTAGAAAGTACTCCCGTGCCCCCAACTTTTTGCTGATGGGTACTGGTGGTAACTGACTCTGTCTCTGGTGGTAAAAGACACTTAGAATACAGTGAAAACACCTACATACACTAGGGAACACTATGCGTTGGGGTACCCCTGTGATTAGCATGACCTCCTCTGTATTTGCCATGAGTTAGTGCCTGGGTCATTGGATGAGTACATGGGTACTGACTGGATGATTAGAGTACTGCAAGGAGAGTGGTTGGTGAATTTATAAGTGCTTGTGTTTTGGCGGAGTGATTGGATAAGTACATGGTGCTCGCTGGTTGATTGGAGGAGTGCATGGGTAGTGACAGGGCGATGGCTGGACTGCATCAGTAGTGCTCAGGGTAAGTTGGAGGATTAATTCCCCTTGAATCCTGAGGGTCCCTATTTGATAAAAGCCCTGGCGGTGGCGGTCCCGGGGCTTAGGGGGCCTTGGAGGCCCCCAAACAATAAAAAACAAGCCCCGGGAGGTGGAGGTCCCCGGGGCTACGGGGCCTCGCGGTCCTGCATATATTTGTTGGCAATGCCCCCGGGACCTGGCCCACCCGGGGTCTCAATTAAATGAGCGCGGTATCCCGCGCTTCATTTTTACATTTCGGCGGGATTCGAGACCCCAGCGCGAATTTCGCCAATTTCTTTTTAAAAAAATGCTTTTTTTGGCCCTGGGGGTCCTTGTGGGACCCCCTGAGCAGGCCTAGGGGGTCAGGGTGTTTCTACCCTGCCCCCTTTTCTTCTTTTTCACCTTTGTTTAAACTTTACAGAAACACACAGTCACTGGATGATGTCATCAGTGATGTCATCAGTGATGTCATTTGAGATGTCATCAGTGATGTCACTGACCATGTCATGAATGATGTAATATGTGACGTCATCAGCAGTGCATTGCGGGGGCGCGAGTTATAGTTAGCTGAACTAACTATAACGCCGGAATTTCTATGGTTTTGTACGAGTGAAATGTCCAACTAACTATAACGTTCCTGAAACCTATGGTTTTTTCAGTTAATTTCTATGGTTTTTAAATGCTAATTTCTAACTATAACGTGCCTGAAACCTATGGTTTTTTCAGTGAATTTCTATGGTTTTTAAATGCTAATTTCTAACTATAACGTGCCTGAAACCTATGGTTTTCCAGTGAATTTCAAAGGTTTTTTAAATGAAAATTTGTAAGTCTAATGTACCTCAATCCTATGGTTTTTTATTTTCTATATATTATCTACTGGCGGTCGCCAGTAGATAGTTATAGTTAGGACCTATTTTCCATAGGAAATCCGCAACATTCTATTTGCAATAACGTTGGCGCCGGTTGACGAATCTTCGCGAAAGCTTCCAACTTGTTGGGGTGCTCCGGTCCGCTCCTATCCTGAAAGTCTCAGGGTGATTCGTCAAGCGGGGGCCGAGAAAAAAGGGGGGTCCCAAAATTCGTTTTCCCCATTAATTTTTCCATAGGAACCTTTAGTCGCAGCTACAGCCCGAACTGCTGAACGGAATTACACCAAATTTGGCAAAGAGGTAGCCCTTGGTTCACTGTCGTGCCTTTTGCTTAAATGGTGTAAATCCGTTCAGTAGTTCCTGAGAAAATCAAAAGTAAAGTCACATATATATCTATGGCTGAGTAGAGTCCGCGCACCCTCCCGATCACGAGCTGCATGCTAATTGGCTGTCAAGTGGCTGTCAACACTCCAAATCAGGAAGTGTTGGCAGCCAATTTGTCCTTCGGTAGAACCAAGGGACAGAAACAACTGCGCAAAGCGCAAAAGGGGCAGGGTAGAAACACCCTGACCCCTAGGTCTGCTCAGGGGGTCCCACAAGGACCCCTGGGCAGAAAAGCATTTTTTTTTAAACGGCGGGATGCGCTTAGGGTGCGCGGATCCCGGCGATTAAAAAAAAAAAAAAAACACAAGAAACATGTGCGCAAAACGCACAAAGGGGGCAGGGTAGAAACACCCTGACCCCCTAGGTCTGCTCAGGGGGTCCCACAAGGACCCCCTGGGCAGAAAAGCATTTTTTTTAAATCGGCAGGATGCGCTTAGGGTGCGCGGATCCCGCCGATAAAAAAAAATCGATGGTATTTTGCCCCGGGTGGCCCAAGTCCCGGGGGCATGCGGAGGTTGCGTTATATTTTATGTGGGGGCCTCTAAGGCCCCAAACCCGAGGACCGCCACACCCGGGGCTTTAGAAAAAAATGGTGCGGGAGGGCTCTCCGCCCTCCCGCAGCCCAGGGGACCGCCACCTCCCCGGGGCACTTAGAAAATAAATGTGGGGGTCCATTTGGGACCCCCAAAGCCCCGGGGACCACCACCTCCCCGGGGCTCAGTTGATGTTGGGAGGGGGGCCGCGCGGCCCCCCTCCTGGAGGCTGTGGTGGCCCTGGAGACCGCCACCCCCCAGGGCCGGCTCCTGCAGTGTCCCGGGGTGCCTACCCCCGGGACACTGTAGTTTGCTATGGCAGGGTGGGAGCCTCGCGGCTCCCGTCCTGTCATAGCAAACTGCTTTGGATTTTGGAAGAGAGCAGGAAACCTGCTCTCTCTTCCAAAATTCAAAGCAGATTGCTTTTCCACAAGGGGAGCTGCATCTTAGCAGCTCCCTATGTGGAAAAGCAATGCCGGCTCCCACAGGACGCGGGGAGCCGGCGGGACCGTGCAGGTATTGGGTACCCCCCCCCACGGTCCCCAACGAGTGGCCAGGCCGCGGGGATGGGGTCCCGGGGCTATTAGTGGCCTGGGAGGGGCCACGCAGCCCCCTCCCCAAAAAGAAAAAGATAAATAAAAAAATAAAAAACCGGAAAGGCCGGCCCGGGAGATGGGGTCCCCGGGGCCTTAAATGGCCTGAGGAGGGGGCCACACAGCCCCCTCCAAATATTTAAAATTTTAAAAAAAGAGGGCATGCCCCGGGGCCAATATAGGCCCAGGGAAGGGGGGCCACGCGGTCCCCTTCCCGTTTTATTTTAATAAAAAAAAAAAAATGAAAATCCTCATGCCCCGGGGGATGGGGTCCCCGGGGCCAAAAGAGGCCAAGGGAAGGGGGCCACGCAGCCCCTCCCATACAAAAAATAAATAAAAAGACCGGCATCGTGCCGGAGGTCCCGCCCCACCCTGCAGCAGTCTGCAAACGCGCCCCTGGCGCGTTTGCAGATGGGGAACGAATTCCCCTTGAATACTGGGGTCCATGGGGCCCAACTAGCCCACCAGGAACCTCCAGTATGCGCCAGGGGCTGCGCTGCAGAGAGGTGTACAGAGGCCACGCCCCTTTTACACCTCTCTGCAACGCAGCTCTGTGGCGCTTTGGAGGTACATGGTGGGCTAGTTGGACTCAGGGACCCTCAGGATTCAAGGGACTAATCCCCAACTTAAAATGCGCCACGGGCGCGTTTGCACAGTGGTGAAGGGAGGGGCGGGGCTTCAGGTGACATGTGTGCAAACAGGCCCCGTGGCGCATTTTAAGATGGGGAATTAAATCCTCTTCCATCCTGAGGGTCCCTGGGGGCCAACTAGCCCACCAGGTACCTCCAATAAGCGCCACGGAGCTGCGTTGCAGAGTGTTGTAAAAAGGGGCGTGGCCTCTGTACACCTCTCTGCTACGTAGCCCCCTGGCGCATACTGGAGGTTCCTGGTGGGCTAGTTGGCCCCTAGGGACCCTCAGGATTGAGGAGGAATTAATTCTCCAACTTAAAACGCGCCACAGGGCGTGTTTGCAGACATGTCACCTCAGGCCCCACCCCTTCCTTCACCATTGTGCAAATATTCCTCTAAAATCAGCAGAACTACGAATTCCGATTTACTCACCTGTTATCAGGAGAGACCTCAGTGCTGCATCTTTGAGCCCAGTACTGATCCTGAAAAGTAATTCTAACCGTACTTACCAGTTACTTGAATTTCCTTCCATAGGCTAACATTGACTGGTTTCACTTGGAAATTCTTCTAAGTGTGGAGTTTTGGAACTTTATAATATTCCTCTAAAATCAGCCGAACTACGAATTCCGATTTACTCACCTGTTATCAGGAGAGACCTCAGTGCTGCATCTTTGAGCCCAGTACTGATCCTGAAAAGTAATTTTAACCGTACTTACCAGTAACTTGAATTTCTTTCCGTGGGATATCATTGCCTGCTTTTTGCTGAAAAAGTTTCAAAGTGTCGATTTTTGAAACATACAAATATTCCTCTAAAATCAGCAGAACTACGAATTCCGATTTACTCACCTGTTATCAGGAGAGACCTCAGTGCTGCATCTTTGAGCCCAGTACTGATCCTGAAAAGTAATTCTAACCGTACTTACCAGTTACTTGAATTTCCTTCCATAGGCTAACATTGACTGGTTTCACTTGGAAATTCTTCTAAGTGTGGAGTTTTGGAACTTTATAATATTCCTCTAAAATCAGCCGAACTACGAATTCTGATTTACTCACCTGTTATCAGGAGAGACCTCAGTGCTGCATCTTTGAGCCCAGTACTGATCCTGAAAAGTAATTCTAACCGTATTTACCAGTAACTTGTATTTCCTTCCATAGGAATCCATTGTCTGGTTTTCAGCAGAAAAGTTTCAAAGTGTCAATTTTCACAAACTACAAATATTCCTTTAAAATCGCCTGTATGACTTAAACGCATTCTTTCAACTGTTTACAGGAGATGCACCAGTGCTGGATCCAGGATCCACCACTGAGTAAGAAAAAGTAACGATAACACTACTTACCTGCTAAGTGAATTTCCTCCCTTAGGATAACATTGGTGATTCTATGTGAAAAAGTTTCGAAGTGTCAACTTTTAAAATACAATAATATTCCTTAAAAATCACTACTGTAACCAAAACACTTTTACTCAACTGTTTACAGGAGATGTCCCAGGACTGAATCTAGGATCCAGTCCTGTGGTTAGAAAAGTAATCCATAAAGTAACTAATTGCATTTAAGTAGAAATTCACATTGAGCTCAATGTTGCATTGTGTTTGAAATTGTGTTGCCCATTGCAACAACTGTAACTACTGTACTTAAAAGTCTGTTGCCTATTTGCAAAGTATTTAAACTAAAGTAATTCATTCTGAGAAAGTATATTTTGTAATGTAATGTATAATGTAATTACAATGTAATTTAAAAAATAAAATATCTAAAAATAAATAGTTTAAAAAAATGCAGTAAATCAGTATCAAAAAAATAAATATAACAATTAATACATTTAAAAATTGTCATTTACAAAACCTTTGAAATTCATTGAAAAAACCATAGGTTTCAGACATGTTATAGTTAGGAATTAGCATTTAAAAACCTTTGAAATTCACTGAAAAAACCATAGGTTTCAGGTACGTTATAGTTAGAAATTAGCATTTAAAAACCTTACAAATTCACTGAAAAAACCATAGGTTTTATGGACAGTTATAGTTAGTTGGACATTGCACTTGTACAAAACCCGTGAAATTCCCCCGTTATAGTTAGTTCAGCTAACTATAACTCGCGCCCCGCAATGCACTGCTGATGACGTCACATATTACATCACTCATGACATGGTCAGTGACATCACTGATGACATCACTGATGACATCTCAAATGACATCACTGATTACATCATCCACGTGATAATCTGATGCACCTCCTCACACCCTAATATAACCTTTGATACACCCACTCTAAATTACAGACTGCCATTCGCAAAACCATAGACACTCCAACACCAATAACTACATACCCACTCACTGATTCTTAGGTCTACACACACATCCACTCACTCTCCCGTACAGTCACTCATACTTACGGTCACTCAGTACAGGACTATCATATGCACTCATACTCCTATATAGACACTCAAACACCACCACTCATCCATAGAGGTACTCACACACCTAGTCAGTCATGCAAATAATTAAACACACTGCCATTTACTCACCTATACAGTTATCCACACACCAGCTCACTTACTCATACAAATACTAGCACATTCTTACGCTCTTATAAAATCATTGATACAAGCACACACTCATCCATACAGTCACTCTCACAATCACACACTCTCGCTTATAGCTATTTATATACTCCAACACACATATATACTGCCTTTCACATATGTAGTTACTCACACATGTACCACTGGGACATACATTCACTCACTAACACACTCTTACACACACTTACCCACCCATACAGTCTATCACAGATGCACTCTTGAAACCATCCACCCAGTGAATCACCCACTCACACATCTATGCACAGAGTCGCACACACCCCACCCACACAAACACTCAGGCACCCATACAGATACTCAGACAACCAATCAATAACTCATATAGACACTCATGTAGCTATTCACAAACCCATGCAGCCACTTACACAGCAACAGACAGACGGATACAGACATTCACCCAGTTTAGTCACTAACCCATGCATTCAGTAAGATACGTTTAATCACTCACTTATAGAGTTAGTCACGCACCTACTAAATCATCCATCCAGACACTTATACACCCACTCATTCTTCAATACGCCTTTCCCTATATATATTAAAAATATTTAAACTTTACAGAAACACACAGTCACTGGATGATGTTATCAGTGATGTCATTTGAGATGTCATCAGTGATGTCATCAGTGATGTCACTGACCATGTCATGAGTGATGTAATATGTGACGTCATCAGCAGTGCATTGCGGGGCGCGAGTTATAGTTAGCTGAACTAACTATAACGGGGAATTTCATGGGTTTTGTACGAGTGCAATGTCCAACTAACTATAACTGTCCCTAAAACCTATGGTTTTTTCAGTGAATATATATATATATATACATATATATATATTTAAAAAAATGTGAATAATTTTTAGTTAGGAAAACTATATTCATTCTTTTAAAAAAATATATATATTATACAGAAGTCGCGCACCCTACACGATGGCTGCGCGCATTCCGGTAGCCATTTTGAAAAGTCGCGCTGGGGTCACGACTTCGGCGTAATTTGTAAAGTATGAAATATCTTTAAATTAATTATAAATATAAGTTTTCCTTTAAGTGTTTGTCTAAATTTATTAATAAAAGTATTTTTAAAGTATTATTTTCAATATAATTTCGACTAAAAATTATTCGATTATTATTGGATTCGGAGGTTAGGAGGGATGGCCATTTTGCTCGATCTGTTTTGCAAGATTTTTTGGTCTAGTCAGGTGGACACCCTCCTCCGGGTGAGGTACGGCTTGAGGATTCTATTCAAAGGTGAGGAATCAACAGGCAGAAGTATCCATCAGAAGAGCAAGTTACTTACCTTCGGTAACGCTTTTTCTGGTGGATACAGTATCTGCCTGTGGATTCCTCACTGTCCCACCCGCCTCCCCGTTGTCCACCTGTTTCTACCAAAAAGATGCTTTTACTGTTTGGCATGAATGTTTTTAATATGTCTTAATCATGCTTATGTTTTAATAGTGAGAAATGCTCGATCTGTTGCTATTTCTTTAAGCCTTTATTGGTTATGCATTTGAAAATGTGTCGGACCACCTGTTTACCTCAGTGGCACGGAAAAAATGGGTGGAACTGACGTCAGCACGCCGACGAGGTCCTCTTATGGCTCCTATGACGTCATACGGTGTCGCGAGCGGAGCCGTGCTATTATGACATCGTCGTCGACGTGGGAGAGCTAGGAAAGAATTTCCGCGGAATGCTGGCGCAGGGGATATTCACCTAAGTGTTCAGGCTAGTCCTTTGGGAGCAACTGTTTATGTTGCCACTCCAGAAACCGAAACCAGTGATCCGAGGGCAGAGGCCCTGCAGATGGCACACGAGGTGGGAGCCCAGTCGTGTGCACCGGCGGGGCAGCGAGTGACAAGCACCACTACCCACAGAAAAGGTAACGAGGGCATTGAATAACACAGGATCTTCTCTTTGAATCTGGCAGGAACAACAAGGTTAAAATGCCCTAGTTCCAAAAAGTAGAATTAGTGCTACAACGGTCTTCAAGAGGACCTGCGATGGATGCCGCTTCTGCCTTCCGTACACTGGAGGCGGCACATGGGTCATGCGGTACGGTCATACTGCGGTGGGACGCACACTCGTTGACCTCTCATGGCACTGCTCCACACTTCGGGGACAACGCTTTCCATTAGCTGTGTTTTCTGATGACGTGTCGCCCCAGCCCCGTCCAACAGCAGAACCCCTTTAGATCCAAACAGACTCTTCCACTCTCTCACCGGAAGTGAAACCAGGCCACGCGGACCCTTTCACAATACAACAGCCGGGAATGCACTTTTCGGTAAAAAAAACACATTCCTTCCTCCTAATTTATCAAATAAACGACTCACTGAAGAACAGGGTCCAGCTTCGATAGGTAAACAGCCATTACAATGGCTTTTTTACTTCGCGATACCATTACAACGCATGCATTACCACGCATGCGTTGTACATCGCGAAGTCATTACTACGCATTTTTTTGGAACGCATGGGCATTTACCACGCATGCCTTTACAACAAATTTTGTTGTAAAGGTATGTATGGTAAATGACCATGAGCTCTAAAAATGTGAGACGATCCACGTCGTTGTAAGGAAACAGAGGCTGTTCCGTTTCCTCACAACAACGTGCACCGCCCCCAGAGACGACATGAAGCAGGAACCACGAGGAGAGAGGAACCACGAGGAGTGAGAGGTAAGGGGATTGGGCATGGGGTGGTGGTTACTTTTCTAGGGTTTAGGGTAGTGCAGTGGTGTTTGGGTAGTGTAGGGGTCATGCTGAGGGTAGTGTTTTAGGGTTTAGGGTAGTGCAGTGGTGTTTGTGTAGTGGAGGGGGTCGTGCTGGGGGTAGATTTAGGGTTTAGGGTAGTGCAGTGGTGTTTGGGTAGTGTAAGGAGTCGTGCTGGGGGTAGATTTAGGGTTTCGGGTAGTGCAGTGGTGTTTGGGTAGTGTAGGGAGTCATGCTGGGGGGAGTGTTTTAGGGTTTAGGGTAGTGCAGTGGTGTTTGGGTAGTGTAGGGGTCGTGCTGGGCGTAGTGTTTTAGGGTTTAGGGTAGTGCAGTGGTGTTTGGGTAGTGTAGGGGTCGTGCTGGGGGTAGTGGTTTAGGGTTTAGGGTCAGGCAGTGGTGTTTGGGTAGTGTAGGGGGTACTGCTGGGGGTAGTGTTTTAGGGTTTAGGGTAGTGCAATGGTGTTTGGGTAGTGTAGGGGGTACTGCTGGGGGTAGTGTTTTAGGGTTTAGGGTAGTGCAGTGGTGTTTGGGTAGTGTAGGGGGTACTGCTGGGGGTAGTGTTTTAGGGTTTAGGGTAGTGCAGTTGTGTTTGTGTAGTGTAGGGGGTAGTGTTTTAGGGTTTTGGGTTGTGCAGTGGTGTTTGGGTCGTGTAGGGGTACTGCTGGGGGTAGTGTTTTAGGGTTTAGGGTAGTGCAGTGGTGTTTGGGTTGTGTAGGGGGTCGTGCTGGGGGTAGTGTTTTAGGGTTTAGGTAGTGCAGTGGTGTTTGTGTAGTGTAGGGGGTAGTGTTTTAGGGTTTAGGGTAGTGCAGTGGTGTTTGTGTAGCATAGGGGGTCGTGCTGGGGGTAGTGTTTTAGGGTTTAGGGTAGTGCAGTGGTGTTTGTGTAGTGTAGGGAGTCATGTTTTAGGGTTTAGGGTAGTGCAGTGGTGTTTGGGTAGTGTAGGGGGTCGTGCTGGGGTCGTGTTTTAGGGTTTAGGGTAGTGCAGTGGTCTTTGGGTAGTGTAGGGGGTCGTGCGGGGTCATGTTTTAGGGTTTAGGGCACTGCATTGGTGTTTGGGTAGTGTAGGGGGTCGTGCTGGGGGTGGTGTTTTAGGGTTTAGGGCAGTGCATTGGTGTTCGGCCAGTGTAGGGGGTCGTGCTGGGGGTGGTGTTTTAGGGTTTAGGGCAGAGCAGTGGTGTTCGGGCAGTGTAGGGGGTCATGCTGGGGGTGTTTTAGGGTTTAGGGCAGTGCAGTGGTGTTCGGGCAGTGTAGGGGTCGTGCAGGGGGTGGTGTTTTAGGGTTTAGGGCAGTGCAGTGGTGTTCGGGCAGTGTAGGGGGTCGTGCAGGGGGTAGTGTTTCAGGGTTTAGGGCAGTGCAGTGGTGTTCGGGCAGTGTAGGGGGTCATGCTGTGGGTAGTGTTTTAGGGTTTAGGGTAGTGCAGCGGTGTTTGTGTAGTGTAGGGGGTCATGTTTTAGGGTTTAGGGTAGTGCAGTGGTCTTTGGGTAGTGTAGGGGGTCGTGCGGGGGTCGTGTTTTAGGGTTTAGGGTAGTGCAGTGGTCTTTGGGTAGTGTAGGGGGTCGAGCGGGGGTCGTGTTTTAGGGTTTAGGTCAGTGCATTGGTGTTTGGGTAGTGTAGGGGGTCGTGCGGGGGGTAGTGTTTTAGGGTTTAGGGCACTGCATTGGTGTTTGGGTAGTGTAAGGGGTCGTGCTGGGGGTGGTGTTTTAGGGTTTAGGGCAGTGCAGTGGTGTTCGGGCAGTGTAGGGGGTCATGCTGGGGGGTGTTTTAGGGTTTAGGGCAGTGCAGTGGTGTTTGGGCAGTGTAGGGGGTCGTGCAGGGGTGGTGTTTTAGGGTTTAGGGCAGTGCAGTGGTGTTCGGCAGTGTAGGGGGTCGTGCAGGGGTGGTGTTTCAGGGTTTAGGGCAGTGCAGTGGTGTTCGGGCAGTGTAGGGGTCTTGCAGGGGTGGTGTTTCAGGGTTTAGGGCAGTGGTGTTCAGGCAGTGTAGGGGGTGGTGCTGGGGCGGGGTTTCAGGGTTTAGGGCAGTGCAGTGGTGTTCGGGCAGTGTAGGGGGTCATGCGGGGGCTGGTGTTTCAGGGTTTAGGGCAGTGCAGTGGTGTTCGGGCAGTGTAGGGGGTCGTGCGGGGCTGGTGTTTCAGGGTTTAGGGCAGTGCAGTGGTGTTCGGGCAGTGTAGGGGTCGTGCGGGGTTGGTGTTTCAGGGTTTAGGGCAGTGCAGTGGTGTTCGGGCAGTGTAGGGGGTCATGCTGGGGCTGGTGTTTCAGGGTTTAGGGCAGTGCAGTGGTGTTCGGGCAGTGTAGGGGTCGTGCGGGGGCTGGTGTTTCAGGGTTTAGGGCAGTGCAGTGGTGTTCGGGCAGTGTAGGGGGTGGTGCTGGGGGTGGTGTTTTAGGGTTTAGGGCAGTGCAGTGGTGTTCGGGCAGTGTAGGGGGTCGTGCTGGGGGTGTGTTTTAGGGTTTAGGGCAGTGCAGTGGTGTTCGGGCAGTATAGGTGGCTGTCCAGGGGGTGGTGTTTTAGGGTTTAGGGCAGTGCAGTGGGGTTCGAGCAGTGTAGGGTGTCGTGCAGGGGGTGGTGTTTCAGGGTTTAGGGCAGTGCAGTGGTGTTCGGGCAGTGTAGGGGGTCGTGCTGGGGGTGGTGTTTCAGGGTTTAGGGCAGTACAGTGGTGTTCGGGCAGTGTAAGGGGTCTTGCAGGGGGTGGTGTTTCAGGGTTTAGGGCAGTGCAGTGGTGTTCGGGCATTGTAGGGGGTCATGCTGGGGGTGGTGTTTCAGGGTTTAGGGCAGTGCAGTGGTGTTCGGGCAGTGTAGGGGGTCGTGCTGGGGGTGGTGTTTCAGGGTTTAGGGCAGTGCAGTGGTGTTTGGGCAGTGTAGGGGTCGTACGGGGTTGGTTGTTTCAGGGTTTAGGGCAGTGCAGTGGTGTTCGGGCAGTGTAGGGGGTCGTGCAGGGCTGGTGTTTCAGGGTTTAGGGCAGTGCAGAGGTGTTCGGGCAGTGTAGGGGGTCGTGCTGGGGGTGATGTTTCAGGGTTTAGGGCAGTGCAGTGGTGTTCGGGCAGTGTAGGGGGTCGTGCTGGGGGTGATGTTTCCGGGTTTAGGGCAGTGCAGTGGTGTTCGGGCAGTGTAGGGGGTCTTGCTGTGGGTAGTGTTTCAGGGTTTAGGGCAGTGCAGTGGTGTTCGGGGAGTGTAGGGGTCAATCTGGGGTTGGTGTTTCAGGGTTTAGGGCAGTGCAGTGGTGTTAGGGCAGTGTAGGGGGTCGTGCTGGGGGTGGTGTTTCAGAGTTTAGGGCAGTGCAGTGGTGTTCGGGCAGTGTAGGGGGTCGTGCAGGGGGTGGTGTTTCAGGGTTTAGGGCAGTGCAGTTGTGTTCGGGCAGTGTAAGGGGTCGTGCTGGGGGTGGTGTTTCAGGGTTTAGAGCAGTGGTGTTCTGGCAGTGTCGGGGGTCGTGCTGGGGGTGGTGTTTCAGAGTTTAGGGCAGTGCAGTGGTGTTCGGGCAGTGTAGGGGGTCGTGCAGGGGTGATGTTTCAGGGTTTAGGGCAGTGCAGTGGTGTTCGGGCAGTGTAGGGGGTCGTGCAGGGGTGGTGTTTCAGGGTTTAGGGCAGTGCAGTGGTATTTGGGCAGTGTAGGGGTCGTGCAGGGGCTGGTGTTTCAGGGTTTAGGGCAGTGCAGTGGTGTTCGGGCAGTGTAGGGGGTCGTGCTGGGGCTGGTGTTTCAGGGTTTAGGGCAGTGCAGTGGTGTCCGGGCAGTGTAGGGGTCATGCTGGGGCTAGTGTTTCAGGGTTTAGGGCAGTGCAGTGGTGTTTGGGCAGTGTAGGGGGTCGTGCTGGGGCTAGTGTTTCAGGGTTTAGGGCAGTGTAGTGGTGTTCGGGCAGTGTAGGGGGTCGTGCAGGGGGTGGTGTTTTAGAGTTTAGGGCAGTTCAGTGGTGTTCGGGCAGTGTAGGGGGTCGTGCAGGGGCTGGTGTTTCAGGGTTTAGGGCAGTGCAGTGGTGTTCGGGCAGTGTAGGGGGTCGTGCTGGGGGTGGTGTTTCAGAGTTTAGGGCAGTGTAGTGGTGTTCGGGCAGTGTAGGGGGTCGTGCTGGGACTAGTGTTTCAGGGTTTAGGGCAGTGCAGTGGTGTTGGGCAGAGTAGGGGGTCGTGCTGGGGTGGTGTTTCAGGGTTTAGGGCAGTGTAGTGGTGTTCGGGCAGTGTAGGGGGTCGTGCAGGGGGTGGTGTTTTAGAGTTTAGGGCAGTTCAGTGGTGTTCGGGCAGTGTAGGGGTCGTGCAGGGGTGGTGTTTCTGGGTTTAGGACAGTGCAGTGGTGTTCGGGCAGTGTAGGGGGTCGTGCAGGGGTGGTGTTTCAGGGTTTAGGGCAGTGCAGTGGTGTTCGGGGAGTGTAGGGGTCATGCTGGGGGTGGTGTTTCAGGGTTTAGGGCAGTGCAGTGGTGTTCGGGCAGTGTAGGGGGTCTTGCAGGGGGTGGTGTTTCAGGGTAGTGGTGTTTGGGCAGTGTAGGGGGTCATGCTGGGGTGGTGTTTCAGGGTTTAGGGCAGTGCAGTGGTGTTCGGGCAGTGTAGGGGGTCGTGCTGGGGGTGGTGTTTCAGGATTTAGGGCAGTGCAGTGGTGTTCGGGCAGTGTAGGGGGTCGTGCGGGGGCTGGTGTTTCAGGGTTTAGGGCAGTGCAGTGGTGTTCGGGCAGTGTAGGGGGTCGTGCGGGGGCTGGTGTTTCAGGGTTTAGGGCAGTGCAGTGGTGTTCGGGCAGTGTAGGGGGTCGTGCTGGGGCTGGTGTTTCAGGGTTTAGGGCAGTGCAGTGGTGTTCGGGCAGTGTAGGGGGTCGTACAGGGGCTGGTGTTTCAGGGTTTAGGGCAGTGCAGTGGTGTTCGGGCAGTGTAGGGGGTCGTGCTGGGGCTGGTGTTTCAGGTTTTAGGGCAGTGCAGTGGTGTTCGGGCAGTGTAGGGGGTCGTGCTGGGGGTGGTGTTTCAGGGTTTAGGGCAGTGCAGTGGTGTTTGGGCAGTGTAGGGGGTCGTGCTGCGGGGCTGTTTTAGGGTTTAGGGCAGTGCAGTGGTGTCTGGGGCAGTGTAGGGGGCCGTGCAGGGGTGGTGTTTTAGGGTTTAGGGCAGTGCATTGGTGTTCGAGCAGTGTAGGGGGTCGTGCAGGGGGTGGTGTTTCAGGGTTTAGGGCAGTGCAGTGGTGTTCGGGCAGTGTAGGGGGTCGTGCTGGGTGTGGTGTTTCAGGGTTTAGGGCAGTACAGTGGTGTTCGGGCAGTGTAGGGGGTCTTGCAGGGGGTAGTGTTTCAGGGTTTAGGGCAGTGGTGTTCAGGCAGTGTAGGGGGTCGTGCTGGGTGTGATGTTTCAGGGTTTAGGGCAGTGCAGTGGTGATCAGGCAGTGTAGGGGGTCTTGCTAGGGGTAGTGTTTCAGGGTTTAGGGCAGTGCAGTGGTGTTCGGGCAGTGTAGAGGGTCGTGCTGGGGGTGGTGTTTCAGGGTTTAGGGCAGTGCAGTGGTGTTCGGGCAGTGTAGGGGGTCGTGCAGGGGGTGGTGTTTCAGGGTTAAGGGCAGTGCCGTGGTGTTCGGGCAGTGTAGGGGGTCGTGCTGGGGGTGGTGTTTCAGGGTTTAGGGCAGTGGAGTGGTGTTCGGGCAGTGTAGGGGGTCGTGCTGAGGGTGGTGTTTCAGAGTTTAGGGCAGTGCAGTGGTGTTCGGGCAGTGTAGGGGGTCATGCAGGGGGTGGTGTTTCAGGGTTTAGGGCAGTGCAGTGGTGTTCGGGCAGTGTAGGGGGTCGTGCAGGGGCTGGTGTTTCAGGGTTTAGGGCAGTGCAGTGGTGTTCGGGCAGTGTAGGGGGTCGTGCAGGGGCTGGTGTTTCAGGGTTTAGGGCAGTGCAGTGGTGTTCGGGCAGTGTAGGGGGTCGTGCTGGGGCTGGTGTTTCAGGGTTTAGGGCAGTGCAGTGGTGTTCGGGCAGTGTAGGGGTCATGCTGGGGCTAGTGTTTCAGGGTTTAGGGCAGTGCAGTCGTGTTCGGGCAGTGTAGGGGGTCATGCTGGGGCTAGTGTTTCAGGGTTTAGGGCAGTGCAGTGGTGTTCGGGCAGTGTAGGGGGTCGTGCTGGGGCTGGTGTTTCAGGGTTTAGGGCAGTGGTGTTCAGGCAGTGTAGGAGGTCTTGCTGGGGGTGATGTTTCAGGGTTTAGGGCAGTGGTGTTCGGGCAGTGTAGGGGGTCTTGCTGGGGGTAGTGTTTCAGGGTTTAGGGCAGTGCAGTGGTGTTCGGGCAGTGTAGGGGGTCGTGTTTGGGGTAGTGTTTCAGGGTTTAGGGCAGTGCAGTGGTGTTCAGGCAGTGTAGGGGGTCGTGCTGGGGGTGGTGTTTCAGGGTTTAGGGCAGTGCAGTGGTGTTCGGGCAGTGTAGGCGGTCGTGCTGGGGGTGGTGTTTCAGGGTTTTGGCCAGTGCAGTGGTGTTCGGGCAGTGTAGGGGGTCGTGCTGGGGTAGTGTTTTAGGGTTTAGGGCAGTGCAGTGGTGTTCGTGCAGTGTAGGGGGTCGTGCTGGGGTAGTGTTTTAGGGTTTAGGGCAGTGCAGTGGTGTTTGTGTAGTGTGCAGCGCATGCGCTGCGTCGCTAGGCGAGACCTAAAAAGCATTGCACCAAGATGGCTGCCAACACTTCCTGGATTGAAGTGTTGGCAGCCAATTAGAGCCAAGCTCGTGCTTGTGTAGTTAGGTCCCGCCCAGATATTTTAAAGATTCTTTTCCTTTAATATCTCGAAAACTACTGAACGGATTTACACCATTTAAAAACAAGCATTGGCATAGCAATAGGTCTCGCTTTTGGGACCTTAAAAGTATTTAGTTATGCAGCACAATATCCTTAGTGCAACAACATCAACTGTTGCATGGCTAAACACTTATACGGTCCAAAGGCGAGACCTATTGGCTATGCCAATGCTTGTTTTTATTGCAACATTCACAAATGCTCCCGTGTCACGAGTTGCCCAAAATGTGTCCGTTAATCTTGTTTTCTAGTTAGATAGCCTATACGGTCATCAAATGTGAAACAATATTATTTCATATTTACCATATCTAATGTAGGTTTTTGTAGAGCGCAGATACTGTACTGAATTGCATCAACGCGCTCTCAAACTGGATGAGAAGGCCATTTATTGCAAGGCAATATGTCTCACATTTGCAAGAGTTTGACCTATTGGTTATAAATAACAATGCATTTTATATAGGTTTAAAAACACAAAACATACATAAAAGGCATTGTCATTTACAATGCCAATAGCTGAAACTCGCATAATTGCGAGAGCTATTGCATTGCAAATGCTTGTTATTTTAACTTTAGGACATGGGAACTGAGTCCTTGTGTCCTGTAATAGCGGCAGTGACATTTCACTTCATGTTGTGGCCAGCCAATCAGATCACTCGATCACTCGCGACTGGTTTCGGTGACTGACAGGAAAAAAGCTCTGTCATCCAATCAAAGAGCTCTAGTCTCTATAATGTATTGGGATTTATCATAAGATTATGTACCAGATTGAAATGTGATTGAAAAAAATCGTAATAACTTGTTTAATGTCCTGCTTTTAAAACACTGAGCCTAAAATACTTGAATCCATTATTTCTTCAGAATAGGTTTTTCAGTGTTGCATCAGTATTCATATTTTTAATTGAGCAATTAAGACCGGATGGCCATAGCGGTAGCCTTAATTTTTAACGCTTGTAGGAAGAGTTTCATGTAATTTATGTGTTTTAATATTTGCATTTTTGTATAAATATTTTAATGCATGTTTTAATTTGATTGATTTTGCAATTCTATAAAGATCCGATCGTCTTGTTTGCCTAGAATGTAATGCATTATTTCTGTAATAAGCTTTTTTTTGATTGTTTGAAATGTTTAGTGAGAAAGAAACACTTAAGAATAAAAAGTAACTAAAGCGTTTAAGGCCAGTATCCTGAGCAAATTTGTACTGGCAACCTGGTAACCTGGTTACAAACTTCAGAAACAGAAGCCTGGGTCAGAATTAGTCTGCAAAACGTCGAAAGGGCACCAAGACACTGAAGTCTCCTGAAAAATAATTTTTTTCCAGCAGAAATCTTGTGACTCCATCTTGCCCCCTGAGTGCCTCCTTCTGAAGACCTATTTTAAGATCGAAACCTGTCCCGCCCCTCAACCTTGACCCATTTAATGATGTGAAAGTAGAAGTGCATTACTGTACTAGGATTAGCTTAGGCCCTTTTTCCACCCGCACTCACATTCCGTTATTTCTTAGTTTTCCTCCACAAGAACGCAGAGAAGCTGGTTCTGCGATCCAATTAGCAAGTTCACTTTGGTAGTGGTGCACGTGAGCCGCGGGCCCCGGGAGATTTCCAAAAGCTCGCGCTGATTTACATGTGAGAACAAGGCAATACAAGGATTTTGCAGCAATTCTTAACTCTAACCAGCTTCGAGTCATGCGAATGTTTGCATTTCCAAATGTGCAGCAAGATTTTATGAACCTCAGTAAAAGGGATACCTTGTTTAAATTAGTTATTTGAAAATAGGAAACCCACAGCACATGACCCAAACTTTATTAAATGAGGCATCGTGGTCTTTAGTAAATCAGCACGGGAAATCTGAGAATATTAGCTAAATATTCCTGTTTTATTTGTAGATGCTTGTAGGTCATTATTTGATTTTTGTTCTGAAGTTTCTTTTTCCTGTTGCAAAATTTTGAAATCCATGTTGCATCCTCAGCCAAGTTTCTGGTTGATTTCTTTTTCTTTTTTTTTTTTTAACATTGCTGTTCTTTGAAATGACTGATTTTTACAGTGTTTTTGATACTTGCTTTACCTTCTAATTTTCTGCACTCTACTTTATTGACCCCCTCTTTTTGCACTTCTCACAACTGTCAGTCCACATGTACACAAAAAGTTTCATTTTGTAGTGTCAGTCAACCCCAGGAGCTTTCATGGTACATGCTCTGCTTTACTTCAAGCTGACTAATGTGGTATTTGCATTTGAGTTTTGGAGCAGTTCTTTCTTTCATGTAAGTTTTTTGTGCACTTGGTTCCTGCAGGGGTCAGTTGCACTCCTAAAGGTGTCAGCCTCATGCCTGCACCTGTGCACCCTGCAGTGCCCACCCAGTCTCACCGCAGCATGCACATCCTATAAGTCTGCATATACATGAGTCGTCTTGACTTTAGCAGAAGTGTGCTTCCAGTCTAAAATTATTGGAACATGAAGTCTGGGAGGCAGGAACCAGACATGTCAATGTCGCTCTCCTAAAGTAATATCATGCGGTTTTACGTGTGCTCTGCAGTAATAAATATGTATTTATTATTTCTATATAATGTGTTATTGGAGCACATTTCTCTTCACTGGCATGGCATATTTTAGTTATTGCAGGAACATTATGGAAGTAGGCGTCCTTCCTACAGACTGCCATGTGGTGGGCTCTGACATTAAACAGCACTGTGCCTGTTCTCTGCCCATGCCACCAGTCCTGACTAGCCTTCCTGCTGTGGCCAGTGTGGGGCATTCACTAGCCTCTGACTCCGGCCATTGACTGCAAACGACAGCGGCCTGACCTCTTGCTATACACAAACAAGGAAGCCACGCACTGCAGTGCCGGCTGAAAGCATGAGACATGCAGGGGTGGGGGCAGAGCTGCACCCACAGGAGGCCCGAGCAGAAACAGGGAAGAAAACACAAGGAATTCAAGGACGCGAGTGGTGCGCGCGCGCGCGCCACAGCGAGCGATCTGTTTTTAATTATCGCGCCCGCGTCTGGGCACGATAATTGCAAACAGATGTCTGCCATGCGGGTAACCGCAGGGAAAAGGCCATGACGCATGAGCGTCTGGTCAGCTTTTAAAAGCCCCTTACTTTAAGTCTCGCAGAGCAGCGCTTGCGCGCTACTCGAGGCTCGACCTAAAAAGGGCGCTTTCTGAACCAAGCACTAACTTTTTGCCAAATTTGGTGTAATTCCGTTCAGCAGTTTTGGCTGTAACCGTGTCTAAAGTTTCTTATGGAAAATTGATTTTTTGACCTCTTTTTTTTGAATTTATCAGGAACTACTGAACGGATTTACACCATTTTAAAAAAAAGGGCGCTTTCTGAACCAAGGGCTACCTTTTTGCCAAATTTGGTGTAATTCCGTTCAGCAGTTCGGGCTGTAGCCGTGTCTAAAGTTTCCAATGGGAAATAACTTGGGGGAAACGTGTTTTGGGACTCCCCTTTTTTCTCGACCCCCGCTTGACGAATCACCCCGAAACTTTCAGGATAGGAGCTGACCGGAGCGCCCCACTAGTTTTGAAAATTTCACGAAGATTCGTCATCCGGTGCCAAAGTTATTGGGAAAAGAAAAACACTTTTCCTATGGAAACTAGGTCCTAACTATAACTATCTACTGGCGACCGCCAGTAGATAATATATATATATATATTCACTGAAAAACCATAGGTTTTATGGACAGTTATAGTTAGTTGGACATTGCACTCGTACAAAACCCATGAAATTCCCCCGTTATAGTTAGTTCAGCTAACTATAACTCGCGCCCGCAATGCACTGCTGAATATGTCACATATTACATCACTCATGACATGATCAGTGACATCACTGATGACATCACTGATGACATCTCAAATGACATCACTGATGACATCATCCAGTGACTGTGTGTTTCTGTAAAGTTTAAATATGTTTAATATATATAGGGAAAGGCGTATTGCAGAATGAGTGGGTGTATAAGTGTCTAAATGGATGATTTAGTACGTGCGTGACTGACTCTACAAGTGAGTGATTAAACGTATCTTACTGAATGCATGGGTTAGTGACTAAACTGTGTGAATGTCCGTATCCGTCTGTTTGTTGGTGTGTAAGTGGATGCATGGATTTGCGAATAGCTACATGAGTGTCTATATGGGTTATTGATTGGTTCACAGAGTATCTGTATGGCTGCCTGAGTGTTTGTGTGGGTGGGGTGTGTGTGACTCTGTACATAGATGTGTGAGTGGGTGATTCACTGGGTGCATGATTTCAAGAGTGCATCTGTGATGGACTGCTTGGGTGGGTGAGTGTGTGTATGGGTGTGTTAGTGAGTGAATGTGTGTGTTAGTGAGTGAATGTATATCTCAGTGGTACATGTGCGAGTAACTACATATGTAAAAGGCAGTATATATGTGTGTTAGAGTATTTAAATGGCTATAAGTGAGAGTGTGTGATTGTGAGAGTGGCTGTATGGATGCATGTGTGCTTGTATCAGTTATTGTATAAGAGCGTAAGAATGTGCTAGTATTTGTATGAGTAAGTGAGCTGGTGTGTGTATAACTGTATAGGTGAGTAAATGGGTGTGTGATTAATTTTTTGCATGACTGACTAGGTGTGTGAGTACCTCTATGGATGAGTGGCAGTGTGTGAGTGTTTATATAGGTGTATGAGTGCATATGATAATCCTGTACTGAGTGACTGTAAGTATGAGTGACTGTACGGGTGAGTGAGTGGATGTGTGTGTAGACCTAAGAATCAGTGAGTGGGTATGTAGTTATTGGTGTTGGAGTGTCTATGTTTTTGCGAATAGCAGTCTGTAATTTAGAGTGGGTGTATGAAAGGTTATATTAAGGTGTGAGGAGGTGCATCAGATTATCACGTAGATGATGTCATCAGTGATGTCATTTGAGATGTCATCAGTGATGTCATCAGTGATGTCACTGACCATGTCATGAGTGATGTAATATGTGACGTCATCAGCATTGCATTGCGGGGGCGCGAGTTATAGTTAGCTGAACTAACTATAATGGGGGAATTTCACGGGTTTTGTACGAGTGCAATGTCCAACTAACTATAACTGTCCATAAAACCTATGGTTTTTTCAGTGAATTTCAAAGGTTTTTTAAATGCTAATTTCTAACTATAACGTCCGTGAAACCTATGGTTTTTTCAGTGAATTTCAAAGGTTTTTTAAATGCTAATTTCTAAATATAACGTGTGTGAAACCTATGGTTTTTTCAGTGAATTTCAAAGGTTTTTTAAATGCTAATTTCTAACTATAACGTGCGGGAAACCTATGGTTTTTTCAGTGAATTTCAAAGGTTTTTTAAATGCTAATTTCTAACTATAACGTGTCTGAAACCTATGGTTTTTTCAGTGAATTTCTAAGGTTTTTTAAATGCAAATTTCTAACTATAACGTGCGTGAAACCTATGGTTTTTTCAGTGAATTTCAAAGGTTTTTAAATGCTAATTCCTAACTATAACATGTCTGAAACCTATGGTTTTTGTCAGTGAATTTCAAAGGTTTTGTAAATGACAATTTTTAAATGTATAAATTGTTATATTTATTTTTTGATACTGATTTACTACATTTTTTTAAACTATTTATTTTTAGATATTTTATTTTTTAAATTACATTGTAATTACATTATACATTACATTACAAAATATACTTTCTCACAATCAATTACTTTAGTTTAAATACTTTGCAAATAGGCAATAGACTTTTAAGTACAGTAGTTACAGTTGTTGCAATGGGCAACACAATTTCAAACACAATGCAACATTGAGCTCAATGGGAATTTCTAGTTAAATGCAATTAGTTACTTTATGGATTACTTTTCTAACCACAGGACTGGATCCTAGACTCAGTCCTGGGACATCTCCTGTAAACAGTTGAGTAAAAGCGTTTTGGTTACAGTAGTGATTTTTAAGGAATATTATTGTATTTTAAAAGTTGACACTTAGAAACTTTTTCACATAGAATCACCAATGTTATCCTATGGGAGGAAATTCACTTAGCAGGTAAGTAGTGTTATCGTTACTTTTTCTTACTCAGTGGTGGATCCTGGATCCAGCACTGGTGCATCTCCTGTAAACAGTTGAAAGAATGCGTTTAAGTCATACAGGCGATTTTTAAGGAATATTTGTAGTTTGTGAAAATCGACACAAACTTTTCTGCTGAAAACCAGACAATGGATTCCTATGGAAGGAAATACAAGTTACTGGTAAGTACGGTTAGAATTACTTTTCAGGGTCAGTGCTGGGCTAAAAGATGCAGCACTGGGTTCTCTCCTGATAACAGGTGAGTAAATCGGAATTCGTAGTTCGGCTGATTTTAGAGGAATATTATAAAGTTCCAAAACTCCACACTTAGAAGAATTTCCAAGTGAAACCAGTCAATGTTAGCCTATGGAAGGAAATTCAAGTTACTGGTAAGTACGGTTAAAATTACTTTTCAGGATCAGTACTGGGCTCAAAGATGCAGCACTGAGGTCTCTCCTGATAACAGGTGAGTAAATCGGAATGCGTAGTTCGGCTGATTTTAGAGGAATATTTGCACAATGGTGAAGGAAGGGGGTGGGGCCTGAAGTGACATGTCTGCAAACACACCCTGTGGCGCGTTTTAAGTTGGAGAATTAATTCCTCCTCAATCCCGAGGGTCCCTAGGGGCCAACTGGCCCACCAGATACCTCCAGTATGCGCCAGAGAGCTGCGTTGCAGAGAGGTGTTCAGAGGCCACGCCCCTTTTACAACACTCTGCAACGCAGCTCCGTGGCGCTTACTGGAGGTACCTGGTGGGCTAGTTGGCCCCAGGGACCCTCAGGATTGAAGAGGATTTAATTCCCCATCTTAAAACGCGCCACGGGGCCTGTTTGCACACATGTCACCTGAAGCCACGCCCCTCCCTTCACCACTGTGCAAACACGCCCCGTGGCGCGTTTTAAGTTGGGGGTTTAAGTCCCCTTGAATACTGAGGGTCCCTGGAGTCCAACTAGCCCACCATGTACCTCCAAAAGCGCCACAGAGCTGCGTTGCAGAGAGGTGTAAAAGGGGCGTGGCCTCTGTACACCTCTCTGCAACGCAGCCCCTGGGCATACCGGAGGTTCCTGGTGGGCTAGTTGGCCTCCAGGGACCCCCAGTATTCAAGGGGAATTACTTCCCCTTCTTAAAACGCGCCAGGGGGCGCGTTTGCAGACTGCTGCAGGGAGGGGGCAGGGCCTCCAGCACGATGCCGGTCTTTTTTTTTTGTGTGCTTTTTTCTGCCCAGGGGGTCCTTGTGGGACCCCCTGAGCAGACATAGGGGTCAGGGTGTTTCTACCCTGCCCCTTTGTGCGTTTTGCGCACTTGTTTCTTAGTGTTTTTTTTTAATCAGCGGGATCCGCGCATCCTAAGCGCATCCCGCCGATTAAAAAAAAAAAAAAATGCTTTTTCTGCCCAGGGGTCCTTGTGGGACCCCTGAGCAGACCTAGGGGTCAGGGTGTTTCTACCCTGCCCCCTTTGTGCGTTTGCGCACTTGTTTCTTGTGCTTTTTTTTTTTAATCGGCGGGATCCGCGCACCCTAAGCGCATCCCGCCGTTTAAAAAAAAAGAAAATGCTTTTTCTGCCCAGGGGGTCCTTGTGGGACCCCTGAGCAGACCTAGGGAGTCAGGGTGTTTCTACCCTGCACCTTTTGCGCTTTGCGCACTTGTTTCTGTCCCTCGGTTCTACCGAGGGACAAAATGGCTGCCAACACTTCCTGATTTGGAGTGTTGACAGCCACTTGACAGCCAATTAGCATGCAGCTCATGATCGGGAGGGTACGCGGACCCTACTCGGCCATAGATATATATGTGACTTTACTTTTGATTTTCTCAGGAACTACTGAACGGATTTACACCATTTAAGCAAAAGGCACGACACTGAACCAAGGGCTACCTCTTTGCCAAATTTGGTGTAATTCCGTTCAGCAGTTCGGGCTGTAGCCGCGATGAACGGTTCCTATAGAAAAATGAATGGGGAAAACGCGTTTTGGGACCCCCTTTTTCTCGGCCCCGCTTGACGAATCACCCCGAGACTTTCAGGATAGGAGCGGACCGGAGCGCCCCAACAAGTTGGAAGCTTTCGCGAAGATTCGTCAACCGCCGCCAACGTTATTGCAAATAGAATGTTGCGGATTTCCTATGGAAAATAGGTCCTAACTATAACTATCTACTGGCGACCGCCAGTAGATAATATATATATATATATATATATATATATATTCACTGAAAAACCATAGGTTTTAGGGACAGTTATAGTTAGTTGGACATTGCACTCGTACAAAACCCGTGAAATTCCCCCGTTATAGTTAGTCCAGCTAACTATAACTCGCGCCCCCGCAATGCACTGCTGATGACGTCACATATTACATACTCATGACATGGTCAGTGACATCACTGATGACATCACTGATGACATCTCAAATGACATCACTGATGACATCACTGATGACATCATCCAGTGACTGTGTGTTTCTGTAAAGTTTAAATATTTTTTATATATATAGGAAAAGACGTATTGAAGAATGAGTGGGTGTGTAAGTGTCTGTATGGATGATTTAGTAGGTGCGTGACTGACTCTATAAGTGAGTGATTTAACGTATCTTACTGAATGCATGGGTTAGTGACTAAACTGGGTGAATGTCTGTATCCGTCTGTCTGTTGCTGTGTAAGTGGCTGCATGTGTTTGTGAATAGCTACATGAGTGTCTATATGAGTTATTGAATGCTTGTCTGAGTATCTGTATGGGTGCCTGAGTGTTTGTGTGGGAGGGGTGTGTGCAACTCTGTGCATAGATGTGTGAGTGGGTGATTCACTGGGTGGATGGTTTCAAGAGTGCAACTGTGATAGACTGTATGGGTGGGTAAGTGTGTGTAAGAGTGTGTTAGTGAGTGAATGTATGTCCCAGTGGTACATGTGTGAGTAACTACATATGTGAAAGGCAGTATATATGTGTGTTGGAGTATATAAATAGCTATAAGCGAGAGTGAGTGATTGTGATAGTGGCTGTATGGATGAGTGTGTGCTTGTATCAGTGATTGTATAAGAGCGTAAGAATGTGCTACTATTTGTATGAGTAAGTGAGCTGGTGTGTGTATAACTGTATAGGTGAGTAAATGGTAGTGTGTTTAATTATTTGCATGACTGACTAGGTGTGTGAGTACCTCTATGGATGAGTGGCGGTGTTTGAGTGTCTATATAGGAGTATGAGTGCATATGATAGTCCTGTACTGAGTGACCGTAAGTATGAGTGACTGTACGGGTGAGTGAGTGGATGTGTGCGTAGACCTAAGAATCAGTGAGTGGGTATGTAGTTATTGGTGTTGGAGTGTCTATGGTTTTGCGAATGGCAGTCTGTAATTTAGAGTGGGTGTATCAAAGGTTATATTAGAGTGTAAGGAGGTGCATCAGATTATCACGTGGATGATGTCATCAGTGATGTCATTTGAGATGTCATCAGTGATGTCATCAGTGATGTCACTGACCATGTCATGAGTGATGTAATATGTGACGTCATCAGCATTGCGGGGGCGCGAGTTATAGTTAGCTGGACTAACTATAACAGGGGAATTTCACGGGTTTTGTACGAGTGCAATGTCCAACTAACTATAACTGTCCCTAAAACCTATGGTTTTTTCAGTGAATTTCAAAGGTTTTTTAAATGCTAATTTGTAACTATAATGTCCCTGAAACCTATGGTTTTTTCAGTGAATTTCAAAGGTTTTTTAAATGCTAATTTGTAACTATAACATGTCTGAAACCTACAGTTTTTTCAGTGAATTTCAAAGGTTTTGTAAATGACAATTTTTAAATGTATTAATTGTTATATAAATTTTTTTCATACTGATTTCCACATTTTTTAGATTTTTTTTTTTACATATTTTATTTTTTAAATTACATTGTAATTACATTATACATTACATTACAAAAATACTTTCTCTGAATGAATTACTTTAGTTTAATTACTTTGCACATAGGCAATAGACTTTTAAGTACAGTAGTTACAGTTGTTGCAATGGGCAACACATTTTCAAACACAATGCAACATTCAGCTCAATGTGAATTTCTAGTTAAATGCAATTAGTTACTTTATGGATTACTTTTCTAACCACATTACTGGATCCTAGATTCAGTCCTGGGACATCTCCTGTAAACAGTTGAGTAAAAGCGTTTTGGTTACAGTCGTGATTTTTAAGGAATATTATTGTACTTTAAAAGTTCACACTTAGAAACTTTTTCTCATAGAATCACCAATGTTATCCTATGGAAGGAAATTCACTTAGAAGTTAAAAACTGTTATCGTTACTTTTTCTTACTCAGTGTTGGATCCTGGATCCAGCACTGGTGCATCTCCTGTAAACAGTTGAAAGAATGCGTTTAAGTCATACAGGCGATTTTTAGGAATATTTGTAGTTTGTGAAAATCGACACTTTGAAACTTTTCTGCTGAAAACCAGACAATGGATTCCTATGGAAGGAAATTCAAGTTACTGGTAAGTACGGTTAAAATTACTTTTGAGGATCAGTACTGGGCTGAAAGATGCAGCACTGAGGTCTCTCCTGATAACAGGTGAGTAAATCGGAATTCGTATTTCGGCTGATTTTAGAGGAATATTTTAAAGTTCCAAAACTCCACACTTGGAAGAATTTCCAAGTGAAACCAGTCAATGTTAGCCTATGAAGGAAATTCAAGTTACCGGTAAGTACGGTTAAAATTACTTTTCAGGACCAGTACTGGGCTGAAAGATGCAGCACTGAGGTCTCTCCTGATAACAGGTGAGTAAATCAGAATTCGGATTTCGGCTGATTTTAGAGGAATATTTGTATGTTTCAAAAATTAACACTTAGAAACTGATATCCTATGGAAGGAAATTCAAGTTACTGGTAAGTACGGTTAAAATTACTTTTGAGGATCAGTAATGGGCTAAAAGATGCAGCACTGGGTTCTCTCCTGATAACAGGTGAGTAAATCGGAATTCGTATTTCGGCTGATTTTAGAGGAATATTTTAAAGTTCCAAAACTCCACACTTAGAAGAATTTCCAAGTGAAACCAGTCAATGTTAGCCTATGAAGGAAATTCAAGTTACCGGTAAGTACGGTTAAAATTACTTTTGAGGATCAGTACTGGGCTGAAAGATGCAGCACTGAGGTCTCTCCTGATAACAGGTGAGTAAATCGGAATTCGTATTTCGGCTGATTTTAGAGGAATATTTTAAAGTTCCAAAACTCCACACTTAGAAGAATTTCCAAGTGAAACCAGTCAATGTTAGCCTATGAAGGAAATTCAAGTTACCGGTAAGTACGGTTAAAATTACTTTTCAGGACCAGTACTGGGCTGAAAGATGCAGCACTGAGGTCTCTCCTGATAACAGGTGAGTAAATCAAAATTCGGATTTCGGCTGATTTTAGAGGAATATTTGTATGTTTCAAAAATCAACACTTAGAAACTTTTTCAGCAAAAAGCAGGCAATGATATCCTATGGAAGGAAATTCAAGTTACTGGTAAGTACGGTTAAAATTACTTTTGAGGATCAGTACTGGGCTGAAAGATGCAGCACTGAGGTCTCTCCTGATAACAGGTGAGTAAATCGGAATTCGTATTTCGGCTGATTTTAGAGGAATATTTTAAAGTTCCAAAACTCCACACTTGGAAGAATTTCCAAGTGAAACCAGTCAATGTTAGCCTATGAAGGAAATTCAAGTTACCGGTAAGTACGGTTAAAATTACTTTTCAGGACCAGTACTGGGCTGAAAGATGCAGCACTGAGGTCTCTCCTGATAACAGGTGAGTAAATCAGAATTCGGATTTCGGCTGATTTTAGAGGAATATTTGTATGTTTCAAAAATCAACACTTAGAAACTTTTTCAGCAAAAAGCAGGCAATGATATCCTATGGAAGGAAATTCAAGTTACTGGTAAGTACGGTTAAAATTACTTTTGAGGATCAGTACTGGGCTGAAAGATGCAGCACTGAGGTCTCTCCTGATAACAGGTGAGTAAATCGGAATTCGTATTTCGGCTGATTTTAGAGGAATATTTTAAAGTTCCAAAACTCCACACTTAGAAGAATTTCCAAGTGAAACCAGTCAATGTTAGCCTATGAAGGAAATTCAAGTTACCGGTAAGTACGGTTAAAATTACTTTTCAGGACCAGTACTGGGCTGAAAGATGCAGCACTGAGGTCTCTCCTGATAACAGGTGAGTAAATCAGAATTCGGATTTCGGCTGATTTTAGAGGAATATTTGTATGTTTCAAAAATCAACACTTAGAAACTTTTTCAGCAAAAAGCAGGCAATGATATCCTATGGAAGGAAATTCAAGTTACTGGTAAGTACGGTTAAAATTACTTTTGAGGATCAGTACTGGGCTGAAAGATGCAGCACTGAGGTCTCTCCTGATAACAGGTGAGTAAATCGGAATTCGTATTTCGGCTGATTTTAGAGGAATATTTTAAAGTTCCAAAACTCCACACTTAGAAGAATTTCCAAGTGAAACCAGTCAATGTTAGCCTATGAAGGAAATTCAAGTTACCGGTAAGTACGGTTAAAATTACTTTTCAGGACCAGTACTGGGCTGAAAGATGCAGCACTGAGGTCTCTCCTGATAACAGGTGAGTAAATCAGAATTCGGATTTCGGCTGATTTTAGAGGAATATTTGTATGTTTCAAAAATCAACACTTAGAAACTTTTTCCGCAAAAAGCAGGCAATGATATCCTATGGAAGGAAATTCAAGTTATTGGTAAGTACGGTTAAAATTACTTTTGAGGATCAGTACTGGGCTGAAAGATGCAGCACTGAGGTCTCTCCTGATAACAGGTGAGTAAATCGGAATTCGTATTTCGGCTGATTTTAGAGGAATATTTTAAAGTTCCAAAACTCCACACTTAGAAGAATTTCCAAGTGAAACCAGTCAATGTTAGCCTATGGAAGGAAATTCAAGTTACTGGTAAGTACGGTTAAAATTACTTTTCAGGACCAGTACTGGGCTGAAAGATGCAGCACTGAGGTCTCTCCTGATAACAGGTGAGTAAATCGGAATTCGTATTTCGGCTGATTTTAGAGGAATATTTTAAAGTTCCAAAACTCCACACTTAGAAGAATTTCCAAGTGAAACCAGTCAATGTTAGCCTATGAAGGAAATTCAAGTTACCGGTAAGTACGGTTAAAATTACTTTTGAGGATCAGTACTGGGCTGAAAGATGCAGCACTGAGGTCTCTCCTGATAACAGGTGAGTAAATCGGAATTCGTATTTCGGCTGATTTTAGAGGAATATTTGCACAATGGTGAAGGGAGGGGCGGGGCCTGAGGTGACATCTGTGCAAACGCGCCCCGTGGCGCGTTTTAAGTTGGGGGATTAAGTCCCCTTGAATCATGAGGGTCCCTACGGGCCAACTAGCCCACCAGGAACCTCCAGTATGCGCCAGGGGCTGCGTTGCAGAGACATGTACAGAGGCCACACCCCTTTTACACCTCTCTGCAACGCAGCTCTGTGGCGCTTTCTGGACGTACCTGTTGGGCTAGTTGGCCCTCAGGGACCCTCAGGATTGAAGAGGATTTAATTCCCCATCTTAAAACGCGCCACGGGGCCTGTTTGCACACATGTCACCTGAAGCCCCGCCCCTCCCTTCACCACTGTGCAAACGCGCCCCGTGGCGCGTTTTAAGTCGGGGATTAACTCCCTTGAATCCTGAGGGTCCCTGGAGTCCAACTAGCCCACCATGTTCTTCCAAAGCGCCACAGAGCTGCGTTGCAGAGAGGTGTAAAAGGGGCGTGGCCTCTGTACACCTCTCTGCAAGGCAGCCCCTAGCGCATACTGGAGGTTCCTGGTGGGCTAGTTGGCCCTCAGGACCCCCAGTATTCAAGGGGAATTCGTTCCCCTCTGCAAACGCGCCAGGGGCGCGTTTGCAGAGTGGTGAAGGAAGGGGCGGGGCCTGCGGGCCCGATCGTTTTTTTTTTTTCCCTGAAGGGGGCCGTGTGGCCCCCTTCCTTTCCTATTTTTAGGCCCTGGGGACCCCATCCCCCAGGGCCTTACCCCTTTTAAAATTAAAATTAAAAAAAAAAACGGGAAGGGTGCCGCGTGGCCCCCTTCCCTGGGCCTGTATTGGCCCCGGGGACCCCATCCCCCGGGGCATGGCCTCTTTTGTTTTTATTTGGAGGGGGCTGCGTGGCCCCCTCCTCAGGCCATTTAAGGCCCCGGGGACCCCATCCCCCGGGGCCTGGCCTCTCGTTGGGGACTGTGGGGGTCCCCAATCCCCCACAGTCCCGCCGGCTCCCCGTGTCCTACGGGAGCCGGCATTGCTTTTACACATGGGGAGCTGCTAAGATGCAGCTCCCCATGTGGAAAAGCAATCGGCTTTGGATATTGGAAGAGAGAGCAGGTTGAAGCAGAGTGAAGTCACTGACCATGTCATGAGTGATGTAATATGTGACGTCATCAGCAGTGCATTGCGGGGGCGCGAGTTATAGTTAGCTGAACTAACTATAACGGGGAATTTCTATGGTTTTGGACGAGTGAAATGTCCAACTAACTATAACTGTCCCTAAAACCTATGGTTTTTTTCAGTGAATTTCAAAGGTTTTTAAGTGCTAATTTCTAACTATAACGTGCCTGAAACCTATGATTTTTAAGTGAATTTCAAAGGTTTTTTAAATGCTAGTTTCTAACTATGCCTACAGAGGTAGGACATGTGAAGAAAGAAGAAAAACGCACAGAAAGAAGCAAAAGAAATGCAGAAAGAAGCAACAGAAGTCCACAAAGACGAAGAAAAGTGCAGGAAGAAGCAACAGAGGAGCAGAAAGAGGCCTTGTTGCAAAATCATCCTGTTCCCACAACTTTTCAGACGGGTACTGGTGGTAACTGACTCTGACTAACCAGAGCCAGTGCTATGCTAAAAGACACTTAGAATACAGTGAAAACACCTACATACACTAGGGAACACTATGCGTTGGGGTACCCCTGTGATTAGTATGACCTCCTCTGCAAGTCCCTAGTACATAATAGGGCAGGGGGATTAAACCTACCTCTTAAAACGCGCTACAGGGTGCGTTTGCACAGTGGTGAAGGGAGGGGAGCCTGAGGTGACATGTGTGCAAACGCGGCCCGTGGCGCGTTTTAAGTTGCGGGAATAAGTCCCCTTGAATCCTGAGGGTCCCTGGGGCCCAACTAGCCCCCCAGGTACCTACAGTTAAGACCACAGAGCTGAGTTGCAGAGAGGCGTTCCGAGGCCACGTACCTTTTTTCACCTCTCTGCAACGCAACTCTGTTGTGCTTACTGAAGGTACCTGCTGGGCTAGTTGGCCCCCAGGGTCCCTCAGGATTCAAAGGGAATTAATTCCCCAACTTAAAACGCACCACACGGCGTGTTTGCGCACATGTCACCTGAGGCCCCGCCCCCTCCCTTCACCACTGTGCAAACGCGCCCCGTGGAGCGTTTTAAGTTGGAGGATTAGGTCACCTTGAATCCTGAGGGTCCCTGGGGCCCAACTAGCCCACCAGGTACTTCCAGTAAGCACCACAGGCCTGCGTTGCAATGCCTGTAACAAATTGTGCAGTTGTGTTTAGGTAGTGAAGAGGGTCGTGCTGGGGGTAGTGTTTTAGGGTTTAGGATAGTGCAGTGGTGTTTGGGTAGTGTAGGGGGTACTGCTGGGGGTAGTGTTTTAGGGTTTAGGGTAGTGCAGTGGTGTTTGGGTAGTGTAGGGGTTCGTGCTGGGGGAGTTTTTTAGGGTTTAGGGTAGTGCAGTGGTGTTTGTGTAGTGTAGGAGGTCGTGTTTTAGGGTTTAGGGTAGTGCAGTGGTCTTTGGGTAGTGTAGGGAGTCGTGCGGGGTAGTGTTTTAGGGTTTAGGGTAGTGCAGTGGTCTTTGGGTAGTGTAGGGGTCGTGCGGGGTAGTGTTTTAGGGATTAGGGTAGTGCATTGGTGTTTGGGTAGTGTAGGGGTCATGCGGGGGTAGTGTTTTAGGGTTTAGGGCAGTGCAGTGGTTTTTGGGTAGTGTAGGGGGTCGTGCTGGGGGAGTGTTTTAGGGTTTAGGGCAGTGCAGTGGTGTTCTGGTAGTGTAGGGGGTCGTGCTGGGGGAGTGTTTTAGGGTTTAGGGCAGTGCAGTGGTGTTCGGGTAGTGTAGGGGGTCGTGCTGGGGGAGTGTTTGAGGGTTTAGGGCAGTGCAGTGGTGTTCGGGTAGTGTAGGGGGTCGTGCTGGGGGAGTATTTTAGGGTTTAGGGTAGTGCAGTGGTGTTCGGGTAGTGTAGGGGGCCGTGCTGGGGGTAGTGTTCTAGGGTTTAGGGCAGTGCAGTGGTGTTCGGGCATTGTAGGGGTCGTGCTGGGGGTGGTGTTTTAGGGTTTAGGGCAGTGCAGTGGTGTTCGGGCAGTGTAGGGGGTCGTGCTGGGGGTGGTGTTTCAGGGTTTAGGGCAGTGCAGTGGTGTTTGGGCAGTGTAGGGGGTAGTGCTGGGGGTGGTGTTTCAGGGTTTAGGGCAGTGCAGTGGTGTTCTGGCAGTGTAGGGTGTCATGCTGAGGGGTGGTGTTTCAGGGTTTAGGGGAGTGCAGTGGTGTTCGGGCAGTGTAGGGGGTCGTGCAGGGGGTGGTGTTTCAGGGTTTAGGGCAGTGCAGTGGTGTTTGGGCAGTGTAGGGGGTCGTGCAGGGCGTGGTGTTTCAGGGTTTAGGGCAGTGCAGTGGTGTTCGGCCAGTGTAGGTGGTCTTGCAGGGGATAGTGTTTCAGGGTTTAGTGCAGTGGTGTTCGGGCAGTGTAGGGGGTCGTGCTGGGGGTGGTGTTTCAGGGTTTAGGGCAGTGCAGTGGTGTTCCGGCAGTGTAGGGGGTCGTGCAGGGGGTGGTGTTTCAGGGTTTAGGGCAGTGCAGTGGTGTTTGGGCAGTGTAGGGGGTCGTGCTGGGGGTGGTGTTTCAGGGTTTAGGGCAGTGCAGTGGTGTTCGGGCAGTGTAGGGGTCGTGCAGGGGGTGGTGTTTCAGGGTTTAGGGCAGTGCAGTGGTGTTTGGGCAGTGTAGGGGGTCGTGCAGAGGGTGGTGTTTCAGGGTTTAGGGCAGTGCAGTGGTATTCGGGCAGTGTAGGGGGTCTTGCTGGGGGTGGTGTTTCAGGGTTTAGGGCAGTGCAGTGGTGTTCGGGCAGTGTAGGGGGTCTTGCAGGGGCTGGTGTTTCAGGGTTTAGGGCAGTGCAGTGGTGTTTGGGCCGTGTAGGGGGTCGTGCTGGGGCTGGTGTTTGAGGGTTTAGGGCAGTGCAGTGGTTTTCAGGCAGTGTAGGCGGTCGTGCTGGGGATGGTGTTTCAGGGTTTAGGGCAGTGCAGTGGTGTTCGGGCAGTGTAGGGGGTCGTGCTGGGGCTGGTGTTTCAGGGTTTTGGGCAGAGCTGTGGTGTTCGGGCCGTGTTGGGGGTCGTGCTGGGGTTGGTGTTTCAGGGTTTACGGCAGTGCAGTGGTGTTCGGGCAGTGTAGGGGGTCTTGCTGGGGGTGGTGTTTCAGGGTTTAGGGCAGTGGTGTTCGGGCAGTGTAGGGGTCTTGCTGGGGGTGATGTTTCAGGGTTTAGGGCAGTGCAGTGGTGTTCGGGCAGTGTAGGGGTCTTGCTGGGGGTAGTGTTTCAGGGTTTAGGGCAGTGCAGTGGTGTTCGTGCAGTGTAGGGGGTTGTGCTGGGGGTGGTGTTTCAGGGTTTAGGGCAGTGCAGTAGTGTTCGGGCAGTGTAGGGGGTCGTGCAGGGGGTGGTGTTTCAGGATTTAGGGCAGTGCAGTGGTGTTTGGGCAGTGTAGGGGTTGTGCTGGGGGTGGTGTTTCAGGGTTTAGGGCAGTGCAGTGGTGTTCGGGCAGTGTAGGGGGTCATGCAGGGGGTGGTGTTTCAGGGTTTAGGGCAGTGCAGTGGTGTTCGGGCAGTGTAGGGGGTCGTGCTGGGGCTGGTGTTTCAGGGTTTAGGGCAGTGCAGTGGTGTTTGGGCAGTGTAGGGGGTCTTGCTGGGGGTCGTGTTTCAGGGTTTAGGGCAGTGGTGTTCGGGCAGTGTAGGGGGTCTTGCTGGGGGTGATGTTTCAGGGTTTAGGGCAGTGCAGTGGTGTTCGGGCAGTGTAGGGGTCTTGCTGGGGGTAGTGTTTCAGGGTTTAGGGCAGTGCACTGGTGTTCGTGCAGTGTAGGGGGTCGTGCTGGGGATGGTGTTTCAGGGTTTAGAGCAGTGCAGTAGTGTTCGGGCAGTGTAGGGGGTCGTGCAGGGGGTGGTGTTTCAGGATTTAGGGAAGTGCAGTGGTGTTCGGGCAGTGTAGGTGGTCGTGCTGGGGGTGGTGTTTCAGGGTTTAGGGCAGTGCAGTGGTGTTCAGGCAGTGTAGGGGGTCGTGCTGAGGCTGGTGTTTCACGGTTTAGGGCAGTGCAGTGGTGTTCGGGCAGTGTAGGGGGTCGTGCTGGGGCTGGGGTTTCAGGGTTTAGGGCAGTGCAGTGGTGTTCGGGCAGTGTAGGCGGTCGTGCTGGGGCTGGTGTTTCAGGGTTTAGGGCAGTGCAGTGGTGTTCGGGCAGTGTAGGGGGTCGTGCTGGGGCTGGTGTTTCAGGGTTTAGGGCAGTGCAGTGGTGCTCGAGCAGTGTAGGGGGTCGTGCTGGGGGTGGTGTTTCAGGGTTTAGGGTAGTGCAGTGGTGTTCTGGCAGTGTAGGGGGTTGTGCTGGGGCTGGTGTTTCAAGGTTTAGGGCAGTGCAGTGGTGTTCGGGCAGTGTAGGGGGTCGTGCTGGGGCTGGGGTTTCAGGGTTTAGGGCAGTGCAGTGGTGTTCGGGCAGTGTAGGCGGTCGTGCTGGGGCTGGTGTTTCAGGGTTTAGGGCAGTGCAGTGGTGTTCGGGCAGTGTAGGGGGTCGTGCTGGGGCTGGTGTTTCAGGGTTTAGGGCAGTGCAGTGGTGCTCGAGCAGTGTAGGGGGTCGTGCTGGGGGTGGTGTTTCAGGGTTTAGGGTAGTGCAGTGGTGTTCGGGCAGTGTAGGGGGTTGTGCTGGGGCTGGTGTTTCAAGGTTTAGGGCAGTGCAGTGGTGTTCGGGCAGTGTAGGGGGTCGTGCTGGTGTTTCAGGGTTTTGGGCAGAGCAGTGGTGTTCGGGCAGTGTAGGGGGTCGTGCTGGGGGTGGTGTTTCAGGGTTTAGGGCAGTGCAGTGGTGTTCGGGCAGTGTAGGGGTCTTGCTGGGGGTGATGTTTCAGGGTTTAGGGCAGTGCAGTGGTGTTCAGGCAGTGTAGGGGTCTTGCTGGGGGTAGTGTTTCAGGGTTTAGGGCAGTGCAGTGGTGTTCAGGCAGTGTAGGGGGTCGTGCTGGGGGTGGTGTTTCAGGGTTTAGGGCAGTGCAGTGGTGTTCGGGCAGTGTAGGGGGTCATGAAGGGGGTGGTGTTTCAGGGTTTAGGGCAGTGCAGTGGTGTTCGGGCAGTGTAGGGGGTCGTGCTAGGGGTGGTGTTTTAGGGTTTAGGGCAGTGCAGTGGTGTTAGGGCAGTGTAGGGGGTCGTGCAGGGGCTGGTGTTTCAGGGTTTAGGACAGTGCAGTGATGTTCGGGCAGTGTAGGGGGTCGTGCTGGGGGTAGTTTTTTAGGGTTTAGGGTAGTGCAGTGGTGCTTGTGTAGTGTAGGGGGTCGTGCTGGGGGTAGTGTTTTAGGGTTTAGGGTAGTGCAGTGGTGTTTGTGTAGTGTAGGGGGTCATGTTTTAGGGTAGTGCAGTGGTGTTTGGGTAGTGTAGGGGGTCGTGCTGGGGGTAGTGTTTTAGGATTTAGGTTAGTGCAGTGGTGTTTGGGTAGTGTAGGGGGTCGTGCTGGGGTAGTGTTTTAGGGTTTAGGGTAGTGCAGTGGTGTTTGTGTAGTGTAGGGGTCGTGCTGGGGGTAGTGTTTTAGGGTTTAGGGTAGTGCAGTGGTGCTTGTGTAGTGTAGGGGGTCGTGCTGGGGTAGTGTTTTAGGGTTTAGGTTAGTGCCGTGGTGTTTGTGTAGTATAGGGGTCATGTTTTAGGGTAGTGCATTGGTGTTTGGGTAGTGTAGGGGGTCGTGCTGGGGGTAGTGTTTTAGGATTTAGGTTAGTGCAGTGGTGTTTGGGTAGTGTAGGGGTCGTGCTGGGGGTAGTGTCTTAGGGTTTAGGGTAGTGCAGTGGTGTTTGTGTAGTGTAGGGGGTTGTGCTGGGGGTAGTGTTTTAGGGTTCAGGGTAGTGCAGTGGTGCTTGTGTAGTGTAGGGGGTCGTGCTGGGGTAGTGTTTTAGGGTTTAGGATAGTGCAGTGGTGTTTGTGTAGTATAGGGGGTCATGTTTTAGGGTAGTGCAGTGGTGTTTGTGTAGTGTAGGGGGTCGTGCTGGGGGTAGTGTTTTAGGATTTAGGTTAGTGCAGTGGTGTTTGGGTAGTGTAGGGGGTCGTGCTGGGGGTAGTGTTTTAGGGTTTAGGGTAGTGCAGTGGTGTTTGTGTAGTGTAGGGGGTCATGCTGGGGGTAGTGTTTTAGGGTTTAGGATAGTGCAGTGGTGCTTGTGTAGTGTAGGGGGTCATGCTGGGGGTAGTGTTTTAGGGTTTAGGGTAGTGCAGTGGTGTTTTTGTAGTGTAGGGGGTCATGTTTTAAGATGCAACGCTCCAATACCTGACCAGTCTGCACTACATAAAACTGCAAAAAACTAAAAATAAAAAGTGTTTTGCACACTTTTGTCATTGGGCTATATGTGGGCTACATCTGGGTAATATTTGTGCTACATTTGGGCTCTGTTTTCACTGGTGGCCATCTTGGAAGACTTCTTTGTTATGAAGTTTCCTAATATCCTCATTTACTGCAGTCTCCTCAGTAGGAAATGCTTTCAGTTTTTTACTTTGATTCCATCAAGAAGGCATTCAGATGTGTCTCACATTTGCCATAAATTCAGAATGTTAGCACTCTAGTTGCTCATTAGATCACTGTAGTAAAGCTACTGCTCACCAGGGAGTTAACTGGAAGTCTGCTGCTGGTATTGAAAGTGATTGTTTCAGTCTGCATGTCAGAATTTTCTAATGAAATAGAAGAGGATTTGAGATCTCACTTAAAACATGCCCTAATTTTTCTTTCTGCAGCACTAACCATAATTTCTATTTCAAAAAGAACCCCCTCATTTTGTTCCTTTTTAAATTAATTTTTTTAAGTGTTACCGGTTTATTCCAATCAAGATGGCTTCAGGTGTGCCATACTTTTGTCATAAGTAAGGCTGTTAGCGCTCTAGTTGTTCTTTAGAACACTCTGGGAAGCTGCAGTAGAACACAAAGGCATCAACTGGCAGGCTGCTCCTGTTGAAATATAACAGGAAGATATTTGAGATCACACTTGAAACATGTCCTAATTTTTCTTTCTACAGCACTAACCATAATTTCTATGACAAAATGAACCCCATCATTTTGTTCCTTTTTAAATTAAATGTTTTAAGTGTTACCAGTTTATTCCAATGAAGATGGCTTCAGGTGTGCCATACTTTTGTCATAAGTAAGGCTGTTAGCACTCTAGTTGTTCTATAGAACACTCTGGGAAGCTGCAGTAGAACACAAAGGAATCAACTGACAGTCTCTGCCCTTGTTGGATGTACATGTTTTACTGAGAATGTCAGACTTCATTCTCACATGACTGAGAAAGATAATGTGAATTTACAGAAAATATGCTCTCATTTTAGCTTCTGGAGCACCTTCCAAAACTCTATGGGACAAGCATGTGAAAATAGTTTTCTCTCAAACATGATTCATGATATCCCAGCAGAAGGTTTTTCACAGGGTAAAATCACCTTAGAACACACCACAATTCCTGAAATTAGTATGGTACCATCAACAAATGAATTTTAATGTAACTAAAGTCTGTTATCACCCTTTATAGTTCTCCTTTTGCTAACCCTCAAAATCTTTGATTCATTACAATGCATTTCAATGGGGTACTATCATTTATATTGGTCCCAAGATGGCTGCCAGCAATTCCAGGATGAAGTGCTGACAGCCAATCAGATCTCACGATGACATGTGTGGTTAGGCTCTGCCCAGATATATATGTGATTTTACTTTTGATTTTCTCAGGAACTACTGAACGGATTTACACCATTTAAGCAAAAGGCACGACACTGAACCAAGGGCTACCTCTTTGCCAAATTTGGTGTAATTCCGTTCAGCAGTTCGAGCTGTAGCCGCGACTAAAGGTTCCTATGGAAAAATGAATGGGGAAAACACGTTTTGGGACCCCCCTTTTTTCTCGGCCCCCGCTTGACGAATCACCCCGAGACTTTCAGGATAGGAGCGGACCGGAGCGCCCCAACAAGTTGGAAACTTTCGCGAAGATTCGTCAACCGGCGCCAACGTTATTTCAAATAGAATGTTGCAGATTTCCTATGGAAAATAGGTCCTAACTATAACTATCTACTGGCGACCGCCAGTAGATAATATATAATTATTTATATATAATAATAATTTTTTTTTTTTACAGATAAGAACAATTGTTAAAGTAACGTTATAGTAGATGAAATGTTCAGTAGCAACGTAACATTTCAAATGCTAAAAACCACAGAAAGGCTGTGCACGGCAGCGTGATGGCTGCAGGGCCTGGCCCTGTGGCCAATCTCCCACATGCAGCCAACTCCAGTCTGCGCATGGCCTTTGTCTGTGCGCAGTGGGGGGTTGGCCACAAGGCCTGTGGCTAAAACCCATAAAGGCCGCCAACCCCACACTGCGCAGGGCCTCTGCTGTGCATGGCAGGGGGTTTACCAAAGGGCCTGCCCTGCGACAAGGCCCTGCTGCACCCCCCTACAAATTACAATTCAACACTGCACACACTGCCTTTGGCCGTGCATGGTGGGCAGCTGTCCACAAGACCTGGCCTGCAGTCAGGCCCTATGCCCACCCCCCTAGGGCAGCCAACCCACTCTGCACACGGCCTTTGGCCATACGCGGTAGAGGTTGGCCACACAGCCTAGCCCTGGGGAGACCATCTCCCAGGGCCTTTTTTTTTTTTATAGAGGAGGGGGGCTGCGTGGTCCCCATCCCCCTAGTGCCATATATTTTTTAAAGGGGAGGGGGGCTGCATGACCCCCACTCCCGAGCCTCATTAGTCCCTGGGGACCCCATCCCCCAGGGCATTGTGTATTTTAAAGGACAAAGAGGCCGCGCAGCCCCCGTCCCCGAGCCTCATTAGGCCGTGGGGACCCAATCCCCTTGGGCCTTTTTTTTATTAATGGGGAAGGGGTCACTTTACCCCCTCCTCGAACCTTATTAGGCCCTGTGGCCCATCCCCCAAGGCTGTTTTTTTAACTAAAGGGGAGGGGGCCGCGTGACTTTAATGGTTTTAGAGTTTAAAACGTCACGTTGTGGCTGAACATTTCACCTAACTATAACGTTATTTTAACCTTTGTTTTTACCCGTGAATTTCTAGGGTCATTTTTAACATAAAGCCATATTTAATTACGATACATAAATCCAACCCATTGCCGCATTGGTCCCCGGGGGCAAAATGGGCCCAGGGAGGGAGCCCCCCTGAAAATCGCGCCGGGCTCAGTCGAATGGGATGTGCAGGGCCAAAATCAGCCTGAGGAGGGGTGCACCCCTCCAAAATAAAACACACTTTACCCCGGGCCCTGGCCCACCTCGGGAGTAGGGGAGGGGCGGTTCAAAAACAAGCGCAGGAGTCCATGCTTTTAAAAAAAATTAATTATGCAGCGGATTTACTGCAAAAAAAATTAAAAAAATGTTTTCGGGCCCAGGAGGGGTCTTTCTGGGAACCCACCACGAAGTCTAGGGGGTCAGGGTATCCCTACCCTGCCCCCTTATGTTTTTTTAAAACTTTTTTAAGATTCTGGACTGAGTTCTGAGTCCTAAGATGTCTGCCACCACTTCCTGGTTGATGTGATGGCAGCTAAACAGATCTCAGTTTGAGATCTGTCGGGATCCACGGAGATTCCACGTCCCTATATATACAAAATTTTAAGCAATAATTGATAAGAAACTGCTGAATGGATTTACACCAAAACACAAAAAGCACTATTTCTGGACAAAGATCTAGCTTTCTGCCGAAGCTGGTGTAAATCCTTTCAGCGCTTTAAGCTTTAACTGTGTCTAAAGTTCCTATGGAAAAATGAATGGGAAAAATGTGTTTTGGGACCCCCCCCATATTTTCTTGGCCCAGCTTGATGGATCACCAAGAAACTTTCCATGCATAAACTAGGCAAAAAAGTTGTGATAACTGGGATCCGTGTTTCCTCACCTATCTCTCTGCGGCTCTTGTTTCCCTTCCCACTCCACTTCCTGATAGTTTCTCCCACGTTAGGGTTTGCTTTAATAAAATTGTTTGACTCGATAAACAGATGGATGTGATATGGCGGAGTGAAGCATAAGAACCGCGCTTATGTAACTGACAAGTATTGCAAAATTGAAGTTTTGATGTCCCATAACGTGATTATGCAGCATTTTTGACGGAGGGAGGAGATTCCATGATGGATGGGATATGCCATTTGTCGTTACCAGTCATGCCTAAAATAACTGATGTAACCATGCCGTTGAGCTGTGGATGTGTGATTCGGACTTGATACTTACTGGCTCTGTATTATGATCTCATTGATGGTGTATTGTTTTGTATTCATGTTCATATAAACAAAATCTTTAATAAACAGATCAAACAAAAAAAAGAGAAGTTTTTTGGAAAGTTTCGTGGAGATTCGTCAAATAGGGTCAAAGATATTAGCAACACATAAAAATGCATTTCCTATGGAAACATCATCCTAACTATAATTACCCAGTAGCAACCGACACTGGGTAATAGTGACTTAGAATTATTTTAGTTATTTAGATATATATATTTAATATTTTTAAAAAAGAAAGAAAATAATTAAAAATAACAATGAATTAATATTTTAAAATTTGTAAATTAATGTGATTTTTGGGGGTTTAGGGATAGGTGTTTTTAGTAGTGGTTAAGCTTTTTATGTTTCAGGCATAGGTGTGTTTTTGGGACAGTAAGGGGTTTTAGGATTCAGGCATCTGTAATGTATATGGGTAGTAAGGATGTTTTAGGGTCTAGGCTTGGGCAATGTTTAGGGGATGGTAGTGAGTTTTTAGGGCTCAGGGATGGGCAGTGTACCGGGGTAGTAAGTGTTTTTTAGGTTCAGGAATGAATAGTTTAAAACTCAAATTATATTACGTTAATTAAATAAAGAAAATTGAAAATAATCTATATTAAAAATAATATTATAGGATTACCTTGATTATTAATTTCAAATTAAATGTAATACATATAAATATATATAACTTAAAATTATACTTACAACCTTGTCTCTGGAGTATAAGTACTCACTGCATGGAGTACTGCAATGTAAAGGGACTCCCAACATTCTGACCGTGATGTGACAACCCCAATATATTGAAAGTAATGATTGACATTCCTTTATGTTGCTCCACCTTTCAGTGTATTGGACTGAAAAGGAGTGAGAGAAGATGCTTAAACCTTTCACTTCTGGTGGTTGCTTCTTGGAGCACTTCCAGGAGCAGCTTTGTGCAATGTTTCTTATAGCTAAAGGAACTACATACAAGAACTCATGTAAGACAAATTCACTGTTTCAAAACATTTTTAGGCACTGTAGTCTGCCCTGAAGAAAGCTAGTTTGATTAAAATCTGTCAACATTGTTTGGCCTGGTAGAAAATTATTATATCACTATTATTTATGCTATACAATACAGTATAAAATATGAACTGTTGGCATCACTCTCTGCCCTCGGCCATCTTCAATAACTAAGCTGTGAAGTACATGCAAATGATATATGTCTATGTATATATAGATAGACATATATGATATTTCGATAGATAAATATTATCTTGTGGCGGTCACCAGTAGGTAGTTATAGTTAGGACCTAGTTTCCCTAGGAAAAGCATTTTTTGACTTGCCTATGTCATGCGGACAGGGAAACAGACAAAAGGATTGCTCCACACAGAGGGAGCTGCATGTTTAGCAGCTCCCTCTGTGTTGGAGCAATGTTGACTCCCACTGGAGGCTGGAAGCTGGTGCGGACCACGAGGGCATTCAGGCTCCCCCTGCGGGTCCCAACTGTGCATACTGGGTGCCCTGGGTAGGCTCCAGGGCACCCAGCATAACAACGTCAAGGCCTAGGGGATGAGGTCACCGGGGCCGAAAATTCAGCTCTTGAGGGAGCCGCATGGCCCGCCTCCCCCATTCAATTATGGTTGGGCCCCGGGGGATGGGCCCCTGAGCCAAATTCAGTCTGGGAGGGGGGCTACATGGCCCCTTCCCCTTCTAATAATTAGCCAGGCCTCCCCATCCACCATAGTAGTGTATACAGGTCTTTCTGCCTTTTGCCAGGTTGATGGACTGCTTACCAAATGCCCCCCAGCGCTTTTGCTGCTGATTTTGTTGATACGTTCTTCATGCTGTGGAATATGAAGACATTTCCACCAAACAAAGAAGCACTTACGTGATATAGTTAAATGGAAGTACCCTTGTTTGGTGTAGATGTAAGTCTTTATAGTCTTGTTGTCCTCTCACTAGGAGGATTTATGTTATCACAGATTTCTGAATAAAGACACACAAGGAACAATCACATTGCCTAAACGCACACAGTCACTGGAGACATTTCCTTGTGGTCCATTACACAGATGTAGTGTAGAATATGAACTGGACATTTACCCAATGAAGTAGCAGTTTCTAATTAAACAGAAGAAAGTACTCCACTTGAGTAGATATTTTGTGTAAAACTGTGGACTTGTTGGATAAAGGGGGCAGGTGTGTTTCCATTGTGGCCCAGTCTCTCACAGCTATTGACACACCCACACAGACACTTAGACACCCACTCACACACTCAGGCACTCACACACCCATTAACAGACCCACTCAGACACTGATACATCTGCTCACAGACCTAGTCAGACACTCACTCACCCACCCACTCACAGACCCACTTACACACCCACCCACAAACCTACTCAGACACACACACACTCATAGGCCCACTCAGACACTCATGCACCCAATCAGTGATGCCCTCAGACACTCTCACACCCACTCACAAACCCGCTCAGGCACTCATGCACCCTCTCTCATAACCACTCAGACACTCTCACAGCCACTCACAGACCCATTCAGACACCCATGCACCCACTCACAGACCCACTCAGATACGTACACCCACTCACAGATCAACTCAGACACTCATGCACCCACTTACAGAACCACTCATACTCTCACACCCACTCACAGACCTACTCAGAGACTCACACACTGACTCACAGACTAACTCCCACACACACTCACAGACCCACTAACTCACAGACCCACTCACACTCACACACCCACTCACAGGTCCACTCAAACACTCACACACACCCACTCACAGACCCACACAGGCACTCACACACCCACTCTTGGACTCACACAGCCACTCATACATTCTCTCACAGACCCACACAAGCACTAACACACCCACTCACAGACCCTTAGCACCACTCACACACCCACTCACAGACACATACAGGCACTCCCACATCCACTCACAGATCCACATAGCCACTCACACACCCACTCACAGACCCATAGTGTCACACACAGACCAAGTCACAGACCCACACAGGTACTCACATATCCACCATACAGCCACTCACACACCCACTCACACACCCACTCACAGACCCATACAGCCACTCACACACCGACTCACAGACCCATACAGCCACTCACACACCCACTCACCAACCAATATAGCCACTCACACACCCATTCTCAAAGTTTACAGGTTACGGTTAGGAACTAAAATGAAAAAGAACTTAGAAATTCACTGAAGAAAACAAAGGTTACAGAGACGTTCTAGTTAGGAAATAGAATTTTTTTTAAACCATAGAAATTGACTGAAAAAAGCAAAGGTTACAGGGAGGTTATAGTTAGGCTCAGATTTCACTCATAAAAAAACATAGAAATTCAGCAGTTCCCTGAGCTAACTATAACTTATGCCCATGCAACACACTGCTTATGGCCTCACATATTACATTGCTCATGACATGGTCAGTGACATAACTGATGACATCTCAAATGACATCTCTGATGACTTCATCCACAGAACCACTCACAAACCCACTCACAATCCCATAGAACCTCTCATACACCCACTCCCACACAACCACTCAAATACCCATTCACAGACCCATAGAAGCACTCACACACCCACTCACTGATCCATAAAGTCACTCATACATCCACTCACCCATACAGCCACTCACAGCCAGTCATACACCATCTCTCCTTCTGGAAGCAGCTGAAGACTTGGCTTTTCCAGAATCTGCCATAACCAGTTGCTTCCTTTTCGCTTTCTTGTCACTGACAGCACGGGGATGCCTTAGGGTAGCCAGGCGCTTTACAAATATTTAATTAAGAAAAAAATAATAATAATAATACAGACACACATCCACTCATACACCAATACAGACACTCACACTGAGTCAGTAACCCATACAGCTACTCATACACCTACTCACTCACCCACTCACTCACCCATACACTTATTCACACACCCACACACTTACTCACACACCCACTCATGCATACATATACTAACACATGCACTCACTCACCTATACAGTCACTGACACAAGCACGCACTCACCCATACAACACTTATGCACCCACTCACCCATACAGCCACTAACACACCCCATTGCTCACCTATACAGCCTCTGACATACCCACCCATACACCACTGACACATCCACTCACTCACCCACACACACAGTCACTGACTCGCCAATGCAGCCACTCACTCACCCATACAACCACTCACACACCCATAGAGACACTCCGATACCTGTCTAACACATGGATACACACAATCACGCAGCCACTCACATATGTGTTACAAATATTATTACTCAGTAGCACACAAAGTTTACTAATTTAACATTTGTAGTATCTTACTATGTACCTTTAACACTCAGAAACTTTTAGAAAACACTTCAATCACTGGATGATGTCATCTGTGATGACATTTGAGATGTCATGAGTGATGTCACTGACCATGTCATGAGTGATGCAATATGTGAGGTCATAAGCAGTGCATTGTGGGAGCGTAAGTTAGACTTAGCTCAGGTAAATATAACTGCTGAATTTCTATGGTTTTGTACAAGTGAAATCTGACTAACTATAATGTCCCTGTAACCTTTGTTTTTGGGTGAATATGTATATAGCAGAGCACTCGCAGAGTTGCAGTGTTCGTATTTTATTTTTCATGTATCCAAAACCTACTCATCTGGAATATATTTGGGTGAGGAAGAGGATGTGACGTTATAGGCAGAGCTGCTAACTTTGGGGTTGGGGAACCTGATTTGAATCTGGGCATCGGCTCAACATCCTGGGCTTGGGGTAAAATCATTTAAACTCCCCGTGTCTACATAATGAATGTGACCTTGTGTAATGTAACTGGTGCTCATGTAAAGCACTCCACTACCTTCCGGTCGAATTCTCACTATATAAACCCGACCAAAGAAAAAATCCTATGCACTCCAACATACCTGGCCATGATCTATATCTATCTATCTATCTATCTATCTATCTATCTATCTATCTATCTATCTATCTATCTATCTATATATGAATGTAAATATATATATATAACCTTATTACACGTTAATCATTATGCATTTTTATATTACATGATTTATTAACTGATTTTATTTCTACGTTGAAAGATTTACAACATTTGATCATCATCTATTTAGTTTTTATTATTTGCCTGATGCTGCACCTATGTCTGTCAGTGTTCTGAGAATTGTTTTTTTGTTGGGAAAATTTGCTTGTATTTAAAACATATTTTATATAAATCAGTCCAATTTTTGAAGTAAGGCATATTGTAAGGAAGCTATAAAGATATTGACTCTAAAATCTGCTTTTCATTTTTAGTACTTTGAAATTATACAATAGGTTTAACTGGATAGATATAAAGAAAATATGGTGCACTGTGGGACAGTGTAACTTGTTTATGTTTATTTTCACACATTGTGGAGGATTTATTACTAGATGTTTGCATCAAGGATGGGCCTGTGAGTGTGAGCTTGTCAGGTGCGACGATTAATGGTCGAAGAGCAGCACTGCCATTGTAAACGTGTTTGATGTTTTTTTCCGTGTAATGTATGTATGTGTATAGTAAAAGTTTAGTTAAGATTGTTTAATGGTTCAGTGTACAAAAACACAGTAATGGTATGCAATGCACACCATAACTTACACCCGGCCATGTGTTGCTCTTGGTTGATTGCCACTTTTTCTTTACCATCACCAAACTGGTAATCTGGGAACGGCAGGTGGTATGAGTTATGGTGTGTGCGTTGCATACGTTCAGGGCGGGGATTTAATTTAACGCACAATAGCTAATCTTAAATATTTTATCCAATGAATTTCCAGTGTTTTATTACTGCGTTCACTGCCTTGTACCCATTAGGCTCTGTGCAGGCGGTGGGGCTGCAAAGCCGACAACCCCTTCACAGGGCCTTTGGTAACTCGCAGTGGAAGTTGTCCAAATTCCCTCTCCTGCAGCCCATTCCTGCTGCCACCATCCCCCCATCCAAACACCTAACAAAACCTTGATTGTTTTACTTTTTTATATTACTATTTGCAATTTCCGTGAAAATTACATATTCAAAATGTCATTTTTCTTAAAAGGAACTGCATTTTATGGAAAATAGTTATTGTTCCTAAATATACAATGGCGGCTGCGTTTTTGTGATTTCCATCAAATTGACAATTTTACTCGGTCAAACTTGTTATGTTTACTCCCAATTGTCTGAGCCTTATTGTGCGCTGTGCACTTTTGTGGGATCGGGCACCTCTTATAGTTCGTCCCCTTTGGTATGGAATTTTTCTTTTCTTAATAGCACTTACATTTTGTCCAAAATCACGATCTTCATGGTGACAGAGACACATGTTGATTGATCCCCTTCATCAGGTAATCACTTCTCTTGAGAATTACAGGAATCACAATTTTTTAAATTGTGCTTTTAATGGACAATATGTGTGCAACAGTGTTAACCATTCCAAGCCTACCTGGTGGAACGCTAACATCTCAAAAACAACTAGACAATTTTACACCAAACCATGAAAAGCCCTTTTTTTGAGGAAAGTTCAACGTTCATGCCAAGAATGGCTTAAATCTGTTCACCGGTCTGATGTACGTCACATTGTAGCGGTGAGCAAAATCTGCTATGGGAGCTAAAATGCTAACATGAGAAACACACCTTTTTTCGATCCCCTAGCTACTTTTTTTTTTTTTGCGGAACTGCCTGAAATTTGGCCATGGAGGATCATGGCTGAATAAGTTAGGAAAGCTCTATATTGGTTGCAGATCTGCCCAAGGGGAGCCGATTTATGAGCAAATCATTAAATGTTTTTTGAATGGAAAATGTCACTGAACCATACATAAACAGTGGTATTTAATTGTCTACAGTACACAAACAACGAAGAAGAAATTAGATTTTAGTATCTGCCTTGCAAGGCTACAACGGCGCCCAATCATCAAGTTTCAAGTTTATTTTATTTATGATTACGGAACTCCAAAGAGGTCCACATAAAATCACAAAATTACAAACATGAAAATAAGATAAAATTCTAATTTACAGTGACATTTATTTGTAGTATGTTTGCAGAGTCAGAGTGTAATATGCTAAGCAGCCAATGGGTCGTGATGCCTCTTCTCTCACTCAACCATGGTAATAAATAGAATATTAAGCTCAGTGGATCTGTACGTATAGTTTATGCCATGCTGTTTTTTAAGTGTAGTAGTTACTGTACCTATAGACATAATTCACCTTAAGAAAGCAACAGGTTAATACTTCAAATAGGCATACAAAATTATTTATCTTTATTTGTCACTTCTCCTGGCAGACTGCAAATTAAGTTTTTCTGAGTTACAAACAAAGCTTAGGAAAGAGATGCTCATATCTTCAGAAACTCTCTCTTTGACATGTTGAACTCCTACACCCATGCGGCTCATGACATCAAACAATTAGCAAAAGTATCCATGCACAATTAGGATATTACAATATATCTGTTTCAGCATCGCTTTATTCTCCTTGCTCAATTCGGAAGTTTAAAATGTATTTTTATCAGCGTTTGATTCCCATGCAACATCCATACCAAATGTATGTATGTTCCCTCAATTTATATGGTCTCATCCTCATATGATCTCTGATCTATTCTGTGAGCAATATATAAAATGTAATAACTTATAACATCTTGCATTTCTTTACTTCAGCTCCAACAAGATGGAACTCATACCAATACTTTTATTTGTCTCAATCACACCTATCCTTCACCCACTTATAAGAATGGTCAGTATTTTATCTTTGAAGCTCATTTTTATGTCATGGTTCATCGCTCATCGTTCATTGGATGGCATTCTGTGATCTGAGGGATAAAAAGAATGGAAATCAATAACTACCCTTCAGATTATCTCATCTAAACTGCTAGAATACACTACAGATACAATGCTTTTCTGGGTTTTATGCATTACCCCAAACCCCAATCTGCGCCTTCGAATTTATTTTGAGTCATAGCTTAGTGATTTGCCCCGGGAGTGATACAAGCTGGCACAAGATGCTGCGTTCCCTTTCGGAAGGTAAATGAGAAAGGGAAATGTTACTGACCATTTTCTTTGTTTTGTCCAGTACGGTGGTGTGCAATTAGTTCTCACCAATATTAAGATTCACTGAACATTCTTTTCTGGTCATATTCACTTGGGGACAACTTGATTCACTGTCAAAGACACTTAACCCAGTCCCTCCTTTATTTTTGAGTCTGTAGGTGAAAGCCTTGTGGACTGTACCAAAAACTAACAGTGGGCTTATAGCCCACCCATTACATATATTGGATGGCTTAATTTCCACTTTCATTTGCTTACTTATCATTCATTGGGTTGCATTTCTCTTCTTCTGTTTGCCCCTCCCGAGGAGCACAGCCTTTTTAGAATCCTTTTGATTGGGTGACATGAATCCTTCCATTACTCAAATTTAAGAAACAGTTTTTTAGGTCTCACCTGAGTCTCCGCATGCGCTGTCATTGGTGAAACTTTTTTTATGTACAAGGGGCTTAGAGCCCACCCATTACTAACCATTGGTTGGCTTCATTACCTTGTTTCTCATTGGATGCTGGTTTCACTTTCTCTTTGTGTGTTTTTCCCATCCACGGAGCATGTACCAAGTACTACTTCCTGTCAGCGACCAGTGCCAATCAATATGTTTATTTCGGAGTACAACCCCATAAAAACACATAACAAGTATTTGCAATGCAATCGGTCACGCATTTGTTAAAGTCAGAGCTATTGGCGTTGAAAATGATAGTTTTTTACTTTAGTTTTTTTGTTTGCAGTGGAATTATTGCATAGCGCTTTTGCCATGTGTATGACCTTGCGGCGCTGGAGAACCAGAAAATGGGAAGTAGGTTATGAGGGAGGGGAGACATGAGTAATAGGCTGCCTGAACAAAAAAATTAACCACAGCATGGAAAAAGCAAACACTCATAGGGAATGCAAGATTAAGTAAAGCATGTGAAATGTAAGCAAGAACAACATGGTTACCTTAACGCTTTTACACTCATTATTCAGAAATCATTGAGCGTTTTTGCCTGCAAAGTTAAGGACATGACTAAAGGGCCCAGAAGGGACCCGTTTCAATGTCCATTTCTTATATTCTTACAAAACATAAGCAGTATGGTTTAAAAGACTACATCCCTGAACACAGAGCTGTGGTACACATTTTATAAACGAAAATAAGGAAAACAGCTGATAAGGATCACAATAAACGTTTTCCACTCCACGCATCAACCAGGTATTGCAGTACTTCCAGGAATGGTGCACTTCCTTACTCTGGGGAAACAATGCTGATCAAAGAAAGACAAGAAAACAAAAGTAGCACTTCACTGGCAAACTTTGTAAAGTGGCGCTAATGTGTTTGGGTGTGAATAAAACCAATCTGGCTACTTTGCGACCACTCTCTTGATTTATTAAGTTATTTATTTTTCGCATTTTGAAAAAAAAAATTCTCTCCGTCCCGAGGCTGCACTTTGGAATAGAAAAATGTCAGAAAAAGACGGCATTTCCAGCAAAAGTGTTTCTTTCTTTTTTTAATCCATTTCACAGGGGAACAAATGAAGGAAAGGAGAGGAAAGAGATGGTAATAGCCATTTGTTGAAGTCACGGCTTTCAGTAAGCGAGGAGGAGGAAGACAGAGACAGGAAGAGAGGGAATAAGAGGAAGAGGAAGAAAGAGGGGGCAGAGCAGGAGAAGTGAACACTGTCCTTGTCTTTTCTGGGCAAGATGGAAAAGAGAGAGTCCTTTTCCTTCTCCGCCCATCCCACCCATCGCCGAACGGCCACGAACGGTCGAGCCTTATCTATAGGCCTTGGCTATTTCTGCCGTCCTTGGATGTGTTTTTAAAATAAAAATGTAGGGGAAAGGATTCTATTAAATTTAAAAAGTAGGGGACGCTGTGTCCTGCCGATCCCGCCCACTTTGACCACTGCCTGAAATAGAGTTAATCTTTCCCAAATATGACTCCAAATAAGTTAGGCAGGCTCGCTATTGGAAAGACAGGGAGGTGGGCAGTGTAAGATGAGTGTGGTGAGGGAGGGGATTGGGGGTTCACCTGCCTGTGATTGCATATTTTACCCCCTGTTTTGTGTTTTAAACTTGTGGTTTTCCTGCCCATGATTGCTTCTTAACGTGTTGAATTGTGGGATTTGCAGTCCAAACTCTGTAGTATTCCCTCTCATTCCTGGTGACTATTCAGTTTTCCCTCCAAATTTCTCCTTTGCTCTGTGCTAAGACCTGTATGTTAAACAGTGCACCCCAGCCACAATTTTTTTGTTATCAAGCCAGTGAAACCAGCCCCCCCTGCCTCCCCCCCAGCAACAGGGATATTCTACATCAGAGGGTGCTTCTGTGAGCTATTTAAACTGTGTTTAATAGGGACTGTGCACTTCGTTTTTGGCCAGGAGAGGGAGTAAAGTTTTATTCAAACAGTATTGTTAGATTTCAAGTTTGTGAGGCCTTTACCTGAAGGAAGTCCAAAGTGTGGATTGAGCCTGTCTGTCTCCTAGGAGATCTGTGAATAGAGCAGCTCCCCAGTCCCAGTCCCCACCCCCCAGGCCAACAGACCTGGGACGAGGGATTGGCTATTCAGCTCCCAGGCAACTCTGAGCCCTCCCCTCACACCTGCCCAGGCCCCTTAAGGCTTTGCTGGGTGCACCCCAAATCATTCTCCTCCATCTTGTGAGTTGCAGCCTACCTGTGCCCCAGATTGCAGTGAGCAGAGTCCAGGAAGTGGTAAGGAGGCAGACTAGTGCTGTCTCTTCCTCCCCCTGCCCCCCCCCAAACGTTTTTAAAAAAACGATTTTCCCTTTCTGTGATTACTGTCTTTGCCTGTGCTTGTTACAGTTTAAAATTGTAGTTTTAACCTGCCTGTGATTGCATATTTTATCACCTGTTTTGTGTTTTAAACTTGTGGATTTCCTGCCCATGATTGCTTCCATTTAACGTGTTGAATTGTGGGATTTGCAGTCCAAACTCTGTAGTCTTTCCCTCTCATTCCTGGTGACTATTCAGTTTTCCCTCCAAATTTCTCCTTTGCTCTGTGCTAAGACCTGTATGTTAAACAGTGCACCCCAGCCACCATTTTGTGTTATCAAGCCAGTGAAACTAGCCCCCCCTGCCTCCCCCCCCAGCAACAGGGATATTCTACATCAGAGGGTGCTTCTGTGAGCTGTTTAAACTGTGTTTAATAGGGACTGTGCACTTCGTTTTTTGGCCAGGAGAGGGAGTAAACTTTTATTCAAACAGTATTGTTAGATTTCAAGTTTGTGAGGCCTTTACCTGAAGGAAGTCCAAAGTGTGGATTGAGCCTGTCTGTCTCTTAGGAGATTCTGATCAGGAGAAGCAGCTTCCAACTCCCTGGCCAGCAAACCTTTCTGAGGTTGCTGGGACCTTATATAGTCTGCTAGTGGTTGGTACATGTATACACTGATTGGTGGTTGTATCTGATGTTTCTATTGGATTGGGTTAGTGTCCTCATTGGTTGGGTATTTGAGGGTTCTGATTGGTTTCTGGGTCTGTGATTCAATCAATGTAGGTTTGGGACTAGGGCTAGGGTTAGGATTTCTGTTGGAATTAGGGACTAGGGCTTCCTGTGTTATTGGTTGTTGGGACTAAGGTGGAACTAGGGCTAGGGTTAGTCCTTTAATTGGAAGTAGCGATTAGGGCTTCTGGTGTTATTGGTTGTTGGACTAGGTGTGGTACTAAGAGTAGGGCTAGGCTTTCTATTGGAAGGAGGGACTACGGCTTCCTGTCCCATTGGTTGCTTGGACTAGGGTTGGGACTACTGGTAGGGCTTGGGCCTCTATTGGACGTAGAGATCAGGGGTTTGAACTTATTGGGTGCTTGGACTAGGGCTAATATTGGCTGTAAGGTCCTGATCTCCTATTGGTTCTAGATTTTTAGGGATAGTGTTGTGATTGGATAGTGTTAGGGCTAGGGTTCCCATTGGCTGACGGGGTCACCTAATTACTAGGGCTATGAAAGGCCAGGGTTAGGGCGTCTCAGCTCGGGCGTCGAGGCTAAGGGCAGAGAGGACAAAAGCAGTTGCCTGTTTGAGCCTGTTCAAGACTGGCCAGGGCCAGGGCCAGAAATGCTGTCCATCTTCCCATTAAGCAACACCCAGCCCACACCATCCACATCCACAAACAGAGCAACACACACACACCAAATGTACACCACGCACAACACTATGCACAGATTAATGTACCAGCATACACTACAAAACCAACCAAACCACATCTAGACACCCTACTATCCCAACTACCACACATATCCACCATCACCTACAAACAGTACACAACCCTATCCTATACCACTAACCAATACCCTCATCACTAACACAACGCCAATCGACACCATACATAACTACATCCCATCCAGGCACACGCTCCCTGCTGTAATTACACCTAACATACCACCTTTTATCACTAACAAACATATAATCATCCTTCCATCATTTGTCCAACAAACACCCTCCTCTCCCTTCTACCATAATAACACTAACGTACAACACACACACTGCAGACCACCACACTTTTTAACTCTTGCAACAAACCAGTCTAAGACAAACACTCTTACCTCTACTTCATTCCCACCTACACACATCATACACTCTACTCATAAACACATCACCACCCCCTCTACCGTACAACCTCCTCTCACAAACAATACTATACAACCAAATCCATTGCATGAAACATATACATCAGCACCCCTTTTCACTACTCCTCAAAAACAAAACATATCACACTCACCAGCACAACAAGATCTTCAAAGCACAACACCTCATAATACTTACCATCACAAAATACAAACATACACCCACCTTTCAAACACAAAGGAACCAACTCCAATGCCAAGCTTTCTCTCTTCCACCACACCTAACACAGATACAGCAACACAGCAACTCTCTTCTAACCGCCTCTCATCCATTGAACAATTTAGAACCTTACTACATGACCCACATGCTGCACCACCACCCCTGACTCATACACCTTCCACATTAACCCCTTCGCTGCTAGGCCTTTTCCCCCCCCTGTGCTAAGCCCTTTTTTGGCTATTTGGGGTAGTGCGCGCTTAGGCCCCTGTAACTTTTTGACCACATAAGGTATCCACGCCAAATTTGCGTACTTTTTTTCCAACATCATGGGGATTGTAAAGGTACCCAGGGTTTGTGGATTCCCCTGGAGGGGTCCCAGAAATTAGCCAAAATACAGCTAAATTTTGGGGGTTTTGGGGAAAATGCGAAAAAAGGGCTGCAAATAAAAGGGTCTGGGTTTTTCCCTGCAAATGGTATCAAAAAGGGTTTGTGGGGCTGAAATCACCATTTTCCCAGCTTTTAGGGAATGACAGACTTTTGTCAGAAAACCAAAATGTTTCACACAGTTTTGGCATTTTTCTGGGACATAGCCTATTTTTGCTATTTTTTGTGCTTTCAACCTCCTTCCAGTTAATGGTAGAAATGGGTATGAAAGCAATAATGGATCCTAGACAGCTATACATTTTAGAAAAGTAGACAAAATTCTGAATTCAGCAAGGGGTCATTTGTGTAGATCCATCAAGGTTTCTTTATACAAACTAACAGTTAAATATAGGAAAAATTGAAAATTAGTTGAAAAAAACAGCCTTTTGTGTCAACGTTTTCACCTGTAACTTCTTCTAATTATGACAGCTCTTTGAAAGCAATATACCGTTACATCCGCTGGACCTTACTGGTTGTGGGGATATATAGGACTTGTAGGTTCACCAAGAACCCGACGAACCCAGAGCCAATAACTGAGCAGCGTCTTGCAATGTTTTTTTTTTATGTACCGGGTATATAGCAATTATTGTGGAAAAATGTATACATGGAAAAATCGGTATGAAAGACACCTATGGATTTCTGAAATGGGAACAAAATATAGAGTTTAGAAACAGTAGATATTTGCACATTTCCGAAATTGGGAATACTCATACTAGCATGAGAATTATCGGTCATTTTTAAAAATTACTTCTTTTTTACACAATGTCTTTCATTTGGAAGGCAGAATGCATCAAAAGTCAATAGGTAATAACAGTTGCTTTACAAATCTGAATTACCCTAAGTCTCCCGATAAAAATGGTACCTCACTTGTGTGGGTAGGCATAGTGCCCACGACAGGAAATGGCTCAAAACCCAACGTGAACACACCACATTTTCACAATGAAAAATTACCCTTTTTTGCAAAGGGCCTAGCTGTAGTTTTTGAACCCTAGCTCTGCCGGCACCTAGAGAAACCTAGCAAACCTATACATTTCTGAAAACTAGACACCCAGGGGAATCCAGGATGGGGTGACTTGACTGCCTCTCACCAGGTTCTGTTACCCAGAATCCCTTGCAAACCTAAACTTTTGTCCCAAAAAAAAATTTTCCTCACATTTCTGTGGTGGAAAGTTCTGGAATTTGCGTGGATCCATGAATTTCCACCCACCCCGCGTTCCCCAAAGTCTTCCGAGAAAAATGGTACCTCACTTGTGTGGGTAGGCCTAGTGCCCGCGACAGGAAATGGCGCAAAACGCAACGTGGACACACCCCAATTTCACAGTGAAAAATGACCCTTTTTTGACAAAGTGCCTAGCTGTCGTTTTTTAACTTTAGCTCTGCCGGCACCTAGGGAAACCTAGCAAACCTATACTTTTTTGAAAACTAGACACCCAGGGGAATCCAGGATGGGGTGACTTGACTGGCTCCCACCAGGTTCTGTTACCCAGAATCCCGTGCAAACCTAAAACATTGTCAAAAAAAACACATTTTCCTCACATTTCTGTGGTGGGAAGTTCTGGAATCTGCGTGGATCCACAAATTTCCACCCACCCCACGTTCCCCAAAGTCTTCCGAGAAAAATGGTACCTCACTTGTGTGGGTAGGTCTAGTGCCCGTGATAGGAAACGAAGCAAAACGCAACGTGGACACACCCCAATTTCACAGTGAAAAATGACCCTTTTTTGACAAAGTGCCTAGCTGTAGTTTTTGAACCCTAGCTCTGCCGGCACCTAGGGAAACCTAGCAAACCTATAAATTTTTGAAAACTAGACACCCAGGGGAATCCAGGATGGGGTGACTTGACTGGCTCCCACCAGGTTCTGTTACCCAGAATCCCTTGCAAACCTAACAAATTGTCAAAAAAAAACACATTTTCCTCACATTTCTGTGGTGGAATGTTCTGGAATCTGTGTGGATCCACAAATTTCCACCCACCCCGCGTTCCCCAAAGTCTTCCGAGAAAAATGGTACCTCACTTGTGTGGGTCGGCCTAGTGCCCGCGACAGGAAACGGCGCAAAACGCAACGTGGACACACCTCAATTTCACAGTGAAAAATGACCCTTTTTTGGCAAAGTGCCTAGCTGTAGTTTTTTAACCATAGCTCTGCCAGCACCTAGGGAAACCTAGCAAACCTATACATTTTTGAAAACTAGACACTCAGGGGAATCCAGGATGGGGTGCCTTGACTGCCTCCCACCAGGTTCTGTTACCCAGAATCCCTTGCAAACCTAAACAATTGTCAAAAAAACCACATTTTCCCCACATTTCTGTAGTGGAAAGTTCTGGAATCTGCGTGGATCCACAAATTTCTACCCACCCCGCGTCCCCCAAAGTCTTCCGAGAAAAATGGTACCTCACTTGTGTGGGTCGGCCTAGTGCCCGCGACAGGAAACGGCACAAAACACAACGTGGACACACCTCAATTTCGCAGTGAAAAATGACCCTTTTTTGGCAAAGTGCCTAGCTGTAGTTTTTGAACCATAGCTCTGCCGGCGCCTAGGGAAACCTAGCAAACTTATACATTTTTGAAAACTAGACACCCAGGGGAATCCAGGATGGGGTGACTTGACTGCCTCCCACCAGGTTCTGTTACCCAGAATCCCTTGCAAACCTAAACAATTGTCAAAAAAAACAAATTTTCCGCACATTTCTGTGGTGGAAAGTTCTGGAATCTGCGTGGATCCACAAATTTCCACCCACCCCGCGTTCCCCAAAGTCTTCCGAGAAAAATGGTACCTCACTTGTGTGGGTAGGCCTAGTGCCCGCGACAGGAAACGGCGCAAAACGCAACGTGGGCACACCTCAATTTCGCAGTGAAAAATGACCCTTTTTTGACAAAGTGCCTAGCTGTAGTTTTTGAACCAGAGCTCTGCCGGCACCTAAGGAAACCTAGCAAACCTATACATTTTTGAAAACTAGACATCCAGGGGAATCCAGGATGGGGTGACTTGACTGCCTCCCACCAGGTTCTGTTACCCAGAATCCCTTGCAAACCTAAACAATTGTCCAAAAAAACACATTTTCCCCACATTTCTGTGGTGGAAAGTTCTGGAATCTGCGTGGATCCACAAATTTCCACCCACCCCGCGTTCCCTAAAGTCTTCCGAGAAAAATGGTACCTCACTTGTGTGGGTCGGCCTAGTGCCCGCGACAGGAAACGGCGCAAAACGCAACGTGGGCACACCTCAATTTCGCAGTGAAAAATGACCCTTTTTTGACAAAGTGCCTAGCTGTAGTTTTTGAACCATAGCTCTGCCGGCACCTAGGGAAACCTAGCAAACCTATACATTTTTGAAAACTAGACACCCAGGGGAATCCAGGATGGGGTGACTTGACTGCCTCCCACCAGGTTCTGTTACCCAGAATCCCTTGCAAACCTAAAAAAGTGTCCAAAAAAACACATTTTCCCCACATTTCTGTGGTGTAAAGTTCTGGAATCTGCGTGGATCCACAAATTTCCACCCACCCCGCGTTCCCCAAAGTCTTCCGAGAAAAATGGTACCTCACTTGTGTGGGTCGGCCTAGTGCCCGCGACAGGAAACAGCGCAAAACGCAACGTGGACACACCTCAATTTCGCAGTGAAAAATGACCTTTTTTTGGCAAAGTGCCTAGCTGTAGTTTTTGAACCATAGCTCTGCCGGCACCTAGGGAAACCTAGCAAACCTATACATTTTTGAAAACTAGACACCCAGGGGAATCCAGAAAGGGGTGACTTGACTGTCTCCCATCAGGTTCTGTTACCCAGAATCCTTTGCAAACCTAAAAAATTGTCCAAAAAAACACATTTTCCCCACATTTCTGTGGTGGACAGTTCTGCAATCTGCGTGGATCCACAAATTTCCTCCCACCCAGTATTCAACCAGGTCTCCCGATAAAAATGGTACCTCACTTGCGTGGGTGGGTCAAGGCTCCGCGACAGGCAAGGGCCCAAAAGCTATTGAGGCGACATCAAAATTACCTATCACAAACCAACCTGGTTTTGCATGGGGGTCCCATGAGTTTTGGCCCGGGGCTCGGCAGCCATCTATGGAAACCCACCTAACCCACATATTTCTGGAAACTAGACACCCCGGGGAGTCCAGCGAGGTATGGCTTGCGTGGGTCCCCCATCATTCTCCTACTAAGAATCCCCTGCAAACCTCAAATTTTGCTGAAAAATTCACTTTTTCTCACATTTCTGTGGTGGAAAGTTCTGGAATCTGCGTGGATCCACAAATTTCCTCCCACCCAGCGTTCCCCCAGGTCTCCCGATAAAAATGGTACCTCACTTGCGTGGGTGGGTCAAGAACCCGCGACAGGCAAGGGCCCAAAAGCTATTGAGGCGACATCAAAATTACCTATCACAAACCAACCTGGTTTTGCATGGGGGTCCCATGAGTTTTGGCCCGTGGCTTGGCAGCCATCTAGGGAAACCTACCTAACCCACACATTTCTGGAAACTAGACACCCGGGGAGTCCAGCGAGGTATGGCTTGCGTGGGTCTTCCATCATTCTCCTACCCAGAATCCCCTGCAAACCTCAAATTTCACCGAACAATTCACTTTTTTCTCACATTTCTGTGGTGGAAAGTTCTGAAATCTGCGTGGATCCACAAATTTCCTCCCACCCAGCGTTCCCCCAGGTCTCCCGATAAAAATGGTACCTCACTTGCGTGGGTAGGCACAGTGGCTCCAACAGGAAATAGCCCAAATCGTACTCTGGACACTTCAAAATTACCTATAGCAAAACTACCTGGTTTTGGGGGGGGGGCACCTGAGATTTTGGCCCCGGGCTCGGCGGCCATCTTGGGAAAGTACCAAACCCAAACATTTCTGAAAACTAGACACCCGGGGGAGTCCAATGAGGTATGGCTTGCCTGGATCCCCCAACGTTTTTCTACCCAGAATGCAATGCAAACCTTAATTTTAGCTGAAAAACCACATTTTCCACATATTTTTGTGTGGAATCACCGTGCCGGCACAAATGTCCTACCACCCAGCATTCCCCTTGTTCTCCCGAGTAAAATGATACCTCACTTGTGTGGGTGGGCCAAAGGCCTGTGGCTAGGAAGAGCCCAAAACATAGGGATTTATGGTATGTTTCACCATACTAATTCAACACTAATACTTATGGGTTCCAGAGTAGCGTGCTACTTGCGCTTCAAAACCCCATCAGGGGTAGCAAGCGCTATATAAATACAAACCTCTTTCCCTCTTCTATCCCGCCACCTACCCTTCTCTACCCAAATAACTGAATAACATATCCACTACTCAAATTACTTCATTTTTTACTATACTAATTTTCAACACTAATCCTTAATGGGTTCCGGAGTGGCGTGCTACTTGCCAGAAAAGCGCTTCAACACCCATCAGGGGTAACAAGTGCTATATGAATGCAAACCTTTCTTCCCTTTTTATCCCTCCGCTATCCTTCTCACTCCAAATAACTGACTAATATCCACCACTGAAACTACTTTCATATTTCACCATATTAATTCACCACTAATCCTTTATGGGCTTCCGGAGTAGCGTGCTTCAACACACCATCAGGGGTAACAAGCGCTATATAAATACAAACCTTTTTTTCCTCCTCTAGCCTTCTGCTATCATTCCAAATCCAAATAACTGACTAACCTATCCACCACTTAAAATGTACTTGCATGTTTCACTATACTAATTCAACACTAATCCTCTATGGGTCCCGGAGTAGCGTGCTACTCGCCGAAAAAGCGCTTCGATGCCTCGTCGGGGGTAGTAAGCGCTATATAAATGCAATTACAATACAATACAATACAATCATATTCAGAATGGGGCCCCTACACCGTGATGAGGCAGATAAATCCCTGCAATTGGTTGTATTTATTGTGAGTGGACCAAAGACGTGCATTGTGTCCATACATATACAAATAAATAGATAAAACATTCTTGATTGTGGGTTTAAGATTTTCTGCGTCTTTTTTTCTGTTAACAAGTCACATTTACATTTTTGGAGAAAAAAAATCAGTTACAGGCCCGGTTTGTTTGTTACCATGACAATGCATTAAAAAAATAAATTAAAAAAACAATCAAACTGTGTAGGCGAGGCGGGGTTGGGGATGCAGAGGGCATGCATCCTCATTTCTGTGGTGATGTTGAAGCAGTGCCTAAAACTCAGCTTTGGGCTTCAAAGCAAGGAGATTGCTGCCTGTATGCAGCAATTAATATGGTTGCAACTCAGAATGTCAGCACCTGACTGCTATGCAGCCTGGACAGTAGCCTGGTGGGGGTCCAGCCCCTTTCCAGAGCTGGGGGTTTATAAAAACAAATCTAGAAGAATAAACAGACTATTTGTGAAAGGAATTTCTCACGAGTTACCAAACACTTTGTCAATTTTGATAGGAAGCAAAAAACAATAAACTTTAATGTCCATTAACCTCTAACCTGATTTATCCACCTAGATTATTGCAATCTGCCACCTACTGTTAAGCAGAATGATGTTGTATTAAAGAGAAATCCACTTGGAGCACCAGCTTCCACAGTTTGGCTGAAAGCCCCCAGTCCCCTCCTCTGAGGGTGTTTGGGGCTTCAAGCATGTGCAGAAGAGCAGGGAACATTAAGCAAGCGGGATGTTGTAACACATGTTTAAACTCATGGCAGTGTGTGTTTTGATCAAAACAACAAAGCGCCACATTGGACATTTGCAAATGCAAAACATTTCGGACATAACATTTGTGGGAAAAGTTGCAGTAAACGCAGCAGAGTCCTCTCCATTCACCCCCACAGATCGGCGTGTTCATTTACCCGCGGCAGCCATTTAAATAAAGAAGTGATTGAAAATATGGCCCATGCTTGTTTCTGTGAAGCAGCCAGAGGTGGGGCTTTGACGGGAGGCAAATTCCATGACTAGGCTGCGATACCCAGACCGGGAGGAGGGGCCAGCAAGCGCTGTGCTCTAGGCTTCTCATACACTTTGTCGATTTTTATAGGAAGCAAAACAACTAGAAACAAGGGGAGGGGAATCAGCAGCGCAAGCAGGATGTGGTACCACGGGTTTAAACTCATGAGAGTGCGCGTTTTGATCAAAACAACAGTGCCCCGCATTGGACATTTCCAGTTGCAAAATATTTCAGCAACACATAAAGTTTGTGGAAAAGGTTGCAGTAAACGCAACAGGGTCCTCTCCATTCACCCCCACAGATCGGCGTGTTCATTTACCCGTGGCAGCCATTTAAATAAAGAAGTGATTGTAAATAGAGCCCAGGGCTGTTTCCGTGAAGCAGCCAGTGGGAGGAGGCACGGCTTTGGCGGGAGACAAATTCCATTACTAGGCTGCAATGCTCAGACGGGCAGGAGGGGCCAGTCAGTGCTGTGCTTGAGGCTTCTCATACACTTTGTCGATTTTGATAGGAAGCAAATCAAGTAGAAACATGTGCGGACTGGGATGCATGGGAAAAAAAAGCCCGACAAGCAGGAGGGAGGAGGATGCTGCAGCCCGAGGAGAGGGAGCGAGTATTCGCATATGTGAAGAGCCAGTCCAAATAAAAAAAGGGGGCTCACAGAGTCATAAATAACAGAAAGAGTAAGAGCACATGTAACAAGGGCGGTCCTCTTGGGAGGTTACAAAAGTCCAAAAGGAGAGACTACTAAGCCTATTCACCAATCAAAAGCCAGCATTTACAGAGGACAGTAAGAGGAGCCAACTGAATAGATGAGCAGTGCATAAAGCCCATATTCTAGGAACAGCATGTCTCGAAGAGACACTGGATGCGCTGCCTAGGCAAAACCTAAAAATACATTCTACACAATAATAATTGATACACCAGTAAAAACCAGTGTGGTTTTTCAGTCCAATTAATGTGCAAGACGTATAATTTGAAGTATAACATTTTAAAAAATTGCACAAATGTAAAAAAATTCTAAAGCAATCCCCAAATGCCTCCATTCTGATCCACACATTATACAGAAATTTGCTTAAACAGAACACTATCAGAGTCAAGGTATCCTTCTTCTTGCTTGTGTATACATTAACAAGCATCCAAATGCCAACAGAATGTCATGGCCATAATCAGCAGGAACGCCATTACATATTTTCTCTCCTTTTTTTACTGATGCTCCACAGTATCAGCAAATAGCATTGCCAAAGCCAATAGGTCAACTAAGTGTTATTTCTTGAATATGCACTGTTATGCCTTCTGTTATGCTGCTGTCGGCAATCAGTTGTTCTTGTAAATGTGCATTCATAATATCTCATTTAAGTGTATCACATCGTTGTAATATTAAGCAACAATGTAAACATAGCTCCCGTTGTTAAGCAGCGTAAAGGGCCTAATTGACTACCTTTATAATTTGTGGTGCATGTTCAGAATTACAATATAACTGTTTATTCCCAAGCACATGATTAGATTTGTTCTATCCATTGCTACTCCTTGCTGCATGCTTTAATGGTGTTTGCCAGCATACCCTTCAGTGCCATGCACTGACATCTTTCCATCAGTCTGCAATGCTGCCACAAGGTCCTCACAGCCACAGAAAGTCCACACTGCAGGTATTCGGTAGTGTGCTGTGGCCAGGTACCAGAAACTGGGTGCCGACTGGAAACCAGCACCACTGAGAATACCTTAAAAAACACGAACATTGATAGTGAGGATTGTCGTTAAAGTTATTTGCCCTTCCAGGATAGCCAAATCCCTTGTTGTGAGGGGATATCTTGAAATAAGACCATGTTTGTAGAAGCATGCCATAGTTTAGAGAAGCTATTTTAGAAAGGCGTCTACTCCACTACAAGCAACAACAGCCACTTAAAAAACACATTAAGTATCAGTCCATTAGGTTGGCTGCAACCTGCATGTATGGGGGATGTGGAGAATGTTCTTTATTTGTGTTTTGTTATAGATCTGCTCCAGAATTATTTGGAAATAAAAGTAGTGCTTGTCCCTCGACAGTAAACTCATCATTGCCTTCTGGTAGGAGCGGATCGCATGTAGAGTCACTGTCCTGGGCCGATAGCAGTGAGGCTTCTTGACTCGATCAGTGGCAGGAGAACTCTTGCGGGCAGCCTTGGTAGCTAGGTGTTTGCAAGACGCTTCCCCCCAGTGGGCTTACAGGCGGTCTGCTTGATACAGGCCATAGCAAGAGCATAAGCTTTCTATGACGTACAAGATAGAATACCTTATGTGAAGTAATTCATTTATGATGTTGTCTTTAACATTGGTGTATTTGATCTTGTACTAATTTATGTATATAGAAGTGGGAAAAGCCTTTTTCTTCTCACACTGTCTATATATACCTATATTTTCTTTATTTACATTTTTTTATACAGACATGCATGATTACATGTGTGTAGAACATTTCTCCTCTAACCACCATATTTTCTAGTTTTTTCAGGAAGTTTTTCATTGCATACTTGATATATCTTTTGTTCCTTCAATTGATTTTTAAAAAAATCTTCTCAGAATTAATTATTGTAATTTGTCTAATCACTTGTACGTCTCAATTACAAAAGATATATGTAGTTATATCCGCTACATATGAATATGAAATCATTGCTGCTGGCAAGTAGTCAGAGTGGGGAGCAGGCAAATGTGTGATCGGTGCGTGCAATGTGAGTGCTAAGTGTAAATAAAAAGAAATAACCACCCACTTTGCTTGCTGCATGACGTCATCCGCACTCCGTCCTTGATCTGCTCTGTCTCCAGCAAATTCCCCTAACCAATCCTAACGTTGCTCTCACCAGCATGAAAGCAGTGCCAGGATTGGAGGGAGCTGCCTCTCTTTGCGCTCCCGAGGGAACTGGAGGCTTGCACTTGCTCTAACCCAGCTGTCTTAAGACAGCTAGGTTAGACAAGTTTAAAATGCGTATGTCTGGCTGGCCGTCACAAGACAGATGGCCAAACAGACATGCGCACTTTAAACTGAAGTGCACAGCTCACTGCTGCCACTCAGCAGTAATGCAGCAGTGGCCTTACTCCGTCCTGATACTCGGTTCAGGATGGGTCGATGAAAAATAAAATGTTAATAAATTAACTTTATTACCATTTTATTTTTCATCTCTGGGGCTTTCCTGGGGGGGTGTTTTTGGCAGTGGGGCGACGCTCTTGCGCTCTCACGGAGGAGCCGCCCCTGTTGCAATATTTGCTACCACTGGTGACTCATTATGGGAAAATCTAAAAAGTCGACGGTGTTAAACAGGAAACCACTCGTGGACATCGTAAGGCCTTGCAGAGTGGAAGTTTACCTGACCACACACAGAGTGAAGAGGAAGAGAGAGAGAGCTAGCATGTAGGTAGAACATCCAGGGAGGAAGTGTAAACCTACAAAAACATTACCACATCTCAGATGTAATGCAGCTTCTGAATTTGGTCTGAATGACCATTGCTGAGATCAGAGTGTAACTTGCAGTTCCCAGTTTTAGAAGCCTTACATTTGTTTTTTTTTAGTTGGAGGTAACACGTTATTTTTAATCAGCTTTATATTTGCTTAGAACGCATTATTGTGTTTTGAGTAATCTTGATTTTTTTAAATCTGATTAATCAATTCATATATTTATTTGTTAGGGAACTTATTATTAAAAGGTTATAAAGCCTTCATTAGCTTTCGTTGTTGAGAAGTGCTACTGTCTGGTATGTTGCAGTTGTAGGTCTGCTATGTTGACTTCACCACAGCACTTAATACATTGGGCAGTGGGCTACTTGAAAAGCAAGTGGATAACTTGAGGTTAAATTGTTCTTTCCTTAGAATATTACTCGAATTTTAAGCGGATGCAGAAGTCAGCACAAATATAGGAAGAGGTAACCTCCCCTCCTATAAATGTCTCATTAAAAGTCCTTTAAGAAGGATGCACATTGGCACACCTCCTATTCTGGCTGCATCATGCAGGTTTGACGGTTCAGTGATAAACGATTACCTACTTTCTGACTAAATTAGAAACCAGGGGATTCAGCAATCACTAATCTGATGTATGCGAAATGACAGTAGACTTACAAACACTCTTGCAGACATAACATTCCTATACCAGGAGCAATTATTTGCCAATAATGATAAAACTGTTAGGAAACCGAGATGCTGATTCAAATTGGATATGAGAGACTGCGAGGATTAATTATTTCCTAAATTTGAGTGTCAGTATGAAATTGGACTCATCAAATGGATGCGGTTAAATCGAAAACTACTAGTATTAATGATGGGCTATATACTGTAAATTTACTGCAGATCCATTTGGTGTCTTTAAAACTACAATAACTGTGGTATCATGCAATGGACTGCACTTGCTCATACAGTTGATTCCAAGACAGCATGTTAGTGGTTTTTCCTTGACATGTCCATGTTGATCTACAAAGCAGCCATACTTACTAAGCATCCTTCTATTTTTTTGATGCACTACACATTGGATAGTTCACTGATAGAATATCGATGTTAAAAATATCGATGTTCAAAATATCGGAAGAAATATATAGACTACAAAAATATCGACTCCCATACCTTCACAGGTAAGTACAAACATATTGAATTAAAAATATCGATGTAAAAAAAATCGATTTAAATATATATATAAAATAAAATAATATATATTAAATAGATTAAATATTAATTTTAACAAAATAAATTACATTTAATATACATTTTTACAAAATATTACAAAAAAACTTAATTGAAAAATATAAACACACAAACATAATAATTTATACATATATATTATCTTTAATTTCTTTTAAAACTTTAAAATTATATAAAAATAAAATATATATATATATATATATATAAATTATTTAAAATATTTTAAAAATCTAGAATAAATTAAAACATTAAACAATAAAAAATATTTAAACTTAAATTGCCCAATACAATCAGTGCAACAGTAGGAAAAGTGTTGGATAGCAAAATAATTACATTTACTATTCTAACTCCAGTGAGTGCAATAGTAGGGAAAGTGTTGGATAGCGGAGGGGTACAAATTACTATTCCCACTCCAGTGAGTGAAACAGTAGAGAAAGTGTTGGATAGGGGAGGGGTAAAAATTACTATTCGCACTCCAGTAAGAGCAACAGTAGGGAAAGTGTTGGATAGCGGAGGGGTAAAAATTACTATTCCCACTCCACTGAGTACAACAGTAGGATAAGTGTTGGATAGCGGAGAGGTAAAAATTACTATTCCCACTCCAGTGAGTGCAACAGTAGGGAAAGGAGGTAAAAATTACTAGTCCAACTCCAGTGAGTGCAACAGTAGGGAAAGTGTTGGATAGCGGTGGGTCAAAAATTACTATTCCCACTCCAAAGAGTGCAACAGTAGGGAAAATGTTGGATTGCGGAGGGGTAAAAATTTGCATTCCCACTCCACTGAATGCAACAGTAGGATAAGTGTTGAATAGTGGAGGGGTAAAAAAAATTATTCCCACTCCAGTGAGTGCAACAGTAGGGAAAGTGTTGGATAGCGGAGGGGTGAAATGTACTATTCCCACTCCAGTGAGTGCAACAGTAGGGAAAGTGTTGGATAGCGGAGGGGTAAAAATTACTATTCCCACTCCAGTGAGTGCAACAGTAGGAAAGTGTTGGATATCGGAGGGGTAAAAATTACTATTCCCACTCCACTGAGTGCAACAGTAGGATAAGTGTTGGATAGCAGAGAGGTAAAAATTACTATTTCCACTCCAGTGGGTGCAACAGTAGGGAAAGTGCTGGATAGCGGAGGGGTAAAAATTACTATTCCAACTCCAGTGAGTGCAACAGTAGGGAAAGTGCTGGATAGCGGAGGGGTAAAAATTGCTATTCCCACTTCAGTGACTGCAACAGTAGGGAAAGTGTTGGATAGCAGAGAAAAAAAATGTACTATTCACACTCGAACACTTAGAACAAAATTAAAAAAAATATATATTAAACATGGAAAAAGAACACATATTATAATAATAATTACATAAAACAAAAACCTACAAATATTATATAAAATAAAATAATAAATACATTTTCAAAAAAATTATTCTTTTAAACTAGAAAATATTTACAAACAAAAAAATGTATTAAAACTTAGATGTATTTATTTTATTTCCTACCCTATAACACCACACCAATAACTAAACACTTCAATATTTTAAATTACATTTATTTACATAATTAACATAATTAATAGTGAATTAAAAAAATATGATTAATAAAAAAACTAATAAACATTAATTGACTGCACACACTTTAACACTACAATATCCACAACACACACCTAAATTAAACTATAAAATAATAAACCACAATTAAAACTTATCTTAAAATTAAAAATTATTACTATTAACAACTAATAATTAAATAATTAAAAATGTATTTAATACCCACCCTTTACCCCTTTAAAAGTAAAAACAACACACACAAAAATAAACAATTACCCAAAATAAATATCAAATAATTAACATTTATTAACAACTATATATAATTAATTAAACACAAATTACTTCCCACCCATTACTTCTATAAAAACCAACCACAGCACACACCTAAAATTAATTACACAAATACCATAATTAATTACCAATTAATTTATTAAAATTAATTAACTACAAATTATTAACTCATCAATTACAAATAACTTACTTCCCACCCTTTACACCTATAAAGACCACAACACACACCTAAAATGAATTACAAAATTACCAAAATTAATAACCAATTAATTAATTAATAGCCAATCATTAATTCATAAATTAAAAATAAATTACTTCCCACCCTTTACACCTATAAACACCACAACACACACCTAAAATTAATTACACAATTACCATAATTAACTACCAATTAATTAATTGCAATTAATTAATAACCAATTATTAATTAATTAAGAACTTTACACATTTAACACTATAACATCTCAATTAAACAAATATTAATAAATACAATGTAATCAATACATTTAATATGATTAAATTACTTCCCACCCTATTCCCCTATAAGCCCACAACCTGCTACGGAACTAAAAGCGCAAAATTCAAATAACATTTTTTTTATAACTACTAAAAGTTTAACCAATATGTTGAAAATACAAACAATTCTTATACAAAAAACATACATCACATACATATAAAATATATACTAAAATACATGACAATAATAAAAAATGATATTTTTAACAACTATATTTTTGCAAATGATATTAAACACTTCGATATTTGTAAAATCGATATTACTTACCTTAAGTCGATATTCTTGACCACGATATTCTTGCTGTCGATATTTCTGACCCACGATATTAACAACTCGATATTTGCGCAACTCGATATTTTGTACTCGATATTCTGTCTCTGCACCCCATTGGATATCTGCTCTAAAGTAACACATGCCAGGCCATGTTGAAGCATAGTTTGTTTGCTGTGAAATTCCTAGGGCTACTTCATAACAAATTATAAAACCATAATAATATAAATGATGATAGTGACACTGAAATAAGAAAATTACAAAAAGTTTTTTTAATAGAAAATTACTACATAAAATACAAAGGCCTGATATGCGTTCTTAATAGATACATAATTTATATTGCCTGCATGAAGAGGTTAATCACTTTCACACATTGTATCTTTTCTTCTATTTCCTAATGTCTATATGACATAATATGAATCAAATTAGTTAAAAAGACTGGGTGGTTTCCAAGATGTCTCAACGCGTTTCGGCAGTAGAACTGCCTTCTTCAGGAGAGCCACCTCCACTTACAATTTCTGAAAAAAACATACAAAAGCTCTAAAATAGGATAATCGTGTCACTAAAATATATACAAACAAAACCTATTTATGTATGTACAGACCAATTATGACAGTACATAGTCCACATTTCGAATTACTGAGTAATTGAATTTAGGGTTGAGTCAGAACAATACATTTAGGTAGAACACTACAATAATCACCATTAGACTAAGAACATGAATAGAGCTATATGCTTAGAGAAACATACAAATCTTAGAATAACAAACCTTCATAGAAACTATCAGTCATAATAATACAACATAATAGAATAAATGTTTATGCAGGGGATGATGATGCCTGTATATGACTTGAAAGAAATCCAAAGAAAAAAGAAAAATAAGAGAGATAAGTACAAAAAGCCTGTGGTGATAAGCATATATCAAAAGAGTATAGTGAAAAACAGGCACTAGGTGAGAGAAGATGAAGATATTAAACCACTATAGTCAAGAAACACCCATCAAACCTCCAAGAAAAAGATATGTGTCTCATGCAAGAGTGGTAGAGAATAAAAAAAGATTAACAACTATCTTACCATCGTGAAAAATACGAAAGCCTGATAGCAGGTTTGCAAGGGATCCCCAACTCTTGAATTAACGTATCCCAAACAATGGATAAAAAACCTGCAGGAGAAAAGAGTCTAATGAAGATTCAACGATAAAGACCCAGGAGTTGTCCATGAATAATATCCAGAAAAATGCTCAAATTACCATAAGGTTCAGTCCCAGCAAAATTAATTCTGATAAAATGGTCCAAAAAGGTCACATGAGGAGTCCCCTATGTGTACCTAGAAAAGCAGTAACATAATTGCTGTCATAAAATCATCCACTAGCTATAAACAGCAGACTAAATCGATGGAATAATGAAAGAAATACCTTGAGTGATGATGGGGTACGATAATTGGACGGACTGGTATTCTTAGAATATCAAGTATGAGAGTTCTATAGAAATAAAACATGAAAATTATGAAGAAAAGTGGCGCTGACTAAAATTAGTCTGGTGCCAAAAAGATAATGAAACCCAAAACGGCCTGACTTCCAGCAAACATGGTAATGTATATCGATATAAATGAAATGATGCATCACTTGACCATGTATATAACAATAGAGTCGCGCCGATACTCTAAAGTATTCCATCATAATAAAAGTTATGGAAAAAGCATACAACAGTATATTCGTATATCAAATAAATGCAACCACTACCTTGAACTTGTCATGGAAAAGGTGCCGGGCGGACTGTGATTCCCTTGTTCTAACAGTAGGAATTCTGTATAGAGAAACAAAATTCGAACGCTAAAAAACCAAAAAACCATGAACCGGTCTGGAGTCTACCTAATAACACAAACTATAGAGAGTGAATATAACTCGTAACACGAATAAATTGGAAATGAAGGGAGTTTGCACGGAGAAACTAGAAGCAATGGATTGCTCAGATGCGCTATAGGGTTGCTAGAAACAGCATAAACGATAAAGGACGACAATGACAGACAAAATGTCTCAAACATTTTTAAACAGGGTGTTGATTACCTTCACGTCGATAACGCTATGCAGACAGCCCAAACGATGTCTTGCCGTGACGGGATGGTCAGGAAAATGAACCGAACAGAAGCAGGATCGGAGCTAATGCTTTTAAATGCAATGTCTCACATCACGTGAAAATCACGTGACAATGCGAGCGTCAAAAAGAAAGAAATAACCGCGGCCATATTTAAATGTGCAAATACGGCGAGCTCAGTTGAATGTAAAGTGTTATACCGATAAACAACATAATTAGAGTGAAGAGACACCAAGGGCTAAGTACACATAAGAATTATGAGCACTAATGTTAGGATAATGGTGAAAATAACCGAAAAAGCAAAAACGATCCTAATCTGCTCAAGATCTACCAAACCAATGGTCAATGATGAAGATCTGAAAAATAGCAATGATGATAAAGAGCACACGATAATGGATGAACATGACACGCATGATGTTCATAAAACGTAAAATCTAAATGAATGCAGAAAATAACCATAAATGATAGCAAATAAAAATAGAAAAAGCTTTAGAAAACCCTATAAACCAGATATATTGTTAAATGCAAGTATGTTGACAAAACAAATAAATCGAGAATTTAACTAAAGAGCTAGAATACAGCCCCATATCGATGAACATAACCAACCATAAGGTATAGACAATACAGGTGTGTTGTCATAGAATGAAATATAAGCAGTATCCGATTGGGGAAATGCTCGTATATGAGGGATACTTAGCAGTGACATGTCAATGGTAGAGGCAACCAGTTGAAACTAAGGATACACAACAGAAATATCCAATATCAACAGAGTGGCACCAACGCTAAAAATTACTAAAGAATGGAAACAGAGGCAGAAATCGTCTAACTATTGTTGTAACGTATAGCTTGGTCCCAGGGAATTTCTAGATTTAATCCATGGACATGGGTGTCCAAGGTAAAAATCCAATATACATAGTTTGTTTACATCTGTTAGGGAGTCCCTTCCACCATTACACCAGTGTTGTTTTTTTTGCTTGGGGGGGTCATCTAACTCATAGAAATAAAGTGTTCAAGGATAGCAGAATAAAGACAAATGAATGGGCAGCGAAGCTAAATTCCTTTTTTCTTTTTCTTTAAATGGCCCACTGACATCTCCTCTCCTCTGTGTGTACGGTAAAATCAGGTGGAAAGAAAAACAATGGAAGAAAACTTAGAGGTGCTTGCAGGGTGTACGGGCCTTGATGGTGGTGCTGCCACTGATGCTTTTGGTCCCCCTTTCCAATGATAAGAAACCTGACATGATACCAGCATGAATGAGATTCGGTCCACCTGTATGAAGCAAGTGGAAGCTGTTACTACGATGAATTGCATGCTTTTAAATAAATTAACTCCAGTCTGATTTTTTTCAGTGCATTGCTAAAAGCTCACATCAACTTGTGACCGTAATCTCCCCACTTGATTTTGACACAAAAGCCAAGATGAGTACAAGGATTAGGCGTGTCTGTTATAGGTTTTGGATAAAAATGCACAATAGATGTTTGCAAGAGAACATATTATAGTCCAAAATATTGGTAATAGTCCACCACCAGCCTACTCACCATTAGCCTTAGTTATTTGTGTTGTCAAATACTGCATCCTAAAATATTTTTTGTCATTCATTCTGGGAGGAAAATGAACCAATTAATTAACAGTTTAGGTCTCAAAAGACACTTTTATTCAAAATTAGTTACAAAATGTGTGTTAATTTCAAAAGCAACACTCATAAACTAAGAAACAATTAACAATACAATTACTTAAATCACACTTAAACATGCTAAACACCCCACAATCAAATACGGGCAATATCCTACAGTAAAGGTATCAATTATAAGAGGCAAAGTCAAAAAAGCACAAATCCAGTGTTTCATACAATATGACTGTAAAGAACATAGGGGCCGATTCCGATTTGGGCTTGAAATCTCTCCGACCGAGCCGGACCCGGAGAGATTTCCGACCGAATCGGACCCGTGCAGCCCGACCGAACGAGTACGATGCGCACGTATGCCATCGGACTCGAGTCGGTCGGACTCCCATTGAAGTCAATGGGAGCCTGTCGTACTAACGCGTACGCGGGCTCCCATTGACTCAATGGGTGCGAGGCGGACAAGGGCGCCCCCTACAGCGTGTACGTGGCGAGCGACTCGCGCCGTACACGCACAGGTAGGGGGACCCATGGGTCCCCCTGTGTGTGACTCGCGCGGCTACGCGTACAGAGGGTCCGACACGGACCCCCAAAGTACGGCTCCGACTGCTCTTTGGAGCCGGAGTGCGCGGCTCGGTCGGACTGCTCGCGGCGCACATCGTACTTACCCGGCCGGGAAACGTCTCCATTGCGCGGTGCGAGTCGAGTCCGAGCGAGTCGGTCGGTGCGGTTAGACCCGGGAACGAGTCGGTCGGAGCGGTCGGGACGCCCGGACGAGTCGGTCGGCGATTTTGCATCGTACTCGCTCGCCCGGACGCGCGTACTATTCGGTCGGGCAATAGGGCTCCGAATCGGATCCGGTTAAGCCAAATCCGATTCGGAGCCCTACCGGCCGAAATCGGAATCGGCCCCATAATGTTCTAAAAGAGGCAAAGGGTAAATGTAAATAAACTTGTAATGTTCTTCTACTCTGAAGAGAGAATTGATCTTCTCCCCATATTTAATGGTGTCAAAAGTAATGACTTTCGCTCTTCTCTACAGGCCTCATCCTTGGAAATGCTTCAAACCTGAGCTCTCCCTGCGTCTTTATTTTCTCATTAGTGATTTATGTTGTGTATAATGCTACATGTTTCGTATAAGTTGTTCAAGTTGAGATGGACAAGTCATTCAAACATTGAGACCTAGGAACCACTCCACTAATGGAGGTGGGTGCATGTCAAAATATTATGGTACTGTGATAGAACACTATGGAAGGAAAGTAACTTGATGTTGAGTGTAAGCCGACAATGTTGTCAGTGGGCTCACCTATCTTGTTTTCAAATAATCTCTATAAGTATCTTTCAGGAAAGTTTCCTTGTATTATTATAATGATTGAAATGTCTGGTTGATTAAAGTTGCATATGATATTACTTTATGTAAGAAGAGTTTGTGGGTGCCTGTACATCCTTTGCTCATCCCACTAACATTTCTGACATATTTGTACATATTGTTGATTGGGCCACTGGACAAAACCTCTGTGTCTGCCTCTCTTGTCCCTTTATTGAAAAAAGGCTAGTGTGGGAAGTTGACGAAAGACCTGTGTTAGAGTCACTGGGTTCACAGTCTGTTGGAACTTCATCATTCTAATCACACAAGCTTGAATTTTCAACTCAGATTTTTAGAATGTGACTCTTCTTCGTGGTCTGTAGAATTGTTTCTGTTAGTTAACTAAACTGTATATCTCATTAATCCAGCTTGAATAGGCACACTTATCATTTTATTGGTAGACATCTTTTTGAGTTTTTCTATTTAATTCACAAACTATACTGTGTGAATGAGCAAACATTGTGGTAGCAGACTTTCATTGATTTATGTGTTTTTAGAAGGGCACCAGGATTGATGAGCTTTTTTAAACCACTTCTCAAATCTTCTGGCTATGGATAATAACCAATTTATTGGGTTTCTGAATTACGGGAAGCATCCACCCTCTATTAGCTTTAGAGTCATCTTCTCGCTGAAGATCATATTTTCTGTATAAAATATTAGAAGTTGTACACCGAGTGGAATTATACCAGAAATATAGTACTTAGCCTTGAATTTATAGGTGTCATCGATCAAATTAATTTTTGGTTTAAAATTAATTGTCCATTTCAGGGGTTTGAATTGACTGATCTCACTTTGGGGATGGAAAAAGGATGAGCACCCATCAACTTAAAAAGGGTTTCATCAGAGAAGGTGGTAAAGCTATTTTAAACATGTTGTGAGCACTCTGTTCAAGTTCTCACTCATGAAATTAACCAATAAGTTAAAAATATATTAAACAAGTAAACCCCTAAGCTTGACTCCTCTGTGCTTCATAAACAGCAATTGCAATTCTAATATGTCTGCATTTTATGTAAGCTTCCTGTTATACAGGAATTGTGAATGCATCATGCAGAGAAAACATTCGGAACAAGCATTGGCATAGCCAATAGGTCTCGCCTTTAGGACCTTATAAGTGTTTAGCCATGCAACACAGTTGATGTTGTTGCATCAAGGATATTGTACTGCATAACTAAATACTTATAAGGTCCCAAAGGTGAGACCTATTGGCTATGCCACTGCGAGCCGCGCATAGGAATCTGATTGTAGTAAAGTACAAACTTGTCACAAACTATGGGGCCGATTCCGATCTCGGTCGGAGGCGCACTCAATACCATTCGGTCGGGAAAAAAGCCATGCGAAAGCCTGTTTCCCGACCGAACACGTCTGCGAGTCCGGCCGAGCGAGTACGATGCGAGTTCGCCGACCGACTCGTCCGGGCGTCCCGACAGCTCCGACCGACTCGCTCGGACTCGAACCGCTCCGACCGACTCGCTCGGACCCGATTCGCACCGCGCAATGGAGACGTTTTCCGGCCGGGTAAGTACGATGCGCACCTCGACCGCTCCGACCGACTCGCGCCGTCCGACTCGAACTCGCTGTCGGAGCCGTACTTTGGGGGTCCGTGTCGGACCCCTGTCTGCGTACCCGTGCGAGCGCACACAGGGGGACCCAAGGGTCCCCCTACCTGTGCGTGTACGCCGCGAGCGCTCGCGGCGTACTCGCTGTAGGAGCGCCCTTGTCCGCCTCGCACCCATTGAGGCAATGGGAGCCCGCGTACGCGTTGTGCGACCGGCTCCCATTGAGTTCAATGGGAGTCCGACCGACTCGTGTCCGATAACATACGGACGCATCGTACTCGTTCGGTCGGACTGCACGGGTCCGATTCGGTCGGAAATCTCTCCGGGTCCGGCTCGGTCGGAGAGATTTCCGGCCCGAATCGGAATCGACCCCTATGTGTTTTAGACGCCTAATACATTCTCGCGTTCCTAAAAATGTATGAAACTGGTACTATGGTAAAGTGCTCCAATACCTCCAAATCGAGTGCGCACTATATGAAACATTCAAAAATATGTGGGCTGCTGGACTGTCCATTGGTAATGCAGGGAAGACAGGAGTAACCCCCCCTCCCCCATTTGAATTCCACTGAATGTTTTCCTTCATCGCAAGTCTGCTGCAGCTCGGGGTGGTCGCTGTGCTGCTGGTGGCCTTTGAGTTGTTGATAAAGACCCATCCCCTGCTGCTGTAATGTACACCAACACTGTTGTGCTAAGTAAAAAACCATCAGGGGTTTCAAGACGGGGCTTTAACGCCAGGCTCATCACAGCACCACAGGCTCGGAGGAAGGTAGTACCTTTCAACCTATTCGTCGAATTAAAACGGACATGTAAAACCACACATCCTTTTTTGTAAACAAGAACTGCAGCAGGCAAAAGCAATAAAAGGCTTTGTCAGTAAACAAGCAAAACTTGTGTCAAGGGAAAGACACAACGCCTTAAACTCGCCATGATTTGATTTTAAAAAAACGTTCTGACATGCGGAGAGGATGAAGCTCTTCAGAACGCCCGAACGCTAAACAGCAGCATAGGTTTAATTTCTGCTTAAAAAGACGAGCGAGGGTGTGGAGAAGGGAGAGGGATATCGAAGATAATTTCTGCTTATTGGTCCACTTACAAATCAAGATTAAAAACAGTGCGAGGAAAGAGTAAACAAGGCTCCGGGAAGCGCGAGAGCTCAGCCCAGAGAAAGCCAAAGCAGGAAGTAACCAGCCTGTATTTAGAAAAGTAAATCCCCCGGAATGCCGTGCACCAAAAAAACAAGCGCGCGCACGTTAATTAAGCCCAGATTGCCCCTGCGCGCACTGTAAGAATGCGGCCGCGAAAGTGAAAGCAACTAAAAGAAAGCTTTGAAGAGAGGAGCGGGGGCGAGCGAGCGCGGCAGCCTGCTGAGCTGACCACACGCTCGTGCGTCATGGCCTTTTCTGTGCGATTACCCGCACGGCCGCCATGTGTTTCCAATTATCGCGCACGCGTCTGGGCACGATAATTGGAAACAGATGCCGGCCGTGCGGGTAACCGCACAGAAAAGGCCATGACACACGAGCGTCTGGTCAGCTTTTTGAAACCCCTACATAAAGTCTTCGACAGAGCAGCGCTTGCGCACTACTCTAGGCTCGACCTAAAAATGGATCATAAAAGAATGAGAAAGCTTACACAACACCAAATGATACTGATTTACCATCCAAATTTACATCTACCTACAACGGCTTGAATATGATGATAGACTTAATGATGGCTTTGAAAATTAGAAACTCGTTCCTAGTCCAACAAATTATGAAAAATAAAATGTCAAAATAGGACATCCTTCAGGACAGGAAACAAGCCTAACATATTTTGGCTGCTCCGTGTCTTTTTCAAAGGTAAGGAATAAGCTATCTACAACAAAAATGGGATCTGTCTCACCTGATTGGAATATTAGCAGACTAGAAACATTTACTGCCCGGAATTAAAGACTCTAGTATGAGCACATCTAATTGAAGAACGAATACCACGCCTAAAAATGTATACTACTATAATGCAAATTGCTCAAATTAAAATGCATATTATTAATAATCATTACATTTACAATTAGATGATTAAATTAATTCAACAAAATACACTCCAGCTTCATGCGAAATATGGGAGAGGGAAATGTAAATACTCCTAATAAATTGTGTTAGATCTCTAATAATATTTCTGCATGAATATCCAGTTCATTGCACTTAATAAGCCCTCCTCAAAAGAAATGGGGGAACTCCAACCATGCTTAAAATACAAATGCATACAATGAGATCAATAGCCAAGAAAAAGTAATTGATAAAACAAGAGTGTTTTGACTATCGCTTGTGAAAGCTGTAATATATCTAGTATTAGATAATGGAGCAGCGGCATTTGTATTAGCATCTAGGAGGTTGTCACTTTTCCTCACCATTGCCCTGTTATAACTTCTCATGGTCAACCGTTCCTACATTTTCTTAGCTTCTCTGTTGAACTCATGAATAGCAGAACAAATTCTCCTTGTCCATAACATCCTCATCACACGGAATGTTTCAATTTAATTTACTAGGGTTAGAGCTTCCCAAAGGGTGAATTTAATTAGCAGTTGAAGTCTTCTAGTACTGCTTAGTGTGCAGTTTGTGAGTATGCAGATAAACTCTGTATCCAGGAAATCAAACTACTCAATATTATATTTGTAAAAGAACTGGAGGTTCATATTATTACAAGCAATGCCATCATGTTTTTCATTAGGTGCTCAGTATTGGAGTCTCACACAATCAAAAGGTTATTTATGTACCACAACCACAGGACAGGATGCGTGTACCAATGTTCAAATTGTTGCGAACCAGCATGTATCTTTGCCCAATACCGCTTTAGTGTATTGCCGTACATGGGTGCAGTACATCAGTTCATGCCACTTCCATACGTTTGTGGGTAGATGGTGTCATCATAGACAAAGTCATTTTGATACAACATCAATTACAGCAACTCAGTTAATGTCTCAGTGGGGAAAAATAGGAAGCTGGCCTTTTAAGAAAACACATGACAGCTTCAAGGCCATCTTCCCGCCTTTATTTAAGAAATTAAAATATGTTTGAATACAGCCATTTCTATAACACGTTCTGGTGTGTTACCTCTACTCATACAAATGAAACTGTTGCATATATCTTCTCGTTAGTTCATTGGCATGAGACAATTTTCACTAACTAGGTATCACACATTAAATGAAAAGCACTAAAGTACACATATTATCCTGAGCGTGGTGAGAGTTAAACATCAACAACTACAACTGGTCACCTAACCACCCGTGTACAAACATTCAGACCTTCCTGTCCCAAACTGCAAACGCCTTGGCCAAGTAACTTGGAAAAGCACCACACCTTCTTTTTCCTTGGCTAAAGAGTACATGTACATGTATCTGTCATTATGCCTCTGACTACTTGGTTCCAAACTAGGTGAAGCATGGCCTTAATAATGTATTTGCCGCCACCAGCGAGGTACATTTGTGCACCAACCTCTACCTTTGTCTATGCATGCCACTCCAGATACTCAACACAAACACTGTGATGCCAGGAGAGTTAAGACATAAGAGGTACATGGGTAGTCTGACTGTTGGTGGGTGACTCTCACACTCACAACTTCAATTCAGTCTTAGCATTTTGGACGTAATCTCGCAAGTGGTGCGTAATTGGTGGGTGCAATTTGTGCACCTCTCTAATTACAGTTAGTTTCTGTGGCAGTAATTAGCATTTGGTCTGTTTGCACTTGATTCTGAGTTGCAGATATCAGAATGGGGAATAATACATAAATTGCACACTGTCACTCGGTACGAAATTGCAAACAATCACTATTTCCATCACAAGACGATGAAAAACATTGGAGTAATTGCCCAATATCTGAAATGTCTGACTGTGCAGTCTCTACATTGGCCCTCAGTGCATATTTCAGCACACAAGCTATTACATGCTGTGAGCGATTTAATCCTTGCCTACAGAATTGATTGATGTCTTCCATGGCACCCTGAAATACCAGACCTACAAATATGCACATATGGCGCTAGAAGAGAGATGAGAGATCTAATCATCTAGGGGTGTCACTCAGGCAAATTGAATATAGTCATTCAGTGTGAGCCAGGTATGTCTCAAATGGTGTTCCTGATGCATGCCCAGCCTTCATCCACGTGCAATTGATTAGGACAGGGATGTCCTCTTGGTTAGGCTAGTACACCTTAAATGACAAGAAATAACAAAAGAGAGTTATTTCTGCAGACGTGCGGTTTCTGTGGCTGAGGCACCACTTGTCGGGGAATGCCCAAAGAAGGGCCTACCATGTTTGAGGTGTGGCAAACTCTATGAGCTTGATTCACAAGGTAACTTAAACCTTTGAGTAATTTACACTTTTGTGTAAGTTTACTACTTTTGGCTATTCACAAAATTGGAGTGTCAGTTACTCCTAAAGTGTAACTTACATATTTCCACCAAATTGAAGGGTCCATTCACAAACTGCAGGGGCTATTCACAAAGTTAACTTAAAACTTTGAAGTAATTTACATGTGTAATGTACACTTACACTTTTAAGTAGCTTTAGAATCGTATCTTGTGAATAGGTAAAAGTAGTAAACTTACTCAAAGTGTAAGGCAAATTACACATGTAAATTACTCAAAAGTGTAAGACCCAGTGTCTTTTTATGGCCTTGCCGACTGAGCAGCAGGTCAGCCACAAGATGAAAGAAGGGCACTCCTCGAGCTTAATGCCAGGTTCTTGACATGATGACTGGCAATTATGGAGAATCAGAACGGTCTGATGTTGGCAGTGTGTTTTTCATTGGTGCATTGATCTTCGGTTCCGGCAAGTCAGCAAACTAACAAAAGAGTGGTATTAAGATAAATTGTGTCTGAGTAACCCCACTGACTGCCACAGGATGTCAGTCAATCTTACGAAGGCAAACAGTTTGAAAAACCGAACTGTCGCACCACCACGTGAACAATAATAACTAAAGGGGTGACTCCAGCCCTCCAAAAAGGTATGTTCTTGGCTGTGGTATGGTTGAACAGCCAGTTGCCACTCTGTACAGACACCATAAGTCAGACGTTCTGCTGGGGTACGAGTCAGTGGTCAAAGTGGCGGGTAAAATGTGTGCGCTGCCACACTTGTGATGAACTTGACAGAGTGGGAGGATATGTTCAAGGGTAAGATACCTACATGGCACCAGAGTAAGCAGCTCCACTAGGTAAAGGGGCGTAGTCTCTCAGCTTGATGTAGTGCCAATGTAGAATTAGAACGCCAGTTGTACCTTTACTTCAGCCTCCGACCTGTCCCACCATCTCCCTCTGAATGCTGGCACTACCACCTGGACACTGCATCACTTATCCTGTTGACTTTCACATGGGCACTGCCCAGCGTTTCAACCAGTAGGAGTTGCTCTTTTGAGCATGGCGTGTATTGTCCCGGTCACACTGGACATGTCAATAAATCTGCCTGTCTTCCCACACTCTAGACTACAGTGCATACAAGCTTAATGTTTTCAGTAGGAGTGGCCACTTTGGCTTGGTGGCTCTTTTTGACACGGTGCTTGGGTTTATTTCGCATGATTCGCTTCCTAGTTGACAAATCAAAATAACACACACCTACTGCCGGGGTGCAGGGGCACTGAAACACATAAAGGGACTTTAAATGTATTCTTAGGCTTTCACTATCACCATAGGTCCATTTCCCTATTGCATGTGAAGATACTTCAATGGTAGCTGTAGTCCTCAGAGTGCAAATGTCTCGACACTGAGTCTGGTGAGTGTACAAGTGCTGCACACAGGCCTTGTGGCTAGCTTGTTGTCACCTTTGGCGACTTGGCCCAACTTAGGCTATCGTAGGAGGTGTTTGTGTCAGGGGCGTATCTTCAGGGGGGTGTTTGTGGTGTTACACAACCTTAATAAATGTATTTTGTAGTAAATAGTGGGCTACAGGTGCTTTAAATTGGGTATGGTGTGGTGTTTGTCAGATTTCACTTGGGAATTTTACATACACATGCAGACAAACACACACAGATACACAGAGTTGTCTCTGTTTTAAAGGACTTAAAAAATGGTTATTTTTCAAAATATTGAGTTATAAGTACCCCTCACAATCCGCACTCCTCTCCCTTCAAACTGCTCCTAAGGCCTCCTCCTGCCCCGCTTCTCCTATAAAGTATTTGAACCTGCGTGATTGTTGAGAAATCTGAAGTTCAACCCGCCCCAATCTTACTGACCGAGCTACGCCCCTGATTTGCGTGTGAGTGCTTGTTCGCTCTTTGTCTGGCTTCTGTTATAAGAGGGTCACCGGGTGACCCCCTATAACACCCATGTGAAACATCAGTTGGGGTTTTTGCTCCCGCCTCTTCATGGCTGAGAAAATCTGAGTCTGCTAAGCATGAGGGAATCAGGTCAGAATGAATAGAGAAGTGAGTGCCATGTGTGCATATGTGGGGGGTACATGCCAGTATGATAGCTCAGCGGGTTGAGTGCTCTTGAACGAGGGCCTAGAACTTTTTCAACCATCAGAGTTTGAGAACGGGAATGCAGTTGACTGGATAATAAAACCGAAAAACTCAAGAGATAGTTTAATGTGTGGTGTTAACTATGTGAAAATAAGTTCCGGGGCACAGGTAAGAAATGAATTGCAGCTTTATTTACTAAAGACCTCAGTCACTCCCTGAGAGATTCTGCCAGCCAGAGATCCTCCAGCCCCTCAACCTCCAAGGTCCCAATCTCAAATACTCCAGCCCAAGACACAACAATACAGTAAACATGTGTGATTGTAAACGACATTTAGGGCCAGATTTACCAGTTTCTTACGCAGCGCAGTAGCCGCAAATACTGTGCTGCGTGAGAAGGAGAGAGCATGAGAGTGCCAAATTTACTGATGCAGAAATTAGCTGCTGTGCATGACGGAGACACCTTTGCGCTATAGTGCAAGGGTGTCTCTGTGAGTCAAGATAGTATACAAAATACTATGCTTAGACTAATTTTAAACATTTTACCACTTTCCATGTGTGCTGTACAGTGCAACACACATGCGAAGTCAGACAATAAGGATAAAAAAGCATTTCTCCTGGTTGAAGGGTGTGCAATTTTCCGATGCTAAACTCTGTCTGCTTTATTTAGTAAATTGGGTTTAGTGTCAGAAACCTTGGGTGCTTGCTTGGGAACGCCCATGCACGACCCATGGTACGCCCCCTTGGCGCTAAGTAATGCTAACATGTTACTTTCACGTTATTTCCTGCGCTAAACAAGTTAAGCGCTGGAAAGAAAATCGAACAGAAAGATTTTGCACCGATATGCATCACTTTTGTGGTGCAAACACTGCGTAAAATCTTAGTAAATCTGCCCCTGAGTTTCTTTGAGCCAGCCTTTTGGTTTGACCTTTACGTTCAAATCCTGGAAAGTTCAACTCAGCCTCTAATCGTCTTCAGAAAACACAGTTCTGGCCTCAACTAGATAGTAATCATTTTATTCAAAAATATTCTTTGTAAAGTACTTTGGTGAAAGTGCTAAGTGATAAAAAAAAAGTGGTGAATAACAGATGGCTGTACTTTTAAGAACAATTGTGAAATATAATGTCATGTTTAAGTTCATGGTCATGCGCTCATCGATTCATGGAGAAGCCCAGTATTTTTAACATTATGAAAAAAAAAAAGCTTTACATATGTTGCCCTACAAAATGTATGTGTTTGCATCCATGTCAGAAGGTTCTGAAGGCCAGTGTCAAAAAATGCATGGGGAGCCCAAATGTGCACTTGTTTTCAAGTAAGAAAATATACTCTGGAGAAAGAGAAGGCGTGGCAGCTCCAGCATCTGGAACCTTCTATTCATATAGCTGGGCCAGTTGCGTCATCATTCATGAACAAGGGGTATTGCCACCAAATCTACAAATACATTTTGCAGCTCAAATGCGGGGCCCTGAAAAAGTAAGATCTGGGGAATAATGTTCTCGTGGCTGTTTGGTCGCTCTGTGTACATGATAGTGGTAAATACATTCTCAAAATTAAGCAAACTAGCATCAGGAAATCTGGAGCTGTGTTTTTTAGGTCGAGCCTGGGCAGCGCATGTGCTGCTCTGCAAAGCATGCTGTATTGGAGTATGGACTTGAAGCCCCCACCCACTCTCCGCCCATATTTGTCATTGGCTTGTGTCATTGTCCTTCGTAAATGCTGGCTTCTGATTTGTTAATAGGCTTGTTAGTCCCTCCTTAGTACCTCCTTGTCTTTATTTGTAAAGTCCCATGAGGACTGGCCCTTTTACTTCTGTTGTTACATAGTACGTCTTATTTAGTCTGTAAGCACTATTTTCTTTAATGCGTTTCTCCTACTGCAGGCACTACATGCTTTCCTGCAACATTCAGTGCGCCATGCGTGCTTTCACGGAGCGCTTTTAGAAAAAAAACATTTGTTTGTGAACTTGACAAACAAATGCTTTTTTTGGTAAAAGCATCCCAGACCGCGCTTTCACTTTAATAGCGGCCGCTGAACTTTCTTTAGACACGGCTCGTCACTTGCAGTCCTAACTCCAGCCTAATAAGAACAGGATTCAGGACAATTTAGCACACACATATGAGTTGTCCAGCCTCTTCAGACGTATGTTGCTTGTGCTAAGAATTCAGTGGTCACTGGTTGGCGCAGCCGGTTATTTTTCTAATGCTCAAGAAAGCCTTGATATTATGCTTCATTCTGCACTTTTATACAAACTGAAAATGTGCCGTTGATGGACTCCTTCAGGATCAATTGTCACTGTACTTTAGCCTCTCATTTTCAAAACCCCTCCCCTTAATTCATTGTCAGAACATGAGCACAAGGGGTTAAATCATTGCAATAAAACAAAACACCACCAAATTACAACACAAAAACACATATAAAAGTGGAAAGAACACTCAAACAATTGGAAGAATGAAACACAACTAATAAATTATTATCTATAAAACAAGATTTAGGGCCATATGTAGAGTTTGGCCGCTTGGCGAGTCCGTCACAAATGTGACGGATGTCCTGTCCGCCATATTACGAGTGCATTATAAGTTTTGGCACTTGTAATGCCGGAGACAGAATAACCACCACGTTTTGAAGGAGTATTCCGTCTGTCAAACTCTAAATAAGGCCATTAAACTGATGGGGCCGAATTCCATATCCTAGATTTACTCAGGAATATCTGGCCAATGGTCTTTCTTGCCTGCTAAGAAGTGTGGAGGGAAGAAAACAATTTACCAATTATACATTTCCCCTCTCCTCAAGCTAAATAACTACGGACTCCGAATTTAGCTTTTGTTGATTTATTACAAAGCCAGGAGCAACAGAATATAGACACACCTCAAAATCAAGGTGTAAAGACACATGAAAACTAATACAGAGCCCAATCTACGAATATAGTTCATACGGCACAATAGGCACAGAACAATAAATTCCAAAATCAGAACCCAGCTGAGTATAGACACTGCGTCCAGATCCTTTTTCATTTGTATTTCCGAATTAAAGAATAATCTGTCCGATTCTACTTCTAAAGTGGCATCCCTTCCTAGTTCCCAGAAGAATTTCCCAAAAGGTGTCAGCACGTGTTGACTTCAGATGAAGTGCACTCACGTTAAATGGATCAAGTAGCATAAAGCTACAGAGCTCGTTCTAAGATGCTCTCCTTCCTCAGTCAAAAGCAGAAGTCCTGCAAATCTGTCCCTGTGCCTAATACAAAAAGACAAAGTTACACCCCTAACGGGTCACATGGTACATTATTCCGTGAACACCTTTTTTGAGTAACTTTCCACAAAGTCCAATTAATTTTACAGCTCTGTCTGCCAACCTTGGTTCCCAAATTTCAGCAGGCACGGAAGGTGTCCTCCCTTCTCTCTGTCGGAGCTCTTCAAAGGCATTCCTTTCCTCCCATGTATCTTCTTAAATCTAAAATAACGAGGTCAAATTCCTGCACCTGCAGTAGGGGTGAAAAGAAAACTTTCTACACACATAAATTTTAAATAGCTCCTGACCTAAGAGCAAACGAGGAGAAATGAAACCTTTAAGAAAACGAAAGTTAGGCCTACAATTGTGGCTAACCTAAGAACGTTCTTTAATCTTTAATATGTACTCGTTACACAAGCCTTTATATGAATCTTATAACAATGAATACATTTGGTTTACCTACTAATCATTATATACGTGCACAATTACATGATTTCTCTAAATATGTGCGAAGTACTAATCAATCCTGTAAATAACATCACAATTTCATTCTACAGAGTTTGATATATAACTTAGTTTTAATATGCACAAAGTTCAACCAAACAATAAATATATACGAGTGCAGTTCGTACATGAATATAATACACCCCTTACAAATTTAAGAGCGTTGAGCGCCCCCTTCAAAACCAAAACAAACCAAGTTGTTCTACCACAGGTCATATTGGCGGACCCCGCCCTATTTATATCAGGGTTTTTCTATTATTGTTTTGTTTTGTCATGGTTCTTGTTAAACTTTATTGTTAGGGAAGCTGCCAGGCAAAAGTATTTTTGGTCTCAAAATGCAAACATTGCGATAGTAGGCCCTGTGTGCAGATGTGCTGCTTATGTGAGAAAAGAATGCTGTCACTCACAATTAGCTAAAGTCGGCTGACCCACTGTTAGTATACAATATATACAATATATATGTATACATTTAGTAAAATCGAAAGGTCTTCGCTAACGGCAGACCTAAAAGCGGAACGAGAAAAACAAATTTTGCTTCAGTCCATATTTACACAAAATCTTTTTCACCAACACTAATACTGACGAAATGGATTATAGAACGATTGTGAAACAGATAAAACACATTTATTGCTCATGCATCATTTTACCAGCTTATTGCAGATTTGAACAAAAACCCCAATCATAATGGCACGTTTAAAAAAAAACGTACAGTGATATATCCTTGTTTTTCATACTACGTAAACAAATGCAGCAGAATTATTTTGCCAGAAACTTAGTTTCACTTCACAATTCAAAAAGTGGAGACTGTGTGATTTTTTCCATTTCTTGTTTTGAAACTAGAGTGAGACAAGTGTGGAATGAGTCTGCTGCCTGTTTTACAAACCTGAAAAACGTAGTTGGAGCGAATACCATTTGTCTATCACACAAGCAGCACAACTGGTTCAAACGCGTGTGCCTTATGTTTAGCATCAGTACCAAAGTTTGGTACTATGGCCCCCACAAATAAAGTAACAAGCATTGGCATAGCCAATAGGTCTCGCCTTTGGGGCCTTATAAGTGTTTAGCCAGAGCTATTGACTTTGCCAATGTCTTCAAGCTGTGCTGTAGAGAAGTGTGGCTGCTGTGCAGCATGCTGAAAAGTTATAATAAAAAAGTGTCAGAAGCATTTTTGTTACTTTATATATGACCAAGAAGGCATTATGTAAAACTGAACGACCATATTAAAAAAGTATTTACAATAAAAAATGTCCTCAGTTTTCTTTTGTTCTTGCAATGCTGGCAACTTGTTTCTGCCTATTGCAATGGTTGTTTGTTAAAGCTTTTTTTTTTGAGGGGGCATAAACAATCGGAGGGTGAAGGTTGGGAACTAGTACATGTATTATAACACTAGCAGCGGCCAGACGCTAGGGGAGAATCAACAGATGCCAGATTCCGAGAGCAGGCTGAGGTGGTGCTGAGTGATGCTGAGGTGGTAGTGGTGGTGGTGGTGACTGTTGCGGAGACGATGCTGAGGTGATGCTGAATGATACTCAGGTCTTGCTGAGTGATACTGCTGTGGTGCTGAGTGATGCTGTGGTGGTGCTGAGTGATTTTGTCTTGGCGCTGAATGATGTTGTGGTGGTGCTGAGTGATATTGTCTTGGCGCTGAGTGATATTGTGGTGGTGCTGAGTGATGCTGTGGTGGCCCTGAGTGATGCTGTGGTGGCCCTGAGTGATGCTGTGGTGGCCCTGAGTGATGCTGTGGTCGCCCTGAGTGATGCTGTGGTGGTGCTGAATGATGCTGTGGTGGTGCTGAATGATGCTGTGGTGGTGCTGAGCGATGCTGTGGTGGTGCTGAGCGATGCTGTGGTGGTGCTGAGCGATGCTGTGGTGTCCCTGAGTGATGCTGTGGCGGCCCTGAGTGATGCTGTGGCGACGCTGAGTGATGCTGTGGCGGCGCTGAGTGATGCTGTTGCGATGCTGAGTGATGCTGTGGCAACGCTGAGTGATGCTGTGGTGGCGCTGAGTGATGCTGTGGTGGTGCTGAGTGATGCTGTGGTGGGGCTGAGTGATGCTGTGGTGGCGCTGAGTGATGCTGTGGTGGCGCTGAGTGATGCTGTGGTGGCGCTGAGTGATGCTGTGGTAGTGCTGAGTGATATTGTTGTGGCACTGAGTGATGCTGTGGTAGTTCTGAGTGATGCTGTGGTGGTGCTGAGTGATGCTGTGGTGGCGCTGAGTGATGCTGTGGTGGCGCTGAGTGATGCTGTGGTGGCGCTGAGTGATGCTGTGGTGGCGCTGAGTGATGCTGTGGTGGCGCTGAGTGATGCTGTGGTGGCGCTGAGTGATGCTGTGGCGGTGCTGAGCGATGCAGTGGTGGTGCTGAGCGATGCTGTGGTGGTGCTGAGCGATGCTGTTGCGGCGCTGAGTGCGATGCAGTGGCGGTGCTGAGTGCGATGCAGTGGCGGTGCTGAGTGCGATGCAGTGGTGGTGCTGAGCGATGCTGTGGTGGTGCTGAGCTATGCTGTGGCGGCGCTGAGTGATGCTGCGGCGGCGCTGAGTGATGCTGCGGCGGCGCTGAGTGATGCTGCGGTGGCGCTGAGTGATGCTGTGGTAGCACTGAGTGATGCTGTGGTGCCCTGAGTGATGCTGTGGTGACCCTGAGTGATGCTGTGGTGGTGCTGAATGATGCTGTGGTGGTGCTGAGTGATGCTGTGGTGGCCCTGAGTGATGCTGTGGTGACCCTGAGTGATGCTGTGGTGGCCCTGAGTGATGCTGTGGTGGCGCTGAGTGATGCTGTGGTGGCGCTGAGTGATGCTGTGGTGGCGCTGAGCGATGCTGTGGTGGCGCTGAGCGATGCTGTGGTGGCTCTGAGCGATGCTGTGGTGGCGCTGAGCGATGCTGTGGTGGTGCTGAGCGATGCTGTGGTGGTGCTGAGCGATGCTGTGGTGGTGCTGAGTGATCCTGTGGTGGTGCTGAGTCATCCTGTGGTGGTGCTGAGTGATCCTGTGGTGGTGCTGAGTGATCCTGTGGTGGTGCTGAGTGATGCAGTGTTGGTCCTGAGTGATGATGTGGTGTCGCTGAGTGAAGCTATGGTGGTGCTGAGTGATGCTGTGGTGGCACGGAGTGATGTTGTGGTGCTGCTGAGTAATGCTGTGGTGGCGCTGAGTGATGCTGTTGTGGCGCTAAGTGATGCTGTGGTTGTGCTGAGTAATGCTGTGGTTGCACTGAGTGATGCTGTGATGGCGTTGAGTGATGCTGTGATGGCGTTGAGTGATGCTGTGATGGCGTTGAGAGATGTGTTGGTGCTGAGTGATGCTGTGCTGGCTCTGATTGATGCTGTGCTGGCTCTGATTGATGCTGTGGTTGCGCTGAGTGATGCTGTGGTGATGCTGAGTGATGCTGTGGTGTTGCCGAGTGAGAGATAGAGTGAAGATATAATGCCCAATTAGAGAGGGTGGTGAGAGAGAAAGAGAGAGAAAGGGTGTACATAGAATAAAGAGTGGAGCGGGATAGAGAGAGAGAAAGAAGGGGAGAGAGAGTGAATGAAGGAGTTTGAAAGAGAAACAGATAAAGGGGTGAGAGAGAATGAAAGGCTAAAAAGATAGAGAGGGGAGAGTTAATTAAGTAGAGAGAGAATTAGAGAGGGAGAGAGAGAGAAGGAGAGAGACAATAAGAGTGGGGGTGTGGAGTTTAAATAGAGTGAAGAAGTGACGCAGAAATAGTTACCTTAAATATAGCTTTGTGCTTTGCGCGAATAAATATTTTTTTAAAAACAGAGTGAGACAAAAATACTGGTAATTAGGCTGTGACTCCCAATATAAAACAAATAGCGATATAAGGTGAAATCAACCCACCGAAGCAATATTTCTAACTAGACAAAAAAAGCTTGCATTTCAATGCTAATCGCTGTTGTTTTTCATGTGACTGTAGTCCAGGGCCGTCAGTTGGTAATGTGAGCTGCTGCTGCGATTGAAACATCAGAGTCCAGAGAGTTATCGAGCCATGACGAGGAAATGAGGAAGAGATAGGAAACCCAGATGGCAGCTGCGCGCGTGCACGCCCATCGTGAACGCAAGCTGGTCGCCAGCCGAAAGCCAGTGTTTGCACTTTCAAAACCCACTTACTAAAACTCTCGGCCAGACCAGCGCAAGCGCTGGTGCAGGCCGAGACCTAAGAAACAAATGTAGCCCGTTCACAGACCACAGAACTTGCACGAGGCACGTGCACTGATAAATCTTTCCATTCAAGTTTCGCCTCAAGAGATCTCTTATCTTTTGCCTTCCTGTGTGACTGACAGGCTATTAAGAAACTTGCAGCACAAGCAGTAAATTGGATACTTGTCTCTAGAATTCGTGAAACTGTAATATTTTAGTGGGCATTCATTTCTCAGATTCTAAAACTCCTAATTTTCACCAGTTCAAGCCGTGCAAATCTAGTTAATGCTAGTGCAGAAGGAATGGTAGTTGCTTAGAAAGCCATTGTATCTCGGGTTTCAGATATCAGTGGCACGGAGGGTCGGACTGGCCTGTAGGGCAATCAGGCAGAGCCCGATGGGCTAGTCTGACTGGTCAGTGTGTGGGTCGGTTTTCTGGCTGTTTGTGGGCCTGTTTTATGGTTGGCTGGGTCGGTTTTTACTGTAAATTTCCTTGATAATAAAACAAACATTGCTTCCAGCAAGCTCAGATCCATGCAGTCTTCAATACCTTGCAAAACACTTGAACAGCGCGTCTTTACAAGCTCTAAACTGGCCCAATTTGCAAACATGGGCCAATGTTTTATCTATTACAAGTCTCAAATAGGGGCCACTTTTCCTTTGGTGCCTGGGCCTATTTTGCGTCCCAATCCAACCCTGTTGGCATGTCTTTCATTGGTGCAGCAGGTGCAGTGGCACCACAACCAACAGATGTGAGGGGCCCACATCAACCCAGTTAAGGCTGCCTTTTACCACCTAATCCGGGTCGGTGACACCCTTGCTACGCCACTTTTCACTGAGCAAATATTTCAGTGGTAGATTGGCAGTGGCTAAAGACGTCAGCAGTGCAAGTTCTATGCTCACACACCTACCTCTTCGCAGAAACGTGTTATTATTTTCCATCTCAGTTTAAATCAGTGGATACACTTCAGAAGGATGAAAGACTGAGTTGGCCCTGTCATGGCCTAAACATGTGACTTGCATATTATGCGCTGGCTCAAAACCATTGGGCTATCAGGCTGATTTTCTTTAGTTCATGGTAGTTTGTCTCCAAGCTGATATAGGCATAACGTAATGGATTATACGTATTAGCTGAATAAAAGTTAGGGGCCTGATTCCCAAAGGTATATATTGCTGCAAACCAATGTTAACAGCTGAAAATATTTTTCTACATAAGTATACTTGTCGGGCATAAATGTTTCCCTCATAATTGATTTCCACAAGTGTGTACTCCAGTGCTTAATTTGAGCCGGTGGTTGCAGGTGGGACCATCAGCCCTGTTGTCTGGGGACCGCACTTGTTCTTCTTTATTGGACTACAAGCCAGCACAAGAAAGAGAAAGGCAGAAAAGAGGAAAAGGAGGAAGAGAAAGGTGGAAAACTTGTAACAAAGGGAGAAAGCAGGGATGAAAGAGAAACTGCAGGGTGACAAAACAGAGAGAGTGTGTCTGGAGGTGAGTGAAAGGGGCATGAGTTGGAATCAACCCTAGACGAGTATGGTATTCAGCAACCCCAACTTTCAGCAGGGCCAGACATGGGCTTCTGAGGCAAACTTGGGGCCTAGGCACTTATTCTTTTACAAATTAAGCAATTGCATACACTGTGTTAAAACACACACAAAGATGTCTAAATTTGAGCGCACCTGGTCACCCTTTAAGACATATGTCAAGAGAGACAGGGCAAAGGTGAACCCCACCATCGCTGCACCCACTCTCCTGCGGCGAGCCCGTATGGAGGGCCTGTCGTCATCTGATGGAGAACTGGAGCATGAGGACTGACGTGTGACCGTAACCAATCCCACCACCAATGTTACCTTGCCATTCATGATGACTTATTGGCTTCATAGCTCCCTTCATGTTTGAACTCCTGATTGTACTGCATTGCCCTATGTACCAATGTGGTACTATTACCCTTTGCGCTCACATCTTTTTCTTGCTTTCTATTGTTGTTGCAATTACCCTGGACTTTCCCTCCCCATCCCTTCTCATCCTTCCATTTTCCCCCTTTGTTTTTTTTCTTTTCTACATGTTTGTAATGTTTTACAAAAGAAAAGAACCAATAAATAAAAGTCTGCAAAAAAAAAACACAGACACAAATGGGGAGGGAAATGAGCAGAGGAAGGTGTGGTTTGCCACAAGAGTTTGTCAAAACTCACAATCTCATCATTTTGTGAGCGTTCACAAACTCCTTTCTGACCTCTTACCACGCCGTAAATGCTCAAACTGACTCCAGGTAATGGCTAGAGAAAACATTTAATTGTGGGGAGTGGAACAGAACACCCCCCAAACTGTGTAGCGGACATTTGAGGCCGGTGCAGGTAAGAGCTTTGGGGCAGGGGCGGGGGATGGGGGGGTGAAGTCGGCAGACGACGACAAGGGGGGAAAGGAAAACCGCTTACCTTACGCTCGCTGCATCAAAGGGGTTTTCTTTTTTAAAATTTATTTTCCCTCGTCGTCGTCTGTCAACTTCAACCCCTCTTTCCCCTGCCCCGCCCCACCGCTCTAACCTGCACTGGTTACGAATGGTAGGGGAAAGGGTGTGTCAACAGGAAAAATGTTTTCCCAAGGAGAAAAAAAAAATGTTGGTGTGTACATCAGGCTGCATTATCGCAGTTCGTATTATTCCATGCGTATAACTCTGCATTGGGAAAGTAACAGTTGTCACTTGATATACGAATTCCACCCACAGCACTTCCCCATATTCATTCCCTTCATCTCTACGATGACACTCCTTGTGACTGTAAACAAACCCTCAAAATAGTGTGGGTGCAGATCTTCGAAAGATTGAATGACTAGAGCATGTGGGAGGTAACCTCCAGGTAAGAAACTGACAACAAGCATTGGCATAGCCAATAGGTCTCGCCTTTGGGACCTTATAAGTGTTTAGCCATGCAACAATTGTGCTGCATAACTGACACCTGGTTAAACACATATACGGTCCCAAAGGCGAGACCTATTAGCCAATAGGTCTCGCCTTTGGGGCCTTATAAGTGTTTAGGCAGAGCTATTGGTTTTGCCAATGTTTTTAAGAGCATTGTGGCTGCTGTGCAGCATCTTGAAAAGTTATAATAAAAAAGACTTATAAGCATTTTTGTTACTTTATATATAACTAAGACGACATTATGTACAACTGAATGACCCAATTAAAAAAGAATAAACATAAGAAAGGTCTTGTCGTTTATTTTGTCGTTGCAATGTTGGCAACTTCTTCCTGCCTATTCTAATGTTGAAGTGGTGCTTAGTGATGCTGAGGTGGTGTTGAGTGATGTTGAGGTGGTGCTTAGTAATGCTGTGGTGGTGCTGAGTGGTGTTGAGGTGGTGCTTAGTGATGCTGAGGTGGTGCTGTGGTGGTGCTGAGTGATGCTGTGGTGGTGCTGAGTGATGCTGTGGTGGTGCTGAGTGATGCTGGGGTGGTGCTGAGTGATGCTGGGGTGGTGCTGGGGTGGTGCTGTGGTGGTGCTGAGTGATGCTGTGGTGGTGCTGAGTGGTGATGTGGTGGTGCTTAGTGATGCTGTTGTGGTGCTTAGTGGTGCTGAGTGGTGGTGTGGTGGTGCTGAGTGGGGCTGTGGTGATGCTGAGTGATGCTGTGGTGGTGCTGTGCTGAGTGATACTGTGGTGGTGCTGAGTGGTGGTGTGGTGGTGCTGAGTGATGCTGTGGTGGTGCTGTGCTGAGTGATACTGTGGTTGTGCTGAGTGGTGCTGTGGCGGTACTGAGTGATGCTGTGGTGGTGCTGTGGTGGTGCTGAGTGGTGGTGTGGTGGTGCTGAGTGATGCTGTGGTGATGCTGAGTGATGCTGTGGTAGTGCTGAGTGATGCTGTGGTGGTGCTGAGTGATGCTGTTGTGGTGCTGAGTGATGCTGTGGTGGTGCTTAGTGATGCTGTTGTGGTACTTAGTGATGCTGTGGTGGTGCTGAGTGATGCTGTGGTGGTGCTGACTGGTGCTGTGGTGGTGCTGAGTGATGCTGTGGTGATGCTGAGTGATGCTGTGGTGGTGCTGAGTGGTGCTGTGGTGGTGCTGTGGTGGTTCTGAGTGATGCTGTGGTGGTGCTGAGTGATGCTGTGGTGGTGCTGAGTGATGCTGTGGTGGTGCTGAGTGATGCTGTGGTTGTGCTGAGTGATGCTGTGGTTGTGCAGAGTGATGCTGTGGTTGTGCAGAGTGATGCTGTGGTGGTGCAGAGTGATGCTGTGGTGGTGCAGAGTGATGCTGTTGTGGTGCAGAGTGATGCTGTCGTGGTGGAGAGTGATGCTGTGGTGCTGCTGAGTAATGCTGTGGTGGTGCTGAGTGGTGTTGTGGTGTGCTTAGTGATGCTGTTGTGGTGCTTAGTGATGCTGTGGTGGTGCCGAGTGATGCTGGGGTGGTGCTGTGGTGGTGCTGAGTGGGGCTGTGGTGATGCTGAGTGATTCTGTGGTGGTGCTGAGTGGTGCTGTGGTGGTGCTCAGTGATGCTGTGGTTGTGCTGTGCTGAGTGATACTGTGGTGGTGCTGAGAGGTGGTGTGGTGGTGCTGAGTGATGCTGAGTGATGCTGTGGTGGTGCTGAGTGGTGCTGTGGTGGTGCTGAGTGGTGCTGTTGTGGTGTTGTGGTGGTGCTGAGTGATGCTGTGGTGGTGCTGAGTGGTGCTGTGGTGGTGCTGAGTGATGCTGTGTTGGTGCTGAGTGATGCTGTGCTGGCTCTGATTGATGCTGTGCTGGCTCTGATTGATGCTGTGGTGATGCTGAGTGATGCTGTGGTGATGCTGAGTGATGCTGTGGTGTTGCCGAGTGAGAGATAGAGTGAAGATATAATGCCCAATTAGAGAGGGTGGTGAGAGAGAAAGAGAGAGAAAGGGTGTACATAGAATAAAGAGTGGAGCGGGATAGAGAGAGAGAAAGAAGGGGAGAGAGAGTGAATGAAGGAGTTTGAAAGAGAAACAGATAAAGGGGTGAGAGAGAATGAAAGGCTAAAAAAGATAGAGAGGGGAGAGTTAATTAAGTAGAGAGAGAATTAGAGAGGGGAGAGAGAGAGAAGGAGAGAGACAATAAGAGTGGGGGTGTGGAGTTTAAATAGAGTGAAGAAGTGACGCGGAAAAAGTAACCTTAAATATAGCTTTGAGCTTTGCGCAAATAAATATTTTTAAAAAAACAGTGAGAGACAAAAATACTGGTAATTAGGCTGTGACTCCCAATATAAAACAAATAAGCGATATAAGGTGAAATCAACCCACTGAAGCAATATTTCTAACTAGACAAAAAAAAGCTTGCATTTCAATGCTAATCGCTGTTGTTTTTCATGTGACTGTAGTCCAGGGCCCTCAGTTGGTAATGTGAGCTGCTGCTACGATTGAAACATCAGAGTCCAGAGAGTTAATGAGCCATGACGAGGAAATGAGGAAGAGATAGGAAACAACAGATGGCAGCTGCGCGTGCACGCCATCGTGAACTCAAGCTGGTCGCCAGCCGAAAGCCAGTGTTTGCACTTCCAAAACCCGCTTACTAAAACTCTCGGCCAGACCATCGCAAGCGCTGGTGCAGGCCGAGACCTAAAAATGATCGGAAGGGCAGTTCTTGGTAGATGTACTGATGTCAGGGATAAAGGTGTGGGGATGCACCAATTTCTCCATCGAGACTGGGGTGTCACAATGCAAGGCAAACACTCGACCCTAACACTCCAGCCTCTGCAGGCAACAAGGATCTGTTATTCCTGCAGGACGTCTTGATCTTATTTTTAAAATTGGGGAAGGCTAGAGACAGGAAAAGGAACAAGAAAGATTCAAAGATAACCATGTCTTAGACCAAGGAACCAGTGGACTCACAGTCACCATGGCCAGACAACCAGAGCTTAATATCTAAAAAACAACAACAAAAAACAAAGAGCAGGAGCCCAAAGTTTTTCTTAGGACCTGATGCCGGTACTGCCGATTGCCAGCCACCAGTGCCGCCTAGTCTTAATTCCACCTCGTACCCAGTGGTGCAGCGGCCCCCCACTCTAGCAATTTAAGCGTTGGCGGGGGCTGCCAGTGGGCAGTTCCATATAGTGCTATGTTGGCCCAAGGGCATTAGAGCGCTTTACACGAGAATCAGAAGTTTTTGCATGAGAACCAGTCTTTTTTTTTTTGGGTAGCGGTGGTTAAATGATTTGTCGAGAATCACAGGATGCTGACTAAAGGGTGGGATTTGAACCTGGTTCACAAGTTCAAAGGGTGGCAACTGTAGCCGCTGTCTCTACCCAAGACTTAAAAGTAATTTTATCTTGTTCTATTAACTCATTCACCTATTTATTGCTGATTTGAAACGCCTTTAAAATAATCACCTACAACTGTAGGTAGCCTTAAAAATGGCAATACGAAAAGATGATAGACGGAATGTTGAACATTGTCAAATATTCACCCCCATGCTCGCCATGCTACTGGAGTCAAGCTAGCCTGGCTGATGAGGGGTGATGCCCCAAAACCTTTCCCAGGATGCTTGTTTTCAGTCCAGGGAGGACCTGGCCTGGCAGTTTGGGCTGGACTGTTCCCATGGGGAGCAGGGTCAAGACTGATTTGCATTTGCATAGTGGAGAGGTGTGGTGCAGCGGCCAGGGCAGCTGACTCCGGAGCACAGGGTTCACGGTTCGATCCCCGGCTCCGGCGGCAGCTCAGCTCAGCACCATGTGACTCTGGGCAATAGCTCACTTAATTTCCACTCCGGCCCCCAGCACCTTGAGACCCGTAAGGGTGAGTAGCTGCGCTATATAAAAACGGACTTATATATATATATTTTTTTAACTTACATATGGCTGGGTCAAAACTGTAATGGCATGGTGAGCAAAAAAGCGATGGGTTTAGGCCCAGATCTCTGTACTGGGGTGAATGTATGACATTGTTCTGCATTCTGTCCAGCAATTGTTCTTTTTGCATTTGTCATCCCAAGTGGGATGGGTATGCCCAGACGTGAGTCCCATACTCGTCATGCCACTGGAGTCAACCTAGCCTGGCTGATGAGGGGTGATGCACCGAAAATGGTCCCAGGATGCTTGTTTTCAGTCCAGGCAGGACCTGTCCTGGGAGTTCGGTCTGGACTTTTCCCATGGGAAGGAGGGTCAAGACTGATTTGCATATGACTGGGTCAAAACTGGAATGGCATGGTGAGCAAAAACCCGAGGAATTAAGGTCCAGATCTCTGTACTGGGGGTGAATGTTTGACATTGCTCAACATTCCTTCCATCAATTGTTCTTTTTGCATTTGTCACCACAAGTGGGATGGGTATGCCTAGACGTGGGTCCCGTGCTCGCCATGCCAATGGAGTCAAGCTAGCCTGGCTGATGAGGGGTGTTGCCCCAAAACGGGTCCCAGGATGCTTGTTTTCGTTCCAGGGAGGACCTGGCCTGGCAGTTCGGGCTGGACCGTTCCGATGGGGAGTAGGGTCAAGACTGATTTGCATATGACTGGGTCAAAACTGGAATGGCGAGCAAAAAAACTAAGGATTTAGCCCAGATATCTGTACTGGGGTTGAATGTTTGACATTATTCAGCATTCCGTCCATCAATTGTACTTCTAGACTTAAAAATGGCTCTGATGGCACAACATTCCAACCAAAACTGGCCAATACACAAAGACAAATAATTATTGTGTCTCAAACTGAATGAACTTCATAATAGCTCTAGATGGGCATAAAATCCTATCTGATAAGATTTATCAAATTTCATGATTCACATAAATAAATGAAAGCTCTGATTTCTTTTAAAGAAATGCATTAAGAAACATTATAATTTGAACTTTAAAAGCATTCATCGTTACTGCTCCCTATAAAATAAAGATCTGTGTAAAAATACAGCAAAAATGCTGCCTGAACTTCTATTACACTATTTACATCTTGAAAGATATAAGTAAGCAAGAATGAAAGATGATCATCAGCGTATTTCTGCCGATGAGCAGGGAAGCGCATGTGTGATGCTGTGGTGGTCTGTCGGTGTCACAGTGACCTGCTAATATCGTGCCAGTGTGGCATGCGACGGAAGGTGTCTGCGCAGTGGAAACCACAATTTGCAGTGGGCAGCATAGGCCGTTGGTCTATTCCACGAGTCTAGATTGACTGTCATGGATGATTAATGCAAAACAATGACCGCCCCCACCCACAGGAGAATGAGGGTGGGTCCCCTGAATCGCCATATCTCGGAGATACTCATAGGCATTGGGCTAAATGGGGACTCCGAAGGCTGGATGCCCCACAGCGGAAGTGACGTAATTTACCTGATATCATCAAATTGACTATCCACAGCACTGCTCCTTCATGTGGCATGAGCCGTGTGACTCCAGTGCACTGCTCATGCATAACGCAAAATAAGAGGGCCCCCAGCAGAATCTGATGCGAGCACCTAAGTCTCCCAAATCTCACAACTATTCATTGGCCTTGGGCTGAATGTGGCCCTCTTGAAGGGTTGGGGGTCCTTAGAGTGTTGGGGGCCCACGTGCACCACAGTGGCCTGTGTTACGCCCCTGTGCACTCCATTGTCTGTATCAATAATTATGTTTCCAGAAGCCATCCGTGGCTAAAGAGTTGTGAACACTTGTCGGCGTCCAATGGCCGGTGCCATTCGATGGATAAACTGAATATCGTGAAGTGCAAAGTGAAAGTCCTCTAACCTTAGTCAGGACAGTGGATTGAGCCATTGCCTGACCGTTTGTGTCTCAGCAGCCTGGCCTAGGCTGAGGACCTAGCGGAAGTCAAGGAGTGAAAACTAAAAACAATTAACAGGGCTCCTTACCTATTCGCTTTGCCAATATGTTTTTGCTGATGCTGTGCAGCATCAGGGAAAAGCAAAATGTTTTTACTGATCATGTGCAGCGTCGTCTAAAAGAAATAAAAGAAAGTGAGATGAGTGGTGAAAATGTGCACAAGTATACGTGTGCATGCATGAGCGTAATGACGTGGGTGGCATTTCCTTTTTCTTTCTATTTACTGATCCAAGATGGCAGACACCATTTGGATTGGTAAATGGAAAAAAAATGGAAATTTGTTACCGCAAAGCAGCCCAGCAGCAAATGTCAGATGCCAGGCTCTCCATAAATAAATACTTAAATGTTTGGCTCAATGGAGAGGCGGAAAGGGACAAGCAACAGGGAGTGGACATAAGGGCAAAAGCAACAGGGAGCAGGAGGGGAAAAGCAGCACATGAGCGAACGAGCAGCATATGAGGGAGACAGGAGCACAGGCAATGGGGCCGCTATTTGGCAAGGAAAAGCACTTGAGGGAGAGAGCAGGAAAACGTGCACTTTCCTGGCATGCTTAGCCGAAAAGAAAAAGAGTAGTTCCCTAAAACTGAGCTCTGAAAGGATACAAATCAGCCATTTAAAAGGATAGTAAGAGGTAATGTTCCCGGGGAGGGCCAAATACAAGATGGACAAAATGGGACATGGCAAACAGTCAAATAAGGAGGAAGCAAATTAGAGTGGCAATAAAGCTAACCAATGGTAGCAATGGGTGGGATCTACGCACACTGTAAGCCCTTGGTATGATCACAAACGGGCTTTGCAAACAGATTCCTTGTGCTATCTGGTAGTCAAGACCTAAAATGACCACATACGCCTGTCACAACTTCCCCTTCTCTGTGCATGTGCAGACACCACATGGACACACGTACAAAGATATACATGCAAGAAAATCAAGAAGTTATTTTAACTCACTGTTAGAAATGGGATCTCTAGTTGGCAAGGGCTCGCACCTTTGTCCAAGTAGGGACCCTTCTTCCTAGTCAGGGTAAGGGTGTTACACTCGTGAAGTAACCCCTGCTCACTCTCGTGGTAGCTTGGCACGAGCAGTCAGGCTTAATTCAGAGGCAGTGTGTAAAGCATTTGCACATAACCAACAGTAATACAGTGTAAGCACTACAAACGGACACCACACCAGTTTAGAAAAATAACCAATATTTTATATACTCAAGACAAGACCAATTACGACAAAAATCCACAATACTATACTTTAAGAATGAATACTTGATACGGTAACTTCTTCTTTGCAGGAATAGCACAAAAGCAAAGTTCGTGCGAGTCGGTAGCTCCGTCCGAGCCTACCGCGATGCTAAAAACCACAGAGTCTAACAGTTCCAGCCGACCGCGTCGATACGGGCCAGCAGAGTCGTGAACAGACTCGGTCACAGTACCTTTCTCGTTGTGGCTGGTACGGAGTGTACGAGCCGGTCGGCGTTCGTCGCGGTTGCGGTGCAAGACGGAGCGATGCAAGGTGCGGTGTCCTCGATGCGGTGCAGGCAGCGGCTCGATGAGCGTCGTGCAGACGGAGTCGGTGAGTCCAAGGCGTGCGATGCAGGGTGGGACGATGCTCGATGCGGTGCTGACAGGTTGCGATGCAGGCGACCAAGCCGGAGTGCGGGAGCTGGCGTCGGACAGCGGTGCGAGTCGGAGCGGTGCGTCGCAGACGTGCGAGCGGTGCCCCAAATGCGATGCGGTTACGACTCTTGAGCCAGTTGCAGCGACCGCGTCGGTCGGGTCCGGCTGGTTCAGTGAAGCGATGCGATGCGAACTGCGGTGCCCACAGGTCACGGTGCAAGCAGCGGCTCGATGTTGGCGGCGTCGGACGTCGCCCACGGTGAGACCAGGGTTGCGATGCGAAGCGGGGCGATGCGGTCTGCGGTGCAAACAGGTCACCGGCCAGGGATGGATTCGGTTGACGGAGTCGGTTGCGGTTCCCTTCCTCTGTGGCAACTGAAACAGCGTTCCAGAAGCGGTACCCAGAGGTTTGTGAAGTCTTTGCAGTCCCTGAGACTTCTTAACAGGAGGCCAGCTCAGTTCCAGGCCCTTGGAGATACTCAGCACAAGTTTGTAGAAAGTTCCTTCCTTTCACTGCCCAAGGCAGAAGCAGCAGCTGCAGGCCAACCCAACAAAGCAACAACACAGCAAAGGGGCAGTACTCCTCCTGGCAGCTCTTCCAGCTCTTCGTCTTGGCAGGTTCCTTGATTCCAGCGAGATCTAAATTCATGGGGTCAGGGCCCCAATATTTATATCCCAAATTCCTTTGTTCTCTGAAGGCAGAGAGGCCTTTGCCTAGTCCAAACCAGTTCTGGAGCACTTTGTTGACAAGTCTCCGTTCCTTCTTTCAGTGAGTAGGCCAGGGACATCAGACGCACCACAGGAGGTGGAGCCAGCATTGTGGAGGGAAGGCACTGTCCTATTCAGGGCCCAGGTGCGACCCCTCCCACCCATCTACATGTAGATCTTGCTATTCAGCCCTGTGCTGACTCACCCTGTCTCCTGGCATCCCCCAGCCCCTGTCACTCACACTCCAGACAAGGAATACACAACCTCACAGAGGCAGGCTTGGATGGTTAGACAAGAAAATACCCACTTTCTAAAAGTGGTATTTTCAAACACAGAATGTTAAAACCAACTTCACTAAAAGATGCATTTTATCATTCTGAGTCCAGGCATACTAAACTCGAATTTCTACCATGTTCCCGGGGTCAGTTAGGATTATAAGCTGTAATAATCAAAACTGCCCGTTCTGGCCTATGGGGAACAGGTAGCCTTGCAATAGTGAAAAACGAATTAGGCTGTAATTCACTATCAGGACATGCCACACACACCAGGGCATGTCCTACCTTTCGCATACAACGCACCCTGCCCACAGGGGTACCTTGGGCCTACCTTAGGGGTGACTAACATGTAGCAAAGGGAAGGTTTAGGGACTTGCAAGTGTGTGCACTTGCCAAGTCGACATGGCAGCCCCAGGCTGCGCACAGGCTCTGCGGTGGCAGGCCCGAGTTACACTTTACGGGCTGTTTGCGTGGGTGGCACAATCCAGTGCTGCAGCCCACCAACAGCATTTGGTCTATAGGCCCTGGCACTCGCAGTGCACTTTATAAGGGACTGACACATAAACCAAATAGGCCAATCATGGAAACACCAATCCATAACACATTTTATACAGGAGCACTTGCACTTTCCCACTGGACAGCAGTGAGGAAAGTGCGCAGAATCATTACACCAGCAAAAACAGAGTCAAAACCGGGAGGTCAGAAAGCAAAAAGTCAGGGGAAACACGCCAAAAGATGACAAGTCTAACACATGTCCCTCCAGCTGAAAGTAGGGAGAACTACCCAACCCCATTGGAGTTCTCTTCACTAAGGCGGAAGAACCTGGACAGACCATCTGCGTTGGCGTGTTCTGTACCAGGACGGTGTTCCACCGTAAAGTCCATTCCCTGTAGGGAGATGGACCACCTCAGCAGTTTTGGATTCTCACCCTCATTTGCATCAACCATCTGAGGGGCCTGTGGTCTGTCTGAACCCGGAAGTGAGTCCCAAACAGGTATGGTCTCAACTTCTTCAGCGCCCAGACCACAGCAAAAGCTTCCCTTTCTATGGCACTCCACCTCTGTTCCCTGGGAAGTAGTCTCCTGCTAAGGAAGACTACAGGCTGATCCAGGCCCTCTTCGTTCAGTTGTGAGAGCACCGCTCCCACACCATGCTCTGAAGCGTCAGTCTGCACAACGAATTCCTTGGAGAAGTCAGGTGCCTTGAGCACGGGCGCCATGCACATGGCTGCCTTCAGGGCATCAAAAGCTTTCTGGCAGGACTCAGTCCAGATCACTTTCCTGGGCTGCCTCTTAGAGGTCAGCTCTGTTAAGGGGGCAACGATGGTGCCATAGCCCTTAACAAATCTCCTATAATAGCCGGTGAGACCTAAGAAGGCTCTCACCTCTGTCTGGGTCTTGGGGGTTCCCAAGCCAGAATGGTGTCAATCTTGGGTTGTAGGGGCGCCACCTGGCCGCTTCCTACCTGGTGTCCCAAGTACACCACAGAACCCTGCCCGATCTGGCACTTACTGGCCTTGATCTTGAGGCCTGCACCTTGCAGAGCCCTCAACACTTTCTCAAGGTGCTGTAAATGTTCGTCCCAGCTGGAACTGAACACAGCAATGTCATCCAGGTAGGCGGCACTGAAATCCTCCAGCCCAGCCAACACCTGATTGACCAACCTCTGAAAGGTGGCAGGGGCATTCTTCAACCCAAAGGGCATCACCCGGAATTGGTAATGACCTTCTGGGGTTGAGAACGCTGATCTCTCCTTGGCCCCATCGGTTAAGGCAATCTGCCAGTACCCAGACGTCAAATCAAACGTGCTGAGGAACCAGGCAGCTCCCAGCCGATCAATGAGCTCATCAGCTCTGGGGATGGGGTGCGCGTCAGTCCTGGTGACGGCATTGAGCCCACGGTAGTCCACACAAAACCGGAGTTCTGGAGTGGCACCGGGCGCAGCAGCCTTTGGGACCAAGACCACTGGGCTGGCCCAAGGACTGTGGGAGGGCTCAATCACCCCTAACGCCAACATCTTAGAGACCTCCTCCTTGATGCTGGCTCTGACCAACCTGTAATCTTGTGCTTCACAGGAGGGCTGTCACCAGTGTCCACGTCATGGGTACACCAGTGAGTAACACCGGGGGTCAGAGAGAACAGTGGGGCGAACTGTCCCAACAACTGGCGACAGTCCCCCTGCTGCTCCTGAGTCAGAGTAGGGGAGAGGATCACACCCTCTACTGACCCATCATGCTCCTTGGTAGACAGGAGGTCAGGGAGAGGCTCACTCTCCTCTTCCACCCCATCATCTGTCGCCAAGAGCATACTCACTTCGGACCTCTCGAAGTGGGGCTTGAGGCGGTTCACGTGAAGGACCCTCAAAGGGTTCCGTGGAGCTTGCAAATCCACCAGGTAGGTGACGTCACTTTTGCGCTCCTTTACCTCATATGGCCCAGTCCACTTGTCCTGCAAGGCACAAGGTGCCACTGGGGCCATGACCCACACTTTTTGCCCAGGTTGAAATTCGACCAGAGTGGCATTCTGGTCATACCATCTCTTCATTTCTTCCTGGCTTGCTTCTAGGTTCGCCTGAGCGAGTTTCCTGAAGCGGGCAGTTTGGTTTCTAAAGGCCAGCATGTAGCTAAATACATCCTGGGAGTTTTCCTGGGAGCTGCCTCCCAGCCTTCCTTTACCAAAGTCAGAGGTCCTCTGACAGGGTGGCCATACAGGAGCTCAAAGGGGCTGTACCCAAGAGACTTCTGAGGCACCTCCCTGTATGCAAAGAGTAGGCATGGCAAGAGGACGTCCCACTTACACCTCATGGGTTCTGTTAGACCCTTGATCATGCCTTTCAAGGTCTGGTTGAATCTCTCCACCAGACCGTTTCCTTGTGGGTGGTAAGGAGTGGTGAACTTGTAGGTTACACCACACTCCTTCCACAGGGATGTCATATACTTGGATATGAAATTGGTCCCCCTATCAGAAACCACCTCTCTGGGGAATCCCACACGGGAAAAGATCCCCATTAACGCCCGGCCCACCACTGGCGCCGTCGTTGTCCTGAGAGGGATTGCCTCCGGGTACCGGGTGGCATGGTCCACCAAGACCAGGATGTAACTGTTGCCCATGGCTGTCTTGGGATCCAGTGGCCCCACAATATCCATCCCTACCCTTTCAAAGGGTGTTCCAACAACAGGAAAAGGTTGGAGAGGAGCTTTGACCTTCCTCCCACTCTTACCACTTGCCTGGCAAGTTTGGCAAGACCTACAGTGTGCATCTGACTGCCTTCGCATTTGGGGCCAAAAGAAGTGGGTGACAAGCCTGTCAAAGGTCTTGTCCTGCCCCAAATGTCCTGCCAAAGGCACGTCATGAGCCAGACCCAGTAGGAAGGTCCTGAAGCGCTGGGGTACCACCAGCACACGGGCTGACCCAGGCTCAGCAACCTTAGGCTCACTGTATAGGAGACCACTCTCCCAGTAGATCAAATGTGACCCGGACTGATTACCAGCTGCCTGGTCTGCAGCCTGCCGCCACAGACCCTCCAGAGTAGGGCACTCGTTCTGCTCCCTGCAGAACTCCTCCCTGGTGGGACCCCCTTCTTGCTGCCAATGGGTCAGCTCAGAGATGTCTCCCAGTTCGGCTACCTGCTCCCCTGTAGGCACCGGGGCGTCCCCCTCGAGGTCCGCCTCCTCCCGGTCCGTGGGAACTTCGGGGGCCGGTTTCCCGCGGCCCCGGCCCTTTATCTTGGCAGGGACTTGGGCCACTGTTCCAGGCTCCAAGTCCTCTTGATCACCCTTTTTGGCTGCCATTGACCGAGTAGACACGCATGCCCACTCTGGCAACCCAAGCATCTCCAAGTGAGACCTGAGCTCAACCTCCTTCCATAAGGACTGCTCCAGGTCGTTTCCTAGCAGACAATGTACAGGCATGGTAGGGCTCACAACCACCCTCAAGGGACCTGAGACCCCCCCCCCATTCAAAGGGAACCTGCGCCACCATACATTGGCGCTCTGAGTTGTCTACAGCAACTACTCGGTGGAATGCTCCGGGGACTACTTGCTTCTCAGACACCAGGTGACACCGGACTGAGGTCACACTGGCTCCAGTGTCTCTGAGAGCCTCTACCCTGTTCCCATTGATGGTCACCCAGGTGCTATATTTCTTTGTGTTAGGGGGCACCTGGTTTCCTGGGACCATCTCACTGTCCCCTAGTGAGACAAGGGTCATTTCTGCGGGATCCCCACCCTCCTGTGGGCACCCCTCCTCCCCAAGCGCTACACTAGCCAACACTTTGGACTGTCCACCGGTGGGTGGCTGTGTCCCCTTTGGGCACTTGGGGTCCCCTTAAAGTGACCTACCTGGTCACATGCACAACACTTGCGGGGGCCGGTCTCAACAGGCTTCCCTGTAGAGACCCCTTTCTTCTTATCACCGGGGGGCTGGGAACCTTTACCCTGGGTACTAGTTTGGGGCCCTTTAGAGAACTCCTGTGCTTTACCCTTGTCCCCCCACCTTTCTGCTGGGGACCCTGCCCACCTTTGGCTGAGTCTCCCCAAACGCTTTCTTGTGGACCCTGGTACTCACCCAGCGGTCCGCTTCCATAGCAAGCTTCCTGGGGTCAGTTAGCTTACTATCCACTAGGTGCTGGCGCAGATCTGCAAAACATAGACTAGACAAGTGCTCCCATGCAATCAAGTTGTAAAGCCCCTGAAAATCTGTTACATTACTGCCCTTTACCCAACCATCCAGCGACCTGCAGAACACATCCACACATTCCAACCAAGTGTTGGCATCAGACTTCTTACTGGACCTGAACTGATCCCTGTACTTTTCAGGAGTAAGACCATACTTTGTGAGAAGGGCATCCTTCATGTCAGCATAGGTGAGGTGATACCCCTTACCCAAAGCTATCAGAGCATCCCTTGCTTCTTCAGGAAAATGTGGCCACAATCCTGCTCCCCAATTCTCCTCAGGGACCCCATTCATGTGTATGGCTGCCTCATAACCCTGAAACCACCTTTGTATGTCATCCCCCTTCTTGAACTCCTTGCCTACATTCTTGGGAATGTGCACAATCCTGTCTGCCTTTCTGGACGAATTGCTGCCACCATCTGAGCCTGACTTACTCCTAAGTTCTAGCTCCTTCAGTTCTCTCTCATGCTCTAAGAGCATCTTCCTCTCCTCTATGGCCAATCTCTTCTCCTCCCGCTCACTCTCCAGCCTGAGCTTCTGCAGCTCAAACTGCCTTGCCTCCCGCCTGTCCTCCAGCTCCTCTGGGGACAGACTGCTGCTGCCTGACCTGGCGGGTTCCCCCTACCCAAAAGCATATCCACCCTGGAAATAGGCTCCTCCACCTCCTCACTGAGATTACCAGGCTGCCCACTGGCATGTCTGGCTGCTACCCAGGCCCTCAGCACCTTCTGTAGCTCCTCCTTCCTTGTGAGGCCTTTAATTTGGACTTTCAGGTTTTTACAAATTGCTCGTAGTTCCTTTACGGCGTAGGTTTCCAACCTATCCTCCTCAAAGATAATTTCCATAGATGCAACGGATGATGCAGCTGTGTCAGGCATGACAAAAGTAGTGAGTTGAAAACTGGCAAGATCAAAAATAGGCCAAAAGAAAAAGAACCAGTATGTGGTACGTAATGGTCTGCGATATGGTAGTAGTGCACACCAATCACTGTAAGTCAAGTGCAAACACAAGTCCTATCCTCACCGCTGACAACCAATGTTAGAAATGGGATCTCTAGTTGGCAAGGGCTCGCACCTTTGTCCAAGTAGGGACCCTTCTTCCTAGTCAGGGTAAGGGTGTTACACTCGTGAAGTAACCCCTGCTCACCCTCGTGGTAGCTTAGCACGAGCAGTCAGGCTTAATTCAGAGGCAGTGTGTAAAGCATTTGCACATAACCAACAGTAATACAGTGTAAGCACTACAAACGGACACCACACCAGTTTAGAAAAATAACCAATATTTTATATACTCAAGACAAGACCAATTACGACAAAAATCCACAATACTATACTTTAAGAATGAATACTTGATACGGTAACTTCTTCTTTGCAGGAATAGCACAAAAGCAAAGTTCGTGCGAGTCGGTAGCTCCGTCCGAGCCTACCGCGATGCTGAAAACCACAGAGTCTAACAGTTCCAGCCGACCGCGTCGATACGGGCCAGCAGAGTCGTGAACAGACTCGGTCACAGTACCTTTCTCGTTGTGGCTGGTACGGAGTGTACGAGCCGGTCGGCGTTCGTCGCGGTTGCGGTGCAAGACGGAGCGATGCAAGGTGCGGTGTCCCTCGATGCGGTGCAGGCAGCGGCTCGATGAGCGTCGTGCAGACGGAGTCGGTGAGTCCAAGGTGTGCGATGCAGGGTGGGACGATGCTCGATGCGGTGCTGACAGGTTGCGATGCAGGCGACCAAGCCGGAGTGCGGGAGCTGGCGTCGGACAGCGGTGCGAGTCGGAGCGGTGCGTCGCAGACGTGCGAGCGGTGCCCCAAATGCGATGCGGTCACGACTCTTGAGCCAGTTGCAGCGACCGCGTCGGTCGGGTCCGGCTGGTTCAGTGAAGCGATGCGATGCGAACTGCGGTGCCCACAGGTCACGGTGCAAGCAGCAGCTCGATGTTGGCGGCGTCGGACGTCGCCCACGGTGAGACCAGGGTTGCGATGCGAAGCGGGGCGATGCGGTCTGCGGTGCAAACAGGTCACCGGCCAGGGATGGATTCGGTTGACGGAGTCGGTTGCGGTTCCCTTCCTCTGTGGCAACTGAAACAGCGTTCCAGAAGCGGTACCCAGAGGTTTGTGAAGTCTTTGCAGTCCCTGAGACTTCTTAACAGGAGGCCAGCTCGGTTCCAGGCCCTTGGAGATACTCAGCACAAGTTTGTAGAAAGTTCCTTCCTTTCACTGCCCAAGGCAGAAGTAGCAGCTGCAGGCCAACCCAACAAAGCAACAACACAGCAAAGGGGCAGTACTCCTCCTGGCAGCTCTTCCAGCTCTTCGTCTTGGCAAGTTCCTTGATTCCAGCGAGATCTAAATTCATGGGGTCAGGGCCCCAATATTTATATCCCAAATTCCTTTGTTCTCTGAAGGCAGAGAGGCCTTTGCCTAGTCCAAACCAGTTCTGGAGCACTTTGTTGACAAGTCTCCGTCCCTTCTTTCAGTGAGTAGGCCAGGGACATCAGACGCACCACAGGAGGTGGAGCCAGCATTGTGGAGGGAAGGCACTGTCCTATTCAGGGCCCAGGTGCGACCCCTCCCACCCATCTACATGTAGATCTTGCTATTCAGCCCTGTGCTGACTCACCCTGTCTCCTGGCATCCCCCAGCCCCTGTCACTCACACTCCAGACAAGGAATACACAACCTCACAGAGGCAGGCTTGGATGGTTAGACAAGAAAATACCCACTTTCTAAAAGTGGTATTTTCAAACACAGAATGTTAAAACCAACTTCACTAAAAGATGCATTTTATCATTCTGAGTCCAGGCATACTAAACTCGAATTTCTACCATGTTCCCGGGGTCAGTTAGGATTATAAGCTGTAATAATCAAAACTGCCCGTTCTGGCCTATGGGGAACAGGTAGCCTTGCAATAGTGAAAACGAATTAGGCTGTAATTCACTATCAGGACATGCCACACACACCAGGGCATGTCCTACCTTTCGCATACAACGCACCCTGCCCACAGGGGTACCTTGGGCCTACCTTAGGGGTGACTAACATGTAGCAAAGGGAAGGTTTAGGGACTTGCAAGTGTGTGCACTTGCCAAGTCGACATGGCAGCCCCAGGCTGCGCAAAGGCTCTGCGGTGGCAGGCCCGAGTTACACTTTACGGGCTGTTTGCGTGGGTGGCACAATCCAGTGCTGCAGCCCACCAACATCATTTGGTCTATAGGCCCTGGCACTCGCAGTGCACTTTACAAGGGACTGACACATAAACCAAATAGGCCAATCATGGAAACACCAATCCATAACACATTTTATACAGGAGCACTTGCACTTTCCCACTGGACAGCAGTGAGGAAAGTGCGCAGAATCATTACACCAGCAAAAACAGAGTCAAAACCGGGAGGTCAGAAAGCAAAAAGTCAGGGGAAACACGCCAAAAGATGCCAAGTCTAACACTCACATATTGGGTCTGAATCAGGCCATTATCAAGAACTAATTTGCCAACAAACATGTCGAATACGGACCTCCTCAGAAGCAAATGTGGTAAAATGTGTGGGATTTCTGTGCAAGATTGCTCGCTTGCAACCATAGTTCTTTAGAGCAGTGCCTGTCGTGTAACATGGACTTGCTCAAATGATGGGGAAAATATATTCATGGCAAAGCGCCTCTCCCAGAGGAGACCAGCAGTAATCAGCATGCCGGGTGCATCCTTAACCCCAAGGGAAGGTGTAGTAGTGAACACTACAGGAAGTAGTATCGTCAGGGAACCCCGCACTTCTTCTGGTCTCAACATGGTATTGAAGATCCTCCACCAGGGTCAGGAAGGTTCAGGAACCTGGCCATTCACTGCACCCTGTACATATCCTGGACAGTTTTCTGACTGACTCATTGCAAGAGTCGGATTTGGCCACCCCACACTCTAGGGTCACCCTAGTGCCGGCTCTGATCCAGGCGCTCCAGAGGTCAGGCTTACCTGTGGGTGTCCATCGGAGCAGAATGAAGCAGACACAACTTCTTGGATATGTCTGAGGAGCAGGTAACCTACTGAGTTCGAAGAGATGATTTGTGGGTACCTGCATCCTAATGAAGTGGAAGTTACTCCTCACAAGGGAAATGCCAACATCTTGGTTCCCACTACTTCATGCCCATTTTGGTAACCATGGCGGCCACCATATGTTTTCCTGGACGTCCTTAAAAACAATTAGTGCGCACACTTATCATCTACCAGCACAGGGCATTCCTGGCATTGGCGGTATCCATGTAGGAAATAAAAATGCCCATCCCCAGCTGCTTACCTTTTATTTTAGTGATTCCACTATTCCACCTGTGCGTTACAATAAAAAAAACAAAAAAAAAACATGATTTATTCACAATTGAGATGGTTATGAACTTCTGAGCAGTGGGACACAACTCTGCTGGTCACCTTCCTTGGTTATCTTAGTCCCAGAATCATGAGCAGCTGAGGAACTTGGGCAGGACTGGAGGCGGATCGATTGTGACAGGCATTCCAGTCTAGCCAATGGGCAGGCTTCTTTACAGATCGGAGCCTGGCCATCAACATTAAATTGACTCAACCTTACTCGACTCTAACATGACACTTGAAACTTTGTATGTCAATTTCGCTCTATAAATACTCTAAACAAATAGATCTCAATAGAAATATGTTGAGGTTTTGCTTCTTCTTGAACATACCATTGAAATGCACTGGACTGAAGGGGTAATTTGGAAGGCCCCAGTAGAAAATGGTCAAAGATAGGGTGTGTATTTGATAAATATTTTATTTATCCCCGCAACAATGTATAAATTCATAAATGCATTCCTGTGGATTGACATAGCACAAGCTTAGGGCAAAAGCAAAAATGTGGAATTCATATATACAATCCCTTGTTTGTTCCTATGGATTACCTTGTTGAATGTTTGAAGCATTCCGTTATAAATTTGAAGAACATTGCATGCAATTTTGAACAATTTACTTCGCATCCAACAATGAATATGTGCATATATTAATGAATCAGAAATTAATAAATGAATGTTTCAAGAAGCTATGCACTCCTTTTGAGATCATGTGCATTTAAAATACATTTAGTTGATATCAAGGATATAAATCGTCAGAAATAAATTACATGGTGTATAAAATGTGTGATCATGTAATGTTTTATTAGCCCTCTGAATTAGCCTCCTGCCTACGGTATGCTATATAAAAGCGACAGGTTCATACATATTTGCACAGACAGATATGCTTTTTGCAGGGCACGAGTCGGGTAAACGCAGGTACACAGCGTCCACCCACTATTTTCACAGGGTGGACTGCCAAGAAGTTTGGCCACACACAAATATGCTAAACTTGTCCCGGTGTAATTTTTAGACATCGGGACACATTCAGCAGCGCCTGCATGTTTAGTCTGCTTTCCATTCCCAGCAGCAAGGTGCAGGCAGGAGGGCTTCTTTTCACCTCCAGCAGGACTGAGGTTAAGGGGCCATCAGGCCTCCTTTTGATTGAGAATCCCAACTGGATGCGGCGTGGAACCTCACACTTAAATGCAACAGATGGGAAACAAAAGCACACCGCTTGTTATCTCTTCACAGGTACTTAAGAGAATCATGCGGTGTCGCTTTTTACTTTGTTCAGTCCCTGTACACAAGTCCATGCACTGTAAGAATGCCACATGTGTTGGTCTGTCCCAGAATTTAAACAAATAACAATTTAAATAGCACTATTTTATTTCTTTTATAGCGCTACTCATCCCAGTGCAGAGTGTTAAAGCGCTTTACATAACATACATATTATCCATTGACAGTAACTCATGTAAGTGTGCATATCAATGTACAAGATGCGTTACATGGTGTAGGAGTCTCATGTCCTTCTTAGCTCACTGTGCTATATTAGAAGGATTACAATTTATGAACTGCAAGTAACAAAAGGATCTCTGTGTTCAAAGCAGTAACCCATTTACCTATCTACATAAAATAAAAAATGTCATCTGCGTGTTACATGATGTGCTTTATAGGACACACCTTAATCTTCTGTACTACTTTCATTCATATCTGGGACTACACAAAACACAGATCTCTCCAACAAATACATTAAATCTCACCATTATTATTCCCTGAGATTTACTGGGCACCTCTGCAGCAGATGCCTTAAACCCATAAAATATTTTAAAATGCAGACTTTGCAACCAATTAAGCAGAACAGATCTACTACCAGACTTCTCCTTGTTGCCAGTTTCTTTGTGGCAGGGTTTGTAAAAAAAATATATATAAGTTGAGGCCCAGATTTTGCATCAGGATTGCGTCACTTATTTGACACAGCCCAAACGCCAAATCTCGTTTGTTAAATCTCATAATGTGCTTAAAATGTACTCATGTGATCTGATGAACATATGTGTGAGGTCTTGCTATCTGATGTCACTTCTTGTGATGTCAGTTCCGGTGAGATCACATACAATGTCACCCTGCGAGACATCTTGCGCTGTGATGGCACGTGTCATGATGTCACTTGCTGACTGCCTAACTTGGTTAGTCTCCCCACTTCTTTTTATAGGACTTGTGCCCTGGCCTTTTGGTACAAGATTGCACACACCAGTGCTAGATACATAAATCCATCATTTACAGTGTCTGAACTGCGGGTACTTCACCATAGCCCTAAACCTGCGTAATCATACCTGAAAAAATGGTCTAAATTCACGATTCACAACTAAATAAATTAAAGAAATTGCATGGCTTTTGGGGGAAAAAATTATCTGAATTGTTCACTGATTACAATCATCTTCGTATCCGAGTAAACCAAGAACACAAATGCAGTATACCCCCTTATCACTCAATTTGTATCTTGAAAGGAATAAGTAAGCAAGATTGGTAGCTGGGGATTAGAGGATTTCTGCTGATCAGTAGAGAAACACATCTTTTTGCGGCTGTGATGTCAGTGAAGATAGTCAGTGGCGTGCCAGTGTGGTAGCGCATGTCTGTAGCCATCTTTGCAGTGGTGAATGCCAGAGTTTAACATGGACACCATAGGCCGCGAGTATAACTGGCTTCAACTGAAGTGGAAGTGACATCGTGCAGCCTCTGACCACTGATGACATCACTAGGTTGACGTCTTGTCCTTCTGGAATCCTCTTAGTGGCCTGCTCCGAGCTTTTGTGTATTAGGGCTAAGTTTAAAGAGAGAAAATTGCAGAAACGAAACAGGCTGATACAGACTTGTTTCATACATGCCAAAAATTCTTATTTTTGCAGAGATACCTATGTTTTAAATGGAAATGTCTTTAGTGTAGCCCTTTTCCACTTAAACAACTCTTTTTAAAATCTACCTCCTATCTGCTCTCAAATGTTGAGATTTATGCTGTTCAATTTTTTTTTTCTGCCACAAGTCTTCAAGGCTTTATAAATCAAAGTATCGAGGGCAAAGCCAAGGGTACCAAACAGGGTTCCAGGGAAAGGGGTGGTGTGGGAGATATATATATATATATATATATATATACTGGCGGTTGCCAGTAGATAGTTATAGTTAGGACCTATTTTCCATAGGAAATCCGCAACATTCTATTCCCAATAACTTTGGCGCTGGTTGACGAATCTTCACGAAATTTTCAAAACTCGTGGGGCGATCCGGTCCGCTCCTATCCTGGAAGTCTCGGGGTGATTCGTCAAGTGGGGGCCGAGAAAAAAGGGGGGTCCCAAAACGTGTTTTCCCCATGCAATTTTCCATAGGAACATTTATTCGCAGCTACAGCCCGAACTGCTGAACGGAATTACACCAAATTTGGCAAAAAGGTAGCCCTTGGTTCAGAGTCGTGCCTTTTGGTTAAATGGTGTAAATCCGTTCAGTAGTTCCTGAGAAAATCAAAAGTAAAATCACATATATATCTATGGCCGCGGAGGATCCGCGCACCCTGTGCGCACCCTCCCGATCACGAGCTGTATGCTAATTGGCTTTCAACACTCCAAACCAGGAAGTGTTGGCAGCCATCTTGTTCCTCGGTAGAACCGAGGCACAGAAACAAGTGCGCAAAACGCAAAAAGGGGGCAGGGTAGAAACACCCTGACCCCCTAGGCCTGCTTAGGGGGTCCCACAAGGACCCCCAGGGCTAAAAAAAAGCATTTTTTTTTTAAAATCGGCGGGATGTGCGCAGGGTGCGCGAATCCCGCCGTGAAGAAAAAAAAACGAAGCGCCGGCTCCCGCGCTTCTTTGTGATTTGGCCCCCGGGTGGGCCAAGTCCCGGGGGCATGCGGGGGTTAATTGAAAAATTGTGTGGGGGGGGCCTATAAGGCCCCCCCAAGCCCCGGGGACCGCCACCCCCCAGGGCTTTGAATTAAAAATGGTGCTGGAGGGCACTGGGCCCTCCCGCAGCCCCGGGGACCGCCACACCCCGGGGCTTCTTTTTTAAAATTAAATTAGCTGTGTGGGGGGCTTGAGCCCCGGGGACCGCCACCTCCCAGGGCACTAAGAATTTAAATGTGGGGGTCCGTTTCGGACCCCGAGCCCCGAGGACCACCACCTCCCGGGGCTTTGAACATGTTGGGAGGGGCCGTGCGGCCCCCTCCTGGAGCCTGTGATGGCCCTGGGGACCACCACCCCCAGGGCCAGCTCCTGCAGTGTCCTGGGGTGCCCACCCCGGGACACTGTAGTTTGCTATGGCAGGCGGGAGCCTCGCGGCTCCCGTCCTGTCATAGCAAACTTGCTTTGAATTTTGGAAGAGAGAGCAGGAAACTTGCTCTCTCTTCCAAAATTCAAAGCAAATTGCTTTTCCACACGGGGAGCTGCATCTTAGCAGCTCCCCATGTGGAAAAGCAATGCTGGCTCCCGAGGGACGCGGGGAGCCGGCGGGACCGTGGGGGGATTGGGGACCCCACATCGTCAAGTGGGGCATCATCTTGCCCCAAACCGATCGCACAGCTGAGTTGCGCCTCTATGGCAAACATTTCGTATTCTACTCCATATTTCCTCAATTTTTTATTTTTTATTATTCAACATGTACTTCATCCTTTTTTTTCACTTATTTTTCGTCCACGTTATGCCTTGATCCACACACGGGATATTATGCCATTTTTCAAGTTTCTTGTGTTGAAGCTGTGCCCATCCGGACCTCTTGCTAAAACACGAGATGCAGGTGTTCGTTCAAAGCAGCGTTTATTTAAAAAAAGACCCAATGCATTTCGGGCTACAAGCGCCCTTCGTCAGGGGACACTAAAAATAAACAATAAAACACCTAACCATTACCATTTTAACCATTTCCAAACATCTTACATCATCGACATAAATCAGTAAACAATTTCTTTGAATACCATGTCATATTCCAACCCGTCCTCATTAAGCCCCTTCATAAATAGTATGATATCACCCTTCAACTTTCATGGTGAATCAATCCCCCTATAGGCCACTGTCTTTTGTTTAACCCCTTAATCCCTCTATTCTCCAAACCAACCGTCTAATACCCCTTCCTTATACCATTATCAATTTAGCTCGAATCCTTGTGTGTCCTTTACTTCTCTCCTTCCGCATTCACACCACCATCTCCCGCAACCTGACTTAAACTCACATCCCCATAAACTCCTTTGCTCTCTCACCTTTAACTCCACACTCCTCTTCCCACTCAATTAGTTCAACAAACAACCTCATGCTCCTTTCATCTTCATACACGGAACTCCTCCCCGCCGTTCCCGTCGACTAAAATTAACTCGACATTGCTCACATCTTAACTTACCCTCCATTTTTGTTAACATTCATATACTCATTCATTCCCACTTACTACTAATTACGCTCTGCCATTAAACTCACCTACAATCTAATCACCCACTACGTATTCACTTCTCAACCAAAACGAACACTACAACGATTTCACATACCTGTTTTGAACATTCAAACTAATCTTTCGCCATCTTCATTCCAGAGAGTGTGTAGTCACCCCCTGGTTCCACCCCTCTTATACCACTTCCTCCCTCACAAATCCATCCTGATTGGCCTGCTAATTAGCATTTCCCTACCATGAGAACCGGTTGCAAAATTACATTCAAATTGAATGAACTACCCTGCCCATAATGCACTGCACTCCTGCACTCAAAACATGATGAACATTTTTCGGTTCCTCCTTAACCATTTGCAAACAATTAGTGTCGTGATGTAAATAATAATTAACCAAAACTGGTTGTGCAGTAAAAGTCAATTGTTTAAAGTCCGTTCTAATCTCGTTCAAACACCACTACTTTAACGAGCCAAGTTCTTTCTCCGTCTGTGTGGATGCTGATAATGTTGTCCAATGTTGTATATCCTCCATTTTACTTTTTAACCTGGCGGGTGCTACCCCCAGTATAGGGCATCGTTATAAATGTACAATTAAGGTGATGGGATGCACACCTTTGTTTAAATGTATAATCCATGCTTATTCAATGGTTATCCAAGAATGCGTGCGCATCGGTTAGGTGCCATGCCCAAACGGCACCTGGGTTAACAACACATCGTCAAGTGGGGCATCATCTTGCCCCAAACAGATCGCACAGCTGAGTTGCGCCTCTATGGCAAACATTTCGTATTCTACTCCATATTTCCTCAATTTTTTATTTTTTATTATTCAACATGTACTTCATCCTTTTTTTTCACTTATTTTTCGTCCACGTTATGCCTTGATCCACACACGGGATATTATGCAATTTTTCAAGTTTCTTGTGTTGAAGCTGTGCCCATCCGGACCTCTTGCTAAAACACGACAGATGCAGGTGTTCGTTCAAAGCAGCGTTTATTTAAAAAGACCCAATGCATTTCGGGCTACAAGCGCCCTTCGTCAGGGGACACTAAAAATAAACAATAAAACACCTAACCATTACCATTTTAACCATTTCCAAACATCTTACATCATCGACATAAATCAGTAAACAATTTCTTTGAATACCATGTCATATTCCAACCCGTCCTCATTAAGCCCCTTCATAAATAGTATGATATCACCCTTCAACTTTCATGGTGAATCAATCCCCCTAAAGGCCACTGTCTTTTGTTTAACCCCTTAATCCCTCTATTCTCCAAACCAACCGTCTAATACCCCTTCCTTATACCATTATCAATTTAGCTCGAATCCTTGTGTCCTTTACTTCTCTCCTTCCGCATTCACACCACCATCTCCCGCAACCTGACTTAAACTCACATCCCCATAAACTCCTTTGCTCTCTCACCTTTAACTCCACACTCCTCTTCCCACTCAATTAGTTCAACAAACAACCTCATGCTCCTTTCATCTTCATACACGGAACTCCTCCCCCGCCGTTCCCGTCGACTAAAATTAACTCGACATTGCTCACATCTTAACTTACCCTCCATTTTTGTTAACATTCATATACTCATTCATTCCCACTTACTACTAATTACGCTCTGCCATTAAACTCACCTACAATCTAATCACCCACTACGTATTCACTTCTCAACCAAAACGAACACTACAACGATTTCACATACCTGTTTTGAACATTCAAACTAATCTTTCGCCATCTTCATTCCAGAGAGTGTGTAGTCACCCCCTGGTTCCACCCCTCTTATACCACTTCCTCCCTCACAAATCCATCCTGATTGGCCCGCTAATTAGCATTTCCCTACCATGAGAACCGGTTGCAAAATTACATTCAAATTGAATGAACTACCCTGCCCATAATGCACTGCACTCCTGCACTCAAAACATGAGGAACATTTTTCGGTTCCTCCTTAACCATTTGCAAACAATTAGTGTCGGAGAGGGCCAGCCCCAGGGGGTTGGGGGTTGGGGTCCCCGGGGCTACAAGTGGCCCGGGAGGGGGGCCACGCGGCCCCCTTCCCCAAAATGTAAATAAAAAAACAAAGGCTGGCCCCGGGGGATGGGGTCCCCGGGGCCATAAGTGGCCTGAGGTGGGGGGGCAAGGCAGCCCCCCTCCAAAACAATTTTTAAAAAAAGGCCATGCCCTGGGGATGGGGTCCCCGGGGCCGATTAAGGCCTCGGGAGGGAGCCACGTGGCCCCCTTCCAAATAAAAAAATAAATAAAATAGGGGCAGGCCCTGGGGATGGGGTCCCCAGGGCCAATAAATTAGAAAAGAAGGGGGCCACACAGCCCCCTTCTTAATTTTTTAAAAAAGACCGGCATCGCGCCGGAGGCCACGCCCTTCTTGCAGCACTCTGCAAACGCGCCCCTGGCGCCTTTGCAGATGGGGAACAAATTCCCCTTGAATACTGGGGTCCCTGGGGGCCAACTAGCCCACCAGGAACCTCCAGTATGCGCCAGGGGCCTGCGTTGCAGAGAGGTGTTCTGAGGCCACGCCCCTTTTTACACCTCTCTGCAACGCAGCTCTGTGGCGCTTAATGGAGGTAGCTGGTGGGCTAGTTGCACCCCATGGACCCTCAGGATTCAAGGGGAGTTAATCCCCCAACTTAAAACGCGCCACGGGGCGTGTTTGCACAGTGGTGAAGGGAGGGGCGGGGCCTGAGGTGACATGTGTGCAAACATGCCCTGTGGCGTGTTTTAAGTTGGGGATTAAGTCCCTTGAATCCTGAGGGTCCCTGGGGTCCAACTAGCCCACCAGGTACCTCCAGTAAGCGCCACAGAGCTGCGTTGCAGAGAGGGGTAAAAAGGGGCGTGGCCTCGGGCCACTTCTCTGCAACGCAGGCCTGTGGCGCTTACTGGAAGTACCTGGGGGGCTAGGTGGGCCCCAAGGACCCTCAGGATTCAAGGTGACCTAATCCCGCAACTTAAAACGCGCCACGGGGCGCGTTTGCACAGTGGTGATGGGAGGGGGCGCGGGGCCTGAGGTGACATGTGTGCAAACACGCCCTGTGGCGTGTTTTAAGTTGGGGATTAGTCCCTTGAATCCTGAGGGTCCCTGGGGTCCAACTAGCCCACCAGGTACCTCCAGTAAGCGCCACAGAGCTGCGTTGCAGAGAGGTGTAAAGAGGCGTGGCCTCGGACCACCTCTCTGGAATGCAGGCCTGTGGCGCTTACTGGAAGTACCTGCTGGGCTAGTTGGGCCCCAGGGACCCTCAGGATTCAAGGTGACCTAATCCCCCAGCTTAAAACGCGCCACGGGGTGCGTTTGCACAGTGGTGAAGGGAGGGGCGGGGCCTCAGGTGACATGTGCGCAAACACGCCCTGTGGTGCGTTTTAAGTTGGGGAATTAATTCCTCTTGAATCCTGATGGACCCTGGGGGCCAACTAGCCCACCAGGTACCTTCAGTAAGCACAACAGAGTTGCGTTGCAGAGAGGTGAAAAAGGTGCGTGGCCTCGGAACGCCTCTCTGCAACTCAGCTCTGTGGTCCTAACTGTAGGTACCTGGTGGGCTAGTTGGGCCCCAGGGACCCTCAGGATTCAAGGGGACTTAATCCCCAACTTAAAACGCACCACGGGGCGCGTTTGCACACATGTCACCTCAGGCCCCCTCCCTTCACCACTGTGCAAACGCGCCCTGTAGCGCGTTTTAAGAGGTAGTTTTAATCCCCTGCCCTATTATAACTAGGGACTTACAGAGGAGGTCATGCTAATCACAGGGGCACCCCAACGCATAGTGTTCCCTAGTGTATGTAGGTGTTTTCACTGTATTCTAAGTGTCTTTTAGCATAGCACTGGCTCTGGTTAGTCAGAGTCAGTTACCACCAGTACCCATCTGAAAAAGTTGTGGGCACAGGATGATTTTGCAACAAGGCCTCTTTCTGCTCCTCTGTTGGTTCTTTCTGCACATCTTTTGCTTCTTCCTGCACTTTTCTTCGTCTTTGTGGACTTCTGTTGCTTCTTTCTGCATTTCTTTTGCTTCTTTCTGTGCGTTTTTCTTCTTTCTTCACATGTCCTACCTCTGTAGGCATAGTTAGAAACTAGCATTTAAAAAACCTTTGCAATTCACTTAAAAACCATAGGTTTCAGGCACGTTATAGTTAGAAATTAGCATTTAAAAACCTTTGGAATTCACTGAAAAAACCATAGGTTTCAGACACGTTATAGTTAGAAATTAGCATTTAAAAAACCTTTGAAAGTCATTGAAAAAACCAAAGGTTTTACGGACAGTTATAGTTAGTTGGACATTTCACTCGTACAAAACCATAGAAATTCACCCGTTATAGTAAGTTCAGCTAACTATAACTCGCGCCCCCGCAATGCACTGCTGATGACGTCACATATTACATCACTCATGACATGGTCAGTGACATCACTGATGACATCACTGATGACATCTCAAATGACATCACTGATGACATCATCCAGTGACTGTGTGTTTCTGTAAAGTTTAAATATGTTTAATATATATAGGGAAAGGCGTATTGAAGAATCAGTGTGTGTATAATTGTCTGAATGGATGATTTAGTAGGTGCGTGACTGACTCTATAAGTGAGTGATTAAACGTATCTTACTGAATGCATGGGTTAGTGACTAAACTGTGTGAATGTCTGTATCCGTCTGTCTGTTGGTGTGTAAGCGGCTGCATGGGTTTCTGAATAGCTACATGAGTGTCTACATGGGTTATTGATTGGTTGTCTGAGTATCTGTATGGGTGCCTGAGTGTTTGTGTGGGTGGGGTGTGTGTGACTCTGTGCATAGATGTGTGAGTGGGTGATTCACTGGGTGCATGGTTTCAAGAGTGCATCGGTGATGAACTGTATAGGTGGGTGAGTGTGTGTATGGGTGTGTTAGTGAGTGAATGTATATCTCAGTGGTACATGTGTGAGTAACTACATATGTGAAAGGCAGTATATATGTGTGTTGGAGTATATAAATGGGTATAAGTGAGAGTGTGTGATTGTGAGAGTGGCTGTATGGATGAGTGTGTACTTGTATCAGTGATTGTATAAGAGCGTAAGAATGTGCTAGTATTTGTATGAGTAAGTGAGCTGGTGTGTGTATAACTGTATAGGTGAGTAAATGGCAGTGTGATTAATTATTTGCATGACTGACTAGGTGTGTGAGTACCTCTATGGATGAGTGACGGTTTGTGAGTGTCTATATAGGTGTATGAGTGCATATGATAGTCCTGTACTGAGTGACCGTAAGTATGACTGCCTGTACGGGTGAGTGAGTGGATGTGTGTGTAGACCTAAGAATCAGTGAGTGTGTATGTAGTTATTGGTGTTGGAGTGTCTATGGTTTTGACAATGGCAGTCTGTAATTTAGAGTGGGTGTATCAAAAGTTATATTAGGGTGTGAGAAGATGCATCAAATTATCACATGGGTGATGTCATCAGTGATGTCATCAGTGATGTCATTTGAGATGTCATCAGTGATGTCATCAGTGATGTCACTGACCATGTCATGAGTGATGTAATATGTGACGTCATCAGCAGTGCATTGCGGGGGCGCGAGTTATAGTTAGCTGAACTAACTATAACGGGGGAATTTCACGGGTTTTGTACGAGTGAAATGTCCAACTAACTATAACTGTCCCTAAAACCTATGGTTTTTTCAGTGAATATATATATATAAATATATATATATATATTAGGTCGATTTGCGACCCACAAGGAATCGCTCAATGAAACTCAAAGAGTTTCATACATTAGGGCTAGTGATTTCCTAATTGCAATTCACACAGAATCGCAATTAGAAAATCACTATCCCTAAAATCTGTACATATGGCCCCAGGTTCGAATCCCGGCTTCGTCTCAACATCCTGTTATTCTGGGCAAATGCCCTTGGGCCGAATTCACGTTATATAAAACTTCAAAAAATACATTACCCTAATTAGGTTTATTCACAATGATGTATGCGGCAAGATACAAGCATCATAACTCATTACAAGTAAGCCTTTCAGTACACTGGATAACTATCACCCTGCTATGCTTCTAGTTAAACCTCCACGTCAGTAAACCAACAAACCACACACGTCACACCCCCACTTCCCCCTCCACTACGCCGCCTCACTCAACCGTTCAAAGTTTTATTGAGGTCCTCTGCTCTGATGTTAAACTTCTGGTCCCAACTGAAATTTCTTTTGACATGCTTTAAATTAACGGTATAATTCGTAGGAAGACAATAAAAAAATGCCAAATTGGAGGTATATATTTTGAAAAAATAATTATGTAGGCTTGTAAAAACAACCGCATTAGTGGCCGTTCCAAAAATACATACATTAGTGGACGCACACGCACATATATGTCGTTTACGTGGCGTGAACATAGCCACAAAGCATGGGAGTGCTGTATTTTTTATACATACGCCACACATTCATATCATGTCATGTTCTTGTTGAATGTTTGAGGCAATACACTGACATACATTAAAGATTATTGCATGCATTAAAAACAGTTATTCACATAAGTCTGAGTTCAAACTAATTTAGTCAGTGTCACATTAAAAAGCACGTGTTACATGGTATATGAAAAGTGCGAAAATTTTATATTTTTATTAGCGCTCTGAAGCAGCCTGCTGCACGTGCACTACCACTGACATTGAGAAAATAAAACATGCTGTTTATATTTTTTAATACAAGAAGTAAGTGAGAGCAGAAGTGAATGAGAGCGCTTTGGGTCTCATTTTACAGCCACATTTTTTGCCACTGGCAGAGCTGCCTATGTTTGGAGGGGCGCCTTCCACCTCCGCCCCACCCGTAGTAGAGATGAATGCTGTGACTGGCCCCCAAGGTGTTGTCCAAGATGTGAGATGAACCTTCCGTCAACCCGTGGGAGGACTAATAGCGTCCCACTTCATTGGTGGTGCAGGATTAGAGTACCTCTGGGCAGTGTATACATGTGGAGAGGTGCACTCCCAAGATGTCTTTTCTAATAAGTAAGACTGACCACGTTCTTTACGTAAGGCAATCCTTTATTTTAAGCGTCATCAGACAACATGAGCTCCAGCCAACGCATTTCGTTCAATAAAGATTGAACTTCTTCAGAGCACAAAGTAGCTGAGAAGTAATGGAGATCCGTAATTCCTGGTTCCCCAATGGTTATGAGTCAAGTTAGGGACCGCGATGCGTCGATGTTCTTTTATATCATCGGCGAAGACACGCTACCAAAGGAAGTGCATGGTACTGCGTCCTGTGTGGGCCTCCTTGATAAGGGCCTGGTGTTTAACCTTGTGCGCCATGCATAGATGTTGCTCCTTCCCGGATCCAAAGTCGGAGTGTGATCACATTAGTCCCCGACACTCACAAAAAAGTGGTCTACACGCCACAAAAAAGTGGCCCACATTCCTGAATCATGCCGTTTCATGATTAGTTTCATTGGACTCATTTGTTTAGAGAAATGTTTGACAATATAAACATTTCAAATCCTATAGAACCAGTAACATTGGTGAAAACTAGAAGCACTGCATTTTGGTCTGGTGGGTGAGATGAAATAAAATGGTGCAAGGGCCACAGCAGCTGATCTGCCTAGGGTTGCCACCTGGCTGGTTTTTAAATCCCCCAAAGCCAGTATTTTATCCTCCAAACAGTTTAAAGAGTAAACATAAGGCAAAAGCAGTTTGAAATGTGTGGTTAACTGCCTTATTAACCTGTGACTGATATTAAAACTAAACAGAGGCAGAAAAGCCATGTTAAAAAAGAATATGGACATTTTTTTTAAAGAGTCCTCTTTAATTATCGTGCTGGCCATTGCAGAATCTTAAAACATGAACAAATGGCTGGTTTTTGGGCAGTTTTATAAATGGTGAACTCGGCCCTAGGGCGTTGGAGTGATTTACACGAGCAACAGTTACACTACAGAAGATCAAATTCATTTTTATTAGAGGCCTTGGTAGGTTAAATAATTTGCCAAGAACCACAGGATGTTCAGCCGATGCCAGGAACCTAGTTCCCCAGTTCTAAAGTCAGAAGCTTTGGCCATAACACCACATCCTCTCTATTGTTTTAGCTGGGCAAGGTGTCCTCAAAGTGAGGCCTATGCAAATACACACACCCTCCACCAAGGTCTAAAGACATTGGTGCCAAGGTGAACACACCTGGTCCCCAGCGAGGCCGTAATGCTTCTCTTACTCAGCCCCTCCCCAGTCTCACCTCAGGGCAATGGCCTGGCACGGAAGGAGACAAGAAAAAGCACAGAGATGCTGCTGCTCCAGGGCAGCAGAGGTGTAGATTGTCCATGGCCACAAAGTCACCTGGCTCCTCAGTGAGACCCCAGCATAGACCCCCCTCCCCTGCCCACCATTGCCTGAATGTTATGGCCTAGCAGGGGCGGTATCAGGGGAAAGCCACAGTTTTTGGGCTGGACTGGCCAAAGGGGGGACGGGGTTTGGAGGTGAGAAAGGCCCGACAACCAAAGCAACACCTGGCCTACTGCGAGGCAGTGGCGTAGCGGGGGGGGGGGGGTCCATCCTGGGAGTCACTATTTTGGGGCGGTGGCGAGCCGGGAGTGCAAGGTAAGTTTAATTTTTTTCTTTGTTCTTATCAGCAAATGCCCCTGCCTCTTCCCTGCCTGTTCTCGGCTGCCGGCCGCATATTCCGCCCCCACCTCTCCTTGCTCGTCGGCGTCTTTCGCCAGCACCCCCCTCCCCTTTTACGCCACTAGGCAGCAAACTGAGGGATCTCCACAGGCGTCCAAAGCTGTAGCTATGCCACTGCTGCGAGGTCGATTCTCAGACTAACCGCTCCCCCAGCCACCATAGCCTGAGGTGCGATGGCCTGGCAGGGGGGAGGAAACAGAGACCCTTACAAATGGCCCAAATGTCACTCTTGGGCACCGGCCCACAGTGCTTAATTTGGGCCGGTGCTTTCCGGTGCTAAGCACCGGCACTTAATTGGTTTCCGGTGCTCGGCACCGGCACCTAATTGTCAACACCATATATAGAACAGTCTACCACATTGTGGCGCTGCTCATCTAATTTAGAGATGAGCAGAACAATGGTTGTTTAGGAATACAATATGCATTAAAATTGCTAATACCTGCCTCCCCAGCCATTCCTTTAGCATTGGGGACCTGTAATAATCTGAACTGTCGCATTTACATGCGAGAGAGATGGTTAGTAGTTGTTTTGGCAGCGATGACAAGGGCGATGGGTGGTGCAAGCTGCAGTGGCCTCCTGCTCAGAGCCCTGGCACTTAATATTTTACAAATTAAGCACTGCCGGCCCATCGCCCAGTGCCTGACTGTCCACTCTTCTAATTTAACCCTGCCTGTGGGGAGCCTCTTTTCCACTGTACCTGACCTGCCAAATTGTGAAAAATGTTCACTGTGTGAGGGGAGGGACGTGGCCTTTCGGGATGCGGGGTTTCGTGCCGAGCACAGGCTGAGGCTCTTTATATTGGCTGCTTTCCCTGCTCTAGCACCAAAAAGCAAAGCTTCTGAGGCTGTCACCCATGCCCTGGGGAGGTTTCATACATCCTAATGGGCATGGGCTGTGCAGAGCTTTAAATTAGCCGGAAACCTGCTCTCTGGTAGCCAGTGCTTATTTTGTACCAGTGTTTGCCGGTGCTCGACACAGGCATTTAATTTTTAAAACCGGCAGTTGTTTATGACAGTCCACCCCAGGATGGTGCTATCTAACTATTTTCGAACACTGAACATAAGCACAGCCTTTATCTGTTCAATATACATTAAATATTGTTACAAATTTAGGTGATCTGCAATAGTGCAAATGGTCACATTTCAAAAAGTGTGATGACATTTGGCAGCTCTGGTGGTGTGTGGTGCAATCTGCAGTGGCCTCCTGTAAAATATCATGGCCCTGGCACTTATTTTCTTACAAATTAAGCACTGCTGATGGCAGTGTGAAGGGATCTGATATCGTGTGACACAGGGTGGTATGTGTGAGTCGGGAGGTCTGCTGTACCCTTGTTGATAATATGATGCTAACACAAGGGCAAAGTCATTCACTCATTTGAATTTCAATAAGACCGATGGAAATTAGTGAATTCCCTCTTGAAATTTCTTTGGCACACAATCAGTATTACAAATTGATGTTGCACAATTTGCCACTCTATCTGTAATGCAAACATACCTCATGGGCAGGGCCACTTGAATTATGTGGCAGGGGAGGACCAAATGATGCGGCCGGGTTTGCTAAATTATGTGGCAACAACATACAAATTATACAGCCTAATGCAGAACATTTAATGATACGTTCATTATTTTCTCATTTTTAAACTTCTTAAAACGGTCTGGGCATAGGATCCCCTCATTAGCACCAGTTTAGAACCCGATTACAGCAATAAGCAACATAAACTTAGCCAATCAACCTTTGCAACAGGCATTCTACTTTGCGGAAACATGTGGCACTACATTTTATAGCAACTTTGATTTGTATGAGCTAGAAGCACATTTTTTTGTAGAATCTGCAGATTATGCTGCAGAAGACTAATTATGTGGCAAATGCGGCAAATCCAAAATTAGGTCGAAAATGATGCAAGTGCAAAATTGCATAATTCCAGCTGCTCTGCTCTTGAGATATAAAGCAAGCTTAAGCGCCTACTGCTGCCCCAATGTACTTATGTAATCTGCTTCCTCGATTTGAGCACGCAGCACCTTATTTGACTTGTAAAATGCCTTGCAGATGCTAACACAGTGGTTAATTTGTAAACAAACAAGTGCCGGGGCTCTCGTCAGGAGGCAGCTTGCACCAGCCTATTTCTCCTGTTAGCGCCACCTAAAACAGAACCAACTACTAACCATGAAAGTGAGGAGAGGATGTGGCGTAATGGCGTGAGCTGCCAACTTCGGAGCTGGGGGGCCAGGTGCGAGTCTCGGCATCGGCTCAACATCCTGTGATTCTGGGCAAATCACTTAATCTCCCCAAAATGAATGTCTCAATAACTGGTGCTCATGAAAAGCTCCGGTGCTGGTGATTAAGTGCCAGTGCTGAGCACCGGAAACCACAGGCTCAAATTAAGCACTGGGCTCACAGTTATTTTTTGCTGCCTTTGGGTTTGACATAAGGCAGTAGGCTGTTCACAGGGACCACAAGCAGGTGGATTAAACAGACCATACCCCGTGCAAATGATATGGAATAGGGTCCATTGCCACAGATGAATCGAGTCCGATAGGGAAGAAAACTGGGGGTTTCATAGGCATATTTCAGGGGTACATCCATCACTGTGATTTGTAGCAACAACAAGGCCAGTCCTTAATGTTCATGCCATCCTGCAGGTTATGGTTGGTGGACTCTACCAGTCAAGGTTTTGGTGAGGTGGTCCTAGCAACAGCAGTGTAATGGTGTTTGGTTTCTACTTGCAACATTTTAGATGTGTGTCTGTGACTGATTGCTTTTATTGAGGTTTGTGTTAACTACCTCTTGGTCCTCCCTCACTATATGAGGACATGCATTGAGTTGTAATGCCTGGATTACTTACCGGTAATATTTATTTCATCAAGATTTCTTTCCAGTCTCTCCCTAATATGGCGTCTCCCAGACTCGCCTATTTTAGGTTTATAAAACGATGTCACATTTACTATTTGAGAAGAGGTGGAAAACACTTACCTATGATCTCCCATCAGGAAATAGATCTAGGTAAAAAGCGATTTGTTAAAATTTGGAATATGTATGGGAACAGGGCACATTCACTAGATAGGAACTGGGTCATACAGGAATGGCTGGTACCGCTATGGCCCCACAGGAAGCGGCTATTGCAACCTAGTTCCGAATGATCCAATTTAAGTACCTCTTGTAGTAAATCTCACCAGGGTTAATCTCTGGCACTTAGAGAAGAGTGCTCCTCGAGTGCCTGTGATGCAGGAACATTGGCATGTCCTAAAAGTGCAACCCATCTGGTAAGGTGCTTTTCACACCCAAGGAAACGTTGTGGGCTGGCAGATTGAACTTACCTTACTGAATGTTTCTCCAACCTAAGCACCAAGAGATTGCGTGAGCCCTACTTTATAGGAGTTAGTGGTGTGTGAAATTTGCGTATTCTGATTTTTCTTAATTAGGCAAAATTTTGCAAAAATGATACAAAATTATCTGTAAATACACAAAATGCAAATCCGTCATTTTTGAAGTGAGGGTGCATTTCACACTAAAATAAACATGAAACACACAATTGCCGCAAGCAAAGCTACTCAGGTTTGGTTGCTTGAGTTGTTCCAGCACTACAATTTTGCTGAGAACAGCATAATTCACAACAGGGCATAATGGCGTAAATTCTGGAGTTTCGAGAAACAAGCGTTAAGAAGAAGGTCCCAGAGTAGCTTAAATTAAAACCAGCGTATTTAGATTTCGCCCAGGCCTAGTTTGAAGAGAGACATTTCGATGAAATGGGGCAATGCTGGGGAATGAGCACAGAGTAGGAACTAGTGTATGATTCTAGAATTGCCACTATATAGGTCTATAGGTAGGATAGGACTGGTCTGTAGGGCAATCAGACAGTGCCCGATGGGCAGGTCTGACAGGTTATTTTGTGGGCTGTTTGTTGGCTGTTTGTGGGTCTATTTTATGGTCTGCTGGCTAGTTTTTACTCCCAGGGCCCAGAGATGGGTTTCACAGCAGCCTCCGTTCCCAGGATCCGGATCTCCTGGCTTTCCTTCCGCCTCTCCATCAGCATCCCCGGGAGACAGGTGTCTGCTTGGTGCGCCCTCTCCTTCTTGTGGCATCTCCTTCCTTCTAGAGAGAGCTGCTTGCCTTTGGACCCATGAGTTTATGGACAAAAAGCTGCAAAGTGATGCCAGGGTGGGCTGAGAGGTGAGGAGACTCCAGCCCTGAGTATACCCTGGCTCTGCCGCTGCTCCTCCTGAGCTGGGAGTGGCACCGCCACTGCCTTTGTGTGAGGTGAGAAGGGAGTAGCCAGTTTGGCATCTGACTCTGGGCATCTTTTGAGGGAAATGCATGTGTGGCTCATGGAGGAAGAGGTGTCGCACCAGGAGCTGAGCCAGCGTTTGGCCACCGTTATCGCACATCGGAATTGTCATACATTTTGTACATTAAAACAATGCATGGACCATCATGCTGCCATGCCGACACGCTCCCGCAAACAAGGTGAGATTGGTTTCCTGACTGGTTTATCGCAGGAAAGGGATCAAAGCCGCAATATGGGCAAACGCAAGCTGGGGGTACCTAATCCTGCCAAAAGCAAAAACTCCACTCTGGATGGGTTCATTGAGAGGCGGTGGGAGTCATCGATTAAGATTGCGGAAAGGTGGTTGTCACTCGCTGCTGACATCGTCGACTTGCCCTCACTCTACCTATATGAATCCTTCTGTTCTTACAGGACTGGCCCAAGGCTGTGGTTCAGGAGACTCTATAACTAACAGCCAAACCACCCCCCCAAGGACGCTCCCCTTCATCCACGATGACTTTGCCCTTTGCTTCCAGCTCTCCCCCTCAATGCGAAAGAGGCAAGGCTAAAAACCCAGACCAAGGGTCATCATGGCTGATTTTCTGACTTTGCATTCTTGTGACCCTCCAATCCTCCCCCAATGGCCGTGGACATTAATGACCTCCTTACCCGGTTATCTGACTCCCTCAACTCAATTTTTTTCTACCAGCCTTTCTCCAGTACTTGCTCTCTTCTTTGCCATTGAAAGTAAGCTGTTCGAGGTCATGGGGTTTAGAGACGTGGTATGCAACAGGGAGAAATTTAACCCCACTTTTGAAACTATGGCTACACAAACCACAGTCCCTACAGACATGAATAAAGCCCCCTCCCATTCTCATAAGTCTTCTCGCCAAATGCCGTTTGGAACTTTATCTGAGGCACCCTCAACTCAACACTCCCCAGAGTCCCTTCAACATCCGGTTTCTTTGGCTGCCCGCCAAACTTTTGTAGCCCCACTCAGTTCACCGGCATTTCATCTACCCCCTGCTTCCTGTCCCTATGTTGTGGCCTTAGCCAACGTACCAGGACTTAAACCACAGGTGACCAAGAGCACCAAACAGTTAATGAACAAGGCCACTCATTGGCTACACTCTCATGGTCATTGTAAGGTCACCTTGTTTTCAGATATTCTGTTGCTAGTAGAGTGGCATGGGTGGGCTCCAATGGTAAGGAATATGAAGGGGATTGTATTATTGTTAATTTTGCTAATCCATTTGTAGCAGGAGATTTGATTCGCTCATCCTACCAGGGCTATGTTCGGCAAAGTGATGTGAAGGTATTGCCATTGCGGTATTTCTATAGAGATTTGGGACTGAGGAGTGGTGTCCTGAGGGAAAAGAATAGCCCTGAGTTGCTGCTGAGCATACTCTACTCTGTACCCAACAATAATCACTTCTCTGTTTTGTCTGAGTGTGGCTTCGACTGACTCAAAAGCCCACCTCCGCTGCCCAACTCCGATTGGGACACTGAAGTTAATGTACCCAATAAAGTGTCCACCACGCTACCTGCTACTGACTTAATCATGGAAATTGTTCACAGACCCACTCTCAAGTCCCCATTGGTAGTTTCTTGCACCAGTAAAATGGTCAAGTTGATGAGTTGGAATATAGCTGGGCTTGCTGCTAAAGACCGAATAAAGACTTAGGTGGCTTTTATCTCCTCTTACAATACTGTTATCTTACAGGAGACATGAGTTCCTGAGGACTTATTCTGAGATGGCTTTATCTGTTTTTCTGTTTCTGCTATATCCTCTGGGATGGGAAGGGGGCACACTGGGTTAGCTCTTTGGTTTAAAACCACCCTTGATTGCACCATCTCATCCCTCTCTACAAACAGTAGGTTAATTGTGGCATTCCAAGTTTAGCTTTGTCCTCATTAATTTCTATAATGATAATTTTTCCACCAATGACAACCCAAATTTCGCCTCTCTCTTTGATTTTATTGGTGACCTGGAATACAGTTTTACCCATGCAGACAATGGTATGAATATTGTTCTTGTTAGGGACTTCAATGCAAAACTTGGTTTTGAGGTGAAAGGTTTGGCAGGTTCTGATCCAGACATTTCCAAAGCCCATTCATTGGTAGCCCCTGCTGGTTTTAAGGATTGTAGAGGGTCGATGTTATTCCCCCATTTAATTAAATTTGACTTCTGTAACACTCTTAAATGGATAGTGCCACAGTGCCTTTCGACCCCCGCATTTATCGGAAGGGCTGGAATGCCCATAATCGACTATATTTTTGCCAGTGGGAACTTCCTTGAACATATTGTGGATGGTGAGGTTATTCCTAGCACTCATAGTGATCACAACCCGCTTTCTATCACTTTGACATGCCCAGAACTTAGCTCCGAGTCATTGCTGTGGGGGGCACGAATGCCCTTCTGAGGAGTGATGGACTGAGGCTAGTGTGGAAGACTGCTAACTGGAATTACGTCCAGTGCAGGCTTTGTGCAGATCATTTGAGTATGCTCCATGACTGCTTAAGACTGACTAATAATTTTACATGTACCATGGACATTTTTGTTGCCCTAGGTCATACCAGTAAAACAAACCTATTGAAGCCCTTTGCAAGCACCAAGACGGCTGTCCATTCCTGGTTTGTATAAGGAATACGGGAAGGCCAGCAAGTTCTTACACAGCGCCTTAACAGCTACTCTTAGGGATTTGGTTTATGTCGCCTCCAGCAGAAGGTCATATAAAGTGGCCATCATTGGGAGGAAGGCAGAACTCAGAGAGGAAGCATGGGCCACCCTGGTTACGTCCTATAGGTCTAGAAATACTGATCTGTTTTTGGCATTCTGTCAATAACAACAAACTCTTTAAAACTGATGTTAGCTTGATTTGGGCTAATATTAGTGCAGATGCCTGGGTGGGCCCCTTTAGACAAATGTACCATACATCTGACATAGTCAGTGCGTAATCCGATACTGGTATGCCTACTTTTCCATTGGGTATCGAATTTACTGTGGAAGAAGTAGCTGAAGCCATCTGTGAAAACCCTATGCATAAAGCCCCAATACAGTCAGTAAGACCGGCCTGCTATTATTGTCCATATTTTCCAAAAAGGGAACAGGGCATCTCCCTATTGTTACAGGCCTGTCTCTCTATTGGACTCCTCAGTGAAAGTTAGCGGCACGGTCATCGTCAAAAGAATAATGTTGTGGGTGACTTTTATTTATGTGTTTACAAAACCTGCAAGCAGTGTTTACGCACCGTTTGCAGGTGTTTTAAACACATAAATAAAAGACATTATCTTTTACAATGCAAATAGCTCAAACTCTCGCAAATGCAAGACCTATTGCATTGCAAATGCATGTTTTTACTGAGCCTTATCGTGTAATAGTTTTTAGTCGTCATTAAATAGACTTTTTCTATTTGTTCAAATATGGCATTGGCCCAATTATGCCACGCAGCAGACTTCTGTGTCAATCATTTGTCTGCCGCTGAAAATGTCTGTAATGTTTGGAAATTCTGTGTCTTGCAAAAGCTCTTCCTCATACATACGATTTGACATCTTATAGTTAATTTTTCTTTTCATTGTATTTGATATGTATGTGCTTCTATGGTTTGTTTTTATGAACTGAATAAAGCCTGATTGATTGGCGATTGATTTCCCGGATATTAAAACAAACATTTCCTGCAGCAAGCTCAAATCCATGCATCCTTCCATACCTTGCAAAACACTTATAAGCGTGACTTTACAAGTTCAAAGCTGCCCCAACTTACAACAAGCATTTGCAATGCAATAGGTCTCGCATTTACGCGAGTTTAAGCTATTGGCATTATAAATTACACTGCCTTTTATTTATGTTTTAAAAACAAAAACAAAAATAAAAGGCATTGTCATTTGCAATGTCAATAGCTCAAACTCGCGTAAATGCGCGACCTATTACCTTGCAAATGCTTGTTAGATTAGTGAGTAGAAACACTCCCTTTCGGCCCCCACGGCAAATTAATTAAATAAACAAGCGCGGCCGCTAAAGTGAAAGCGGACCGCGCTGCAAATAAAAAAAAATAGTGCTATACGATTTATGAAGGAGACCGTATAACGCCACAAGTAAAAGATCCAGTCCTCATGGGAGGTAACAAATGGCGACAGGGCGGTAACAAGGAGGGGACTAACAAGCCTCATTATCAATCGGAAGCCAGCATTTACCAAGAACAATGACACCAGCCAATCAAAAATATGGGCGGAGAGAAGGCGAGGCTTCCACAGCATACTCGACTACTGCATGCCTCGCAGAGCGAGTAGTGCATGCGCGCTGCCGCTAGGCTCGACCTAAAAATGCTTTTTACTTTGTTCAGTCCCTGTACATAAGAGATATGTATACACTGTAAGAAGGGCAGATGTGTTGATCTGTCCCAGTATTTAAATGCCACTATGTTGTTTTATTTGTTTTAGAGCACTTTAGCCCTACTCATCCCAATGCAGGGTGTCGGAGCGCTTTACATCACACGTACAGATTATACATTGGCAATAAGTCATATGTGTGAACAGCAATATAAAGGACGTGTTACATGAGACAGTGAGATTCACAAGGTGTAGGAGCCACCTGTCCTCCATACCTCACTTTAAGATATGAGAAGGATTGCAATTTATGAACAGAAAGTAACAAAAGGATCTCTTTCTTAAAAGCAGTAACCCACTTTCCCATTTACATAAAATAAAAATCTGTCACCTGCAGGTTACAAAATGTGCTTTTCAGGAGACATATTAACCCTCTTTGCTACTATGATTCACAGCTGGAACTAGGAAAACACAGATCTGTCCAACAAAAACGTCATCCTCCAGAGTTATCTTATTCTTATTATTATTACCTGAGATTTAGCTGGTACACAAAGATATCTCCAGCAGGTGCCTTAACCCCATAAGATATTTAAAAATACAGACAATGCAGCCAATTAAGCAGAACATATTTACTGCCACATTTCTCCTTGTTGCCAATTTCATTGTGGAAGGGTTAAAAAAACGGTATAAGTTGAGGCCCAGATTTTGCGTCAGGCTTGCGTCAATATTTTGGCACAACACCAACTCAAAATCTCATTTGTTAAATATTGTATTGCGCTCAAATGTACTCATGACAGAACGTCTAAACATATGTGAGTTCTTAAGATCGGTTGTCACTTCTTGTGAGGTCATGAGTTGCGATGTCACTTCTTGTGATGCCACATGCGAAGTCACGTGCCGTGATGTCACTTTCTGTGTTGTCACACAAGGTGATGTCACTTCCTGTGATGTCACGCACATTGATGTCACACCCATTCTGCCTAACTTAGTGAGTCCCCCTACTTCTTTTTTAGGACCTGAACCCTGACCCCAAGGATGGAGAAAACGCCACAAACTTGATGCTCTTGGCCCTCAGGGAGCTCATGAAAGAGCGCTACAGTGAGCATTTGAACCAGGGCCGCTAGAATTAAGTGATTGTGTGGCTGTGGCAATTTTTGCATAAGTGTAGATTTGCCGCATTTGCCACATAATTCATCATCTGCCTCATAATCTGCAGATTTTAACCCAAAAAATGGTTTCTAGCTCAAACGGTTCAAAAGTTACCAAAAACGCAGGAACACGTGTTGCAGGGCAGTGGAGGGCCCCTTGCAAAGGTTGACTCATCACCTTTCTGTAGCTTATTACTATATGTGGGTGTTAAACTGGTACTAATGAGGCGCAATCAATGCCCAGACAGTGTTAAGAAGTTAAAAAATTACAAAATAATGAAGTAATACTGGCACATAAATGCAGCAAAATTTGCCTTTACTTGCCGCATAATTTGCTCAACCATGACGCATGATTTGACCCTCCCGTGCCGCATAATTTCAGAAGCCCTGATTTTACCCCATAAAGGTCAGTTGGTATCTGACAACTGGAGGAGTTTGCTTTTAAACGCTCCAAGTTTCACGGGACCTCAGTCCTACTTTTAAAATGCCAAGCACCACATTTAAATGCAGTCCGTGAAGAACTGTTATTAGAGGCTCTGGCTTGGTATTGGGGGTGGGCGCAGCTCTCAAAGTTTAACACAGTGCTGGATCACACTTACGTTAACCCATCCTATGTGAGTGTTGAAGAGTAATAAACTCGCACCAGTTTCCCTTATACAACAACTTCCCATTTTGCTCTTGTGACACATAATAGTTAATTATCATCGCTGGTGTGCGTTACCATAATACAGGAGGTTTGAGGTTGAAAAACTAAGAGTAATCTTTGTAAAAATGTAGATTTAAGAAAATATATATATCGACATTTCCAAAAGCGCCAGGCTATCCTAAAAGAAACAAACTTCTATGGGTCAGAAAACACCCCAGCCTACAAGGGAATAAAATAACGAGTGCAGAACGCAACCAGGGGGGGGACAAGTGTCACAAATCCACCAGAGGGACAACAACTATAGTCAAATGAAAAAGGCTGATTTAACGTGAAACAGCACTAGTGTCAGTAGCGTGGACAGTGTCATGAGCCCTTGCCAAAGGAAGGATATGCTGTTCGAGTTATAAAATACAACTATCGGGGTTGAGCGGGCCCTTAGGTCTCTGGATCACGGTGCCACTGCACGTGCTGCTGGAAGTTAAGGTTGACTTGTGCAGTTAGACACAGCACCACAGTGCTGTACACACGCACTGTCCGTTGGTGCACAGTGTACCGGCTGCCGTACATGGAGCGGCTATTTTTGGGGCCTCGCTTTGCTCCTGCAGCGGTCCCCCTGTGTCTAATGTCTGTCTCGGGCTCCGCAACACTCACAGTGTCTTGCCAGCAGTCTCACTCCGGGTCCACGAGCCCCAGGCCTCTCTCTTCTCCCGCTCGCTGCCTGGTCTCACTGCCCTCACTCCTGCTCCCAGTAAGTGACTGTTTGCACACAGGAAGCAGCTGGCTGCCGTCACCCCTGTATCCAGGACAGCGGCGGAGGCTCCTCAGAGCTCTGACAGACCCCCGCCCCGCCGGGGCCTTGTAAAAGCCATCTGTCCGCTGGATGGTAGGGAGCCGAGGGGGCCACCGCCCCCAGCCCTGACCGCCGCTCACAGATCTCAACAGCGAGTCTGACGCCCCGTCCGTCAGGGAGGGGTCAGTTTAACAGCCACAATACCAGCCCCACCACCCTCGGGGCAGGGAAGGGCCCAGGCTCTGCCTTCTGCGGGTCTCCGAGCAATCAATGGATCTGCACACGACAACTGTGGTCCGTCCTGCCAAGGAGGTGACAAATTCGTTCACTATGAAAGGGGCCAATGATCGGATGAGCAGAGCTGCACAGAAGTGACCTCTCTTTACTTTCTAACACTGTACATATCCATGTAATAATTGGAATCCTAGACCAGTGGTCGAAGTGCATAAAAAAAATTAAACACACGCCGCCTTTGCCAAAGCCCCTAATGAAAATAAAAGTGCTTACAGACTAAATGAAGGAGACCGTGTAACGCCGCAAGTAAACGATCCAGTCCGGATGGGCCGTCCCAAAAGGAGACAGGGCAGTAACAAGGAGGGACTAAGAAGCCTCATTTACAATCGGAGGCCAGCGTTTACCATAGACGATGACGCCAGCCAATGAAAAATCGGGGCGGGGCTTCCACCCCACTTCTAAAACCTACCCTACTTCAATATGCCTCGCAGAGCGAGCAGCGCATGCGCGCTGCAACGCTAGGTCTGCGAGACCTAAAAATTGGCATTTTTTTAGGTCTCGCGCCTAGCGTTGCAGTGCGCAGCGCGAGACCTCTAGAAAGGGCTTCTGAAAACGACCTACACGCTCGTGCGTGTGGTTTTGTTTTCAGAATCCCACATTGGCTGTTGCGTCCGTTTTTTTTATGGGGACGGCACGCTATTGGTCAAAGGCGGGCGCATGTCCCGCCTTTGCCGCGCCCATTCCCGACGGTGGCCAGAACGCGCAGCAGCGCACGTTCGTCTCGCTGCCGCTCTCCCTCCCCCCGCTCCTCTGTGGTGCGCGCGCACCACAGGTTTCGATTCCCGCGTTCCCGCGTTCCCGCGTTCGGCTCAGGTTTCGATTCTGTGCTTGTTGTTTCAGCTTCTGTCTGCCACTGCACTGATACGGACTCACGAGTGGCATTTTAAGATTACAAGATACCTCGGCAAATGTAAAAATAGTCCTCAGAGAGTGGCAATGAGGAAGGAGGGGCTGTTTCTGTTTTCATATAATGTCTCTTTGGGACCTCCGAGACGAGTAGCGTAGCAAGGTTGCGTGAGCCCTAATGCAAGTAAAGCCAGTGGGAACCCCGTCCCTCTGCCTGGTAGAAAAAAACTACAATTGGGGTACAGTGGTCTACTCGCATGGACAGGTCCCGGTGCCACTGCACGTGATGCACCATTGCCAGCTACGCTATCGAGGAGAGAAAATCAATGTGTGAGAGGAAGACCTAAAACGATGGAAGGAGGCTAATGTGAGAGAGATTAGGCAAGATATACTGTGCACAAATGTTTAGCAGCTGGCCGTTACATACCAGTCCGGTTTGCTGTCAAACTGAAACCAACCCTAGTAATCAGGAGTATGAAACCAACACTGGTAACTCTGGTAATCCGGAGTATGAAACCAACACTGGTAATCCGGAGTATGAAACCAACACTGGTAATCCAGAGTATGAAACCAACACTGGTAATCCGGAGTACTCAAGTGAACGGGGAATATTTCAAATCTAAGACGCAGTAACTAATTTGAACACGCAGGGCGAGGTGAAGAGCGGACAGCCAGCGCAGGAGCTGTTTTTCAAGTGAGGGTTCCTAGCGCCTTGCTGACTCCTACTGTGATCTTCTACAACTCGCTAGGTTGTTGAATAGTTGAATAAATCGCACAATAGGAGCAGTGTGATTGATGGATAACTCTGCTGTCTAGGGCGGATGTGGTCCGTTGGGTAGACTGCCGACTTTGGTGCTGGAAACCAGGGTTCGAGCCTCGGGGTCGCGTCCACATCCTGTGATTCTGGGCAAATCACTTAATCTCACCGTGCCTGAATGTGTAATGTAAATACGGTGCTCATGTAAAGCGCTCCAATACCTTCGGGTTCGAGTTCGCGCTATATAAATATGCCCAAAAAAAAAAAAAATTTAAAAATAGCTGAAAGCCTGAAAATTCGCTCAGCTGTCTAATTCCTCATACAATCAATGGCTCTGTAAAGGCTGTGCTGCCTGAGAAACAGCTTTGCAGTTTATTGCCAGAGACTGAAAGTGCGACATCATCTAATTGATAGGTCGCCTGACTGAGGTCAATGCCTGTAAGGTGGGTGTAAAATGAAACTAGCTGTGCTTTCTAAATCCAAAGCATAAATGTTGTGTGACACCTGGGAGATAGCTCTTCTGTGCTAGGCCTCAGCATGTACCAGTTGTGTGACATGAGAAATGTCTCCTGTGTAAATGCTAATACTGTCTGTGCCAGTGGAGGGAGTATTCTGCTGTGGTTCTGCTGTCTAAAGCCAGGCCTTGTCGATCTGTGTACCTTGTGCGCCAGATTTGCTACACCAGGACCAAGACTTTTGCTCTGTGTCATTATAGTTCAGCAATTATATGGGGTTGAGAAGGCATAACCCGCTACTAAAGTTTGTTTTTTAACAGTACAATTCCTCTACAAACATCACCTTTATTAGAAAAAAAAACCTAGCATGCCTACGAACCTTTCAGCTATAACAGAATATCGTTTTTCAATCCATAACTTCCTTAGAATAGCTTATTAAATTTAAGCCCCGAGGAAATCTTGCAATAAAGTTATAATCTCTTCCAGCAACAGCTTGCTTACGGCGGGATTCACCAAGTGCCTTGGTGACCATAAACATTTTACGGATACTTTTCCCACTCTGACAGAAGCCAGACATTTACTCCTCTCAAAGTTCGGAGTATGCCCATTTTCTGGGATGAAAAGTGGAATGAATACCCCAAAACCTTTGGGGGACTTTTGTGAATAGAGAAAGGGCCTTCCCTACAGGGACAACTAATTTACTTTGCACAAGCTAGTTTGTAGACTTAGTAGACCTCTCTTTGGGTAAATGTTTACACAAACAAGGACTCCTGGCAGTTGAAGGTTGGAATACATCTGGGATTCGATGGGAATTCCAAAAAACGGAGACATTTTAACCATAACCCAGTGCTGAAAAGGTAATAAAAAACTCTCAAAGGCCACATAAATTGTGGGTCATTGGGTAGCATCAGAACTGTGGAGGAGTCAAGAGGAGAGGAGTGATGGGGAATGGACTCTGAGTCAACTTATACATTTATTTCTTAGAAGCTCTGTCCCAAAGAAATAATTGACGACAAGGACAAACATGATATACATTTGTTTAGGCTTACTTAGTTGGTAACAAACACATTGCATTTTTAAAAATCCCACAGGTATCTCTTACTGAGCTCTTAGAGCATCCAGCAAGTCCCAGGGTTTATAGTCATAAGGTGACTCTGGAGGTTAATGGACATGCAGAAGAGATCTGCGTGCACTAGCATATTGGGCTGATGATTTTTCAAAAAATTAAGCATACTGATGTTTCTCTTAATGAACTAGATTTTTTAATTTGTTAAATGCCGCCCCCAGGGATTGAGGTTCAGGATTGAGGTTCAGTTAGAACTCGATCTGGCTGCCATTACGCTTATACTCGGGTTGAGAGAGGCCCCGAGTGATAGTTTGGAAGTACTCCTCTGAAATGAATTTGACTGTCAGGTGCTCATCCTATGGTAAAAGTATGTATAGAGTCTTAAACTTGCCTGGGAGTTTCCATCAAATAGGTCCCACACATAGATTTTAGGACAGTCAGACACGTGGTTAATGCACGCACACAACTGCGCTCTTTTACAATCAACTTGAATGACATTTCAAAAATGAAGTCACTCAGGAACACTTTTTTTGGTGTGGCTTTGGCTCAGAAGACCGGTTTTGTAGTATTTAAGGTATGTGCTTCTTCCGTTTTGACAGTTAACTTACCAAACAATTAAATTCAAATGTAAAAATACAAAATAAAAGTGCTGTTATGGCAGGTTTTGTGGGTTCAAGAACAAAGGCCTCTTTCATTTACTATGCTCCTGTCGTGGACTGAGACAGTAAAGAATTCCCATCCTTACAACATATATCATACTACGGGCCTATCTGCTATCTACAGCACGAAGAGGCATGTTAACTTAGAAGAAACAACTTTGTCAGCAGATTTGTTAAAATAGGGAACTTGTCACACAATGATTAGCCCAATGCCCTGTAAATGTTATTATTAGTGAACTCAGACGTACTGTAGATGGAGGGAATTCATTCCAAATAACCAAACGACAGGGTTTGTTTAATTTGAGCTTAACCAGCGCAGTTTATTTTGTAAACAGGGACAAACTAAAGAGCTGTGTCTATATGTATTGACATACTATAGAGATACAATCGATGGTCGTGTTAAATAAATAGTTTTTCAGTCTTTCTTTTTAAGGAGAGGTCAAGAATTCCAATTAGAAGGGACGTCGTCCGCCATGATTCAAGATGGCTGTTAATCAATATGGCCACCTAAAGGGCAAGTCCTTGATTAAAAGGGCCTCACGGGCTCTGTATCGATGCATTGTGCTCTGTGGATGCCTCTGTGTTGAGTGGAGATTGAAGCCCTCCACATCCACATCAGTGGCTGCGAAGTCACACGATGAAAGTGAAACCTGAGGCGGTGGCTAGCCATTGCACTTGTGAGGTCACTCGGATAGCCATTGCACTTGTGAGGTCAAAGTGCAGGAGTCCACTGTCAGCTGGTGATCGAGCGCCTGTGGGAACTAGTGTGCATGAAGGCAGTAGTTGACTGCCTGAGGTTGTGGACGGCAGCATCAGACAAAAGAAGCACTATCTCTCTGGTAGTCCAATGAGGTAGATTAGGGCCAAAGCAGAATCATGGCTGAGACTTGGAGGGCCAGTGACTCAGGAGGCTCCCTCGTTCCCAGTTAGCAGGAGAGGCTTGGATCAGATCCGTGCAGTAGACATCTGTTAGGCCTGAGAGGTGGTGGTCGTCTGACAAGGGAGAGGTAGGGAGTGGCAAAGCAGATGCTGTCAGGCTGGGAAGTGAACATTACCCTGAATTAAAAAGATCGGCAAGTAGACAAGGGAGTGGGGAACAATACTGATTGCTTCTTTATAGTAAACGTGGGGTGCCTTATGGGAGGCATATAAAGCAGTTATCACGGTCAAGCCATACCAGTATCATGGGGGGGAGAAAGAAGAACACTTACCACCGCATCCAGCTTTCCGAAACACATAAATAAAAGGCATTGTCGTTTACAATGCCAATAGCTCAAACTTTAGTAATGCGAGACCTATTGCATTGTAAATGCTTGTTAGCCTTTGTAATTCACTAATATGGGAAACTTTCCCTTTAGTGCCTGGGACTTTTTTCTGTCCCAGTCCAACCATATCCACAGGATGTCGATGAAGCATCATAAAATATGGGGCAACTGGATGAAATACAGAGGCCTGGCGACGAAGCAGGAGGTGAAGACATTGAGGTGTTTGGAGAAAATGGGAATTGCCTGTATAATGAGCCTAAAGGTGCAAAGACTCAGGGGTTGATTGCTTTTGTGACTTGTCTTACTCACCAGGCTGTTTTTATGTATGTATAGTATATGACCACGTGATGTGGACGACAGTTCTATATTTTTCGATTGTAGAAGAGCAAAAAAACTGTTTATATAAGGAAAAGAAATGGGCCCTAGAAGAGATGACCAGTTGCAAGGAAAATTGCAATCCTGATATCCAGACATCGCCCCATAAGTAACAGGTACAATGAAAGCAGCAGGAATGTAAACGACCGACATTCACACAACAGGTGCAGCAAGGCCAACATCATGACAAACAGCTGCGCAAGCTTCCCTCACATGAACCAATCTACCACTTCGTTCACTGGTGCCCATTCCTCTTGAGATACCCGTGCAATAACATTTTTTAATATAGTGCTTGCTGCTACAGTTCGTTTTTTTTTGTAGCACTGTAAATAACAGCTACTACCATTAGCCAATGAAATAATACTCATTTTGTCGACCTCAGGTGGATAAATGGCCAAGCACTGTCCTATTTCAAACCTATGATCTGCTATTTACAAACAGGTCAGCTGCGAACGCCTAATTTGCTGAGCTGACTTTCTGAATGAGATTACTTTGCGTTCATTTGTGATTGTAAACATATCGTTTCTGGTATTTTAAAGACTGGAATAAGTTAACCTTAAAATCCTAGCTGCTTGGCACAGGAAGTCCATATGCCATGTCGGCAAGCAGTCACATCTGCTGTCTTTGATGTGTGACGATGCAACGGATGCAGAAAGGGGTTGAATGTTAAGAGTTAACCAACCACTAATGAGAGACATTAGAAAATGTACTTTAACAGGTGATCGTACACAAGCACTTTAAATGACAACAAAACATATGATCGTGTACTGCGCCTAGTTTAAAAAAAAAAAGGGTCACTGGCATTCCATTAACCAAAGCATCTATGTTACGTGTTCGTATGTGAAAAAACTATCAGCCTACATGTGAAAACATGAACTGGGCCAACCAAACTTGCATCTTATAAATTGGACATAGAAGCATGCTTGCTGATGGGATACAATGGGTCTTGCAGGTCAGATAGTGAAGACCACTTTCTTAAGTGATGGACCCCAAGTGGCATGAACAAAGCAGACCGCTCAAGTTTTCTTAGTCCAGGAGCAAATAGCTCATCCAGTCCAGGTTGTTTTTTCTTTCCATTCTAGGATTTATTGTCCTCTTTAGTCCCCTATACAATTAGGACTACAAGTCTCAGTATTCAACAAACACTTGCTATTGCATTCTGGTATTTATAGTCCAGAATGACAAAAGCAGGATTACAAGTCCCAGAATGCTAAACAAAATTTTATTGGATGAGCTATACATGCATGGATCTACGGAGAGCTTTGACTGGAAGAACATTACATACGAGGAACCACAAGGGAACCGGATAGTGGTAAGTAAAGAACTTCGCCAGAAAGTGATAAAAAAGGTGATGAGAAGGACATGTTCAAGACAGTTTAGCAACTACCTGGGTCTTTCTTTCTTCAGAAGGGATTACAAGACACAGCAGTGTGTTGTTTCTATGGGAAGGAGAAATCAGAAACAAATTCTGTGCCTCTTACTACATAATGACTAAAAATAACCCTGATTGGGCCTCCTTGAAGGGGAAATGGCAGAAAGTAGGAATAACAAGTTATTTTATTTCACTTGCTGCCACTGTCTTGCCGCATGATAGCACTGTAAACAACAGCCATTAACTGCAACCTAACTAATGACCTCTCACCCTCCAAACAGGCATTGGCAAAGCCCAAAATTTGGCTTTAACTTGCTAAGGAATGCAAACGCAAGCATGACACAAACACCGAGATGATCTGTGGGTTGACTCAGTGCAGCCTGCCTTCTGTGTGTGCTTTATCTGAGCCCTAATCTTGCGGTGCTGGTGTCACGCCACTCTGCAAGCCTGGAAAATACAAAATAGGGCACAGCCTTGTTGAGCTGGTTTCACAAATCGTCTTTGAAAATGGCTAAGTGTAAGTAGCAAATAATTAATCAGAGGAGCAGAAGAACTGTGAAGTCCATGCCTACCAGAGTCCACTCCCCATTGACTTTTGAATAAAGTTGGTGTGAGTGTGCAGCAGTGCTTAATTTAAGCCGGTGGTTGCAAGAGGGACCTACTGGCACTCCTTTCTAGGCACCAGCATTTACTATTCCTCTTCAGACTGTGATCCAGAGCAAGAGAGAGTAAAATGCAAACAGATGATGGGAGGAAGAAGAGAAAGACTGAAAAACAGTGACAAAAGAGGAAAGCAGGGAGGAAAAGAACCTCCAAGAGTGAAATAAAGGGGCAAGGTGTGTCTGGTGGTGAGAGGTGTGGCGCAGCGGCCAGAGCGGCTGACTCCAAAGCACCGGGCTCACGTTTCGATCCCCGGCACCGGTGGCAGCTCAGCATCATGTGACTCAGGGCAATAGCTCACTTAATCTCCCCGACTGCTCCCCCAGTGCCTGGATACCCTTAGGGTGAAAAGTTTGCGCTATACAAATATGGAATTATCATTATTAAAGAAAGAGGTATGAGGTGGAATCCACACTCTGCAGCCCTGGTATTCGGCCATTCTGATATTCACCTGTGTCGGCTGCGGGATTCTGAGCAAACGTTAGGCTTGGCACTTATTGTTTACAAATGAAGCACTTGTGTGCAAGCTAGATACATGATGTAACATTTTGCTCCAGGGCTAGAGATGGGCTTGGCGGACATGTTCGATAGGTTACCTTCTGCCTCAGATTAGGTAGCCTGTCCTGTTAATCCCATCTTCCCACCTACTCGATAATCATATTCAAATAAAACGTCTCTGGTGAAAATTCCAAAAGATCTGTTACAAATCTTTCTATTGGATTCGGAAGCACATGGGTTCTGCGGCAAATAACACGTTTCTCTGGCAAATTTCGCAATTCATTCCCATCGATCGCGGATCTGTTTGTGTGTGACCATTGTAGTGAGTAAAACTTCAATTTCCCTCTTCTTCACACATTGAGTCCAATGTCTACAAATCCGTAGACAGCACCTAGATTCATCAGAAACAGTTTTCTGCTGTTTAAATGGAATTTCCACTTGGATACAAAATGTAGAATTAGCTGGACACTGAGGGGCTTATTTATGATAAGGTAAAATATGCGCCACACTGCTACATATTTACAAAGTGACGTATCTAAGCAGATGTATGCAGGGTGGGCGTTCCCCCCGCAAAAAAAGCTCATAGAAGTGTTGCCATGAAATCTATGAGATTTCACTGCGACATTTCTAGGACGCCACTGCGTCAAATCCTTATGCCTGCCTCACAGCAGGCATAAGACTGACGCAGGCCCGTTCATATGGGGCTTGCCACATGTGAACGGACACATTGCTGGAGTTGCGTCCGTTTTCAGACACACCCCAGCAATGTGTCACTTTTGCGCCTACAGATACATCAGGAATACTGACGTATCTGTAAATCCTTGTGACATGGAGCCCCGTACAGTACATACGGTGCAACCATAGTGCCGCAAGGAGGGCGCACTGAAAAGTGTTGCATCGCTGTTTTCATGCAGCGATGCAATACGTTTCATAAATAAGGCCCTGAATGTTGTAGTGCAATAGACAACACTGTGTAGAATTTACAGCTGGAATACATCTGTACTTTCTGCTTTAGTCCCACATCTCACCAGGCTGACCAAGTGGCTGTTGGAAGAGGCCAAAAGAGTTGCCCAACTCTAAGTCCTAAATTAAAATAAGATTTCAAAATGGAAACCCTTGCTATTCATTAGCGTTTGCCTGCTTGCCCAGTAGCCAATGTAGTGACATTGAAGTCATTGTCAATAGGGAGGTGTTCAATCCATCCATAAAACACAACTGCAATTTAGGGCGACTACCTTCCACCCAGTCATTATGGGCACTGCGTCGAAGCTTGGACTTTTGGGTGATAGCCTAGTGCATTCTGGGTGTTGAAGTCCTGCGTTACACCTGGAATAAATGATTTGCAGTTGAAAAGTTCAGGACTGGACACCATGTCCCTACTGACCTGGAGTAAGGTGGTCATGCTACTGCAATTTTCTCTGTCAGCATAGAGACTGCAAATTGAATGACTACTGAGTAAATCTGAACTGACAGTGTGGGGCACAACAATACTATTGTCCTTAAACAATGTTGACTCCCAATATCGACTACCACTATATGGTCAAGATAAGTGTGTACATATACAGACCTATAGATTGACCATTCTTAACGCCACATCTACTACATAGGTGATATATACATCTTCAAGTTACTATAATGTGGAGTTTAGAATGGTAAATCGCATTTACCTTTATTATTTAGTTGATATTGTGGAATCATTATATGTGAAGGACGATATTTTTAACCTCGATATTCTGACATACGATCTTAGCAAATAACCGTCTATGCTGGATTTGTGAAAGATGATGGGTAATGCATCAAGTGGATTGGAGTTGACTGTATTGAGGAGAAGCTCTGCTCTCTAAAATTCCAACACATAAGAAGAGATTTATTGTGTGGTGAGCACTTTTGAGGCGAAGTCTGCTCTCTTCACATGCTCGCAATTACTTGCCTCCTTTAGATTGCACACTTGTCCCGCAAATGCCATACCCTGATTAACTTAGACATAATTTCCATATGTTATTTAAGATTGAAATACCATATTTTTTCATTTTCTTGTCCCCCAGTATTTATGTTTATGGAAATATATCAATACCTCTTGAAGTTAATTTAAATCCTACAAACCTGCCATAGCTTTCAAAACCCGCTCATAGTTGATGGTCATCATCTGTGGATTTCTTTTTCACAAAGTGCAAAGAATATATCACCCCTTGCTCTGGCAATCGATAAAGCAGTGCATGGACATCAAGTGGGCATGCGTTACACACAAACGATCTATGGCGCTGCACTCCAATACCCTGCAGACTCTTTCCAATCCTATCTTTCGAGCAGAAGATTGATGTTTTCACGGTTCACTGACAAAATATCAACCGTAAAAAATATCCCCATACAAAAATTTCATGACGTAAATATCGATGCCAAAAATATCGCCATCCTATACCTATTATTGAAATGACAAAAATATTTTTTTTTAAATATCGTTGTCATTCATATAGTTGTCTAAAATATCGTTTTTTAAAATATATATACATTTAAATAGTAAATATTAAATATATTAATTAAAAACACTAATATAATAAAAAATAAATGCATTTAATGGTTTTGAAAAAATATAACAATTATAATTACTTTCAAAAAGTAAAACACCATTTATATATTAATATATATATATATATATATATATATATATATATATATATATATATATATATATATATATATATATATATATATATATATATATATATATATATATATATATATATACCAGTATTCAATCGTATTCTTCAACATTTGCAGGCAATTGTTAATTCGGACCCAAACTATCCAGTTGCCCGGCATTTTAAAGCTGTACACAACAACAGAGTAGAGGATCTTAATTACTCTGTCATTGGGGCAGTCCCACCCTCCTTTCGGGAGGGTAACAGGGAGAAGAAATAGAGACAGTTGGAGTCATCATTCATAGTAACCCTCGACACTCGAATGCCGAATGGATTGAATACCAGTGAAGACCTACATCATTTCTTATAACATATCTCATTATTTGGTCTTCCTGGATCTGTATGCTTGGACTCCGGTTTTGACCACAGGGACTACACTGTTTTAACCTGCTGCAACATTGATGTCTGATAGGCCATTTTTCTCTTTCAATTTTTAGTTTTAGTTTTTTCCTTCTCCCAGTCCAAACATAATCATTTTTCTATGGAATGATAAATCTATTCCATTAGAGAGGCCATTAATTGCACTGATGCCGCATGTACTGTACCAATTCTAGGGGGATACTAATAAGCATGAGCACTTTATGTACCTTATCTCCAGATAACTATTTTGTTAACAACTTGCTACCTCTTGCCCAGCCCCACTTTTAAATGTATTATTGTTGGTTATTTTGGGGTTTCTATTTGTATTTGCACATCAGCACTTTTTGCACTGGTTTGCACACATTCCAAAGAGCATTAATTGTATTTATATAAGATCTTTTAGCAAGTATAGTTTTATAAACATGTATTTATAAAGTGTAAAAATCGGTTTTTTAAGTAGGTTTTAGATATTTATTGAGATTCTAACTTTGAATATAAGAGCAAATTTGGATGTGGTAAAAAACTTTTTTTCTTTATTATGTTAATTTTTAGGACAGGAGTTATTGGGCACTTGCCCGCAATTCCAATCATCCATGGTGCTAGATGGATTATCATAAGCACTGAGAAATCACATCAAGTGCATTCATTATGTTGCAAATTCGAATTTTACTTTGCACAACTTTATTATCCCTTGATTGAATTTCCATCCGTTTCTATAAACAATATTAAATATCTTATTCGTGAAATCTACCATTTATAACCACAAGACAATGACTGCATATTTACTATTTAACATTGGTCACTTTATTTTCAATCCATATTGTTGAAAGTATACTTAGTGATGTTTTAACTATTTTGCTCCGTGAACAATGAGTTCTTACACCTTTAAATGGGTTTTTTTCCTTGTATGTACACAAATTAACTAAATCATTGATTTGATTGGTTGCACTGAGTTTAAAAGTGGTGACCCGCCACCAACGCGTCAGGTGATCAAGATCGCTGCGGCGATCGAAACGCGTCTGGGGTGGACACTTGTCTGTACTACTATGGTGTCTAATGAATAAAACTATGGAGCAGTAACCCCACGTCTCTGGAATCTTTTTCTACTGAGTTGGTGGTCCGTACCTGTGCTGTTTTTGTTCTGGGCGACATCCAGAATTACAGGAACTGTTGTATATATATATATATATATATATATATATTTATTTACATATATCAAATTCAAAAATATTGTAAAATTAATAATTTGATTTTATAACATAATTTAATATTTATTTTAAATGTAATAATATAAAAAAAAATATATATATATACATACATATAGCCAATAACAAAACATTTAAAAACAAACCATTTTAATTAAAATTAATTTGTTTTTTAAAAACTATAACATTTTACAATTAATACATACACTATTCCCAATACAATTTATACAAAAATAGGCAAAGTGTTGGACTCAGGAGGGGCAAAATTTACTAGACCCACTCCACGCAGTGCAACAGTAGGGAAACTGTTAGATTACACAGGGGCAAAATGTACTATTCCCACTCCAGTCAGTGCTAGAGTAGGGAAAGCGTTGGATTGCGGAGGGGTAAAATTGACTATTCCCACTGCACTCAGTGCAACAGTAGGGAAAGTGTTGGATTGCAGAGAGGTAAAATTTGCTATTGCCACTCCAGTCGGTGCAACAGAAGTGAAAGTGTTGGATTGCGGAGGGGTTAAAATTTACTATTCGCACTCCAGACAGTGCAAGATTAGGGAAAGTGTTGGATTGCATTTACTATTCCCACTCCAGTCAGTGCAATAGTAAGGAAAGTGTTGGATTGCAGAGGGGCTAAAATTTACTAATCTCACTCCAACCAGTGCAAGAGTAGGGAAAGTGTTGGATTGTGGAGGGGTAAAATTTACTATTCCCACTCCAGTCAGTGCAAAATTAGAAACGGACTAATTAACTTAAATTAAATTAAATTATTTTAAAAACATACTAAATAACAAAAAACATAAATATGTATATATAAAAAATCTAATTTGTTTTTAATAAGATTAAGCAAATAACATTTTACAATGTTTAATACATATCTTAAATTACTACAAATATTATTATAATTAAAATACAAAACTATATAGTCTCAAAATAATATTAACTAAAATACAATGTCATTTACATTTAAAAAGCACAACACAAATAACAAATACAAAAATAAATAACATAATTATAAAACATTAATTAACTATTTTGAAACATATTATTACTTGAATAACTTTCTCCCCTATGGCCCTCATTCCGATGCCAGTCGGACAAGCATCCGACCGACTTCGTATCGGGAAGGAGTCTGCCAGACATGTAGCCGGCGGCTCCACCTGCCTTATTATGAATCAACTGCCAGAAAAGTGGTTGGAAACATGCATTTTTCAATTGTGGCTTGTGCTATGGCCCTCTTACGGGAAAAATTGAAAAATTAATGTTTACAAACATCCTTGCACCGTGTGCCAGGCACCACATGGTGCCTGACACAGGGTGCATGGGTGTTTGGGGGGACAACTCGTGTGCCCCCGGGCCTCCTAGCGAAGGCCCAGGGGGGATGGAGGCCCTGCTTGTGGCCCCTAAAGTCCCTTTCCGTCTGCCTTTTCATGGTGGTTGGACCGCCATGAAATGGCAGAGGGAAACGGGCATTGTAATCCCTACGGTGGTGCCTTAGCAGGTGCTGCCCCTATTGTAGGGATTATGGTCCCACCGCTGCCCTGACGGGCTCCTTGAGCACATCGGAAAAGCAGTGGTCGGTCCCTCCACCTGATGCCTCCGACCGCTGGCTCATATCCGGTGCTCAGACCGCTTCCTTGGATGTTGGTGGTCCCGCCGACATCGGAATGAAGGCCTATAAGTACACAACACACATCTTAAATGAATTCTTTAAATGATATTATTTGCACATGTTCATACTTAAATATTTATTTGAATATTAATAATAATTAACTATTACTAAAATAATTATATTTAATTACCTCCCCACCCTTTATCCATACACAACAAACAACCCACACTTAATATATAAATGTAAAAATATTATTTGCATCATTTTCATAATTAATTGTCAATTAAACAATTATAATTAATACTTAACTATAAAACATTATTTATATTTAATTAACTTCCCACCCTTTACTCCTACAAATGTCACAACTCACACCTAATGTATAACATAAATAATATCTTAATTATATATTTTAAATAATTATTTATCATTTCAATAATTATTATAAATTAATATTATTAATTATTATAATTAATTTCCTACACACCTTTACCCATACAAAAACAACACACATACATCAATTAAATTAATATTAATTAACAACTAATTATTAATTAATTATAATTAATTTACTTCACACACTATACCTCTACAAAACACACAACCTGCACCTAAAACGTAATTTTAAAACAAACTAATTATGCAATTGACATAACTAATTATCAATTAAATAATTATTAATTAAAAATTATTTATTAATTAATGATAATTAATTTACTTCCTACCTTATACCCCTATAAAACACACAACGCACACCTGAAAGTAAATTAAATATATATATATATATATTTATACAATTAATATTAATAAATATTAATTAAATAAAAATATTAATTAAAAATGTATTATTTTCCCACCCTATACCCCTAGGAACCCCACAACCCGCTATGGTACTAAAAATAAAAAAATATATATAAAACTAAATTTCAAAACTGCTAACGATTACAAAACTATATTAAATACATTAACAATAATTAAACAAACATTTTATAACATATACAATTAAAATACATACTAAAATACATACAAAAAATGTAAAAACGATAATATTAACAATTATATTTTTGAAAACTATATTAATGATTTTGGTATTTTTAAAATCGATATTACTTTCCTTAAAATCGATATGCTTGACAATGATATTCTTCCACACAATTTTTCTGTGTGACGATATTTCAGACTGACAATATTTAATTTCCAATATTTTGTCTGAACACTGGTTTTCACTACCTAGCTTCTTCCCCATGGAACTCACCTTTGCTCGGGTTATCAGGTTTAGAAGGACTAAACAGTTCTTATACTGTTTTATCTCCTCCACCATCCCCGTCCCTAAGTGCTCTGACACGGGTGTCTGTTGATGTGAGTACTCAACCCATGTACTTAAATAAGTAGACGTGAGTTTGTGCATTTGCGTGCATGCACTGTGTCTGCCACATGTAGATGTTGGATTAATATTAGTTTAGCTACATTGTAGATGATCTGCAAATTATAGGACCTATTTTTGCAAATCCCTTTCTCTATTTCTTATAGATCCCTTTGATGATAGGTCATTTGAGATGTTATCAGTGATCTCATCAGTGATGTCACTGACCATGTCATGAGTGATGTAATATGTGAGGTCATAAGCAGTGCATTGTGAGGGCATAAGTTATAGTTAGCTCAGTTAACTATAACTGCTGAATTTCAATGGCTTTGTACGAGTGAAATCTGAGCCTAACCATAACGACTATACTGTCCCTGTAACTTTGATTGTCTTTGACTGAATTTCTATGGTTTTTAAAACTTTTTTATTCTAACTGTAATCTGTCACCTTTGAGAGTGGATGTGTAAGTGGCTGTGTGGGTCTGTGGGTGCCTGTGTGTGTGTGAGTGGGTGTGTGAGTGTCTGTGTGGGCCTGTGAGTGGGTGTGTGAGTACCTGTGTGAGTGTGTGAATGGGTGTATGTGTAACTGTGTGTGTCGGTGAATGGGTCTGTGTGCGCCTGTGTGGGTCTGTGAGTGGGCCTAGAATGTCTGTGTGAGTGAGTGGGTGTGTACATGTCTGTGTGGCTCTATGAGTGCCTGTGTAGATCTGTGAGTGGGTGTGTGAGTGCCTGTGTGGGTCTGTGAGTGTCTGAGTGGCTGTGTGAGTGCCTGTGTAGCTCTGGGAGTGGGTCTGTCAGTGCCTGTCTGGGTCTGTGAGTGGATGTGTGAGTGCCTGTGTATGTCTGTGAGTTAGTGTGTGAGTGGTGCTATACATTATGCCATTTGCATACTTAGGGTATTTAAAAAGGAAAACAATGGACTCTGCTCTCACCAGGAGATGACAAGAAGCAAACAACTCATCACAGTCACTACACATCAGATTGTGCTCCAATAGATTAACCATGAATTCACCTCCATTAAGAATTTCATATCATTTTTCAGCGTGGAATATGAGAAGAAACATATTTGTTTTGCTTTCGCCAACCCCAAGAAGTTATGATTGTTTGTGCTTTACTGAAGTGGAGCTTCAACTGGGGCACCTGCTATGTTTGCAATTGTAAGTGCTTCCCGTTGATGTTTAATTTCTATGAATTCAGCACGAGGGTCAGAATCAAAACTAATTTTTTTCCAAGGAGAGTCCCCAGTTTTGCAGAAAACGTCTACCTTACTGGAGTACTTTTATTTGCTTAATTAATAAGTGCTATCTTGTTGAGTAAATGTCTTGTGCATATTCTACACTACAGCTGTGTAAAGGACCACGAGGTGTGCATGTAGTTTCGTCCATGTGATTGTTCCTCAAGCGTCTTCAGCCACAAATCAGTGATAACGTGAATCCTCGTCAAGAGAAGACGACAATACTACAAAGAGGTGAATCTTTACCAAACAAGGGTACTTTCCCTTAACTAAATGCTATAAGTGCTTCTTTGTTTGATGGAGATGTCCTCATAATCCCCTGCATCAAAAATGCATCATCAAAATCGGCGGAAACGCACTTGAGGGCCATTTGTTATGTTGTCCCACTCCATCAATGTGGGAAAAGGTGGGAAGACCTTTGCATACTACTAAGGAAAACGGGGCATTGCCAAACAGGTAGAGGTTGCAGATGATTTTGGGCATTTGCGTATTCAGGGTAATTAAAAGGGAGAATCATGGACTCTGCTCTCTCTCGTCACAATCACCCCAGATCAGATTGTGTTCCAGTAGATCAACATGAAGTCACCTCCATTAAGGATTTCAGATAGTTTTTCACTGTGGAATACAAGAGGAAATACACTTGCTTTGCCTTCTCCAAACAAAGAGAGTGGGGGCCATGCACCCCCCTCTCCCTGGGCCTATTTCAGCCCAGGGGACCCCATCCACCATGGTTCAGCCTTATTTCAATGGGGAGGGGAGCCGCTCAGCCCCCCTCCCCGGCCGATTTAGGCACTGGGGACCTCATCCCCCAGAGCCCAGCCTGAATTCAATGTCTTAATTCAATGGGGAGTGCTCCGGGCCACGACTCCCTGGGTGCTCTGGAGCCCAACCAGGGCACCCAGTGTGGTTTGATGGGGCCAGGGGGGAAAGCCTCAATGCCCCCGTAGTCCCAGCCAGCTCCCCGCCTCCTGCGGGAACTTGCATTGCTCCCGCATATAGGGAGCTGCTAGAAATGTAGCTCCCTGTATGCGGGAGGAATGCGTTTCATCTGTTTCCCTACCTGCATGACAGCGGGCAGGGAAAAAGATCAAAACTCTGTTCCCAGCAAGCGGGAGTGTTTTGACAGCTCCCGCTTGCTGGAAGTGGAGTTATGTTTGCTGTCGCTTGGCGGGAGCTTTCACCGCTCACACCAAGCAAAAACAAACTGCTATGTCCCGCGGGTAAGCACCCTTGAACATAGCAGGAGCCAGACCTGGGGGGTGGCGGTCCCCAGGGCCATTAGTTGCTCCAGGAGGGAGCCATGTGGCCCCCTCCTTCTGTTTCCACAGGCAGCCCCCTGGGAGGTTGTGGTCCCCAGGGCCGTATATCACGGCCCCCCTCCCAGTTTTAAATATTAAGTAGGCCCCGGGGAGGTGGTGGTCCCTGGGGCCTGTGGGGTCCATGCAGCCCCCCTTTAATTGTTTGTTTTTTGCCCCGGGTAAGTGGTGGTCCCCTACTACTGAACAGATTTACACCAATTCACAAAAAGGTCGCTTTCCGGACTAACAGCTACCTTTCTGCCAAATTTGGTGTAATTCCGTTCAGCAGTTTGGGCTGTAGCCTTGTCTAAAGTTCCTATGGAGTTAACCAGGGGAAAATGTGTTTTTGGACCTCCCCTTTTTCTCAGCCCCCGCTTGACGAATCACCCCAAAACTTTCAAGACAGCAGCCAAAGTGAGCGTCAAACTAGTTTTGAAAATTTCACAAGGATTCGTCTAACGATGCCAAAGTTATTGGCAAATGAAAAATGCTCTTCCTATGGAAAATACATCCTAACTATAACTACCTACTGGCAACCGGCAGTAGGCAATAGATATATATATATGATACAAAGATGGTCAATGTGAGGCATAATAGACCAGGATGAAGTATGGTTTCTCAATTGCCCCATCCGATGACACCAACATTTTACCATCTTCCAAAGATACATAAAGACAAAAAAACACCTCCAGGTTGCCCGATTATCTCATCTAAGGGCAGCCTAACTGAATCCATGTCTCAATTCATTGATTACTTCCTATTTGACTTTGTCAGGACACTACCATCATATATCCGTGATACAAAAGATTTTATCAGAATAATTTCCAATATTAACTGAGAATCAGATATGTTGATGGTAGCATCAGACATAACAAGCCTGTACACCTGCATAGATCATGAGAAAGGCATACAAGCCATACGATACATTTTGAAGAGCAGGTCATTGAAACTTGCTGAACATAATGAGATGTTAATCGAATTCCTTACATTCTGTCTCACCAATAACATTTTTCTTTTCCAGAAACAACTATACAGACAACTAAAAGGCACAGCCATGTGCGCCTGATTCGCCCCCAGTTATGTGAATTTATTCGTAGGCTGGTGGGAGAAGCAGGTGGCATGGGCTGACACTAACAGCAGATGGATATCATGTATTGTTGGCTGGTATCGTTATATAGACGATTTATTTATTCTATGGAAGGGACCATGAGAAGAGGTAGAGCATTACATCACAGCTTTGAATGATAACACAGTTAATTTGCATTTCAGTGGAGATATAAGTCCATCTGAAGTCAATTATTTAGATCTAAAAGTGTTCATTGCAGATGGTCAGATTTGCACAACTCTATTTCGTAAACCAACTGCAGGGAATGCTATTTTAGAAGCACATAGCAGTCACCCAAACCCACTGGAAAAAAAAAGTATCTCCTACGGTGAACTTTTTCGTATAAAAAGGAACTGCACAAGAGAACAGGATTTCAAACAGGCAGAGAGTGAGGCATTAGAAAGATTCAAAGTACGAGGATACTCTGAGAATTTATTGCAAAGAACATTAGAAAAAATAGACAAAATCTCAAGGAACAGCCTTCTCAGTGATAAGAAAAATACCATGAAACAGAATGTCAAGGCAAATCCAGAATTTAGATTAATTGCTACCTTTTCTAATGAGGCACAAAATATAAGACATATCATCAAATGTAATTGGCACATTCTGAAAACAGATCCCAATATTGGCAATAGTCTACCAGACTATCCCAAAATTACATACAGAAGGAGTCGCTCATTGAAAGACAGCCTAGTGCAAAGCCATCTTGAAACTAATCCCAGCAATCCCCGAATTACCGATTTGACGGGATTTTTTCCTTGCACTAAATGCAAGGCCTGAAAAAATAGCCAGAAAACTTTAACATACGTAGTACCAGGCTATGACAAAGATTGATTACAAAATTTCTAACTTGTAATACCCCCTACTGTGTGTATTGTCTGATATGCCCATGTAAATTGATGTATATAGGCAGCACCATTCACCCTACCAAACAGAGAATTTTGGAACATGCCAGGACATTTAAGAAGAACGATCTAACGTACCCAGTGGCAAGACACTTCGCAAAGTATCATCAGAGCAATAAAAATGTATTACACTTCTATTTCCTTGATCATGTTCCGCTACATGAAAGAGGGGGTAACAGAGAGCTAAAATTGCGTAGACTCGAATCTAGATTCATTATAGACCTCCAGACACAGGTACCCACAAGCCTTAACACAGAAGAGGAGCTAGCAATTCATTTAGGTGAATGAACTAATAGAGATATATAATTCTTGAATACATTTGGCCACTCTGATTACCAATCTGCCTGAAATTTTAATTTTATATTTGATTTGATTTAATTTTGGAACATTCAATTCCATAGCACTGAGACTAAATAGTTTTTTCACATAGATACGTTGCTCATACAGAGCGTGATGTTATCTAAGTGCAACTTTGTACTGGCTTGTTGTTTAGAATTAATTGGGCAACTAGCTGTGACAAAGTGCTTCCGATGTCCAACAGAGATTGATCTATAAATCAACGCATAAAAAGTTACATAATGAAATAATGTTAAAAACAAAGATAATGAATTATGATTTGTTTTGACAAAAATTGTGTTTAATTTTACCACATAGTAATCGAGATACGACACTGTTTGCTTTGTTATCTAGGAGGAACAAAGTCACTTTAAGATGGATTTCCTGATGGTTTATTTTCTATGTCAATGAATGGAATTGAACATGCACATTTGTGAATATAAACATGGCGTAGCTGCAGTATAATTTATAGTCGAAAAAGGCGCGAGCCGAAACACATCCTGTTTTGCTGACCCGGTAAATAAAATACTGAGTTGTTTCACCTCTCGAGTGTGCGGTCTCTTCATTTGGTTGAAGTCTGAGCTGGCTATAATTATGTGGACCTACCGCCACGATTTAGACCGGTACCCGTTCCGGAGTGCGTTTGTTGGTGGACCGGAGCGCATATATATATATATATTCACTGAAAAAACCATAGGTTTCAGGGGCGTTATAGTTAGTTGGACATTTCACTCGTACAAAACCATAGAAATTCCCCCGTTATAGCTAGTTCAGCTAACTATAACTCGCGCGCCCGCAATGCACTGCTGATGACATCACATATTACATCACTCATGACATGGTCAGTGACATCACTGATGACATCACTGATGACATCTCAAATGACATCACTGATGACATCACCGATGACATCACTGATGACATCATCCTTGTGATAGAGTGGCAGACCTCTTCTCACCCTAATATAACCTTTGATACACAAACTGAAAAATACAAACTAACATTTTCAAAACAATGGACATACCAATACCAGTTACAACACACCTATTCAGTAATTCCAAGATCTACAAACACATCCCCTCATTCACCAACAGTCCCTATACAGTCACTCATACATGTACTCACTCATCATATGTACTCATACACCTATACATCCTGTTACACACCGCCACTCATCCATAGAGTTACTCACACACATAGTCACACATGCAAACAAAGTATGAAACATCCATTTACTTGCATATAAAGTTATACACACACTACCACACTTACTTCTACAGAAACTTACACATACTTACTCTCTTAAACAATCACTTATAGAAACACCTACTTATTTGTACAGGAACTCTTCCAATCTCTCACTCTCACATATACGCACTTATATACACCAATACTCACATATACTAGTTTAAAACATATGTAGTTACTCATAAAGACACTATTGAGACAGTCATTCACTCACTAACACACCCATACACATACTCATCCACCTATACAGTCCTGCACACATGCTGTCTTCAACACATACAAACAGTGAGTCACTCATTCATGCATCTATGCACTAAGTAATACCCCCACCGAACCATACAGACACTCAGACACTCATACTGATACTCAAAAACCAACTAATAACCCATATAGACACTCATGTAGCTACTCACCAACACATGCAGCCACTTATACACAAAGTGAGAGACTGATACAGATATTTTCATATTTAAACATTACTCACTAACCCATGTATTCACTAAGATACACTTAGTCAGTTATACAATTAATTTTACAAAAAAACATCCATTTAGACACTTATATACCCATTTATTCTTCCATCGACCTTGAGATATACATATATAAAACATATTTAATTTTCAGAAAAACACACATTCACTGGATGATGTCATCAGTGATGTCATGAGTGATGTCATGAGTGATGTAAGGATTTGAGATCTCACTTAAAACATGTCCTAATTTTTCTTTCTACAGCACTAACCATAATTTCTATGACAAAATGAACCCCCTCATTGTGTTCCTTTTTAAATTAAATGTTTTAAGTGTTACCAGTTTATTCCAATCAAGATGGCTTCAGGTGTGCCATAATTTTGTCATAAGTAAGACTGTTAGCGCTCTAGTTGTTCTTTAGAACACTCTGGGAAGCTGCAGTAGAACACAAAGGCATCAACTGACAGGCTGCTCCTGTTGAAATATAACAGGAAGATATTTGAGATCTCACTTAAAACATGTCCTAATTTTTCTTTCTACACACTAACCATAATTTCTATGGCAAAAGGAACCCCTCATTTTGTTCCTTTTTAAATTAAATGGTTTAAGTGTTACCAGTTTATTTCAATCAAGATGGCTTCAGGTGTGCCATACTTTTGTCATAAGTAAGACTGTTAGCTCTCTAGTTGTTCTTTAGAACACTCTGGGAAGCTGCAGTAGAACACAAAGGCATCAACTGACAGGCTGCTCCTGTTGAAATATAACAGGAAGATATTTGAGATCTCACTTAAAACATGTCCTAATTTTTCTTTCTACAGCACTAACCATAATTTCTATGACAAAATGAACCCCTCATTTTGTTCCTTTTTAAATTAAATGTTTTAAGAGTTACCAGTTTATTCCAATCAAGATGGCTTCAGGTGTGCCATAATTTTGTCATAAGTAAGACTGTTAGCGCTCTAGTTGTTCTTTAGAACACTCTGGGAAGCTGCAGTAGACCACAAAGGCATCAACTGACAGGCTGCTCCTGTTGAAATATAACAGGAAGATATTTGAGATCACACTTGAAACATGTCCTAATTTTTCTTTCTACAGCACTAACCATAATTTCTATGACAAAATGAACCCCATCATTAGCACTCTAGTTGTTCTTTAGAACACTCTGGGAAGCTGCAGTAGAACACAAAGGAATCAACTGACAGTCTCTGCCCTTGTTGGATGTACATGTTTTACTGAGAATGTCAGACTTCATTCTCACATGACTGAGAAAGATAATGTGAATTTACAGAAAATATGCTCTCATTTTAGCTTCTGGAGCACCTTCCAAAACTGTATGGGACAAGCATGTGAAAATAGTTTTCTCTCAAACATGATTCATGATATCCCAGCAGAAGGTTTTTCACAGGGTAAAATCACCTTAGAACACACCACAATTCCTGAAATTAGTATGGTACCATCAACAAATGAATTCTAATGTAACTAAAGTCTGTTATCACCCTTTATAGTTCTCCTTTTGGTAACCCTCAAAATCTTCGATTCACTACAATGCATTTCAATGGGGTACTATCATTTATATTGGTCCCAAGATGGCTGCCAGCAATTCCAGGATGAAGTGCTGACAGCTGATGGAGCAGTAAAAATAAAAATGTTAACCCCTAACAAATTATATAATTAATTAATTAAAAATGTTCGTTAAATGTATTAATCAACATTGTATATGTGGGAATGGTAATATGCTAATGTACGTGCTAAATAATCTAATAATGAATGTCCGTGTGTCTAATCATAACGTAAGAATAAAAAGCGTACTAAATAAAATAAATGCATGTTTGTGCTTCATAGAAATAAAATGTGTCGTTGCAAAAACAATAGTGATGGTAAGTAAGGAGCAGCTTAAATGTCGCTTTTTGCTAGGTAACAACTAATTGGGGTACGTAGACGGGAGGGAAACGAAAGGGATATTTTTCTCTATTTTAATTATGTTTTATTTGCCTCAAAATTAGTGCTTCTAAAGTAGAACCGAGTGGCGAGATAAAATGGCCGCCAGTGGGAAGATGTGCGCAGGCGCAAGGGGACACGTGGTACGGGATGAGATTGAAGAAATCTGGAGCCGCGTGATGTCTCTGAGAGGCTAGGATGCAAGAAATGGTCAAGGCTGGTGTGACCTAATTGAACTGATAGTGTGCCGTGATGATCAGGAGAGAGTCCGTGGGAAAGGAGCCCAAGAGAAAGGACAATGACTGCGGAGTTCTTGAATGTGTCAAAAGAAGATACAAATGAACTGATCGAATCGGATGGAAATGTTTAAGCGTATGGGAAAGGAAATGATCCAAGGACCCTTGAATCCAAGAGAACTTGATTAAAGAATGAATAAGCTGACATGTATGGACCAATGAGAGAAAAGCGTGATATTAAGGTTGCAACAGTTAGTTAACAAAGTTAGAATTGGGGTATAAGAGGGCCTACTCTTAGTGGGAGGGGGTCAGTTCCAGGGAAGTTCCAGAGAGTTGCAGTTCGAGAGTCATGGTTGCAGTAGAGAAGACGGGTTGCAGGTAGCTGATGCTGACGAGCTGAAGTTGCTGTTGCTGTCTTAACTTTACAGTTGAGTATGAGAATCAGGCTATTTCTAATCCCAAAGTTAGGTTAGAAATCATTAGGCTAAATTAGGAAGCTAGGCAGGTAACTAAGGTTTTTGGCTTCATGACAAAATTTCCTTTCTGCAATAAATTGATTATGCTTAATAAAATTGTGAATTTAAAATGAATAATTGAATAAAGTATTAAATCTTTTCATGTTTTTAAAATTATATAAAATTTAAGATTCTTTAAAAACCAAAATGACTCAGTGGTTATTTTCCTAATTGATTGTGACCTGAGTAATTGGTTGATTGTGATTCAGCTGGTCTTAATCACTATGAACTAATTTCTTAAATGAATGATTCATCGACAAAACAATGAGCAGGAATATCTTAAGAAATAATTAAAAGAAAGTGACAAATTAAGGTAAATAGATATCCTTGCTCTTCCAGCGGTACACAAAATGGTGTTCTCCATTTAGTTCTCATGCTTCTCCTAGGAGTACGGAATTTCATAAAGGTGTAAAAGGAAATCCAGGAGTGTATGTGTGTGTGTTTAGGCGATGTTTATGGGCCCCATCGTCATGTGGATATGAGAAATATAGTTTGCCCCTGGATGACCTATAAGTAGCCTGGGAGGAGGATAGTTTTTATTGTACGCGCTGCATCAGATTTCTTGGTAGCAGAGTTATGGTTTTCTATAGATTAGTTTAGTGATTATTGTTTATTGATTATTGATTATTTGATGACTAACACTATATGTTGAGTCGCGTTATGTTATATGTAAGTTTTCACGCTTCTGGGATGTAGGAAGTGGAACACGTGTGGCAAGAGAAGTCACATGGAATTTGGTACATGGTCTGAATTCATTTTGGTTATAACACAGGTTGTGTTATGTTAGGGTTTTCGGTGTGAAAAGTGTGTAAATGAAATAGCAAATCACGTTTACTTGTGAAACTTTGGCCTTAATTCTCAGGAGCCTAGTCTCCACATGTGTCTTATCCCCAGAGAAACGAGTAAATTGTTTGTTTGAAAGAAGGGTAAGGTAGAGGGAAGTGCTACTTTATCGGCGAAAGTAAATAATTCTGTGGTAGGGTAGAGGTAAGCGCTGCCTACTGGAAAAACAGGATTCTTGTGTAAAAGGACAAAGCTGTCACTTTGTTTAGCGAATCAGACTATGGAATTGTTTATTTGTTGTAACTAACGAAGAAAAACAGTCAAAGGAAAAATTGCCGATAAATTTTGTAAAGGAGGGGTAAAGAGTAGAAGTGACGTAGAAAAGTGCCGCGCTAGGATTGGTTAGTGCACTAGTCACGTGAATACAGAGCAGGAGTGACGTAGAAAAAGTGCCGCGCTAGGATTGGTTGGTTTGCGGACGGTGGAAATTGTTCTGATTGGTACGTTAGTGTGAATCGCGCTGTAATTGGACGAAGTTCCGTACACAGAAACAGCGTTAGAGTAAAGAGAAAACAAATAGAAAACATGCCGTATTACGAGTATGAAAGGGAGAGAACGTCATGGACAACGAAATTAAAGAATTTCTTTAAGAAAGACAAAAAGGTTGTGACTAGAGAGGGACAAGTAATTCCTCCGCCGAAATCAGCAGCTTCACATATGATGCTGAAATATGGATATCATACGTGCATATGGTTGGATAATTGGGTAAAATATACAAAGAATGATGGAGCATTGGCTTTTCCTGAAAATGGTTCTTTTAATGTAGCGATTTTACGGAATTTAAAAGAAAAGATGCTTAAATTGGAACCTAGACCTAGACCGACACAGTTTGAGGCTTTAACAGAATGGGAAGATGAGATGTACGAGAAAGAAAGATTCAGAGGTATGAAAGGTTATGAGTTCGTGCCCGGAAGAATGTGGGGAATGAATCATGAGGACAGAATAAAACGATGGAGATGTGCTAACATGACAGGAGGTTTGTTTCCAGCTTTTACAGTTGAGGAAGGGACTAAGAAAAAACGGACTGAGAAAAAGAAACATTTAGAGAGAGAAAAGTATATGCATGAGAGCGAAACGGATGACGAGTTGCTGGAAGATATATTAAATAAAAATCCACCTCCGTATCAGCAGAATTCTACAGTGGTGACACCAAATGCGCCACCAATAGAAGCTATGCGAAATGAAAGTCCAGAAAAAAGACAAGAAATAAATAGGTCACAAGAACAAATAAGAACTTCCCAAATTGAGGGAATAGAAAATGATAGTGCAAGAGAATTGGCAAGGACAACAAAAGAACTAACTGAGAAAATTAGAGAATTAACAAAGAATATGGAAGCAGTTACCGTACCCGTAACAATAGGTCCAGTAATACCAGTTTTCGAGAATCAGAAAATTGATGAACGATCTTTGGTGATTCCCTTGAGTTCGCAATTCCAAAGAGAAAAGGAAAGAATAGAAACAAGTCCAGGTACGAGCAATTTGACTAGTGCTTACAGACCAAGTCCACCTGAAAATTTGACAGTAAATGAGTGTAGCGGTAGGAAAATGCCTATGGTAACTGAATCTGCAACAGTGACACCTGAAAAGAGTGGAAATTGGACAGAAATAAATAGTACTCCTATAGGTCCGACTCCTGATGAATTAAATGAGTGGATAAAAGCTTTTAAAATAAAAGAAACGGAAGAAAAACCATTAGATGTGATCAGATTGAAGATTGACATGGAAGAATTAATTCTAGGAACGATTGGTACAGAAAAGATAAAGAATTATCAGGATGATGAAATAATGTTTCTGTGCAAAAGTATAACATGGAGGGCAAAGAATTTACATGACAAACTAGAAGAAGTGGCCGGTGAGATTGGAATAGATTTTGCAAAAGTAAAAACGTTGCAGAAACCATACAGAGTAGATTTTTGTGAAAAAGATATTGAAAATTTGAATACAGCAGGAAGGCTGACACAGATAAAAGAGTTGATTGTTTTGTTGAGAAAATGGGGTGATGTGGACAGATGGAAGGTTAGATGGACAAAGAAGAATGAGAAAAGTGTAGACAAAGGTTCATTGGCTTTTATGATAACAGAAAAGGAACATGTTGTTAAAGAGTACCCTATGAGAGAAACTCCAGGTGGTAGTTATGTGCATGTTCCCTGGACTAGGCAGGACATCCTGTCATTTACAAATGACTTTCCAAAATTAAGAGAAAAGCCAGTTGAGTGGTACCGACAGGTAGAAAGGTTTGTAAAGGTCTCGAAAGTGTTGTGGATAGATTTGGATGGATTGTTTGACATAGTAGTACCAACGGATCTGTGGTCAGAATGTAAGATTACAGTTGACTGGCCAACTACAGAATATCCAAGAGATCCTAAGACAGGAGCTCCAGGACCAGATGTGATGAAGAAATATGATAAGGTGATTACCTTTTTGAAAAATAAGATTCCTCCAAAAGAGACAGATTGGGTTAAGATTGATAGAACTACACAGGAAAGCAAGGAGAGTGTACATGCATATTATGAGCGATTGTTGTTGGTTTTCAAACAGTATAGTGGTTATGAGGAATTAAGTGAGAAGGATATGAGTCATTTTGTATACCGATTTGTATTTGGCTTGAAACAAGAAATAAGTGATATGATTAAGCAACATATGATAAACTGGCAGAATGCAAGTGTAGATGAGGTGCTGAGGTATGCTAAGTATTGTAGTGATGAAATAGAGAGTAAACAGCGTAAGTTGAAAGAAAAAGCAATGTGGGCACAAGTGAAAGTGGCAGAAAAACAAGAAGCTCAATTGGATAATAATAATGGAAACGAATCAGGGCAAAATAAGATGCGACCAAATATAGGTAAAGGAAAAGGACAAGTGAGTCTAGAAGAGGCAAAGAAGAAATGGCCATGTCATAATTGCGGAAAATTGGGGCATTGGAGAAATGAGTGTAAGTTCCCACCTAAACCTAATCCGGAACATCAATCATTAACTCCACAGGTGCAGAATGAGGTAGTTGTTCAACAAAGTCAGGTGCCACAACCACCACTTCCCAACACTGTTAACCAGCAAAGATACAGTACAGAAACAGGATTCTACGGAGGAGAGCAGGTAACACAGTTGCCGAGAGCAGCTAACATTTCCCAGTATTGGTTGCATCAGAGTGAGGATGACCCAGATGAAAGTTTCTGACGGTGCGCAAGAGAGGGGAAAGAGTGCGTGCTTGGCGCAACTCTAGAGGTAGATCAGTCTGGTCCCTTTGTGGATGGAGAAGTGAATGGAGCAAACGTAACATTCCTTGTCGATACTGGAGCTACCCGTTCTACTGTTAGGTCAGTGGAAATTCCGAACCTTCCTCTCTCAGGTGAATGCATCCAAGTGGTAGGAGTTGCCAATCAGCAGATTAAAACCCCACTTACTGAATTGGTAGAAGTAAAAATTGGTTCTTTTAGGAAAATGCATAAATTTGTAGTGTGCGATTGTAGTCCTGTAAATCTTCTAGGTCGTGACCTCTTGTGTAAAATGAATTGCACAATTTATTGTACACCAGATGGAATTGGTTTTCAGACTTCAGACGAAGATGCTTTGTATAAAGTAACTTTGATGAATCAGGAACCTGAAATGAATGGATTGTTTCCTGCATTTGATGCAGAAAAACTTCCAGAAGAATTAAAAAGTGCAGTGAAAGAAAGTGTGTGGGATTTTACAGGAGAAGACATTGGATTAATGAGAGAAGTTGATCCCGTAAAAGTGACAGTGAAAGAAGGGATAAGTTATCCAAACACGCCACAGTACAAATTAACTCCAGAAATAATTGAAGGAATAACTCCTGTGATAAATAAGATGATTGAACAGGGAATTCTGAAAGAAATCATGAGCAGTCCATGTAATTCACCTATTATGGGACTGAAAAAGCCAAATGGAACATACAGAATAGTACAGGATTTGAGAAAGATCAACAAAATAGTTGTACCATGCTGTCCAATAGTGCCAAACCCTGCAGTGATTCTATATCAAATTCCGCATGAAGCTGAGTGGTACACTGTGATAGATTTGTGTCATGCATTTTCTCTATTCCTTTGCATCCAGATAGCCAGCCATTATTTGCATTCCGTTTTGGAGAGCGTATTTTGGCATGGTGCCGAATTCCTCAGGGGTATACAGAGAGCCCCTCAATTTTTAATCAGATTCTAAAGAAATCTCTGGAAGATTTAAAAATGCCAGAAAAATCAGTGATGGTGCAGTATATCGATGACCTATTGGTGGCATCGAAAACCAAAGAGGCATGTGTAAGTGACACAATTGCTTTACTGAACCATTTGGAGAAAAGAGGACATAAGGTGTCCCCTTCAAAATTACAGTTTTGTCAGAAAGAAGTCCAGTATTTAGGACATAAAATTGAGAAAGGAGTGCGGAAAATAGCGACAGAAAGAGTAAGAATGATTCAAGGAATGAGAGCACCAATGACTCAAAGAGAGGTAAGAATGTTTTTGGGAATGGTTGGATATTGTCGACAATGGATAAGTGGATTTTCTTTGATTGCAAAACCATTACAAAAATTGACAAAGAAAGATGTAAAAGACCCTTTTGAGTTAAACAAGGAAGAAATGAAATCTTTCAAAGAATTGAAAAAGAAACTGTGTGAGGCCCCTGCATTAGGCATGCCTGATTATGAGAAAGATTTTGAGTTATACTGCAGTGAAAGAGATGGATGTGCATTTTCAGTACTGGTACAAAAACATGGCACCATGAAGAGGCCTATAGCTTACTTTTCAGCTGTTTTAGATCCTATAGCAAAAGCATTGCCTGGATGTTTGAAAGCAGTTGCTGCTACTTGTGTAAGTCTGGAACAAAGTGAAGGTATAGTGATGGGGTATCCACTGAGAGTATATGTTCCCCATTCAGTAGAAATTCTTTTGACAAGAACAAAAACACAGTACATGACACATAGTCGGCTGACTAAGTACGAAAAAGTCATCTTGAGCGCAGAAAATGTGACCATAGATAGATGCATAAATGTAAATCCTTCGACTTCATTGCCAGATGAAGAGAGTATAATTGAACAAGATGAAGTAGATCATGATTGTCTGAATGTGCTGGAATATTGCACAAAACCAAGAGCTGACATAAAAGATGAACCGTTAAAGGAATCCGATTATGTCATGTTTGTAGATGGTTCATGTTTACGCACAAAGGAAGGAGTGTTAAGCGCAGCTTATGCAGTATGCACAGTGGCAACTGTAATGGAAGCGTCTTGTCTGAAAGGAGTTAGGTCTGCCCAAGTTGCGGAACTAATTGCTTTGATTCAAGCATGTAAATTGGGGAAAAATGTACGAATCACGATTGTGACCGATAGCCAATATGGTTTCGGCATCGTACATGATTTTGGTCAGATTTGGTCACAAAGAGGATTTTTGACATCTGCAGGAACACCTATCAGAAATGGAGATTATGTTAAAAAACTGCTTGAGGCGATACAGCTGCCTAAACAAATAGCTGTAGTGAAGTGCAAGGCGCATAAGAAAAACGAAGATTACATAGCGGTTGGCAATAATTATGCTGACGAGATCGCTAGATATTGTGCGGAAAACATGGCGTCCCTGAACAGAAATAGAGAAAGGGAGCATGTCTCTTGTCCTTTGCTTTTCACTAATGCAGTCGAAACGTGGGATGAAGTAAGGCAGTTACAAGAAACAGCAAGAGATGAGGAAAAGGATTACTGGATTAAAGCAGGATGTAGAAGACAGGAAGATAATGGAGTGTGGGTATACAGAGATGAAAGACCAGTTATGCCTGATAGCATGATTGCAGACATGGCACGGATGTACCATGGACAAGCTCATATTGGGAGAGATGCAATGATCAGACTTTTTAGACAAACTTGGTATAATCCAAAATTCAGAGCCATTGCTGAAAGTCTTTGTCAAAGATGTCTTATTTGTCAACAATTTAACCCAGGAAGAAAGACAGTAGTGAGTCTAGGAACAATAGGACGAGAAGGAGGTCCATTCACAAGGATACAGATGGATTTTATTGAGATGCCCCCTAGTAACAGATTAAGATATGTTCTGGTGGTCGTCTGTTTGTTCTCTCGTTGGGTGGAGGCATACCCCACAAGAAGGAATGATGGAACAACAGTGGCAAAACTTATGCTACGAGAGTTCATTCCGAGGTATGGTTTTCCAGTCACAGTTGAGACAGATAGAGGAACACATTTTCAAAATGAGTTGATCCAATTGATTTGTGAAGCATTGAGTATTAAACAAAAACTACATTGTGCTTACAGACCCGAAGCTTCTGGGGTAGTAGAGCAGATAAATGGAACAATTAAAAACAGATTAGGAAAAATGTGTCAAGCTACAGGACTCAAATGGCCAGATGCACTGCCTCTTGTTCTGATGACCATCAGAAGCATCCCTGAAAAGAAAACGGGACTCAGTCCTCATGAAATGATCATGGGACGAGCAATGAGACAAGCCCACGTACCAGTCAACAAGTTATTGACAATAACTGATGATCTAATACTGGATTATTGCAAAGGACTGGCTGATGTGGTGCGTTCTGTGTTTCATCAGGTTGGACCGGATGCGACCACTCTTGAAAGAAAACCAGCCCACGACTTGAATCCAGGAGACTGGGTCCGTATTAAAGTCCACAGGAGAAGAAACTGTCTAGTTCCGCGTTGGGATGAGCCAAGACAGGTAATCCTAGTAACAACGACTGCTGTCAAGTGTGCAGGAGTAAAGAACTGGGTTCATGCCAGCCACACAATCAGAATTCCAGAACCTACAGATCGACATGTGAGTCGGCGTCTGGAAGTGTGGGATAAAAGTTTAACGGCGGGAACAACCAAGATAAAAGAAAGGGTGCCAGAACTTGAAGATCGACCTGAAAGTCGACATCTGGAGACCCCAACGGAAAACACCTCTAGAGAAGAAGAGGAACAAGAAGAAGAAGAAGAAAGAAATTCAGAAGTTCCAGAACTTGAAGATCGACCTGTAAGTCGACATCTGGAAATATCTGACACAACTTCAGGATCTGATGATTCAGCTGCAAATTGGGAAGAATTCCGAAAGGGAACTTGGGGTTATAAACCAATTAGAGAAGAAACTGAGCAAGAAATTGAGTTAGATGAACAACCAAGTACAAGTTATGGTGGAAATCCTTCAGAAACAATATTAATAGATGAAGTAGGGAAAGAAGTACACAAAAAGTTAGAAAATCGAGAAGAACCCCGAGGAGCAATAGGGATAGATAGAGAAACAGGAGAACAGGGAAATTCAGAAGCAGATAAGGAGGAAAACACGAAATCGGAAGAACCCCGAGGAGGGACAGTGATAAGGGAAAACGAAAAGGAAAAGACAGATCCACCAGTAGGAGATGACGAGATTATAAGTTACAAAATAAGAGACAATAGTGAGACAGTTGAAACAGAAACAGAAGAAAGTGGAGGAGAGGAAAAAGCAAAGACTGAATCAAGAAAAAGAAATTGGAGGTCGGAAAGAGAAGAAAGAGAGGGTGAGGTAAAAAGGCCAAGAAAAGGAGATAATTGGCCCAACAGCTATGTAAGAAAATTGAGATATAGAATAATAAGAGCAGAAGATGAAGATGCTGAACAAGTAAATGAAGTAACAAGTCAAAAGGGACAAGAAAAACCCAGTGGAAAAAGATTACAAAAGTCCAAAAGGACAAGGAAAATAAATTCAAAATTTAAGTCACCTGAGTGGCTGTATATTGCACTAACTGATTACAAAGAAGAAGAAAACACTCACGGAAACCAGAGACTGAGAAGTCGGATGGGAAAAGGTGAGATGCAACGAAACTGAAGTGAAGACTTAAAGTGCTTCTGCCGGACGTGACAATTTTACTGGATGTGACAAATCACCGGATGTGACAACGAAAGAATTCTGGAGAGAATTAAAGAAAGTACCAAGCAAAGACTTTTTGAAAGCAGAGTGGCGTCTAAGTCATTTTGAGGTGTAGTGACACAATTTTCTGAAAAAAAAATTAACAAATAGAAAAAGAAAAATGGAGAATAATGAGAATAGAAGAAATAAATGTGATTTTATAAAGAGATGGTGCAAAATGTGCTGCTTTTGTACAGGGTTATTAATGACCATATGGATAGTATTAGCAATCACAATTCCTATTAGTGTAGCTGTGATAGAAGCAAAGAATGATACTAAACAAGAAAAAGAAACTAATATTAAAGAACAAGTTGTTTTAAGAAGTAGTGCAGAGTTGCATAAGGATAGGTCAGTAACAGATTTTTCAAAGAATGATGATACAAAGTTGTTGTATGAGTACGTAAAAACAATGGAAGTGAGAGATTGTTATGTTTGTATGCAATTGCCTGCATCAGTATCTGAAGGTGTGACTTATCATCACTTACCTTTGACTTATGGAATAACATGTAGTGTAATAGCAAGTTTATTTTATAAAACAGGTAGATTAGAATCTTATTATACTGATATAGATAAGATATTTGCAAACATTCCTGTAGTGCCAGAACTTAACAAAGTAAAACCAGCAAAGGTTTTAGGAGAATTCTTTTTAGAACATAGAAAATTAACGTTAGAAGAAATAGTTAGTAACAACCTTACCTGTGAGTTAAGGAAAGAAGAAAAAGTATTTCTAGACATGGTTGAGGAAAGAAGAATGAAATTTCAAAAAGAAGCAATAAAAGAAGAAGGAAAACGTTTATGGACGTTTGAGGAAGGAAATCATGAAGGGAAAAAGATAAATTCAGCAATGACTTTAGACTGGCCACAAACAGGAAAGTTGTGCATTAGGAGAAATAAGACAGTCTATGACAATTACTTTGTAGGTTCAAGTATCTGCCATGACAATTATCAAATTCTGGGAGGTTGGGGATTCAAAGGTGGAAAAGATCCAATATTTCCAGGTATCTATTATATTTGTGGGAATAGAGCTTATTACAGGTTACCGGACCATTGGTATGGAACTTGCTATGTAGGCCTGGTCTTTCCAAAAATCTTTCACATGGACAGAGAAGAAAAGGGAACATACAAGATGATTAATAGATTTAAACGTAGAAAGAGGGAAAGTTTTTCAGAAATTGTAGGAGATATTTTTGGAGCATTGATACCAGCAGTGGGAATATCTTTGAATGCATTTAAAATTCGGAAGTTATCCACAGTAGTAGATCGTTTGTCTACAGATACTGCGGGAGGGTTCTTAATGGTAAATACCGAAATGGTTGCCATGAGAGCTATGGTGATGCAAAATCGGCTTGCCCTTGATATTCTTTTGGCAAAAGAGGGTGGAGTCTGTGGAATGTTGAAAGTCCAACATTGTTGTACTTACATTCCGGATAACAGTGAAAATATACAGAAGTATATTACAAATATTACAAGTCTGCACAAAGAATTAGTCCCACTGGAGGTTGAAAGTGTTTTGGGAAAACTTGGTAGAGGGTTTTCCTCAGTAGCAAATTGGTTAACTAGGATGAGTAAACTAGTAATAGGGAAAGTTATAATAGTATCAACTATAGTGATATTGTTAGCAATGATATTGAAAATAGTAATAACATGTATAAAGAGAAAAGTAAGACAGAATAAGATAAGAAGAAATAACAGAATAATGAGAGAAAGAGAGAGAGAAATGGGTGAAATTGAGTTGGAGAAAATGAAAGAAAGCATGTATAAAGAGACTAAAAGGCAAGATGAAGAAGAGACAGAGATATGAATAACAGAAAGTAAAGGATGAAAGACATGCTGCCTGAAAAGAAGTATGACTTGGGTTTTATGTGGTGATTTAAAAATCACCAAAGGGGGGATTGATGGAGCAGTAAAAATAAAAATGTTAACCCCTAACAAATTATATAATTAATTAATTAAAAATGTTCGTTAAATGTATTAATCAACATTGTATATGTGGGAATGGTAATATGCTAATGTACGTGCTAAATAATCTAATAATGAATGTCCGTGTGTCTAATCATAACGTAAGAATAAAAAGCGTACTAAATAAAATAAATGCATGTTTGTGCTTCATAGAAATAAAATGTGTCGTTGCAAAAACAATAGTGATGGTAAGTAAGGAGCAGCTTAAATGTCGCTTTTTGCTAGGTAACAACTAATTGGGGTACGTAGACGGGAGGGAAACGAAAGGGATATTTTTCTCTATTTTAATTATGTTTTATTTGCCTCAAAATTAGTGCTTCTAAAGTAGAACCGAGTGGCGAGATAAAATGGCCGCCAGTGGGAAGATGTGCGCAGGCGCAAGGGGACACGTGGTACGGGATGAGATTGAAGAAATCTGGAGCCGCGTGATGTCTCTGAGAGGCTAGGATGCAAGAAATGGTCAAGGCTGGTGTGACCTAATTGAACTGATAGTGTGCCGTGATGATCAGGAGAGAGTCCGTGGGAAAGGAGCCCAAGAGAAAGGACAATGACTGCGGAGTTCTTGAATGTGTCAAAAGAAGATACAAATGAACTGATCGAATCGGATGGAAATGTTTAAGCGTATGGGAAAGGAAATGATCCAAGGACCCTTGAATCCAAGAGAACTTGATTAAAGAATGAATAAGCTGACATGTATGGACCAATGAGAGAAAAGCGTGATATTAAGGTTGCAACAGTTAGTTAACAAAGTTAGAATTGGGGTATAAGAGGGCCTACTCTTAGTGGGAGGGGGTCAGTTCCAGGTAGGAAGTTCCAGAGAAGTTCCAGCAGTTCGAGAGTCATGGTTGCAGTAGAGAAGACGGGTTGCAGGTAGCTGATGCTGACGAGCTGAAGTTGCTGTTGCTGTCTTAACTTTACAGTTGAGTATGAGAATCAGGCTATTTCTAATCCCAAAGTTAGGTTAGAAATCATTAGGCTAAATTAGGAAGCTAGGCAGGTAACTAAGGTTTTTGGCTTCATGACAAAATTTCCTTTCTGCAATAAATTGATTATGCTTAATAAAATTGTGAATTTAAAATGAATAATTGAATAAAGTATTAAATCTTTTCATGTTTTTAAAATTATATAAAATTTAAGATTCTTTAAAAACCAAAATGACTCAGTGGTTATTTTCCTAATTGATTGTGACCTGAGTAATTGGTTGATTGTGATTCAGCTGGTCTTAATCACTATGAACTAATTTCTTAAATGAATGATTCATCGACAAAACAATGAGCAGGAATATCTTAAGAAATAATTAAAAGAAAGTGACAAATTAAGGTAAATAGATATCCTTGCTCTTCCAGCGGTACACAAAATGGTGTTCTCCATTTAGTTCTCATGCTTCTCCTAGGAGTACGGAATTTCATAAAGGTGTAAAAGGAAATCCAGGAGTGTATGTGTGTGTGTTTAGGCGATGTTTATGGGCCCCATCGTCATGTGGATATGAGAAATATAGTTTTGCCCCTGGATGACCTATAAGTAGCCTGGGAGGAGGATAGTTTTTATTGTACGCGCTGCATCACAGCCAATCAGATCTCACGATGACATGTGTGGTTAGGCTCCGCCCAGAGATATATGTGTTTTCTTTTTCAAATTTCTCAGGAACTACTGAACGGATTTACCCCATTTAACCAAAAGGCACGACTCTGAACCAAGGGCTACCTTTTTACCAAATTTGGTGTAATTCCGTTCAGCAGTTCGGGCTGTAGCTGCGACTAAAGGTTCCTATGGAAAATTGCATGGGGAAAACACGTTTTGGGAACCCCTTTTTCTCACCCCCCACTTGACGAATCACCCCGAGACTTTCAGGATAGGAGCGGACCGGAGCGCCCCACGAGTTTTGAAAATTTCGCGAAGATTCATCAACCGGCGCCAAAGTTATTGGAAATAGAATGTTGTGAATTTCCTATGGAAAATAGGTCCTAACTATAACTACCTACTGGCGACCGCCAGTAGGTAATATATATCAGGAAGATGCTGCCCTTTGTGATGTATTAGTAGCCAATATTCTGCACTTGTTGTTGGCGCAGGCCGATATTTTGTCATTCGATATTGATACATACAATCACGCCCAACCTTAGGAAGACAACATATCTATGTAACCTGATGATATAGGTATTGTCAAAGTACATAGATTTGGAGTTAGGAATAGTAGATTTACACTTACTTATATATACTTACGGTGATGATGTAGGGATAGACAATATTATGCACTAGGTATTGTTGCAGCTTGATACTCTGGACTAGATGTTGTGGAGGAACTGTTCAGAGCAACAGGACTCTTAAGTACAAAGGGGAGCAGTGTCACGTGAGAAAATGGGAGACGTTTGCACACTCCATCATTAACAGCAACTATTTAAAACCGTCTTCCCAGGTAATTTAATAAAAGATCTTGTGTAGAGGATGTAGCACCATGAATGAAGATTGGAAGATATTGTATGTGCCCTGATGATATTTGTAGAAAATAATGATGCATATATATAAAAAATTGACAGACAATGTAAAACACACAACCCACCTGAAAACCCTCTCTGATGTTTTCCAGAGGCACTGAAGGAACCAGAGATCTGCTACATTCTTGATGCCGTCTTGTTCATCTATGGGATTGTCCTCACTGTTCTGTATTGTCATCTGAAGGTGAGAAGTCAATGATATACCTCCCAGTCCTTTGTACTACTGTTGCTTATGTTCAGACTTTGTGGCACTGAAGCTGACTAACTGCAATATACCAACATAACGTTATGCCCCTTCACGAACCTATATTAAGTATTCAAGATGACCAAGCTTATCTCATTGAGTTGTCCTGGGTGGTTTAGTTCTTCTGCTCTATGTACCTTGTTGCAAATCCTGGTTGTCTTGCCTCCATTAAACTTCCCATACTAATACTAAATCCCAAATAAAGACTGGCAGTCTATATCTGGAGTACACTTGACCTAAACGAAGTCTCACAGTAGATCTCAGAGGAATTACCAAAATTGTGTTATATCCGTAGTGTTTACTGATCAGTTTTTTATTGGAGGCCTCCTAACGCAGTGTAAACAAATACTTATACAGTGGGTGTAAAACAATGTGTGCAAAAAAGGTAATCACCTCAGAGAGCCACACCAAGAGGGTTTAGTCATGAACTCTGACCACCACCCAGTTTCTGAAATAACCCCAAGTTTACAACTGAATGTAACTTTTTAACTCCTGCCAGGAATTTACATAGGGATTCCTGGCAGGTGTAAGCCCATTTACATGTGTGGAGATCTCCACCATAAGTGTAGAATTCTTTCCATCCATAATCCCAGACATGAGGGTGGGGAAATGGGCTTTGTCAGCTTTCCAGTCATATTCTTTGCAATATTTGTGAATTTCATAAATTCAGGAAAATATGTGCAGGCCGAGGCAAAGATCTCCATCCATATTTTAAAGACTTTACGGGTGAATAGACCAGTGGCATAACAAAAAATAATGCTCTACCTACAGAATGTGAAGAGGAGCCAGAGTCTCTCATATCTCACAGACATTCATTGACTTTGGGCTGAATAGGGGCCTTTGACCATGCCCAAGGGCTGAGGGGCCTCTGAATGGTCAGAGGCCCTCTTGCAGTACAGGGGCTGCAATGTGTTTATAACCTCTAGCAGCTCCTTTCACCAAAGGTCCACCTTCTGATTTGTTTCTATGTAAGCCTGTCCTTCATGATTTTCTACTTTTAAACCATTGATCTGTGCGATTTTCCCATTGTGAATAATGTATTCCCTTCCCATCTTGAGATATTGTATGACTACCTACCTTCATCTTCCTAAAAGATTGTAATAGCCATACTTTGGGCTCAGAATTAATTGTTTCAGCAGAGCTTCCAGGCACAACCCCTTCTAAGTACCACAAAAAGTTAATAAAGAATAAACTCTACCTGGGTGGTTTGTGTGGTGACGTCTGTTAAAATGTATCTTTCTGCAATGAGCTATTGGTCTTTGGGCAAGATTCCCATTGCCAAATGCAGTAAATAAAATAAAATTGCTAATATATATTTGTGACACTAGGTCTTACCTGGCAAATAATGCTCTGGTATTTCTAACGTCTGGGTCTTAGGGACTCTGTGGCCTGCTCAGTTTTGCTATCATATATATTTGTGCATATATTTGGCGTTTCATAGGAGCTCCATGATGCAAAAATGCAGCTTCAGACTGTATCATATCCTTCTCTATACACAGAATAAAATTCTTCTTAATTTTTGCCCCTTTCAGATGAAGATGAGGAAACAGCAACACCAGCTGAAACAGGGGACCCAGCGAGCAATTTATGAGGTACTTCATTTTATATCCACATATCTTTTGGAAACTTTTATGCAATACACCGATCGATGATCCGCAACCACATACAGCACTCTCTAGACAGGCTAGATAGCAAATGTTAATTTACTGATGGTTAGAATATTGATATCATAATAAAATATTTTACCTCCTTTAGAATACTAAATGTTTTCATAACCGAGATTACTGTAGAGGCCAACAATTATGCATTATTGCCCATAGCAACGGGCAATAATGACTGTTGCGTACCCACTACTGCAGTAATGAGAAGGAGCGGCTGGAGATGTTCCTTGGAGATGGGGCATATGATTCATAGTCATTATCGCCCACAGCTAGGGGTGATAATGTGCCCACAGCATTTGTTTAGTAGGGCAAGGTTGGTATAACTATGGCACAGGAGTTGTCCAAGATCGCATGCATCATCCAGAGATTTTGGAGTTGTGAATGTGATGGGGACATTGCCCTCCACCATGGGTAGGCCCTAAAGGATCAAGTGAAGGGAAACTGAGGGGAACAGAAGCCAAAAAAATGAAACCTGGTGTGGATAAGTTTTCACCATACATTATTTCATGGAGTTACTCCTCCATCCCTCTCTGATGGGAGAAAATGAGCCTAATCTCCTGTGAAAAGACCAAAAGCAGAGAGTCAAGGCATATGAATGCAGCAGGACAAGATAACAGAAGCAGGAGCTTACACAGAGAGGTGACAGTCTCAGAATGCTCACAGATGGCTCTTTGAGAGTAACTATCACCTGCTCAGGAAGCTTTTTTGAATGGCTGACCAGATTCAAACATTCAAATACAGGTTCAGGTAAACTATTATGGTACTTTTAAAAGGTCACCCTTAAACAGTTGTAGGAATTATGCCCTCAGAATATTCCTGGTTGATTACTGAATCAAGAGATGGACAAAAGTGCACATAATCTTTATTTTAGATACCACAAATGAGTTCTATAATTAATCTCTTGTTAGTGAGAACATATTGTATACCTCAACTATTGTACATATTTTATTATTTATCCATGGTAGTCAGTACTCTATCTATCTATGCACATTGAACACCAGTGTACCTAAGTGGAATCTCTGTGCTGCTTAGAAAGGAGTCATTCAATATGGGAACTGTTTTTAACTAAATATCTTGATTCCAGCTTTCATTTTACAGAACAAGGAGGTCAAACAAGGACTGACACATAAGGTGTGATGAAACACAACTTAATTTCTTCATTTGAAAATCGGTATCTCCCTAAAACATACAAAGTTCTTTGTTTCAGCTGCATGATAATCTATTCTCCTCCCATAAGGTTGTCATTTTCCAATGGATATCAAGTTCCTGTTTCCTTTACAGCGTAACAAATTTGTTCTGGTTTTCTTATACATGTACCTGACCGCCAAATGGTTTGTTTAACAGAGATACCATAAGATTCATGTTCACAAAATAGGAAAACATTAAAAACTTAGATATCCCAGATTTTGCTTGAGTCTTTAAGCCCTATTAGGTAGGTGAACGTTTGCCTACCTTTAATGGCGTGGATTACTCATAAATTATGTTATGATGTGATAAGCCAGTCACACACACATAAATATATATATCTATACATAAAAAGTTAGATATATCTTGATGGTTCATCCGACTAGAGTCTCTAAGAACTGAAAACTAAAAAAATAGGGCCTTCTGGATGACCGAGGGAGCTTTTTCACCCGTCTGCCATTTCGTTACCACAGATCTGGTTCCGGTCTCTCGGTACTGAGCAATATGATTGGCTAAACGCAATTCTGAAGACAATGTTGCAGCTGCCATTACAGGACTTGTGGACTTGGTCCTTCTGTCATAAAAAAAGTTTTAAAAAACTGAGTACCTGGGATCAGTGTAGGGACATCCTAATCCTCTGGTACCTGTGGGCGGGACCTAGGGGAATGACTTCCAAAGCCAAAGAAAAAAAGAAAATTGGTAGGGAGGGGCTGCGGGTACTGCTGTACTCTTGCAGAACCCAGCATAGCCAACTCGTGAAGTACCATGGAACGCCAGCAGGAGGGATAGATCAAGCTTCAACCCCATGGTCCCATGGTATCACGCAAACCTCACTAGTTACAGATAGGTTAGCTTCTGTATGGGCTAGGGTGACCAGATTTTGAGAAGCAAAAACCGGGACAGGTCAGACATAAAAGTAGGACTAAAGTTGTTCATGTTACTTTTATGTCTGTACTTTTATGTCTGGCCTGTCCCGGTTTTTGTATTGCCATGTAAATGCTTGTGTATATATGCGTGCGTGTGTGTGTGTGTTTGCGTGCGTGTGTGTGTGTGTGTATATATATATATTTTTTCACATGAATTTACAAGGCTATGTTATATATAATTATCTGTGGCAGGACCTCCACTCTGGGCCCCTCTGCCCTTCTCCCCACTCTGTCTTTCCTCTGCTGTAAGCACGCAGCCGACCTCCTCCTGTGCTGCCTGAAAGAAACAGATAATAAATGAAATCACTTTAGAGGCGTCTCTTGAAAGGAGTGCATAGTTTCATTTCTGCTTCTCAGAATAACCTTATCTTTATCACAAAAACTGTGATATTCATAGAAAATTAGGAAAAAGCATCGGGACAGTCCTCTGAAGACCAGAAGAGTCTGGGGAAATCCAGGACGTCTGGTCATCCTAGTATGGCCTCAGGTCATTATTTATTTAAAATATCAGAATAAGAAGAGCTACAGAAAAAGAATGGACTTACATTCAGCCCTCTTTAGCCATTGGCCTTCATGTGTTTTTAATGGTTTGGCAGTGCATGGAGAGATAGGCTGCCCATCAAGGCCTAGGCAACTGGTGCATGGGTACATTATCACATTTGTAGGTTATACTGATGGGGTATTAAGTGGCCCTTTTGTTAGATGCAGATGCGACTTGAAGTGTAGCTTGCAATTGAGACCTAGGTCCTTATTACGATGTCGGGCGGTTACACCGTTGCGGATACGGGTCCGACCGACCTGTGGAATTTTGATGCGACTGCACATGGTGCGGTCGCAAGCTCCCTTTTCTGTATGGGAGCTTGTGCTGCTGTTGGAAACCGGCTGCAGCACAAGCTCCCATAGATAAAAGAGAGTTTGTGTTCATCCCTGCACCGTGTGGCAGTTACCTCAAGGTGCCTGCCACATGGTGCAGGGATCAACAGGGCCCCTAACCAGAGGCCACAGGAAGAAGGGGGCCCTGCTAGGGGCCCCAAAACTTGCTTTCCGACAGGCTTTCCATGTCGGAAAGCCCAGCATGGAAAGCCTGTCGGAAACCGAGCATCGTAATCCGGACGGCATAGAACGCCATCCATAGGGATTACGTGCCGGTTCCGACTGGCAGACGGGCTCATTGAGCCTGTCGGAAGCCAGCTGGAATGTCCGGCCGGTTTCAAAACCGACAGCCTCCAGTGTTATGAGGCTGTTGGTTTTGAAACCGCGATAAGGCTCATAAAGTCTCTGAATTGCCTTCAGAGGCTTTCCGAGCCTCTTCGTAATGAGGCCTCTAGTCTGTATTCTTTGATGGATTTCTTTTGCTAACACAATGACATTTTAACTGCTGATATGTCAATTTTTTTTGTTTGGAAAGTGGATGCTATTTCAATTCTTTAACCGTTCATAAAGAGACGTGTACTCACTAATCACCCTTCTTCATTCATTTGATTACTCTACTTTCTGGATAACATGTTGTATTTACAGATTTTTTTGTTCACAAAGTAAATGTGCATGCACATACAATTTCTTGAAGATGCGATGAAAATACTTGCCTTTTGTCAGAAGCTCTCTACTATTCAATATTTTGCTTTGCAAGCCCTTTATGTTAATCGAATACAAAATTCATTTTTTTACATGTTTTCGGCCTACTTTCATTGTACATCTTAATTCTGTTAATTCATTCTGTTGAGCAAAGGAGCCCTAGTTCCAACTTACATATTGGTTTAGCCAAAGATGTTGCTTTCTTATTAGATTGTCTTTCTAGGACAACCGGGGCCAACATACATAGCTGCGCTCAAATTTAATTAAAGATGTTCCCTAATAAAAAAGCCAGATGCACTGGCTTTGCCAATGAATGTTTAAATAAAACATACATGCCATTGGTGTAGGATAAAATACACTGTCACCCATAATGTTAGTTACTCAAAGACAAGAATCACAATTATGTAAAAAAAAAACAATTTTTGGATGTACCATTTCCTCTTCCACCGAACAAACTCACACATATGGGTTTGACCGGTATCACTTCTTCGTCTAAATGAACTGCAATTTATGTAAGAGATTAGGTAGCTAATCATGCGCTTATTCTTCATTACGAATGACAACATTCAGGTCTCTGCTTAGTTAGTATTTTTTTTATTGTAGGTCCATGGGCAATGAGAAACTGTTCCTGGCATGTTGAATTTTGGTGTGAGGGAGCACAATGGGCTAACAGTAGCTCTTAAAATTAGAAAGAGTGAAAGAGTATAATTAAAAGTTGCCCATCAAACTAAACATTTGTACAATTTGCTCCTACTTCTTTCTAGATCTGTGGGATCACTATATTGTGGTTGAAAGAGTTACCTGCCCGAATATTGCATCCATAACATCAACTACCACTGTATCATCACAATAAGTAGATGTGGAGATAAGAATAAAAAGTTTATACTTCCCTTTGTATACTTACTTTGGCGATGTACCATTATTCGATGTAGTAGATGCAATATTTGTGCTGGTCAATATATTTTCCTTTGATGTTTTGATTAACATCCTCTCTGATCAACACCCTTTGCTTGAGAAAGTTTGTGCACTCAGGAAGTACCAAGTCATACTACTGTGTGATGTCTTCTAAACCCTCAACAAAAGAATAAGATTGTACAACCTAACCACTTACACACCATCAAGCCAATATCTCAACAGATCTGCTGGGTATCTGTTAGAAACAGATCACAGATGCCTTCATTTACCCTTAACTTATTTGTTCCCGATGCACCCTCCATGTCTTCCAACTGTGAGGTCCTCACAGTAGAGCTCTACTCAGTGAATGTGAACTAGAAACTTGTCTTCAAAGAACACATATCCAAACTTAAAGAACAAGGTGGGTATCCAGTGCTCTAATCTGCTCATAGACTAAATGGAACATAAGTTTTGTAGATACACAAATTAATGCATTGTTACTGCACTGTCCCACATAACATTTACCTCACAAAGCATAAATACAATACAAATACAAAGTATCATTTTTTTCTGTCAAAAGAGTTCAACCTCCTCATTGGAAATTGTAGCAAATTCCAGTTTTATATTCTGTTGCAAAACAGTGTCAGTCTTTCCTGCACTGCTTCAGCGCTGGTAGAAACACTGGCATTTGATGGAGGTTGTTCCTTCAGAGTTTTCACACATCATGTGAGAAATTCATACTCCCACTTCATATCTGTTTTCTGTACCAGACCCAAAGTAGACTCAACCTCTTGCACACTTTGATGGCAACTTTAGTAATGTGAGGTGCTGATCTTTACAAGGTCATAATATGTTGTTTGACACTTTCTGTTTGGCTATGAAGGAGGATGTGGTGGGCTGGTCAGATTTTGTTGTTCTTCTTTCTTGCTCTACAGCAGGCAGTAATGCATGTGTCATCCATTTCTGGTGGGGTGTGATACAGATTTGTTAAGAAAACATTTGCAACCTCATTTCAAACCTCTGCATATGTAAATTCCTTATAGGCATTGGAGGTTGGTAGGAAATCTGACATGTTGACAAGCGGTACAACTCCCCATTCTCACTGGGAATAATTGCATCTGGGACGGGTGAGGGATGCAGGGTATGAAAGGATAGGAGGTTTGCTATGTGCCTCCTTGTCAGTTTCTGTTTGCACCCCATGGCGACTGTGGAGTATATAGGCCTCAAATTGGGATGTGAACCTCTGTGAGGCCTAGAGAATAGAAAACAGATGACATGCTGCCTGCCTTAGAAGAATCAGACATAATATAGTAATCATAAGCAATACCTCAGTAGCACATAGACCTTATAAAACAGGAAATATAAATAAATGCTTCCTCACTCCCTTTACTTAAGGATAGAGTTGTTAGAAATATGTACAGCATCTTTATGAGGGCCACATATCAGATCCATACCAAAAAGTGAACTCCAACCCAAGTGTCTAAGTCTGTTGGTGCAATCGTTGGGGCTCTTGAGGAAGGTAGTGAAACCCTGAGAGTCTGAGGTAGGTAGGTAGGGTCTAGGCTGCTTGCCCTGACACCCCTCAATTAGCAGGTAGATGAAGAGCTACACAGTGGTTCTGGGTCATGATGTAGGATCATGGACTCTACCCCAGAGGGAGGTGGCAACCAGTAGTTTTTGGCACAGAGATGAGACAAACACTTAAGATCCTGTGAGGGCACAGCTGGGCGAGTAACTGCATCATGTGGGTAATCAGGAATAGTGGCAGAATGCTGCCAAGTCATATGATGATTAGAGACCGAAAAGGTCATGTAAACTGAACATTTCAGGATTCTCAGGGCTCTGGAGATCTTTATGAGGGGTCACTCTTTGGTGGTAACTTTGTTTGGAATTCATTAATCTAAGAAGTGACATTTCCCAGTGAAAGGTTTGTCATTTAGTCTGATAGTTACATTTCTCAACAAAGAGTCACAGAGGACTGTGAGGTGGGGACAGGAACATGAGGTATGTTACCCGTATGGAGTTATATTAAACAAATCCATCTCCTCTACCACAGACATCAAGCCTTAACATTTTTTTATAAGCATGTTTTGGCCCCTTTCACAGCAATTATCTGTGAGTTTGAATGAACAATGAGCCTGAATCAGGGCACTGGCAGGTTTAGCACGAGGCAAGCCGCGTGTTTGAAGGCCCTATGGGAAGCTTCTAGGAAGGAAGGGTGATGCAAGTAGTGGTAATGTAACATATTTTGGTTGAGTGACTAGGAGCCATTGGTGTTTGATTGGCTGAACCTGTGTAAATGGGAGATTACAAGTGTTGAATTTTCTAGACTATTGAGGGGTTGAGAGAGGCTCTCCCAATATGGAGGAGTGGCACTCATGGGTGGCGCCTTCTGGGCAGGCAGCATACCCATTGGAGAGACCCTGCTGAGATACTACCTTGCCAAGCCCAATATGGGTCGTAGAGATCATGCCTCAACCATTCGGAGGGGCTGTGTTAGGCTAGGGCCCTTGCATAATGGAGGGACCGGACCCTAGTGGAATAGCCAGCCCCCTCCTTTTAGAGCCACTGGCAGGCAGATTCCATGAGGTTCTGTATGTGATGCATCTTGTTTTCATTAGGCTCAAGTGATGCAGAGGGTGGAGAAAGTGTGGCAGTCAAAGACCTGCATTTTCTTTGCAGAGAAACTAAGTGGGTGCCACACATTGAATCACCATTTTGGGCTATAGACCCAGCTGGTCACTTTTAGGACACTTGATAGCCATTCTACTTTCTCAGAAGGAAAACCACACCTGTCGTACAGACTTTGAATCACAGCTGTTACAATTCACCCTGCATTTCTATGACAGGGATTCCAGGTGTAGCCCGACAAGCTGTTGGAACCAAGAGGAGCATGGAGGGGTTGGCCTGAAAGCGGTGAGCCTGATGGACATGGCGTCTCACTGCTTATTTAGCTTTCATCCCAGGGTAGATGTAAAACACTTCTGTGTGTTGTAACGCAAGGGAGGAAGAAGGTGCTCCTGACCGTCGAGGAGATGAGAAGGTAGTCACCTCACTATCATGACATTAGAGATTGTAGGAGGAGGTGCAGAAGGATTGCTTAAGCGTACCCCTTTTCACCGCGTGTATCTGCCATGCAGGCGGCTGTGGTTATTCTATATACATCTGCGGGCCTGCATCAGTGTCTGCGAAATACATTTGAGAGTGTAGCATCCAGGAACCATTGTGCATGTTGCTTTTTTCAGGGTACTTAAAGGAGGGTCTTTTCTGAGACGACAATCCAGCTGAAGGAAGTGACATCAATCTACATGGAAGTATGCAGGTTACACACATTTCGGTAGCACAGTGTAAGCTCGATCACCTTCTCTTTCAGTCACTTTCTCATCTGCATTCCACACAAACTAAACCAAATCTTTGGTTCACTACCAAAATCACCTTTTTCATTAACGTTTATGAAAGGTGAATAAGGAGAATGAAGCTGGATCTGACTTTTTACCAATTTTAGGGATAACGTATTCCTGTGTGCCAATTTTACATTATTATCTATTTGATATCCTTGTCTTTTTTAAATATCGACAATGATTTTATTAACTACAATAATTAAGTTGATTGAATTTGATTTTGGTATCAATCTCTCCACAAACTCCCTCCAGTAATTCAATCGCTGTTTAAACACGAAATATCTTGGAAGAAACTTGAAAACATTTACTCACCTCTAGAGACATATACTAGGTGCTGATAAATCTTCTTCTCACTGACATTAACTATAATCCCGGATCTCAATTCTTGTTTTCTGCCTTGTGCTCAAAGTTTCATTATCTGGTTTAAATTTCCAAGTCGACTTCCAAACCTTTGTTGTATGTGTTTGTAGCGAGTTAAAATTACACTAGGACAACAAAGGGCATTACACGTGTGCAATCTTCGGCATTCTTGCATTGTCATTCTGCATTACAGGGGGCTGACGGGTTTGGAAGTGTCTTTCACAAGGGAATTCACTGTGCTTGCATGAGCACGCTAATTAAAATGGATCTGGAGATGTGCTGAAACTTTAGAGGAGTGGCTAGGATATTTTTGGGACTGTTAGGGATATACAATCTTTGATATTGTATGTTGTGAATCTGTACATTTGTAGATGATGAAAGAATAGTAGAGTTATCATGAGTTGGTACTTGGAGTCACTGCATTTGTCCAAGACCTGGGACATTTTGGACCATTTTTCTTCTTTGGCTGCTAAGCCTGGCAGAGCTGTTTTTATTCTTTGTAATAGGATGAACAGATTCTCATTAAGCCGGTGGGTAGGCATGGCAGGGTCAAAGGTGCCCACATGAGATTCAAGGTGAAATGAGGAAGTCTAGACATTTTTTCTTAGATGGTGGTCCATGTTTATGCTGAGTCATTTATTAGACCTTAGATTTTGGGTTAATGAATTATAGTTTGTGGGTAGGTTTGCACAATTTCCTTCTGCTAGTATTTGAACTTGATCTGTAGTTGTTCAGTTGTGAAGCTGTATAGGCGGATGAAGCACTCTCATGCAGATTTGGTTGGTGGTTACTGAAATGTGCGGCAGCTGTGAAGGGTGCTCTGTGGAGCCATATTATGGACAAAGGCTGCATCTGCATCGCAGATGTTGAAACCTACCATGGAAAGGATGCGTAGTAAATAACGGAATATGCACATTTTGGTGGAGTCAGCAATAGAATCTGGAAGTTGTGCCCCATAATGAGGGCAGTAATTGTAACTGGTGCTATTTGTTGATTACACATGATATATTCCGATCTCTATGGTGTTGGAATATATTGGACTCAATAAATATTGTACCCCTTGGCCCTGTTGTCAATGGCATAGCAGTGCAAATCTAGCACCTTATGTGCTTGAGTTTTATGTGGCGGAATGAAGGTGGCGACAGTGTATAGCGTACGAGCACGCTGCACATTACCAGGGTCTCTGTGAATTGAAAGAAAGTGTAGGCCAAAGACAAAGACAAAAGCAAGCTTTTTTGCCCTCTGCTGAGGATATTAAGAGTGGTTAATGCTTCTAAATTTCCTCTGTACAATTATTGCCCTGAACCAAAGATGAGAGCCCCCAACAAGGAAAAGGAAAACCTATAGCTGTTAAGGCTCAACAGGCTGTTGGTAAAGAGTTATTGGTCGCTTTAATTTCAACACTGACAAAAACACACCTGCTCTGTCTGCTTGATGTCTCTACCACTGTGCCTAGAATGCTTGTAAGGAGTTGTGAATGCTGTTTGGTTTGAGCTTTCTTATTGGCTGAGTCAATCTCTGCATTCGGATCATGGTGCCAATGGGTGTTATTTTTATCCCGCTCAGTGGGACACCTGCTATCAAAGATGAAGGCTACACTAGATTGCAACTTTCAGACAACACACATTATAGATTTTCTACCATTTTGTTTGCCATTTAGATTCTAACAGCCCTTGCTTTTCAGGTTTTCTTTTTTTCCAGGTTCTCTTCCAGGTACCAAACTCACTTTTATTCCTTTTGTTATAATAACATTTTTACAGTTTATAGCACCTATGCAAAGATATACCTGACTACAAAGATTGTAACTGATGTTGGAAGAACTATGATTTTTACAAAGATCACCACCACCAATACTGAACAGTTTCTGGTTTACAGAATGAAGGACCCATGAGGTACAAGGTCTTCCTGTTGAAGAAGAAACATGTAAGATCCTATGTTGTATCATCGCCATTCTCCATCAAGTTGTGGAAAGCTATTGTGAAAACTTCATTTCATCTGGGTGTAGTGCATCAACACAGAATTAAAGTTCCATCTTTCTAAGCACCTTAATTTCAATCACTTCATCAGTTCTGTACGAGAAAAAGGGTGGAAAGATAAACTGAGACTCTGAATATCTCAAGGAACTAAATATAATTTTTTCTTTAAGCCCGGAGGCCACTGATTGCAATTTAGTAATGAAAACAGTCTTTTTCCTATGGAAGCCGATAATTTACTAATGAAATCAATCTTTTCCTATGGAAGCTGATAATTTACTAATGAAATCAATCTTTTCCTATGGAAGCCGATAATTTACTAATGAAATCAATTTTTTCATATGGAAGCTGATAATTTACTAATGAAATCAATCTTTTCCTGTGGAAGCCGATAATTTACTAACGACATCAATCTATTCCTATGGAAGCCAATAATTTACTAATGAAATCAATCTTTTCCTGTGGAAGCCGATAATTTACTAACGACATCAATCTATTCCTATGGAAGCCGATAATTTACTAATGAAATCAATCTTTTCCTATGGAAGCCGATAACTTACTAATGTGATCATTCTCTTCCTTTAAAAGCCAAAGTTGCCTTTGCTATTGACATTTCTCCCGAATGATCGCATGTCTCTTTCAGGAGCTCACTTGATGGACAGTTTTGCTAACTACATTTCCTGTTTTTGCTTCCCTGCTTCGGCTCCTCTTCTAATAATTAATACTAATTAATGAATTCTTCAACTCTTCAAACATTCCAGATTTATATGCCGTGCAGTATCCCAAGGGCTGAGTAGACATGTGTATGTATGGATACATATCCCTTTTAAATATGTGGCACTCTCAGTTAATAATGCAGTTTCTTTCCCTGTCATTGGCTTTCCAGCAATGTGTGAATCCACCGTAACTGCTACATTTGCAGTTGATTTGTTTTAATGAATCTCAATGTTTTCCATTTAGTATACTTTCAGCCACTGTGATCTTTCTAGAATTTGTATTCATGGACAATTACGTGTTCCTGGTCTGTTCTTCTCTGTTTCCTATAGGCTCTTTCAACGTGTCTCAAAGGTCTGTCTTAACACCTATATATTTCAGTGTGGTTTACCATATCTCGGAATACGTCATGTTTTTCCTCTGATCCATCTCTGTTCTCTCTCTAATTAACAAATCTCTTAAGGCAGTATGTTTCCTAATGAAATGCATCTTCTTATCCCTCAGTTCTTTGTCTATTTTACTCTTGTTTCGTGCATCTCGGACCTCTAGGGGAGTGTGAGACTCACATTGTGTGATTTTTTTGCATAATTAAACAAAACTTCAGAAAAATATGCAAAATTTCCCTAAATGTAAAACGTCATTCAGTGCTCTACAAACACTCTCAAAGTGCACCCTCAAGTCCATTTCAGGCACTAGAACACATTTGGCGCTAAAAAAATTGCACAAACTACAAAAGCACTGCCTTCTGGTCATTCATGATGTTCCAATTCACTTGTGCTATTTGCCTATTTGCCCCAGAAGGGCACATGATTACACAATGTGGCATAATAGCGAATTTTCAGGAGTTTCACATGACTAGCTAAATGAAAAATTCCTGAAAGGACACATTAATATGTCAGCATAATGGAAATTTTGCCCTGGCCAACGAACCCCGTTAAATTTGCATTGTGCTCCCTCTCTACTTTGTCTTTAGTAACTCACTTTATCCATCCATGCTATTTTCACTTTGTGTGTCCCTGTGTCTTAATACTTCAATTTTGTACGTTTGGAATCAATTCCCCAGAGTCCACTCTGCGGTGTGGTGTCTTTTATAATTTGTGATTTCGCTTTTCTAAACTCCTGCCAGAACTATCTGGTATTCTGATCCCCGTGCATATATTTTTTCAGGTCCCACTATCATATCCATGCTTTGCCATAGATTGACTGTGTCATTAACATCTGAGGGTGCTCCTCTCATCTCCATGAACTCCATCTCATCTCTTCTGAACTATGTTTACTCTTTTGTTTCACATATAATTACATTCCTCCGTTGCTCCATTTGCATCAACTGATTCTTCTAGGCTTTGTAGCGTAAGACGTTGGAGTCCATCTCTTTTAATGCCTGATCAAACAACCTAATGCTTGCAAAAATTCAAAAATTGTGGCTCATTATTTCTTAAGCTAAAACAAGATCATTCTACATGGCACAGAGCTTTTCTTCACCCCCAGAAGTGAATTCCACCTTCTGGGTTTAATGACTCAAAGCAACTATTTCCAAAGATACTAAGAATTATTCTTTGCGCTTGCAAGATTTGATGTGACCATAATACCATAAAATCCTCAGAGAAGTGCCAACCAACTACTTGAAAAGTCGTCATTAGCCTGAAGATTCAGGACCACACTTTACATATTAAAGGGGCAATATGAAGACTACAGAGTGAGTACGCCATTATGAAGGCCCTTACAGCCCGCAGAGGAGCCCCACCATTTCAAGGAGCTCTGGTTTGGCCCAAGCACGTTAGATAGCTAAGGGGTGGCCATCCTCTATGACATTTGCAAGCCTTGAAACCTTGTCGAACGTGAGGCTTCTCTTCATTTTCCCTTTGTGCCTCCTGCTTTGCAATCCCAAGAGCTTCTGAACAGAAAATATTGTGTGATCCTAAACCTATCAATCCCATTGGTCACAATGACTATTATATCTCTGCAGCCACTGCAGTCTGTCGACAAGCAAATTTACAGTGAAATTCCAAAGATGGATGATCAGGGACCTAACAAGGTAGGTTCTCCTTCCAGTCATTTTTGAAAATGATATTGTTTGCTGGTGCATTAAATGGTTTAGAAGGCAATAAAAAGTTTTTTAACCTTAGCTATCGTAATTCTGATAACGTCAATATGAATGTCCATAAAGATGTTTTTTATTTACACAAAGTGAATTATAGCTAGGGTTATTTATACAGTTTACCTCCTTATGTCTCTATTCTACTTTTGATGCAAGACAGAGGTTCATGCACACCTTGGTTATGGAAAATAGTTTTCGCCCTCGCTTTAAAGTTCATAAAGTTGTGCGTGCAGATCGGGTATCGCTCTCTGATCATTCAGTGTAGGTAACGACTGAAAATAGCACCATCCCATGTACGAGCAGTACGCGGATTGCTCCTCGTTTGGCAGTGTTCACTTCACACGAACTGCCAAACGAGGAGCAATCCGCGTACTGCCCGTACCGCTGACACCGGAATACAATATTCCCCTGATGAAGGGCTCCCAGCAGCCCGACATGCATTGGGATTACCTAATTGGAATATAAACTGGTGTTTCAGTTTCGTTGTTTTCAAAGTTTATCTCCTATCGAATCAATGTGGATTATAAACTGCATGTATATTGAATAAATTCGATTTACGAAAACAGACTAATCTGCTTCAAACCTATTTATTATGAATTAACGGACACCAAGCTGTGCATTGAGGGGACACCCCCTCATGGGATGGTGCTATTTTCAGTCCATTCTACTTTTGAACACTTTCCGGGGTGAGAAGAGGGATATTTTCTGAGCGCTCCTGAAGGAACGACAGTGGGTTCGACTTGGTCAAGAGATTGGGAAAGCACCTGTCACTTCTACTGACATATTTGAATTCACACGTGTTGAGTTGTAGAGGCTCCTGGGTCATACATTTGCTGAGGCCACATCTTTCAGCTGATAATTTGAAAATTTTACAATAAGCAAAATGTGCAGAATTTCAGCATTTTAAGTAACAGGAAATTTCACTCGATTTGGGCCACAGGAGGCTAGTTTGAGTACAAATGGTCTCGTGAAAGATACTTTTTCCTCGAACCAGAAATTTTCCCCTGCATCAATTTTGCCTGAAAATTGCCCGAGATGTCTTTGTGTCCAATTTTCGCGTGACGGGGATAATGGTGTTTGGCATAATTTTCTGGTAATGTTCGCCTATTGGGAAAAATACAGGGGCATATTAGCAAGACCCACGTTAAAATTATCGCCGTTTTAGCGGCAGGAAACTGCCGCTAAAACGGCGATAATGGGCTTGCTAATATGCGTTATGGAATTCCAATAGAAGCCCAGGTTAGATGTCCTGCACTGCCTCTCTGTTTGTTTTTGCAAAAGGATGGTTGCTTGGAAAGGTCTGTAGGACAAACAGTTGAGAAAGCTACACAAAGATGTTAAGGGACTGAGCCTATGTAAGTCAGATTTTCTCGTATAAAACACCTATAAAGAGCAAAATTAACATACTTGGCTTCGTTGACTCAACAGTAATGATAGAAAACTTTACGACTACTTAAACTGTTTACATAACCTGCATTAGTAAAAATAAAAATCTCAATTTAAGTAATTCTACACATGCTGTGAAAGACGGGGAGAGGAGTTGGCCTAACGGCTAGGGCTGTTGACCTCGAATCTGGGGAACCGGGTTCGAGTCTCGGCAATGACGCTGAACATCCTGTGATTCTGGGCAAATCACTTAATCTCCCCATGCCTAACAAAAAAAATAAATGTACCCTCCTGCTATGTAAAGCGCTATATAAAACTTTGTAAACAAATAAAGATACATAAGCGCCTCCCCTTTCCTCTGTGTTAGCAGTACATAATGTGTTATGAGCCTAAACTGTATGGTGAAGGCCAATTGTCATATGGGACACAAAGTTCAGTTTAGTGCACTTTCACGGTGCTGTGTTCTTTTTCATCACAGTGCAAAAGAGAAGGAAGGGTTTATGTTTCAAAGGCAATATGAGCAGGAGGATGTTGCCCTTAAATTATTTATTGGCAAGGTGAAAATAGATTTTATGTGAGCAGAAAAATGTAATTTTGCACACACACACTTGAACCAAAAGAAGCCAGTTAACCATGTTAACCGACGCCCAAAATGCAGACCTAGCACACTTGATGTTATGAGGACCAGGCCAGTGCACAGATATGGACTGCGCTAACCTGCATTAAGGGCTCTAATGCATGCCAACATTATCAAATATATAGAAATGTGTGCCCACACACGACACAACATATATCTGCTCAAATTGCTTCAGCTAGGAGGGTGTTTTCCTTTTGTCACTGGAATGTTTATGGTGGTTGTAAGAAAGAGGCTTCTCCAAAATTGACCTTCTAGAGACCCTCCGACACTACTGGTCAAATTAAAAAGAAACAAGGCTATTTCCTCTGTGCTTTTAATATTTATTTATTATTTATTAATAGATGCATCATTTTCAGTTCTGTATTGCAAATGTGGGTTCCATCTTAATTAGCCCCACTCGCTCCATGAAATACATAAGGAAAGAAATGTATAAAATCACCTGGTTTGCCCCTGGTAAAGTTTTGGGTGGAGCAGAGAAAAAGACCGGTTGCCATGAGGGATGCTGTCAGATGGGACACCGATTTTGGGCCTTTCTGCCTTACAGGTATCCGAGGGAGTTTATATTGCATAACAAATACTTTTTTATTGCTTTTGAACATTTTAAAACTGCATACATTATCATCATGCAACTCATTATTTAACACATTTTCATTTGATAGTTTATCACAAATACACATTATTCAGCCCTTTAAGCCTCTAAACCTTGGGAATAAGTCCACCAAACACCGCTTATATTTTTGGGGACACCATCTTGATATATATACATATGCCTCCGTATTGCACACCAGTCCACACCATGCGTCCATTCCTGTATAGAGAGAGCTTTGTTGGATTGCCAATGATTTGCAAAGTTTCATTTAGCAATTAGCAAGTCCATTGCCACCAGCACCCTAGTAGCCTGTCGACCACCCACTCATCCATTAAGCCAACTAGTGCAATCTTTGCGTCAGGCATGGTTGGTCCACCCACGATCTTGGACATGGTGGGATGTATGTGTGACCAGTGATGGATTATTGATATGACATCCCCACACGGTATGTTACAAGGTGCCTGTCTCCGTCCTACATCTAAGACAGTGGGGGTCAAGGCCCTCCCTCTTTTTGCTCAGTCTAATTGGGCTACAGTATACACAGTGGAGGAATTTCAGCTGAATAAGCATCAACCGCATGGACACTGCCAGTACCTGATGGGCCATATTCACCTCAGGATTTTATTAGGTTACCAGACACTAGGATGGTTACTTGCATCTTAAGTACTGATATCTGAATTCTTATACACAATTGATAATGAAGTAAAAATTCCAGAATGTAGTGGATGTAATCTCCAAATTATTCCTGATATCACAGCAGTTTACACATTTTTTCTCATTACCATTTCAAGAAGTGCAAGTTACAAATACTTTAAATTCTCTTTAGGGAGTTAATTTAAAGTGATCTTTGAATACATATGATATAGTAATCCACTGGGCTGTCAACTACTGTTTACATGGTTTTATGTATATGACAGCCATTACAGTTGTCCAAAACCTACATCATGGTTGATTATCATTCATCTAAGAACTTAAATGTTTATAAGTGACATGTTATTTCCAACATACTATGAATGCAATGTCGAAGGGTATATGTACTGTTTTGGCAACATAACTATGTATGTTTAGACCCAAGTAATTCTAGAACCATTGGGATGGTTTCATTAAATACACAGATGGTGGGTGACAGTGGGCTGCAGCGGTGGGAGTGGAAGGATACGCATTACCTGCTGCTCTCCGTATGGGCCATCTGTGTAGGCAAAGGATGTGGCAGTGGTCCCTTGTAAGAGGGACAGCTATACACAGAATCAACCCTCTTTTTTTGCTTGAATATTTTTATTAAAGATTTCATAGAGTTGAAAATGATCCCCAGAACACGTCAAACGCAAATAGCTTCGCCAAGGTAACATCCAACAGCCAAGAAATAAACAATGAAATGTCCATTAGGACTCGAACCTAGAATGAACACACCGAGTGGGGAAGAATTCAATGATAACAGGAGCCTCAACAGTCAGTGAAATCAGCAAATCAAGAAATCAGAATCAATCTTCTAGCCTCTGCCGTTCCTTGAGGGTGTTTACTGCTCCTTCCTCGAATGCTTCCCGCTAACATTGGTTGCTTTTCAAGTAAGTATGATAATTGTGATGCTGAGCAATGGATGACCCAGCATGTGTTGCACAGAACCCAAGTGGTCATTCCAATTGTTAGTGCATGGTCAAGCGGCAAGTACATAGTGCAGGAATGCAACTGCACCTAGACAAGTAGGAAAAAAACATCTCATCCTGAAGCTGTTTCCTCAGTCCTAGTACCTTATTGCAACTGTTTACAAACAGTTCAGTCTGGAGCCATCTCCTTTCCACTTGTTGCAGGCGATTCTGTACTCTTTCTTGTATTCCACTACACATCATTATGCCCTTTCAATTAATCAGGATTATTGAAATGAGTTTACATTTTTAATGAGTTTATAATTATGTATGCTGATTTTTATTAAATAGTGGGGTTTCACTAGATCTGTTTCAAAAGTAGTGTGGTATCTCTGAATGTACTGAAGGTCTGATTTCAAAACATTAGATTGAGAAATACACCAATAAATAGGATTAATGTACACTTGCATAAGATAACCATATTTACAAAAGTTTAAGACACAAGGTTAGTCATTGATACCTGAGCGCAGAATGTATGTCTCTGTAGCTCACACTTTCATACATTTTCTCTTAAACATAATTTGTGGCTGTTCCCATGTGTGTCAGTGAAATAGCAAATTACAATGCAATTTAGGAGCAAATTGGTGGGTCTTTATAAAATTTACAAGTGCATTTCCACACTTACTTATCTTCATGTTACAACTGCAGGCCCATTGACATAATTGATATAGAAACTAGGGTAAGGTGCACAGATCATCCCTCAAATCAGAGGTGCTGGAGGAAGTGTGAGCACAAACAGTAGTCATCAGGGGGCGAAAGGTTTTTTAAACTTAATTTAAAAATGTATTAAATGTACTATACCTAAACTGACATATATTACTTAATGCATTAAATATGCAATCTTATCACTTATCAATAAAGGCATGAGTGTGTACTACACTTTTTTATAAGGCAGTCATTAGTTATGCTAGCTTAGGAATGGAGGTTTCGCAAATTCCTTCCGTAAATACAACTAACAAACAGATATTATTTATGACCATTTAACAAAAGGCCAATTTTTTTAACTGGAGGTCCGAGTACACTAAACACACTTTCCAGAATACCTTGGTGACCGTTGTCACTTGCAAGTGTCACTTATCAGCCAGGGTTTGGTTATGAATTTCATGTGGGAGGCAATACTAAGAAAATAATGGACTTGAGGATGATGTATGACCATGCTACTTACAGTATGCCATATGCTCAACATTCAGGCAAAAATTGGTTCTCATTGCCCATTTAGATTCAGCTCTTCTGATAACCTTTGGCAAACTTCACTGTTGTCATTCATCCTATTGCAAATGTTTTATACTGTTACACATTGATGAAAATATGAAGTAGGCAATCTAGACATGTGCATTATGTCCAACTTCCCTGTTGGATCATTTCAGCCTGCACAACCTAGACAACAGAAACAAGGAAAACCAGATACAAGCAGGATATTTGTATGTGCAAACGCAAACAGGCACACACTGTTTATCCAAAATGCACAATAATATTATAAACATGTTTATTTTTAAAGTGACTGCTTTTAATTAGCCACTCACACTGCATTGTTAGTGGAAAATCCTGAATATTTAGACCATTTTTATTTTAAATTCTAATCCCAGCTGGTGTCATGGTTTCTTGTTTCCTTCTTTTTAAATACATGTGTTTTGTACATGTTTTAAAAAAAATTAATTTGGCTGAATACTTCAGTGTGTTCATGCCCCATGTGATGCCATTAACTACAACACAAGCCATTTGTATGGATATATTTGGGACAACAAGCAAACAATTTAAGTGGTATTGTGCACATTGTGTAAAGATATTTAGTTATCACGTTTATGTTTGCTATTTTGATCAATAGAGTTTAATTTTACAATGCAAATTGCTGTTGTCTGCAGTTTATTAAAATTCATCAGTAGGTCATCAATTGCTGTACCATCTCTTCGTTTATAATACAGGACATCATTTATTTTTTTATTTAGGAATATGTTTTTTCAAACACAACTAAATTCTTGAACATAACATGACATTGCACAGCTTACAGAAATAATTCACAAACAAGAACAAGAACAGTAATAGCCAAACATGCAGACCACAGCTTATTTATTGAGACAACGTCTTCTAAATAATACTTCCTCAACAGATCGGCACCAATCTGTTTATGTTTTTAAGAAAGTATCTCTCCAACGTGTTAGCTGTTTTATATCTAGTAAACTGTCTTTATTGTTTAGTGACTGACTCAAAACAATATGTAAGTTTATGAAAGGCATAATTGTGTGATATGCAAAAAAATGACTTGAGAAATTATCATTTCAGGCATGTCAACATTTTCATGAAATGTCGAGAAATTGTACGTGTTTTATCTTTATTTTATACAAAAGTATTTTTGGCACTATTAGACCATTTTTCTATGTGAAAAGGCCTTCTGAAAATATCAACTGGCTGCATAATTGCAGATGTTTATGTGAGGAATGATATGAGGCTTTGTTAAATTTTGCAAACACAAGGAGATGATGGACGGAGCACCGAAACTTTTCAGACACTCACCCCCAGTCACAGATCTGGGTTGAATCCATCATCGTTCTTTAGCTCACTTTGCCACCCCAGTTCAGACACAGCTATATGCGAATCAGTCTTGACCCTGTGCCTCATGGGAACAGTCCAGCCCAAACTGCCAAGCCATGTCTTCCCTGGACTGAAAACAAGCATCCTGGCACCGGTTTCGGGGTAACAGCCCTCTTCAGCCAGTCTAGCTTGAATCCAGTGGCAAAGTGAGCAAGGGACCCACATCTGGGCATACTCTGCCAACTTAGGGCAAACAAAGCAAACACAAGGAGATGATGGACGGAGCGCTGAAACCTTTCAGACACTCACCCCCAGTCACAGATCTGGGTTGAATCCATCATCGTTCTATAGCTCACTTCACCACCCCAGTTCATACACAGCTATATGCAAATCAGTCTTGACCCTGTGCCTCATGGGAACAGTCCAGCCCGAACTGCCAAGCCATGTCTTCCCTGGACCAGAAACAAGCATCCTGGGACCGGTTTCGGGGTAACACCCCTCTTCAGCCAGGCTAGCTTGAATCCAGTGGCAAAGTGAGCAAGGGACCCACATCTGGGCATACCCTACCAACTTAGGGAAAACAAAGCAAACACAAGGAGATGATGGACGGAGCGCTGAAACTTTTCAGACACTCACCCCCAGTCACAGATCTGGGTTGAATCCATCATCGTTCTATGCCCAGATGTGGGTCCCGTGCTCTCCATGCCACTGGAGTCAAGCTATCCTGGCTGATGAGGGGGAGGACCTGGCCTGGGAGTTCGGGCTGGACTGTTCCCATGAGGCACAGGGTCAAGACTGATTTGCATATGGCTGGGTTCAAACTGGAATGGCATGGTGAGCAAAAAAACGAGGGATTTAGGCCCAGATCTCTGAACTGCGGTGAATGTATGACATTGTTCTACAATCTGTCCATCAATTGTTCTTTTTGCATTTGTCACCCCGAGTGGGACGGGTATGCCCAGACATGGGTCCTGTGCTCTCCATGCCACTGGAGTCAAGCTATCCTGGCTGATGAGGGGTGAAACCCCGAAACCAGTCCTAGGATGCTTGTTTCCAGTCCAGGAAGGACCTGGTCTGGCAGTTCGGGCTGGACTGTTCCCATGAGGCACAGGGTCAAGACTGATTTGCATATGGCTGGGTTCAAACTGGAACGGCATGGTGAGCAAAAAAACGATGGATTTAGGCCCAGATCTCAGCACTGGGGTGAATGTATGACATTGTTCTACATTCTGTCCATCAATTGTTCTTTTTGCATTTGTCACCCTGAGTGGGACGGGTATGCCCAGACGTGGGTCCCCTGCTCTCCATGCCGCTGGAGTCCAGCTGTCCTGGCTGATGAGGGGTGAAACCCTGAAACCAGTCCTAGGATGCTTGTTTCCAGTCCAGGGAGGACCTGGCCTGGCAGTTCAGACTGGACTGTTCCCATGAGGCACAGGGTCAGGACTGATTTGCATATGGCTGGGTTCAACTGGAATGGCACGGTGAGCAAAAAAACGATGGATTTAGGCCCAGATCTCTGTACTGGGGTGAATGTATGACATTGTTCTACATTCTGTCGATCAATTGTTCTTTTTGCATTTGTCACCCCGAGAGGGACGGTTATGCCCAGACGTGGGTCCTGTGTTCTCCATGCTACTGGAGTCAAGCTATCCTGTCTGATAAGGGGTGAAACCCTGAAACCGGTCCTAGGATGCTTGTTTCCAGTCCAGGAAGTACCTGGCCTGGCAGTTCAGACTGGACTGTTCCCATGAGGCACAGGGTCAAGACTGATTTGCATATGGCTGGGTTCAACTGGAATGGCGTGGTGAGCAAAAAAAACGATGGATTTAGGCCCAGATCTCTGTACTGGGGTGAATGTATGACATTGTTCTACATTCTGTCCATCAATTGTTCTTTTTGCATTTGTCACCCCGAGAGGGACGGTTATGCCCAGACGTGGGTCCCGTGTTCTCCATGCCACTGGAGTCAAGCTATCCTGGCTGATGAGGGGTTAAATGTATGACATTGTTCTACATTCTGTCCATCAATTGTTCTTTTTGCATTTGTTAAATTTTGGACAGATCTTTGCTCTTGTCATCTTTGCTTCCATGGTGCATACCATGGCAAAAGGAGCAAATGGATATGTATTTTGTTGGGCCAAAAAATAAACACAAGTTAAAAACTTGTAACATTGTGAAGCAAAACGTGAACAATTGTGTAATGTGAAGCAACAAACTTCAAAAAGAAAGTTAGGCATTAACAATAATACATTGATAATTTAAACTCAGAAAACCTAATTAAAACTAGACCCACATCTTATACATTTAGAGCAATGCAAATATAGTCGAAAACCCTTTGTAAAATAAAACAATGCCCTCAAGCAAATGTCTAGAAGAAGAGTGAATCAATAAAACGTTGTCGTTCTAGAAGACCTACTAATGCAAGCCATTGCAAAACATTTCTGTGTACATAACTAACATAGCTAAGTATCATCTACACCTGTAGCTGTAGGTGATCTTATTCAAACTTAATAATTAGAGAACATTACCCACTCTGGAGAAGTTTTTTGTGGAACCATTAATGTTTCTTTCTTTTCTCAGATATTTACATTTTTTAATAATGTTTTAATTAGTCCTGGTTGAGAGTTCGATAACGCTGACATTTCATGTTACACTTGTTATGCAAAATGCCCATGATTATGCTATTATGCCATGTCGCATAATTGAGATTTCAATTTGCGTAAAAATCCTATTGCAGGAGCATGGGTACAATGCAAATGAACCGAAAGAGAGATCTGCTTTCACAACACTTGTATTTCACTCTTAATTGTCTTGCGCTAAAAGCGTCCTTCTGTCCAAAATAGACACAGGGACGTATTTCACATAAAAAGTAATGCAACAGGCCATTGCCACATTTCACATAAATTCATGTAATTTTGAGGCATTTTGTGTAATTTCCATAGAGGAAATAGCCCAGATTTACCCACACCTAGTTTGTTTAACGACTTTATTTTGATTTTCAATAATAAAAAAAACAATAATCGTCATTACCAAGAACTGTGGTTTACACTTTTTCAAATACCTTATATTCACTGCAGGCCAATACATAAACAATACATTGGACTACATATGCACACTTTGGTGTGATAATTTAAGCCATGCTTCTCCATCTGTGGTGCTGCTGGAGTGGGACTCCATTATATGGAGGCCAGACTTCTGAATCAAGTCCAGGACCTGACTGGAGTCTGATTCCATCAATCTGTCTCACTTCATAAATATTTGAAAGGAAAGCCACATGGCCTCAAATTTCTCCATTCTGTCATGAAACAGCACATTTAGTCTCTCAAATGCATAGATAGTCCACATTTTGCCCAACCAGTAAGCCTAGTTTTGATATTCCTATATGTATTGCTCTATCCATGGTAAAAATCAGTCAGACTTCCTGTTAGTCCGAGGATCTACATCCAACCTATTGGGATTCAGGATCATTATTAACAATGTATGTCATTATTGACTCTCATATATACCATATATTTTCTTCAGCTCAATCAGAATAAGACTAAAGTCTTGGTGTATAATTAGAGCTAGGACCTTACCAAGTATTTTTCAATCTCTCATTACCCATATGATTCCCTTATATTATTATTATGTCTCCCATTTCTCCCCAATATCTGTATTCTGTCTTATTCTCTGATTTCAGATGTAATCACCTGTAAGAAGTAAAAGCTATCACCAAAGCCATTTTTTTCAATCAAATACAAACTAGTCTTCATTCCATTCATAAGGATTTTCTGCCAATAATAACAAGAGCTTTAGTCAAGTCTGAGCTTAACTATGCTACTTATGTCTATGTATATCTACTACTTTCTTCAATCTGTCTTCTTAAAATAAACACAGATGATGAGTGTTTTTTTCGCATTATGACTTTAATACTCTACATTCCATTGGTCCATCCATGGATTATGGTCATCCCAGGAGTCCAATTTAAATGCTTTTGCTGCCTTCAACAGTCTCTTCATATTAAACCATGTAATTTACTTAACACCCCTTCTACTGCACCAAAGACTGTTAGAGCCTAATGTAGAGTTTAGCAGATGAGATACACCCTCTCAAATGTGACTGTTATCCCGTCTGCTGTATTAGAAATGTATTATCTCCATTGGCACTTATAAAATGGCAGACTGGAAAACCTTAACATTTGTGACGCAGTATCCCATCCGCCAAACTTTAAATGAGGCCCTTAGGGGTCACCATTTCTAACCCTGAAACAAGTATTTGGAATTCCCTCTCTACCAGTCAGGGCACATCCAACTACTATTTTCTTCATACCTTTGCAGATCTTTAGTAGCAGATCCGGGGTTCACTTCAAAAGCGGGAAAAGCATGTGTGTTATTGGTTACATATAACATGGTATTAACAGAGGTCCATAAGATTCAAAGTATCATGTTCCTAAAGTGGGTTGTTACAGAATCAATTTTGATATGAGGCAGGCCAATACTGTGATGGGTTAGCATTTTATTATATTGAAATTGCAACAGTAATTCAATAACATTCAGAAGATGACCCAATTGAATCAAAATTAAGATAAGGTACTGTTGCCCTAAAATTAGCATTGACTCACTATTAGAATTCCCATTGAGACAGACAAATATGGAATTAATACTGATATGGATGGAGTACATTGTTAATATTGAGAGTGAAACTCAATTAGATTAATATTGACATTGAGTCCTATTGGTCTAATTTTTTGTTTGTTTGATCTGTTTATTAAAGATTTTTTGTTTTGTTTTGTTTGTATACATGAATACAAAGTAGTACATTGTCAGGGAAAGCACCATACAGAACCAATAGGTAGTCATAAAATCCCGATAATTAAACAACAATATAGCTGCTTGGTTACATCATTAAGCATAAACAATATAGGTAATAACACTGAGCATATCCCTTCAGCCATAGCATTTCCTCCCTCCGACAAAGAATCTGAACAACTGCATTATGGTGCACCGTAACTGCAACTTATACAACATGCAACAATTTGCATAATCACGTTTCGTATGGCTTCACTCCGCCATATCACAAGTATCAGTATATAGATTCAAACTTTTATATGAAAACACCAAACATGGGAAAAAACTTATCGGGGAAGGGGAGGGAAGGGAAGTAGGAGCCACAGAAAGGGAGAGAGGGGAACCAAGGTCCCCCAGCGTCATAGAACAAGGTCTCTTCAACTACTCTAAGGGTTCACCATCGGACTGCTGGGAGTAAAGGTCATCCAGTAAAGTGGGCAGATGTTTTAGTCAACATATCAACATACCATTTGGCACATGGGTCTACTTGAGCCAATTTCGCTAACCGTCAGGAAGGGGGACATCTAATAGAGCCTCCGGCACCAGCAGCCCCTGCAGCGCACACAGCATAGTATTCCATTCAGTGGAGATAGGAAATTTACGCAAGCCCAGCATATCCTCCCGTATCAGGGAGACCGCTTCTGCCTTCACCCAATTCAGCATGGAGAGGAGCCAAGCTTTCGTCGGAGGGGACTCCTCAGACTTCCACTTACGAGTAATCAATCGCTTAGCCACAATAATGCCCAGATCAAGAAACCTGGTGGATGCTTTGTGTTTTTTATTTCTGGAAAACACACCAATGATGCACGACTCCCATGTCCTCGGCACCTCCCTATCTGTGCAGGTGCCCAACGCATCCAGCACCCCTTCCCAATAAGTCTGCAGAGCGGGGCAGGACCAGAGCATGTGTAAAATATCTGCATCTACCATCTTGCAGTGCGGGCAGCACTCATCTTGTCTATTAAAGTACCGATTGATTTTATCCAGGGAGAGATATGCCCTATGCACAATATAAAATTGGATTAACTTGAAACGGGCGTTTGTGGGGGCTTGTTTGGGGCTTTCCAGGACCATAGACTATTCCTTTTCCGAGTAAGACCTCCCCCGGTCTGCCTCCCACTTAGCTCGCAACGGCGTTAAATCCGCGAGGGTATGTCCCCTGATCGAGTCTGCGAACCACTTCACCAAGTGGCATCCTGTGCCCATAACATGCACATATTGCAGTAGGAGGTTCGTCAGGGGTTCCTGCGCTACGCCTCCCCACCAACGTCTCATTGCGGCCGTCCAGGAGGCATGATTCAGAAATTGGCCAGGGGGTACACCATCTTCGTTCGTGATATCGAGAAACGGCCGTAGTGTTCCTTCTTCATATAAGTCTCCTAGGGTGGTTACACCAGCTTCCACCCATGAGGCAAGGTCTATACTCTGAACACGTCCCCGCACGGTCGGCATTCCTAATACGGGTACACCGGGTGCATATGGTATTACACTTCTGGTAAGATGCAGTGCCCTGCAAAAGCATTTCCCTACTATCAATATCAACAAAGGAAGAGGTTCATTCAGTTTGTTACAGGGATGGAATAAATAAAGGATCCTGTCTAGGGAATACGGAGGATCCTGTGCCGCCGAGACTGACAAATGAAGCTCCTCCACCTATTTCACCACCCACAAGATTTGAGACGCCAGGTAGTAGTGCTCCAAGTTGGGCAGGGCCAGCCCTCCCCTTGAGCGAGGAAGATATAACTTCGTCAATGCCACCCGGCATCGCGAGTTGTTCCAGATAAAATCACAGGCAATCTTCTCCAAAGATTGGAAGAAGGACACGGGTAGGTGGAGCGGTAGGGTAGCAAAATATTAAAGGAGACGCAGTAACATTACCATTTTGTTTAACTCCACCTTACCTATGACTGAAAGGGGAAGTGTCTTCCAGATTTCAATTTGAGACTTGAGCGCTATAACCTCCCTTGTGATATTTCCATCCATAAGGTCTTGTGTGTTATGGTAGATACGAACACCCAAGTATCTGAACGCCACCGGTTGCCACTGCACCACCGTCCCATTCACTATCCAACCCGGATCGATTGTAGTAGGATTAAACGGGTATAGACAAGATTGACCCCAGTGTACCCCTAGCCCAGACAATGATGCAAAAGATTTCAACGTGGCGGGGATGACCTGCGGGATCGCCAGGACATCTTGTACGTACAACAAGATGCCGTCTGCATAAAGCGAAACGGCATGTATGCCATCCCAAGGGGTATCCCCCAGTCTGATGCTGAGGTGCGTAGTGCCATCGCTAATGGTTTGATTACCAAAGCGAAGATCAGGGGGGAAAGGGGGCATCCCTGACGAGTCCCCCGTTCAATCACAATAGGTTCGGAGAAAAGAGATCCCAACCGCAATCGAACCGTAGGGGCCCCGTACAACAGCCCAATAAGGCTTAGTATATAGGGTCCAAATCCGTAATGGTGGAGCACGGCAAACATGAATGACCACTCGACCGTGTCGAAGGCCTTCTCCAGGTCCAGCACGACACAGCCAGCCGTTGGCCAGTCCACAGTAGCACAACTCATCACCCTAAACAGTCGCCGTATGTTAAGCGATGTACTGCGAGCCGGCACAAACCCATTCTGGTCCTGGTGGACCAGTTGGGGAACCAAAGGCCCCAGCCTACTAGCTAGGATGCCCGCTAATATCTTATAATCCCCATTTAGGAGTGCCAAAGGATGATACGCCCCCACAGATATAGGGTCCCTGCCTGGTTTGGAGAGCGTAATCAAAGTAGCCTCCGTCATTGAGGCAGGGAGGGCAAGAGATTCAAGCGCCTCCGTGTATACCTGGAGCAGCTGGGAGCTCAGGGGTCCGCATATGTTTTATAAAATTCGTGGGGAAGACTGTCAGGACCAGGGACCTTGCCGGACGGCAGAGTCCTCATTATTCCTTGCACTTCATCAAGCGTTAGTGGGGCATCTAGGTCAAATCGCTGTTCAGGTGACAAGACTGGGAACGGGAGGCGCCCTAAGAATTGCTGAATCGCTTCTTCCGAGGGCTGTGGACCAGCTTTATACAGCTTCGTGAAATGAGTCATCAGTACACCATGGATTTCTAACTGTGTGAATCGAAGCTCTCCACCCGGGAGCGAAGAGCCGTAATCAGCCTACCCCGTTGCTCCTGTTTAATCAGCTACGCAAGGAGAGGCCCGGAGCGACCCGCTCTGGCATGTATCGACACGGAGTGCGCTGCAAAGTTAAGGCAGTGCTGTCATTCAAGAAGCTCCGCGTGTTTCTTTTGCGCTACCTTGAGGTTGGCCAGTCCCCCATCATCTGTCACAGCCCTAGATTCCAACGGCAACAAGTGTTTTTCCACCTCAACCAGATCTGAAGCTACCTGTTGTCGCAGCCCACAGCCCAACCCCAAGCATTTCCCTCTCAGGGTAACTTTCATAGCCTCCCACTCCACTAGTTCAGAGGAGGCAGTCCCTGCGTTAAGTTCGAAATACAATCCGATCGCCTCCCCAATCGCCTCCCGAAACACAGGGTCTTCCAACATGGCCGGTTGCAGCCTCCATGTGGGAACACCTGGGACCCCGCCCTCCCAAGCCAGCACAACACAGTGAGGGTTGTGGTCGGAATGCGTGCGCCCCCAGTACTCCGATTTCAAAACATACGGGAGGAGGCAGGGGACCCAAAGAACCTATCCAGCCTGACGTGTAAGTTATGAGGTACCGAAAAAAAGGAATATATCCTCTCCCCGGGGTGATGGTGCCTCCAAACGTCGATCAGGTCCCATCCCCGCGCCCATCCATTCAGTGCCACAGAATTGGATGCCGCAGCTGTGGTCCTGAGGGGGGGAAGGATCTATTGACCTCCATGTCTAAGACACTGTTAAAAACCCCCCCCCCAGCAACCACGGGATCTCACACCACCTCCCCAAAACAAGAGACAGCTGACCGAAAAACTGGCCCTGGTCCACATTCAGTGCATACACATTCCCCAACAATATAGGACGCCCATCCAATTTACCCTTCATCAACACATATCTGCCTTCTTTATCCGCATGTGTCTCGTCTACTGCTAAGGGTGTCCCCGGGCGTATCCAGATAAGGGTCCCCCTAGCGAACAGAGAGTAATCTGTAGCATATATTTTACCTCTCCATCTACGCTGCAATCGGGTAACCTCCGGTGCATTCAGGTGAGTCTCCTGCAATAACGCTATATGCACATTGTGACATTTTAAATAGGAATACACTGCATATCTACGGGAAGGTGTGCGGAGGCCCCGGACTTTCCAGGTAAGTATCATGTGACCCATGGCAAAACTAAGAATAGCACGCCGCAATGAACATTAATCCCTCTGCCCCAGAACTCGTTGTGTAGCAGTCTGATGTGCACAACAACATTTTCCGTATCTCCCCACCGGGCTCCTGCAACAGAAAGGAAATGGGAAGTACTAACCGGGGAAGGAAAAAACCATATAAGGGCAACCCCCAAACCATCAGGGAGTCGTCCAAACACAACAGACAGCAACATAGCCGCCTGTCCTACTGGCTCCGAAAGGTTGTGGAGAACAGGGGAGTGTGACACCATGCAGGGTACATTCTTGGAGTCCCCACCCAAAGAACATACTATAGGCATTGCCATAGCCAAACCCAGATTAGAAATCAAGAATATCAACACCCCCAGGAACCTTTTGACCGACCCCCACCCTACATTATAATAACACACAGACCCCAGAGGACATCAGGAGCCCACCACATCAAAGCAAACAACAGCACTCGGTAATGTACTTTCAGATCAGCCAGTTTCATACAATACCATCCGCTGTTTGGGGTGTAACGACCGGCATTCTCATAGATGCTTTATCAGAAGAGTCCCCTACGGAAGAGCCCCCATCCCCTGATGTATGATAGGAAGTGTTCGCTCTGTCTTCGTGTGGCGTTGTTTCTGCCATCTTCTCCGCAATGCGAACCACTTCCTGCCACTCTTTACGGATTTGATCTGGACCAGGCACCGCCGTCAATCCCGGGAACCGCCGTCTTGGCCGGCGTCTCCGAGCACCTCTATCACCAGCTTCCCCAGTCCATGCTATAGCAGCAGTGCCCGCAGAACTCGGGCTAGAGTACAGACCCGATGTCTCCAGCCAGTCCCAGACATCCTGAGGTGTGTCAAAGAACCTGGACTTCCCATCCGAGATGACACGGAGCCTGGCCGGAAATAACAGCGAGTAGGAGAGATTGAGTTGCCGGAGTTGACGCTTCACTAGTACGAAAGATCCCCGCTGACGCTGGACCTTCATTGTGTAGTCCAGAAAAAACAACACTTTAGCGTTTTCGTACTGGATGTCATCTAATTTCCTGGTCTCTCGAAGGATTACGTCCTGATCTCTAGAGTGTAGGAGCCTGAAGATGAGTGGACGCACTCTGTCTCCCGGGGCCGGTCTCCTGCCCGGAACACGATGCGCCCTCTCGATGGTGAAGAAGGGGGAGAATACAGTATGTGGCAAAATGGTCTTGAGCCAGGATTCCAAAAAGGTGACCACATCTTGGCCCTCTGCACCCTCCGGCATCCCAATCAGTCGGACATTATTCCGCCGGGGGCGGCCTTCTGCAGCTTCAATGCGGTCCTCTAGGTACCGGATCCGAGCATCGTGGGCATTCTGCTGTTTGTCTTGGAACTCCGTGGCAGGCTTCAATTCAGCGATCTCCTGTTCTACAGCTTCAGCCCGATCCATCAGATTCCGATGATCCGCATGTAGTAAGTTGAGGTCCAGAGCCACTTTGTCCAGTTTAGATTCCATGGATGCGCTAGAACGCTCAATGGCTTGTAGTAAAGTATCCAGACGATCATCATGAGCCATTTGTTCCTTCGTTGATTGCGGTGGGTCAGCATCACAGGCCCCCTCTGCCTGTGAGGAGGCCCTTGACCCAGCCCCCCTAGTACGTTCCATTATCTCGTGTCCAGCAAGACACGTCCACCACACCACTGGAGCCTCCCGTGGGGTCACTCTACAGCGGCAACCAATTTAACATCAATCTGCACTCCCTGAGATCATGATCTCACACCGGGTCCACGCCGCCCACTCCTCCTGAGCGGTGTCAGGGGTCTTTTCCACTTGCACTATCATCAACAGGGCCCAGGGGTATCAACTCACCCCACCGTGCAGTTGTGTCTCCGGTTAAATGCGTCACACAAGAACTCCCACCGGTAATACACTCTCCGATGGCTCCACCGCTTCTAGACATGGCTCCGGTAGCATGAATATCTGAAAAGTCACACACTCATTGTGATGTCTGTCTTCATGGATGAGGTGCTTTCAATAAACCTCTATTTGGATCCTATCTTTGTGTGCCGCTTCATCATTAAGAGGATCCTTCACTCATGTCCCTGGCACACACCGGCCGTCTGAATTCAGGCCACCAGTCAATTGGACCAACAGTGGGGGTCCTTTCCTTCCATATGATCTGGCGCAGGCCTACCAGGTCCTCCTTATGCTATGTCCACCTCCGAGTGAACACCGGCACCATCACACCATCTCTGTGAAATACTCGCGTCAGCTTCCCATTTGTAATATTAGGCGATTGGCTGCCCATGAGCATTCCACCTCTTTGGTGGTGACAGTCAGAGAGCCGCGCACTTCGTCTTCAGGCCGCGGCCGAAGTGCGCACTGTCACATTCACATCCAGGACGGGCTTCACACAGCTCACTTCGCCCCAGGGGCTGGCCGCCTTACACACCACTCCGCTTTCCTGCAGGGACGCGATGTGAGCAAATCCAGGGCCAGCTCCGTCGCCCCATTCAGCAGATCACGGATGCGACCCGTCCGCCATTTTTTGACTGCCTACGCAGCTATAAAGTTCCTCGGCCGCGATAGCCCAATTAACAATGGCCGGGAGTGTTCCGGGGCCGGTACGTCCCCCGGTTGTCACGTACTTCTCCTCCGCGGGGCACACCGTTTACCACCGATCGGGTCCGGAGACACGTTGGCCCCGATCAGCAATGTTTCATACGACCTCCCCAGTCCGCAGGTCCGCAGCTACACGTCTGCCCCTCGCTCCGTCTCGGACCACACGTCCTCCGGTCCTCACAATGGCTTCCACAGGGTCCCGGGGGTGTCTCTAGAGCATCGCTCACCGTCCAGTTCTGCCAGTTGCCAGCCTTGCAGGATAGTTGTATCGGATTACGGGGACAGAAGATGGAGCGCCACTAAAACGCGTCCGCCATGCTGCCCCTGCTGACCACGCCCCCTTGAGTCCTATTGGTCTAATCTTGAGTTGGCAGTACTATTGAAAAAATATTGAGCCAAAGGTAATATCAAACTAATATTTACATGTAGGTACTATTCGTTTCATATTAAAATGTACATAATATTGAGAATGTGGTAAATCTAAATTAGAATTAACACAAGAAAAAGGTACAGGTTTAATGCTTAAATTTTGGTACCTCTATACTAATACTGAGATGTATTGAGCTAATATTTAAATAACGGGCACTCTTTGATTAACATTGGATAAATAGTGAGATGAATGCACTTTTGACATGAATGTTTAAAAAGATTTGCATACTAATAGGTTTACCTAGTAAAGGAATAGAACCATTTTCAGTTTTAATGCATATCTCAGGACAATATTGTTTTTATTGGTGCAGATGTACCATTGGCTATGAATCACTGTAACCTGAAGATGTAATTTAAATACACATGGACGACTAAGAATAAAAAGGATAAAGAACAGAAAGATTATAGCACTGGCAAAGTAACATTTTGGCCTACCAACCCTGGTGCTGAAGTGCACTTCTTTTTAGACATATGTGTACATGTGATCAGTAAAATGCTGTTACTCCCAGTGCAACAGTGCCAATGTCTGAAGTTGGCTGACTGATTGGTCCATGCTCTTTGTTGTGCTGGGTGGAAGCAAAACACAAACGGCTGCTGAAGTGACCAGTGGATGAAGGGAGCTGACCCAAAGCCTCTCCATTTGTATTTATGTGTACACTTTTTATTTATGATTTTATTTATTAAGTGTGGATAGTGAGACAACTAAAACTGTCCCTAAGCTGACCTAAAAAGGATGCCCTTCAAGATAATATAACATAAACTCAAATGAACACAGAACACTCAGTATCTGTGTCTCATGCAAGTTCCAGCCATTAAGCCCCGCTTTTCTCCTAGTTTTGTCAAAACTCCCTTCCCAATGATGTATGGAAATTAATCTCAATATATTATGTAATGTTAGAACAAATTCTCAGAAACAGTTGCTTGCTAAAAATTACTCTCAAGCACAAAATTAGTTTGTCAGTTGATTTGGTACTGCACAGACCTCACTAACCATTGGGATGGCATTGGGTCTGACCTTTGCGAAAGGCAGTTTGTTTGGTTCTTAGTTGGGTGTGGTCTGTAGTCCACCTTCCAAATAGATTGCTTCTAGAAGGAACTGTGAAAGCTCATAGGGACTGTAAACATGATATTGGGTGAACCTTGCAGGGCCTCCCAACAGAAACTGTAAATGAAGGATTTACTTTATACACAATGGGTTTCGAAAGTGTCTTTTAAGAACAAGGTAGAAAGGGATTTAAAAACAAAACAGAATTTTAATATTTATGCTATACAATTAGAACAGAGATCATCACTGCAGGTAAGGATGAAATTCTCCCTGCTGTGACATAACCTGAGAGGGTTTAGGGATCTCCTTGGTTAAATGACTGGAATTTGAATATTAAGACACAACTAAATTAGATTGTGATTCTGGTTGACGCTGGGCAATGGTATGGCCAGGCGAAGGGGGAGAGCTACTGTTGGTAATGTAGTTTAGAGACTGAAACAGCCAAGATCAAGAATGTTACTAGCTGTCGCTTTGGTAAAGTTGCACCTGAAAATGAAATTATGAAAAAGCTAAGGAACCCATATCTGTAAGTGATATTTGCTTAAGTAATTTAAAATAGGTAAGAGTTATTGAAAAGTTTATGAAGAAAATTTTACATTTTAAACTTGTTTTTTAACTTTTGAAATCTGATTTGGATGTGTTCTTCCTGAAGTGTAAATAAACTAAAATTTAACTGTGAAGTGAGGAAATTTTGCATGCCCACATATCTCTAGGAACCATCTTATTTCTTATCGATTTATAACCTTTTTTTCTTTTTCTTTTCAGAAAGAAGAAAGTGTCTACACAGTAAGTAGCTAAACATCCACTTTATTAGGTTGTTGAGTTTCACTGTAGTATGTGTGGTTACTCTATTGTTCATTACGGTCTATGGTTTACCTAGTGCTATGTTATGGGAGCTTACCTCAATGACACACATGGAAGCTAACAGCCTGCCTGTGCTATGCACAGTTCGGGCATTGGTGGTGGAATCAGCCACTTTGCAGAGACAGCATGTCTCCAGGCAAGTGTACAATATTGATTGCTATTTAATGAATTTCAACACAGCTGCAATGGAGTAGGTAGCTAGTTAAGTAAGTAGTCAAGTGGAGTAATCCTATATACTAGACCAAATTTGATTTGCAGCATGTGTAATATAAATAGCTAGCTTAACCACTAGTTTAATTAAAGCAGAGTGTGAATTGTTCATTGATAATGCTGATGCATTGTTTGAATTACTGCTAGCATGTTCTTTATCTGTGCAATACATGTATTCCAGATCTTAGCACAGTGTACAGTGGAAGATATTACCATACCGAAATTATGAACACTGTACAATATGAAATGATGTGACTTGTAGGAACGTTTAGTAGTCTATCAAATAGATGAGAATCAGACAGCCTTTAGACAAGAGCAGGAGTGCCAGAGATATGTGAAAGGTGTGGAAGAATATACAACAAAAGCAAATTAATGACAAAGTTTGGAGGAAAGAACAAAATATTCTTGAAATGGGAAGAGGCACCTGGAGGGGAAGACTGGATAAAGATAGTTTGGGAATGAGAGAGAAGTGGCCTTGATGTAAGGTTACATAAATTGGGATAAGGGAGGGTAGCTAAAGAGTGACAAGGCATACATTCATATGTAAGATATTGGAAAATTAGATGAATCTTTTAACGTAAACAATAAAAAATCAGATTGAGTAAGACGTATACAAAAAGAAGAACATTCACAAGAGCTGTATAGAATAATTAAAAATAGAATCAAAAGGATTAAGACTAGTAAGTAAGGAAGAACATTAGACAAGATAAGAAAAAGTATCAGAACGAATAAGGCTTTAAGCGGCATTGACTACAATAAGAGAACACATTTTCAGGAATTTCTGAAGATGGAATTCACAATTTGAGATGGAAGAAATATAATGTAAGAACTAGGAGTCAAAATTACTTCAAGGCTTTTATCTGAGAGAGATAAGTGAAGATGAGCAGATGAGAAGAAGGTAAATTGTGGAAAAAACAAACAACCATGGACTTAAAGCACAGTAGAAAAAGAGAAGCTTTGTTTTAGAAAGATGAAGATTAAAATGATATAGTGTAAACAGTCAGAGAACATCTAGACATCAACATTTGTGAGACATTTAGAAATAGTGTCATGAGAGTTAGCAGTAAATGAGGAAAAGACAAAATATAGTTGAGTGCCACCCTTTTGAAATGCTACAATAATTGAATATAAGCAATAAGAGGCTCTTTATTAAATATTAAACAGGACCACCTGTTGAAATAACTTTATTCAGGTTGTTTTGTTTAAACCATCAAAGTATACAAAGATAAAAAGTTCATCATTTTACAATAAAATAAGTTTCAAAGATTGAATTCAAAATATACAATAAAGTGACTGGGATAAAAACGTGCATTAAAAACATAGAAAAACCGAGGTTCAGATTGGCAACCTTCCAGTTAATAGTCACGCCACAAACAAGAGTATTAAGAAAAAGCTTATATACAGTACACAAATTCATTATTTCCATTGGCCAACATATCACAATCAAAAGAGTTTTTTTCTAATACTAGCAATCAGTGCAACCTAGGATAAAAACTTCTGGCGAGTAATCCAAAAGTAGAATAAAAAACGACTAACAGCAAAGACTATTGGCCCGGATGTACCCGTTTTTAAAATCCTGTATGCAATATTGTATTGCCTAGATCCACGTTTTAAAGAGATCGGTCTTATCCACCTCCTGCGTATCAGTTGGTATTTGATACAAAAGAAAAATACATGTCCTTCAGTCACTTTTGTTCTAGCGCAGGCAGGACATAGGTCTGATAATATCCTAGTAGCCTCCTTGCTGGGAAACTTTAGAAGCAGGTTGCCATATCTGAATCTAGCATATAAACTTTTGGCAAGTGGTGGCGTGATTTGATCCAGGAAAAGGTTCAAATCATGGGCATGGCTTAGCATCTAAGAATAGCGTTGTTAGGCGGCCATTAGATGATCTAGTAGCATAGCACTCGCCCACAACCTCCCAATACCTGGATTTCATTTTTAGTAGGTCTCCATTAGTTGTTTTCTCTGGGTGTTCCCATAGATCAAGCATATTCATAGATTTACACCAACCTGCGATATGCTTGAACCACGGTAATTTTTTAGCACCATTGGTCATCAATACCTCCCTCATAGAATAACAGTAGTCAGAAAGCTGGGGAGTCGTCCACATGCGTAACCAATAAATAAGAGGTTTCAGTGAAGCCAAATCACCTATTCTCTTCATCCCTAGATCACAAAACAGGGGAACCAGTGGGGTAGTAGTGGGTACTGAAACGAGTGATCTGACAAAAAATATTTTCGCAGATCGTTAATTTATTTACATTGCTGTGGCCCCATATCTCTGCTCCATACAGAGCACCACTTTGGGCTTTAGCACGGTAGACTTCCAATGCTGGAGTTAAAGATTGAGTGTAGGACTGCTTATGAAATCTCAGTATTGAATTAGACCTATGGCACAGCATAAGATAGCTCTTATCTAATTGTTGTTCCCATCTGAGTGAATCACTTAATCTTATAACAAGGTAATCAAATTTTTTTACCCGCTCAAGAGGTTCACATGCAATCCTAACCTTGCGTAATTCCCCCCGTACTTTCCCAAACACCATATATTTTGTTTTCGCAACATTGAGTTCCAAACTCCTGTCCCTGCTGAAATCTAAAAATGTATCCACTAAAATTTGTAAACCCATCGGTGTGGGTGATATAAGTAAAGAATCATCTGCAAAGAGCAGGATTGGGACCTTCGCGCCATTCAGAGTGGGAGAATCATTCTTACAATCCAGCAGTCTACACGCCACGTCATTAATAAACAGAGAAAATAGTGTGGGGGCGAGCACACACCCCTGGCGCACCCCATGCTGTATTGGCATTCTCTCTGTTAATTCCCCATTTTTCCCCCACCTGACCTGGGCATAATTGTCCTTGTGTAGTCTAGCTATCAAGGTTATCAGATCTACTGGGGCACCTAGATCAAGCATTATTTGCCATAGCATCTCACGCGGTACTAAATCAAACGCATCTCTCAGATCGACAAATGCTACATAAAGTTTCTGTTTTCTTAATAGCACATACTTCCAGGTTAACAGGGTGAACCTGAAAGCCTGATCGCATGTGCTAATTTTCAATCGAAAACCTGCTTGATATGGAGACAGTATTGCATTATCCTCTATCCAGACTTGAAGTTTATCCAAAACTTGTCTGGCAAAAATCTTTTGTAAATTGTCGATCAGGCTGATGGGTCTATAGTTGGAAGGGACAGAGGCATCTCCCTTTTTGTGTATGGTGATTATCTCAGCTCCCCTCCAAGTTGCCGGAATATCCCCACCAGCCGATATACAATTTGACAGGAGGTTTATATACCGGGCCCAAATCGTGGGTTCTGACTTATGTAAGTCCCCTGGTATCTGATCAGGGCCAGGGGCTTTACCTGCCTTTAGTCTGTTAATTGCTGACAAGGTATCTTTTAAACTGAAAACCAGTGCAGTTCCAGTCATGTTCGTGGCAGGAAGGGTGTTAACAGTGGTCTGATCGGCTCTAGATCTATCCTTACAACCAGATCCCCCTGCCTTGGAATATAGTCTTGAAAAGTGTTCCACCCAAACCTCCGTCTGAATATGGTAACTAAGGGTATTTGCATTCTCCAGACTTCCTTTTGCGATGATGTGTCAGAACAAACGACTGTCTTTACCTTTTGTAGCTAATACCAGATCTCGCCAATTTTTGTCTGCGAAGTCGCGCTTGGCTTCGGTGAGTGCAGCTTTGTATCTTTTACGTGCCAAAGCTACCCCAGACTGACTACGCTCCTTGACAGCTAATTGTGGTGCCCCCTTTGTTAGCTTGCATTCGCTGTCGAACCATTTATTGTCTAATATGCTAGCAGGCCTTCTACCAGAGCTATTTTTAGTGAAAACTATTTGGAGGGCATCGTAAAATTCCCTGTGCACCGATAGTAATGGAATTACTTCAGAGAAGTGTGCACAGTCCAAGCTGCTGCTCAAGCCCGAAAAAAAAGTATGAATAGCTCATATATCCTGGTGTATAGCACCTGGTCTGCTAGGACTTTAGGCCAGGAGACTTTTCTGCGATTGTTGGTTACAAGAGGCTCTTCTGCTCTAGAAATGCAACTAGATGGATTCCTATCCAGGGCAGTGCCCAACATTTTTAGCAGCAAAGGGTTGTGGTCGCTGTCGAACCTCTGAGCAATTATCAAATCCTCCACCAATGACCAGATTTTTACATCAACAAAAATATAATCAATAACACTAGTGCTGGCACCCCGTTTGAAAGTGGCCTGCCTATTTAAGTCAGATACGGTTCTCCCGTTGCATGCCCTCAGGCTCCTTCCTGTAATCAAGGCTGCAATCTGCAGGGAAACAGATGTTAAGCGGTGGCTCTGGTTACTAGCTGCCAGGCTAGGTATGCCCCACAGCTCATCCTCTTCCTCAAGTAAAGTGCTTAACAATTGGGAAGGCTCAAAGGAAGCATTGAAGTCCCCAGCAACTATAATTTTGGAGTTAATTTGATATACTCCTACCAAGTCGTCTAGTAAAGATAGTACTGGAGATTCGTTGCTATAGGACTCAGACCTGGCATAGATGTTAAACAAGGTCAAATTTAGGCCCGATGGAAAAGCAAGCTGGATCCCCAGAATATCTTGAGATTTGATTGTTAATTGCTTGTACTTGCAAGCTAGAGTATTCCTCACAAAACTTATCTGCCCCCCGCTGGCTCTGCCCATTGTTTTAGGTGGATTAGCTTCTACGCTGAATGTGGAATAACCATTTATATGGACTCTGTCTATAGCCCAAGTCTCCTGGAGAATGCAAATATCGTTTTTGCCTATATAGGAATGCCATTCCTGATCTTGAAGCTTGGAATGGATCCCTGCCAGATTCCAAGAGATTAAGGTTAAATTATTATTTGCGTCTGTACTAAGTGTGGATAGACATCCATGGGTATCTACATTACATATCAACATATTGCCGCTGGTCGAACAATCCAGTCGGGTGGATGAATAAAGTTGCAACAGGAGTGCTACCTTGGCTATGCTAGCAATATTGTTTGATAGTACATCAGTATTTGGTACCGAAAGCAGATTACTAGTAAACAGTTCGGTAGAGTGGCTGTCGCCCCAGGATTTAAGAGTAAAATCACTTTCACAGGCCATATGGTCTAGCAGGGGGTGAAGAGAACCTTTTAATTTCCTTATTTGGCCACATACTGAAGTAGTTGAGTTTACTTCATCCCTTATACTGCTACAAGATGGTTGGGTTAGAGTGGTTTTGTCTGGCTTTGCTATGCATATACTGCTGCATTTTGCATGAGACGATGCAGGGGTAGGGAGTAAGAAACTGGTAATATTCCCTAGTCAATCCACATCTTGTAATTGAGAAAAGGACCCCTCCCTTGGCTTGCAGCCCTGTAATACATCATCAGCTCCTGGCCTGCAATACTTAAATCTAATGGATGATTTATTGGGAGGGTTTGTCCTGATATCTAGGGCCACCAAGTCATCAACCATACTAACATCTTTTAGTGTGAGTTCTATCACATCGAAAGCTGAATTCTTGGGGGAGCTCCTTTGGGCACGGAGGATGTAATCTTAATAACCGAGCGACAGCCTCTGATGTGCCTAATCCAATGGATAGATTTATTTATAAGTGATTCTTCAGGTTCAAACTTTGCATAGGGCTGCAATTTGCGTACATTTATCATGGTGACTTTGTTTTTTAAATCATTTGGCCTACTTCTGGGGCAAGGGGAGGGGATATTGTTCCATCCTCTGCTGGTTAGAATACATTGGGAGTTAAAATTCCTTAAGGGATTCAGTTGCTGCAATTGACGAGGATTAGATATACTAGGGTTACTCGGAGCACCATTGCTCCGTTGATGTTGAAGATTGGCCCAGGTATTTTGCTGAAGGTGCTGAGGGTGCTGGGGGTAGGGTTGATGAGATAGAGACCTGCAATTCTTACTTTCTGCCTCTTGGGCTTCATGAGACCCCTATGAATGATGAAGATCGTGTAAAAGGATAGGCTGTTGTATTCCTAATTGTTGCGTAATCTGGGTAGTCTGGGTGGACTTACTATACTGAGTAGTTGGCTTGTCAGTGTCTTTTACGCATTTAAGTTTCTCTAGTATTGAGCCCAACCTAAATATGGCAGTTTTTAATTCTCCCACTTCTGTTCTTAGTTCGTTGATTAAGGCAATGCACTCCCTACTTGTGTGAGCTGGAAGTCCAGATAACACAGTCTCCATAGGGAGACTGGAAGGGCAGTCAGAAACTGTTACATCATCAGCTATGTCGGACAATGGTAAAAAGCGATTGCTACAATGAACAATATCGCTATTACAAGAGGGGGGATAAATCGGGCGCATCCAGTCTATGAGACTTCCCCTGGGTGACAACCTTGGTCACAGATTGTGTGGCTGTCTTCCCAAACATGCTCGGTATATGCGGCTGAACAGTAGGAGTACCCAAAGATGTGGAGTCCAGGATAATTGGAGTTTCTCGCAATGCTGGTGTGTCTGAATGTAAAAAATCCTCACACTCAACAATTAAGTTATCAATTCGATCAATTACGCAGTTCATGCCAGCAGATTTAACTGATCTTTTAGTTTTTTTTCGTTTTCATGACAGCGGTAGACCCCTCGGCAGCCTTCCTCTTACCCATAATTAGTGGACCACCTGATAGGAAGGGGCTGGTATCAGAAAAGAACATAGTGGAACAGTGTTAATAATTGGCGGACATCTTGGCATGAGTATATGTTTGGCGTCCATCAAATAATGGAGTCTATATTTGATAGCATTTTGAGATGCTAGTGGAGAAGCAAGTATAACTTATGTCTGGGTACCAGATAATTTTTCATATAGTACCTATGAGGATATAATGGCTTTAGTTATTTGCAGGTAAGGTGTTTCTTGAAAAGGTTGATTCCACAGTTACTTTCATAATTAGTGGAGTGGAGTCAATTTTAATAGAAGCTACATAAGCAGGTGTCATAGCCGTAGTTACTTGTGCATGAAGTATTCCTTGATGAAGTGTGTCTTTACCTCCCTAAAGGAATAGAATAAAAATGGCTATTATTTGTATTGGCATGGAGCTCCAGAGCCTACGTGCATTGAAAGAGATAGCTTGTCTTCTAGTCTTCTCCTTTTGTTATGTGCATTGCTTTGGACAACAATAGCTTGTCTACTCGGAAGGCGTATGTGGTGGAAAGTTATATTTTGAAAGTAATACCACAGATCTCATCTGTGATGTTGCAGAGAGATCCTTGGGTGTACTTTCTTAGTGTGGCCAGGTGTTTGAGATATATGCAAGTAGTGAATTGCCTACGTTATTAGGGAGAGGATCAATGTTTGAACAGGAATCCTTAGGTCTGACTTTGAAGAAGAGAGAGAGCTTGCACCAAGTAGTCTGGGACCACTTAGAGATGTGTTTCTCGAGGCTGTATTTGAATTTATGAGATACTGCGCTACTTGGCAATAAGGAGGAACTCGGGTGATTCAGTTCCGGACAGCAGTTCAAAATCCTAGTTTGAGTGCTTGAAAGGCAGTCCTACCATATATCACTACTAGATGATACCTTGAAGTAGAACTGTGTATGCCCTCTTATTGATCCATGTTGATGTTATTGCAGGACAGGGGTACAACGTGGGGTTCCATGTAACGGATGAAGATGACCAGTGACATGATCAAGTCCGAATAATAGTGCAGGTCATGGTGTACACCATGGCTTCCATTAAGGTGCTCATTCGGGTGTTCCAGTTTGTTGGCTGTCTAGGAAACTATACACAGCAACTGAATTGCATTCATGAGGCAATTATATTAATACAGGCTTGCTGGTTAAGAATTTTGAGTCTAAGGAAAGAAATATGAGGATGAGGAAAATTGAATAGTCATTACAGGTGATAAGATGGGCATGTCAACCACGTGAATAGTGGCTGTCTCAATATTGCTCTATGACATGAATAGTGACTGATAATGCTGTAGGCGGGCCTTTGATTGAGTTACTTGTGTAACTGGGTAGAGGTACCTTCTTCATGATCTTGCCAAGGAAGGGAAGGTGCATGACCACGGATATTTAAAGTTGCTGCTTATTTTCGAGAGCAGCCTTCTTCTACAGTGTCAGGATCCATCCAATCTTGAGTGGGTCTAGCAGGATGCTTTTGGTGAGAGAGATCTTCTTCAAAACAACCACAATATCTAGAGTGTCATTACTCCACAGAAAAGTATCCCGATTGGTGTTGTTGCAGGTGATAGTACTCTGATTGGCATATGTTAATTCTCAATGGAGCTAATATAATCAATATGGCCTTGGGGTGCATTACTTCATGGAACAGTAGTCTAATAGACATTTACCCTAATGAATTTTTCCTGTTAAACATTAATGAATGCAACCTCATTTTTTAAGTATGATTTTATGAAACAGAAGTGTCGGCAAATATTAATTGAAACAGTCATTATGATCATTATTCAATGGATGAGCATTCTCATTGGCATTATTTTATGTAACATAATTCTGATTTTCATTATTAGTTCATTAAAGAGTACTCATATTCAGAGGTGTCATTCCATAGACCTGTATTTTTTACATTTTTTAAAAATATTTTCTGAAGTGAATTATTTCATAGAGTCAAAACTATTGATTAACATGCATAGAACCACAGCTCAGCAAAAGAGGCCACTTCCTTAAGATAGCAGAATCTATCAGATCGGTTATCACATTAAATTGTGCGCTTAATTCAATTCAAACCTGTCGCTGGCTACTGTCTATTGAATTATCAACATTATTCACGCTCTGTCTCAAATAAATTGTAGGGTTCAGCTGGGAAATTTCTAAGGTTCTGTGAAAATAAACATAATGCAAAATGATGCATCATTTGTTTCTAAATTTTAAAAGAAAAATAAGGCCTGATTTAGAGTTTGGTTGATGCAGGACATCCGACAAAAATAGGTAGGGTCCCGTTCACCCTATTTAGAATGTGTGCATGTCTATGCCATCTAAATAGGACAGACAGCACTTCTGCCGCTTTTGTGTGCATGTCCCACATCTTCCAAACTCTAAATCAGGTCCATAAAGTTTTGTTGAAAAACTTTCATTGATACAACTTGGGCATATGTTATGGAAAATTTCTCACTCAACTCATGAAATACTGTATACGACTTACTAGTCAACTCCATTACTTCTAGACCAACATTTAGACTTTTACCATAGGCTGTGAGCAAGCAATGTTTTAGATGTTCAATTATGGATACATTATGACCCATACTGGCAAGGTGCTCTCTGTTAAAGAACTTCTGGATTGAAGTAATAAAAAGGATTTTACATACAGCTGTGTCCCATAAGTTAATTGTGACCAATACAGTGAAAGCTAGTCTTGGTACAATAACAGATGCTCAACTTTTCCTCACTAACCCATCATCAGATCGAATTGCTATTTTCCCATATTGTGTATAGCAACAATTTTACAATAGACTAATCAGTCACTAAGGGAAGATGATGATGAAATAAATCATATTATACAGGGTATGTTTACTGTCATGGGCACAGCAATGAGGAATTTGACACCTAACTTTCCTTTTCCCACCAGGGTCTCCAATCTCAGAAGCAAGACACCTACGAAACCCTCCAGATGCACGAGAAGCCCAACTAGATTACAGATTTCACAAACTGCCCACTCAAGAGTTGCTTATTCTACACTGTATCATGGGGCTTTGGGGTGTCTGGGTCGAACTTGTTGTTTTACTGTAAACCTTTTATTATTCAGCCAAGAAGTTTCAAAAATACTAAATTAGAGTATATCAATGAATAAGTCTAGCCTGGACATTTGGAGAGCCAGAGGCAATTATTTATTGTTAGAATGCGTTTGGATTTATGAGTATAGGCATTCAATTTCCCTCATTGCCTCCATAAACATTTGCTGAAGATCCTCTAACCAATGTAGGTGCCTAGTATAGAATGAGACAGCTGACGGAGTCAAACTCATTGAGCATTTGTTGACCAACAGCTTCAACTGTGCATTTGATTAAAAGTGCAAATCTCGGACAAATGCTATGATGTCAATTAAACCCAGTAAGTTTCACAATTTGAAATCTATTCACTCACACAAATGGGTAGCTGAGGTTTACTCATTTAAACTTACATTCCAATTCTTATCCCCCAAATTAGGGGCATATTATCAAGGCGGCGCAATAAAATTATCGCCGCTTTGCGTCCGTTGCTCGAAAAGCGGCGATAATTTTATCGCCTTATCAGCAAGGTCACGCTATCGCGTGAATCCTTGCCGTAGCGCCTCTTTCCTTAACACCCAGCTTTGCATCTCTAATGAGATGCAAAGTGGGCGTCACTGGGCGTACTCGGATGGACTACCTTGCAAATATCGCTGATGTTCACATCGCGATATTTACAAGGCAGCCCACAGGATTTTAGCATACGTTAGATTTTGGCGAAAACTGCCGTTTTCGCCAAAATCTAACGTCTGCTAAAATCCTGACTTACCTATGTTTGACATAGGGGTGGATTATGCTGATACGACCACAGGGTCGTATCAGCAAGGTATCGCTGTTTTGCAGGGAACATCGCTGGAAAACCAGCGATGCTCCCCTGCAAAACGGCGATAACCTCGCTATCTCTGGAATTTGGATCGCCCTGGAGAAACGCGTTGTTAATAACGCGCTACCAGGGCGATAAATTCCAGAGATAGCCTGCGATAGGAAATGTATCGCTAAGCACGGCCAGCGATAATTATCGCTGGCCGTTGATAATATGCCCCTTATATCTCTGAGAAACAATGCTTTTTTTTACACAAGCAATTTATTTTATGTTTCGTATTTTAAATTTCTTTGTTTGTAGTATTGAAGTGTGTGAATTCTGCTTGTCAACAATTCTCAGTAAACTCCTTGCTCAGGATTTTGTAAAGGTTCTCATTTATATTAATATGTATATTAAAAGGATTTAGGAAATCTCTTATTGAAGAGACTTTGATGGAGTAGGCAAATCATTTTTAAACTTATGTGGTTATATGTCATAACACTGTTAATAACATTTCATCTGACATAAAGATTATTTCCTAAATGTCCTTAACATAAATATTATCCCATGAGATTTTTATATTATTAACTCAAATAGGTCGATATGTTTGTAAACAATATTTGGGACACAATATTTTTATGAGATATTCACTCCACAATATCCTGGTAGAATACACTCCTGTATAAAAGCCTCAATATTTTTTTTTCTTTTTTCGGATAATAAGGAGTGATTATGTTGTCTAATTAACTCTGTTGTTGAAGAAACTTTGAACGAAAAGCTATGACATTTTTCAATCTTCTGCAGAAAGTCAGCATTTCTTTGTAGGATACTAAGCGGGCAATAATTTATTAAATTTAGTAGTCACTCTGTTTGTAAAGCAACTAACAGCTCTGCCAAATGCAGATTCTGGATTATTTTTCTGTGCCCTTAAGGGCTGTACAACAAAGGATACATTTTAAGCATTATCATTCTAGAGTACGCAACAAATAGTTTCTAGCCACAAGTTTTAAATTTCTCATTGTTCATGGATTTTAACAGAAGTAGAAGCTCAGTATCATTTATCCTTATTCTGCTTTACTGCAAGTTGCCACACAATCAACAATACATTGCTTACTTGGTGCTAGGCAATGATAAGAGATTTTAGGTTGTACATGGCAAATTCTGTGGTAAGTAAGCTTGGCATATATATATGTTGTTAATATCTATTTCTTTGCTTAAAATGTTTTAAAAATAAAATCTTCTTCCCAACATTATGGAGTCTACAATGTGACCTAAACATTTACATGTTTTGTTTGTGATTTTAATGCTTTATGGCTGGTATGCCATGCATGATGTAAAATGCTCCAGATGAAATGCCATCTTCTCACCATGCATAATTTGTAAACATTCCAGTTCGCCAATTAAAGATGGTGTCTACTGGATCCAGTTGTGGCTCATGATGTTTTAAAAAAATGTATGTAATATGTAAACCATAGAAAAGAGTAAATTTCACTGTTTAAATATGCCAGCGGAAGCCCCTAGAATCAGTGAAACCTCTAGAAACCAAAAATCAGTCAAGGGGAATTAACTCAGCTTTATGTTGATGCAACCAGGTACAGGCCTCAGAGGTTGTATACCAAAAAAGCAACCTAGCGCAAACTATTTGTAGTAAGAATATCCTCATTAAGGTTGTTTATTGTCCCCTCTATCAAGTGCAGCATTATTGTTCTCTTTGTTGCATTACACTCGGGTGTCGTGTTACAAATATCCACATTCCATTCTAATTTAGGACACAAATGGTCAGTAAGTGGTTGTTGATCCATGACAAAATTTCAACTTCTCCACATGCGATAAATTTACACAATTAATCTAAGCAGATTAATTTACAAAGTAGGTGGTAATTATGGAAGTGTGGCTGAGGTAGCACTGAATTTGCCAACATCAGGCAACTGTGAGCCTATAGCTATATAAATGTATACCCATTAAGTAGGATAATGTCACATTAATTGTTGTGATGCTGTCATAATGAAATCTGCAAAGTAAATATTTCCTCTCAGAATTTGAACAGACCTCATTGAAACCAGTGTAAAGATTCTATTCTGACCCAGAGTCTAACACATGTGCAGTGGGCTATGCATGTGGGAGTGTGCAAATCTTCAGGAATCCGAGGGGTCCAGACGAAGGCCGACAACCCACACTGCGTGCATCTCCAAGTCTGAACAAGCATTTACAATGCAATAGGTCTTGCATTCACGCGAGTTTGAGCTATTGACATTGTAAATGAAAATGCCTTTTATTTTTGTTTTCGTTTATAAAACATAAATAAAACGCATTGTCATTTACAATGCCAATAGCTTAAGCTCGCGTAAATGCGAGACCTGTTGCATTGCAAATGCTTGTTGAAGACTTGTGCCCGGATCAACCTCAATGCTTACATTAACGCAGAGTACCAATTCCTTATGTAATTGTAGTTGTAAATTACATTTATACCATGTACTCACAGTAACATAGCGAGCCAAAAGCGGGCAGATTTGGACTACAAGTACCACTATTCAAAGAAAAAAACTGAATTGGCGCAGTACATCACGCATGGACCTGGGAACCTTGGCAGCCCTTCAAATGTGTATCCAATTTGACCAACCCCTCAGCCTCTAGCAGACAAAACATCGAAACCCCGCTGGCAATCGAACCTAAGATCTGCAGGACGAACACTGACACGCACACATCTCCACAGCAGGTGAGTTAACCCACTGAGCACTGTTATCAACTTACTTCACCTTAACAAACTTACAGGGGGATTCTATCACAACAAGAAAGTGCAAATGCTCGAAACCAAAAGGTAAGCCGATACTTTGTGGTGAAAACACATTGTTCCAGGCTTCCTCTGTAACCCGATGCCAACCGAGGTGGGGTAGCAGCAGTGCGTGGGTACGGCAAGCTCGACCTTCTTTTCAGTCAGAAGCACGAGGCCTGCCGCCCTCCCTGACCTAGTTGAGACAGTGAGACGTTCGCGAAATGAGGAAACGTTGTACATTAACTAGCAGTGCTTAATTTGTAAAAAATAAATAAGTGCCAGATCCAAGTTTTACTCAGAAGCCTGCGGCCGGCGCAATTGAGGCTAGGGGTGGTGAATTCCAAGACTTCGTAGTCTTGATTCCACCTCATGCATCTTTAATCCACCACCAGACACTCCTTGCCTATTGATTTCACTCTTGCAGATTCTTTTTCCTCCCTGCATTCTCCCTATGTCACTGTTTTTACGTCTCTTTCTCCCATTCATGTCTTTCTCTCTCTTCCTCTGGATTGAACTCTGTTGAGTTAAAATAAATGCTAGTCCCCAAGAACGAGTGCCCACAAAAATGAGTGCCGGCAGGCCCCCCTGCAACCACTGGCTCAAATTAAGCACTGGTCAGAAGATTATTCTGTTTGGTTTTCCCAGCATCCTAATATTGATAAAGCCTCGAGGTCAGATGCACTGAAGTCCATCAGAGAATGCTGGCGCAACGAGAGGTCTGTGATGAGGAAAATGTAGGACAAGAGCTTAGAAAAATGACTGGAAGTAATCAAATCACTAGCTTAAGCTGGATCACATGCCCAGAACTTACTTTGACTGGCCGGGGTGCTTAAAGGAATTCAGAAACAAGGTTGCCCCTAGCGCAGTGGTGCAACAACCCTGGGCAGGGTCAGTGATTGCCTGTGGCATCACTTGACCCAGTGTAGCCAATGGGGATCGGCACCAGAGGTCCCTTGCCACCAGGGAGTATGGCTTGGCTCATGACTGTGCTAAGATGCATGGTTGCACCAGATACCTCTTAGAATAAACTACCACCTTGCATGGGCGTCCGCAGGGGGGCAAGGAGGGGCGCTTGCTCCCCCCTGGAGTGCCCCTCCTTGCCCCCCCCTGCGGATGCCCATGCTTTTACAGATGCCTTTTGTCTGTAATTCTGGGCCCTGCAGGGAGCAGAGCTGTTCCCTGCCAGAGGCCTCAACTCCCTGATGGGGCGCCTCGCACTCCTCCTCGCAGCCCCTCCCGCCCATTGTCATTCTGTCTGTGGCTGATTGTCACATACAGAATGACAATGGCCAGTTTGAGCTGCTAAAGCATACTTCCCACCCTGGAACCTCTAAAGCGCCTTACTTAGCTTAAAATCACTGAGGAGCCCAGCGGAAGGTAAAGTTCAAAGTTGAAGCTTAAATATGACACAAATGGTAGGAGAAGCAGAAGAACACTGCGGGGTTAAAATAAGTCTCCTCTTGCAGTTGGGGCGCACAGTGAAGGCAGTGGGGGTACCCTGGGGGGTTTCGGTCCTGGAAAAAATGCAAGTAGGGGATCCGTGCAGTTGAAAGCATAATCTCGCCCTTCTCTCATAAGAAGACGCGCATCTTCTAACAAATGTACCTGCTTGTGTTCGATAAATTGTGAAGTCTTGTTACTCTCCGGTGCCATTTCATTTTGTAGTGTGAAAGGAACGGACAACGCTTTATCTCGCTATGAAACTGTTAAAGAAATGTAAATCAATTTGTTGTTTTAATTGTCTGTAATGAAAGAGAGAGATCGAGAAATGTTTGTGCAGGTCTGTCTGTATACAAGAATAAACACAAACAGCTCCAATAAAAATACAAGGGCCATTTAGAAAAATACCAGACTGACTTCAGGCAGCAGTAGAAAAGATTTGATTGTGCCAGTAAAGGTGAGCAGTAGGGGATGTGAAAGAACAGTAGTGTGCGCATGTGTGCGCTGTCCTGGGGGTTCCCACCCTTCACACCACCAATTATGAAAGATAGATCAGTAAAAGGATGGATTGATGAGTGAAAGGGTGGATGATGGGCGAGTGAATGGGTGGATGGATGAGAGAAATGATGGATGGATTGATGAATTAATAAGTGAAGGGGTTAATGGATGGATGGATGACTGGATGGATGGGTGGAAGAGTGGATGGATGAGTGAAAGGGTGGCTTGGGTGAAAAGGTAAATGGTTGGATGGATGAGTGAATGGAATTCATGAGTGGAAGAGTGGGTGGATGAGTGAGGATGGATTGGGTGAAAGGGTGGATGGATGATGGATTGGGTGAAAGGGTGGATGGTTAAGTGAAAGGGTGGCTGGATGGGTGAAAGGGTAAGTGGTTGGATGGAGGAGTGGATGGATGGAAGAGTGGATGGATGAGTGAAAGGATGGCTTGGGTGAAAGGGTAAATGGTTGGATGGATGAGTGAATGGATGGATTGGTGGAAGAGTAGATGGATGAGTGAAAGGATGGATTCGGTGAAAGGGTGGATGGATGATGGTTGGATTCGGTGAAAGGGTGGATGGATGATGGATGGATTGGGTGAAAGGGTGGATGGAGGGATGGATGAGTGAAATGATGGATGGAAGAATAGACGTTGGATAGGTTTGCAAATGGTTGAAAAGGTTTGGATATGGATGGGAACACAGATAGAAGGACAGAATGAATGGTGAAAGACTGAATGGTGGATGAAAAAATTAATAGATAACAGAAAGTACATTTGAAATGGTGTATGTCAGGGGTTTGATGGAAGGATGAATGGCTAGATCCTTGGACAAGAGAGCTCTTCTGGGGAGGGTTGTGATGACTTACTTTACTTTCTTGGTGCCATAAGAGCTTTAGTTCAAAGTGAGAGGTATTTCAATTTTCTGGCTACTCCCTTGCCTATGTATTACTATTCTGTATTTGCTGTGCGCTTATGTGTGGGATCCATACATCTTGCATACAACATTTTGAGTGACACCCAACTGCTACTTGAATGTTACACTAGTAATTGTAAATGTTTGCATGCTTTGTTTTAGTTGTAAGGTTTTAGGGAGAGCCTCATAGTGCCATAAGCTGTGCTTGAGATGTATATTGTGTTTGTAACAATAGGCAAGGTGTCAAAAATAAACTATGTAATAGTGTACTGACAGTGCCTTCTTTAAGAAAGCTGCAGGGAAAAGCACCTTTGTGACTTCCGTCAGCTAGTGCAACTCTCTGCAAAGCCCCCATAAGCAAAATCAGATTTCATATTTTAAGTTCCACTTGCTGAAACACCCATAATGCGTTCCCTATAGTGGGTTCATCACAGCAATCCTCCCTTTAGTTCACCTATGCTTGCCGCGTTACATCTCACAATGGCACTCAGATATGAGATGCTAGTAACAAAATCTATCCGAGCAGATCTTCCTGAGCACTTCTCTCACCATACATGTCTGCTCACGACCATGAGTTGTAAACAAAATATTAGACTGGACAACCCAGTGCAGTATCCATATAAATAGATTATTATCATATGAAATACCTCAAAAGACCTGCACAGTTGCTCAAAGCTGTGCGCATACCAAAAAACCGTGAAGTGCACGATTGTCTCAACCTACTATAAACTTATTTTGACTTGTACTTAAGTGGTTGTCTATTTACTTACTTTTATACTATCGCACAACTTCCTCTGATGTGTCTGTAAAACGTACCTTTTGTTCCGAAAATTTGTCTGAATTTTGACCTTCTGTCCTGAATTTTCGTCCTGAATTTTGACCCTTTGTCCTGAATTTTTACACTTACCGTCCTGAATTTGAAACCATGCCAGTTGGTCACCCTACATTAACTGGTGAGTTCACTTCGGGCGCTGCGTTCACACATGACGTCACCAAAAGTACAGAGTTCACCCGAACGTGTCTGCAAAGCATTCACCAATGCATCCATGGTACTTACAATGTGAAACGCTCGGATGCGCAGATCTGGACAGGACTGAAGCCCAGAAGCATGACTGAAGCACGCACCTCCACTAGCAGGGAAAATACACGCTACAAGCCGCGCAGGAACCATGAGCCTCCTTCCCCGCCACAAACGTCCTGCTCAGCCCCCATTGCAGAACAGGGATTTCTCTGAAGTGACCCCTCAGCCAGGGCTTTAAATGGGCCGGGTCCCCCGGGTCGCAGAGGACGTTGCAACGGGTCCTTATCGGGCTCTAACGTCATGCCCTTTATTCTGACATAAACACTGATCGATTTCTAAATAATGAATGTAAAAAGGCAATCCATATCGGCGATTTAGTTCCTGTTTGTGTTTGACGTTTTACTTAATATTTCATTCCCTTAGAGTGTTAACGATTTCCCGGATGTTGCGTTTCTGTATTTTTTCCGTGTAGCATATTACGCTTGTAAAGCGCCTACGTTGATCTGAGCCACCACCAGGTGCTAAGAACGAGCCATGGTTGAATGTTAAGCATCCGAGAATGTGATTTTTATGACCCCTTCTGCGAGGCCCAGAACCAGCCCGCCTCTGAACGGTTTCAGCGACCCTCCCTGCCCCCACCCTTTGTTTTCCTTTAGACTGGTGCCACCGAGGTGATATCCTTGCCTGAAGGCAGGGATTTCACCTAAGCACTTGATGTGTTGTGAATGTGAGCATGGGGTGGGAGTGGGAAGATGTGAACAGCAGGGGGAAAGGGATGGCCAGTGCAGGTGACGCTTTTCTTTTGTATAGGAATTTCTGCTTGCATCGCCCAGGGTTTGCTGTCTGTGCACTTGTATAGATGTGTATTCCATACAAGTGCACAGACAGCAAACCCTGGGCTATGACGCCAGCAGGAATTACTTTACAAAGGAAAAGCGTCACCTGCACTGCCATCCCTTTCCCCCTGCTGTCTGTGCACTTGTATAGAATACACATCCATGGCGCTGCTCACCAGATGAATGGTGAACAGGGCCATGGATCTGTCTCTTTTTGCATCCAAGGGCACCGACGAAGAAGCAGAGGAGGCCCAGGCAAGGAGAAACCAGGAGACATTTGACCCACATCTATCTACACAGTGAGACCTTCAGGAGGGGCTGGATGCCAGGACGACAGTGCTGCTGATCAGCCCGACTCCACTGAATAGTATCAGAAGAGCAGGCAGCAGTTTTTAAGTAAATTCCAGTAACTTTAATGCATTCTACAGCATCAGCATTACCTACTGGCTGCATATCTAGGTTACTCTAAGTGAACGGTGTTCTAGACTTACATGCATGGAAACGTCAAGGAGGACAGTCTCCTCCGAATATGCAAATGTAGTGTAAGCTTGTAGTGTTCAGCTTTTGGGGTGCCAGGGGGTAACTTTAGGGTTCAGGTTGGGTGTGGGTTTTAGGGTGCCAGGGAGTAATTTTAGGGTTCAGGGTGGGTTAGGGATTGGGGTGCCAGGGGGTAATTTTAGGGTTCCGGGTGGGTATGGGTTTTGGGGTGCCAGGGAGTAATTTTAGGGTTCCAGGTGGGTATGGGTGTTGGTGTGGCAGGGGGCAATTTTAGGGTTCAGTGTGGGTATGGGTTTTGGGGTGCCGGGGGGATAATATTAGGGTTCAGGGTGGGTATGGGTTTTGGGGTACCAGGGGGTAATTTTAGGGTTCCGGGTGGGTATGGGTTTTGGGGTGCCAGGGGGTAATTTTAGGGTTTCAGGCGGGTATGGGTGTTGGTGTGCCAGGGGGTAATTTTAGGGGTCAGTGTGGGTATGGGTTTTGGGGTGCCAGGGGGATAATTTTAGGGTTTAGGGTGGGTATGGGTGTTGGGATACCAGGGGGGTAATTTTAGGGTTCAGGGCGGGTATGGGTTTTAAGGGGCCAGGAGGGTAATTTTAGGGTTCAGGGAGGGTATGAGTTTTGGGGGGGGCAGGGGTAATTTTAGGGTTCAGGGTGGGTATGGGTTTTGGGGTGCCAGGGGGATAATTTTAAGGTTCAGGGTGGGTATGGGTTTTGGGGTACCAGGGGGGTCATTTTAGGGTTCAGGGTGGGTATGAGTTTTGGGGTGCCAGGGGGACAATTTTAGGGGTCAGGGCGTGTATGGGTTTTGGGGTGCCAGGGGGATAATTTTAGGGTTCATGGTGGGTATGGGTTTTGGGGTGCCAGGGGGTAATTTTAGGGTTCCAGGCAGGTATGGGTGTTGGTGTGCCAGGGGGTAATTTTAGGGGTCAGTGTGGGTATGGGTTTTGGGGTGCCAGGGGGATAATTTTAGGGTTCAGGGTGGGTATGGGTTTTAAGGGGCCAGGAGGGTAATTTTAGGGTTCAGGGAGGGTATGAGTTTTGGGGGGGGCAGGGGTAATTTTAGGGTTCAGGGTGGGTATGGGTTTTGGGGTGCCAGGGGGATAATTTTAAGGTTCATGGTGGGTATGGGTTTTGGGGTACCAGAGGGGTAATTTTAGGGTTCAGGGTGGGTATGGGTTTTGGGGTGCAAGGGGGGGACATTTTAGGGTTCAGAGTGGGTATGAGTTTTGGGGTGCCAGGGGGACAATTTTAGGGGTCAGGGCGGGTATGGGTTATGGGTTTTGGGGTGCCAGGGGGCTAATTTTAGGGATCAGGGAATGTATGAGTTTTAAGGGGCCAGGGGGTAATTTTAGGGTACATGTGTGCTCTAATTGTTGTCCAGTTTCAAATGCAGAATTCACCACTTTTTTTCTCAGCTTGGCCTGAGCATTACCCGATCCTGATTGTCTGCCATTTTAGCCCCGCCCCTATTGATTAACATTAGCCACGCCCCTTCATTTGCCAGGTTAGCCCCCCCCTGGAAAAATTTCTGCGGACGCCCATGCCACCTTGGGGTTTTCAGTATTTTGGTACATTTTGAATAGGGACCCTCCCATGCCCAGTTAAATTGCTGAGCCATGTTTATTCAATGCAACCCCTTGTCTGTTCAACGTTGGCATCTGGGGCTGAGAACGTAAACCCTACTGGATCACACCAAAGGGGCCCTTGATATGGATTAGGGAAGAAGTCATGAGGCAGGCAAGGGAGGGGGAAGAGGGGCGCTTTCCTCCTGCATGGTGAAGCCAAGCCAAACCAGCTGTGAAAACACTGCTGGGTTAATTAGTTCACATCAAAGTGGGTCGACCTCAGCTGGATAGTGCAAAGCCTCCAATCTCGGCACAGAAGAAGGGGGTCCTTTCCCCTAAGACGTCGGTTATTTTTAAAAGGTAGAACTAAAGTTACAAGTAAAGGTATCAACACTGAGCATAAAACTTCTTGTGTACGCCTTAAAGCTGCGCTGCAACCTCCCCCTGAGCGTCGAGTTTACTTAAGACATTGCCCATGGGTTTTACTGCGTATTTCAGCAGTTTAGTGGTCGGCCATTTTAACACTTGAATCCATTAGCACTTCCAAATGGATACTGCGTTTCCCCTACCCGCCTGCCGCTCCGGGGGCTAGTTGACTTGCAGCTGTCGGCCCTTTGAAGGGAGGGGTCGTTCTGCGTGACTGCCAGCGACCCACCCCGCTCGGACGGGAAGGAGGCAGTTTGAAGTTTTCCAGGCTCTGTTCCACTCTCTGGCTTTGAGAGCATTCCTGCATCTGCCCAAGCCTTATGGTCTGCCGCAGGACAAGTCCTTCTTTTCACAGCTGAGGTCTCTAATGAGTTCAGCAGACCTACCTACCTCTGCCTTCTCTTGCCCGGTCTCCATTTCAAAAGCCAGATACCACCCCCACAGGTCTCCTTACCTTCTTGGAAGACAAATACATCACCCAACTCACTTCAAAGTCGTGTTTTAGACAATATCATCTGGATTTATCGTACATTCTCTATTCTACCAAATATAGCGTTCTGACATTGTTATTGTCATCTAAGCTAGTGGCACTCGTTTTATCGATCTCAGAATGATGAAAGGCTGAGTCGTCCCTAGTAGGAGGCATAGTACCAGTATTGGCAACCTACCCCACCCCTCGAACGTAACATGCATGCTCATAAATAAACACACAACACCTTTCTTGTTTGGGTAAAATTGCTGCAGGTTTATTACATACACCGTTATGTAATATGGTGGGTTATCTTACGGGCGATCCAAGGGCAGGCAACCGTCTGGGCCGCCTGCCCGCCTGATGAGCCAAGCAGCACTGGGGCGAACCCCATCTGTGCTGCCACTTCTGGTGATCCTCTTCCCGGATCACGTGACACATGGTCCCTTATTACTCACGCCCCTTTCAGGGCGGAGCGTAGCATAGCAAACCCCCCGGTTGTTCAGGCCCACAACCGCCCAAAGGACTAACGGGGCGCCGACACGGTTTTCCAGGAACCTCCCATGAGGCTCCTAGGATTTGGCTCTGGCACCCACCATGGTGCCGCGCAGAGGTACCCTTCTGTACTCCTCTGCTTCCAGATCGCCCTGTAACTCCGCCTGCAACGAAAAAAGACAACATTACAACATTCTCTGCCTCCTGCCTGCCACGAACCACGCCGGGTATGCGGTAGGGTGGGAGACGGCGTGTCCGGGCGCGCGAAAGAGGACAAGATGGTGGGGGAGGCCTATATACCCCTCCCCCTGTCCTCGCGCCCCGGAAGTGATGCTCGCCTAGCGCGCTGCGCCAAGGCTTGGGGGACTCCTCCCTGAGTCCCTGCCCCTATGGGGGTGTGGGGTGCCCAGCTGGTACTAGAGGGCTGCCCTCTTTAGTGGCCCCCTGCGGGTGCCTCGGACAGCCGCATAGTACCAGCATTGGCAACCTACCCCACCCCTCGAACGTAACATGCATGCTCATAAATAAACACACAACACATTTCTTGTTTGGGTAAAATTGCTGCAGGTTTATTACATACACCGTTATGTAATATGGTGGGTTATCTTACGGGCGATCCAAGGGCAGGCAACCGTCTGGGCCGCCTGCCCGCCTGATGAGCCAAGCAGCACTGGGGCGAACCCCATCTGTGCTGCCACTTCTGGTGATCCTCTTTCCGGATCACGTGACACATGGTCCCTTATTACTCACGCCCCTTTCAGGGCGGAGCGTAGCATAGCAAACCCCCGGTTGTTCAGGCCCACAACCGCCCAAAGGACTAACGGGGCGCCGACACGGTTTTCCAGGAACCTCCCATGAGGCTCCTAGGATTTGGCTCTGGCACCCACCATGGTGCCGCGCAGAGGTACCCTTCTGTACTCCTCTGCTTCCAGATCGCCCTGTAACTCCGCCACAGCTCTGGAGGTGGCCACCGTCGCCGCCAGAGCCCCCCCACCAAAACAGCTCCTTTCTCACCTGCAACCTCTCATTTCCAGGCCTCCTGCAACGCTAGGGAAGAGATCCCTCCCACTGGTGATAGATGAGCCCCATCTATATCACAATAGCCCTTGCCGATAGCCTGGATCAGCTAGTGTCTAATGCAACACAAAGGTCCTTCTGCCCAGTGAATTTGTGCCAAGAACTATCCACCCTCGTGTGGGAAAGTTCCACTACTTCACATAACTCAGCCCCGTGCCAACTCTGGGCGGGGCAGATCAGATTCCCTGGCTCACATTGCCCCATGAATTTGCTGAGCTCACCTAGCTGACGTCCTACTAGGACGGTGTGTCTAGCACACCTGTGTCCCACTTAAGGGACAGCTGCCCGCTTGTTGGGAGACCGCTCCCACACCCACCTGCCTACTTTTGGCTATTCGGGCGAGAAGGATTATACTTTAACCTTTGCACCGTCCATTTGCTTTCTAACTCATGACACACAGGAATGTCCATAACTAGACGTGTGACACAATGAGCCAGGGTGCCCTCCTGCCCTTGCCGTGCATCCCTTATTTCTTATGGAAATTTCGCCAGCTCAGCTCCCTTCGTGGTGAACCCCCTAGGGATACCAGCTAGAGAATCCGTCTGATTAATGCAGTGCGCACTGGCTGCCCTATGGTGCCTAACATTAGGATTGACTAAGTCCTACTTTGCCCTTCATCCCAGAATATTCCCGAATGGGGGGGGTTCCAACTGCTCGCCTTGCCTTTTGTGCTTGGCACCTTGTTCCCCCCTTTCTTGGGGACGCAGCACAATGTGTTAGCTGGCAGCACCCCCGCCCAGTGAGGCTAATATAGCTAACCGGGCAGGGCATTTGACCTTAACTGCAGAAAAAGTCGCCAGGCTAGAACCCTCCCTGAGAGAGCCCCCGAATAGGGGGGCAGGGGCGTTCACACTGCCCACCCCAGGGCAACCCCAGCAGTGGAAAATTGCCTGCTCAGTTAAATTTTACTTTTTGTTGATCACTGGACATGCCAAATGTTCTTTTACATAGTAGCCTTTTGTGCTTGACACCTTGTGTCCCCATTATTTGGGACGGCAGCCCACTGTTGGCTGACAGCGTCACCACCCCGTGTGGCATCTATTACTGACCGGGCGGGCGTTTGCGCCTAACTGCAGGATCATAGTCAACTGCCCTTGGTTCTGGGGTGCACTTATTTCGCCCCGTTGCCCAGATGTATGCACAAACCCCTATGCTTGCTACCCTGGTGAACACCTTAATGGTATCAAAGCTGGTTTGAAACAATGTATGTCTTGCGCCCACTACTGGAGACACCTCACCCTTTTGTGCAATTACAACTTACGCAGCGCATCCCGCTTGCCCAACTGCCGTCGGATCACAGATGCACAGTACCTACTGCGCATCTCCGACCCTGGATGCTTTAAACCTGCCACAGTGACGGAAACCAAGCTTCCCAGTTCCTTGTTTAGCTGCAGTCACCTTCAGTGGGTCCGCTAGGAGATACCACAAACAGACACACCTATATGTATTGTGCCCACTATTGGAGACAACTCACCCCTTAGTGGAGTGACAACTACACAGGTGCCTACCCAAGTCACCCAACAAACAAGTTGACCCTGACTACCTTGTGTTCTGGTGCCAGGTTTGGGAAGAGCCTTGCCTTCACTAGCTGCCCCCCTGGGAAACACAAAGACAGTGCTCTGGCCGCAGCGCAGCGATGCCCTCGTGTAGCATCGAACCCCTGGTCAAAGAGTGACAACTCCAACTTACTTAAGACTACACCATGACCATGGGTGGAGTCTAGCTCTTCCCCAAACTTCTGCTAGCGTAACCCACGGTCACGCCTACTGTTCAGTAAACTTTAGTAATTCATGGCACTGGCCCCCAAGGGCCTGATACCTTAACCAATCGGCTTGGTGTGGATGGGTGCTAACATTACCTGGCTTACGTGCCATCCCTTTGACAGTCACTCCTGACAAGATGTGCCAATGCAGGTAGAAGCAGGAGTTATCCAGCCCGCCTTACTTCCTGTCCCAGTTGTCTGAGTAAATTGGTGAAAGATGCACGTTTGAACTGGCAACTGATACTGTTACTTACGCCTGCAAATGCCCTGCTCAGAGCAGCCCGCTCGACAATGGCTTCCCTTGAAAGGCGGTGCCAACAGACCTCCAAGCACTTAAGGCGGTCCCTCTGAGTAGGGCTCTAATCTAAGAGCTGCCCTTGCATCGGATACCGCCTCTGGCTGCAAGCCGCTCAGTGCTACTGATGCCTGGCAGTCATATTCAACCTTGATATCCTTACAGCCTAGCAACCCTCACCGCTGCCAAATGCCTTGGTGTGAGACCGTCCACTGGTCGTACTAGTCAATACATCTATTATTTGACTTAATAATACTGTGCATATGAATAAAACTATGCACTGGCAGCTGAAAATTTCACACGTTAGTAAATGTGAAACCTTTGGATTTGCCACTCGATTAAGCCAGTCACCACCCTAGGTGAAGTCTAGCCCTCCTGAACTTCTGCTAGTATGCCATGGAGCAGACAAGACCGTGGGAACAGGAGGGGACAATATGTATCAATCCCTGCCCTTTTATTGAATACTGGGAATGCCAAATGTTCCTTAATACATTGTAGCCTGTTTGTGCTTTGACTTTGACTTTATTGCTCCAACCCAGTTTGACCTCAAAACTTTGGAACAACCTTCGCAGTAACCTGCCCTTTCGTGGAACATGCCTTTAATGGTACATGACCTTCTACAAGCACCGCCCAGAAATCCCCCTCTGACCTGCCCGAGCCTGCGGCCATTCTGCTGACTGGGGGAGGGGAGTGCTACTAAGCTTCAAGTCCTCAGTAAGCTCCCTCACTGCTGCAAGTGCCCCAAAGCATTTGTTTTAAAACATTTAATGGGTAACAACCCGCTTTGCGCCCACCTTACTGTGCCAGGCTGTGAGCAATTAGGTACCCCACATATCTCTTCCCTATGAAAAGATTGGGGCAGAGAAATGATGACCAACTGTGTGGTCACCCGCGACACCAATTGGGTGATAGCATGCCGACCCATCCGTCATCTGCACTGACAGGTGCTGTGCCGCCATGCAGGCTGCCCTCACCCAGCATATGTATCCCATACCGACTTTGCTAAGGTATCCCAGCGTGCCACTGGCACTTTCTTGCGAGCAAAATCAAACACTGAAGATGAGGGAGGCATATCGGTATCAGTAATAACCCCCATTAGACCAACGAGAAACTCTAAGACCACCAAGGTTTAAGGCTGCATTTGTGCGCATTACCGGGCTTAGAGGCGCCTTGAGCGATGTACACATGTTACATAAACCCTAGTGGCACAAGGACCTTGTCGGCCACGCATCGAAGTCTTCACTCAATGCAATAAAACGAAACCAATTGCACCAGCGCACGGCTCCCACAGCGCCCCCAGGCGCCAACGAGACAAGCCAAAGTTTGTACCGAGCATCCCCACTCCAAGGAAAGGCACCACAACCAACACGCTGCGCAGGTCACTCACCAAGGCACCACTGTAAGGACCCCACCTTAACGGCCCCTACATGAACCTGGAGTGCACCCTGTGAATGATGTAGGCTGAAAAGACTGCCCGTCTCCCATACACTGTTATTACATAAAGAACGAACACTGGTAGGCCTGGAGCGATACCCCGAAGTTTACAGCTGCCAGTCCGCGGTGACCTCAAACACCTCACCTGTGTGCTATTAAAATTAAATCTTTTGCACAAACAGTGGTATAATCCTGTGACAACAAATGACTATAAACAGAACACTTTATCGCCCTTATGCAGGAGCTAGGGCTGTTCCACCTGGCAAGGACGCTGCGCCCCTATAATCCGGCAGCCAAGGCGTGCCCGTGAACCACCGAACATATCCTGTGACGCTGCATGTTCTGCGCTATCCCGTGCCTGAGAAACGCAAGTGCCCCAGTTAAATTCCATCTGTATGAGGGAAAACATACAATTGACATGTGAATCGCAGTTCAGCCACCAGAGCATAACGCGAACAGGCTGTTGGGAAAAGCAAAAGCAAAATGATGCTCTGAACCAGTTCGAGCCAGGCACCCGCAAGCAGCACGCTGGCCAGGGCTGTTTTATGGCAGCAGGCACAGATCCTCCGGGCCCCTGCCCAGGAGCCTGCTTCCGCCTTAAGGTTCAGCATCTTACCTTGGTCGTCAACTCTTGTTTACTATTGATGACCTTATGAGACTTAATTTATGTGCTGTATGACCGCACGATGTGCCACGCACCCTCCTCTAAATCTGCAACCGACACAGAGAGGCTTCCCCCTTCGAAGCAGCTCTGCACTCTGTCTCGGTGCTCCATGCCGGGTCTCCCTATCTCTTTAACTCCAGACAGTGGCACGACATGAGGAGCGCACGTGCCCGTTGGCGACTTGGCCCAACCTGACCAGTGGTTCTTGTACCCAAACTCAAAGGGACTCTTATTGCTGACCTCAGATGGAAGAAAGGCTGAGTGTATCCCCCAGGATTAAATCTGTGTCCGGGGGGAGCGAGACTGATCCCTGCATCCCCCTCCCATTAGAGCGAGGATCAAAGAACCAGCCCACTAGGCCAGAAGGGACTCTCACCGGGCCCAAAGGAACCCACCCACCACACGCCAAAACGATAGAGAAGGAAGGCACCTCGCGAACGTCCCCTAGGCCTGGCCAGAATCACAAAGTATAAGCAGGCACTGCTAAAACGCAGCATTGGAGAAGAGCTAGAGAAAAGCATATGCCCCCCAACATCGATCAGCAACAAACAATAGAGAATCATCGAAATCGAGCTGTACTGCATAAATGTCTTAGACTCTTGTCATCTCTTAGACAAATGGCAAAACGGGCTGAAGGAATCACACGGGGATAAGGTTTGCTTCTCAACTCCCGCACAGCCAGGTCTTCCCCAGAGGTGCTTTTCCTGCCCAATGCACAACCACTGCCGGACACTGCTACCTTAACTCCTGCAGTTTCTTTGCATCGCACTCCAAGCATATTACTGCAAAGCTAGGCACTTCCGCTAGAGCCCTGACCCTGGCCCCCAGCGCCACTGCTCTTCTCGAGCACGAAACGCACTACTCTGCGAGACACAGGAAGAAGTATTGGTTCCTGTTGGTTGGTTGGTTCCTGCGGCCGAATTCTTACACCGCTAGCGCTACTTAACATCTGGACTATAGGAACGCCAACCCTGAGGGGGGAGCCACGTGGCACCCGCTGTCCTTCCAGCTGAGAAACCGGTGTTAGTCCCAACACCAATGTGGAAGAGCACTACCGTAATGCAGGCACTACTTACAGAGCACCGTGTACGCCCAAACACCAGGCCATGCACCTAGCAATGACCACAGATGGACTCTTCTCTCTCGGGTTTCCCCTTCGAATCAAAGGTAGGAAACCCAACTCTACCTCCGTCACTACCTCCGATGCAACCAGAAAGAAACCCGCCTTTCAGCGCTGTACAGCTGAACCTAGGAGCGAGTCCACCTGCACGGCTCTAATTGTTACAGGCCACCCGCCGACTGCGGACACCCTCGACAAAGGCCCCCAGATCATTACTCCGATGGTGCCGGGCACCAAGGGGCCTGGAAACATGGTCGGCAGTCCCCGAAATGAGGGGGGGGGGGGGTGAGCGGGCGCCCGGAGGCCAAACGAGAGGCCACCCTCACAGGATGTAGAGCCCACGGACAAGGCCTGAAGCGGGATATCACGCTCCACAGATGGCACATCCGACCGTTACGTCACATCCCCTCTTCTCCCGATAGTTACCCCCAAAGCACTACAGGAGTACCCCTATCGCAGTGCCTGTTGAGCTTACCGGTTCTGGCCAAATGCGTAGCAAGAGAGGCATAAATTATAGCCCTTGCCACCTGCACGTTGTGTGCTTACCTCCAGCTGGGGCCCTTCGTAGTGACATTAGTGGAGACGATATCGGCGGGCGGGCTCGCTCTGTGCGAGACTGTGGGAAGGTGTTACCCCAACCTGTAGCACCTTAAAGCTTGCCGGTGCTGCTTAAGCATGTCTGCCACCCCTTGAGCGTGCACTCCGCGAGCCCAGTCATTCTTATGCGAAAACGTGCCGCTCAATTCGCTCGCATGCCCAATCTCGCCAGGTAAAACAGGGGCAGCCGGTCCTACCAGGAAATGCCGGGAGACCAACGAACCCCCCCCAAATTTAAATGATTTGCCCAGAATCACAGGCTGTCCAGCGTCATTGCAGGCCTCAAACCCAGGTCATCCCTGGCACTGCGGACTTTAATGGCCCCGGGCGCAGCCAAACTCTGTGTGAACCGGCAGCCCCCCCGCACTTTCACGGCCTCACGCCCGTGGCCCCCGAGATAATGCCGGGTCTGCGAGCGGCCCAGAATACCCACAAGGTAGATGAAAGAGGTTGCGGATAGAGGGCAAGCACCGCGACCGCCGAGGGAACTCGCACTGTAACACGGTCTGCGGTTAGTCTGGGGGCCAGCGCTACCCACAGCTGGCCCGCTCGCGCACCTCACGGGGAGCCATGTGCTACGCCTCCCGTGAGACCCCTCCAGGCCCGACCGCGCTGTCCTAAAGGCGTCAGCGCACTCTCCCGCCTTCGATTGCTTCACTGTACAGGGGGGGTACTCTGTGTATCACACTCGGGAGGGTGGGGGGGCCTCGATCACTGTTGGACCTCCGAGCCAACTTCAGCCGCCAACGAGCCCTGGGACTCTGTCGGCTGGCCCACTCGCGCCCATAACTGGGGGCCGTGGCTACGTCCCCCCCGCCCGTGCCGTCCACCAAATGCCCCCTGCAAGGACTCTCCACCTCTGCAAGCGGGACTACCCGAGGCGCTGCGGCAAAGACTCGCCGCCTTAGCATTCCGCCAGGCACTCGTCCTCGGGGTCTATGGTGGAATCTCACTGGTTCTCAGGCTCCTGGGACCGGTTGGGACGCCCGTGCGATGAGGGGCAGGGATGACCAAAACCCCTATACTGTGCCCCCATCCCGCCGCCCCACTTGCTCCGGCTCTTACACCACCCAGCCTACTGCTGGGTCGGACCGGCGGATGCCGCGGGGGCGGCAAGTTGTGGGACCGGGTGGGGGGGGCTGGGGCATTGCCTGCACTCACCTCACACAACGCGACCCTAGGATCTGGATTGGTGTCCCCGCAGCACGACCAGACTGCACGACCAGACGGCGTGTCCGGGCGCGCGAAAGAGGACGACAAGATGGTGGGGGAGGCCTATATACCCCTCCCCCTGTCCTCGCGCCCCGGAAGTGATGCTCGCCTAACGCGCTGCGCCAAGGCTTGGGGGACTCCTCCCTGAGTCCCTGCCCCTACGGGGGTGTGGGGTGCCCAGCTGGTACTAGAGGGCTGCCCTCTTTAGTGGCCCCCTGCGGGGGCCTCGGACAGCCGCAGAGATGAAATGAGCACAAATTGTACTTGTGCATGTTTAGCACTAGCGCCAATAAGAGCGGGGTGCCAATGGCTCTCGCTAGTGGGAACTGCCCACAATAAAGGGAAAATAGAACAGTGACGCGCGCGCGCCTGCGTGTGTCGGCCTCCGGGCATTATTCACTAATAACAGACTTGTAGACTTATTTACTGCTCCCAATAGCGTCCTATAATAATGAGGCTCTTTCAAGACACCGTGGTGTGCTATGCAGATGAGTGCATATTAATACAGGGTGATGGATGCAGTGCAAGTAGAGCTCCCATAATTGAGTTACAGAGTATAGTACACACAGGACCACCGTTTGAGAGCCAAATGTTCTGCAGTATTTGGTTACTAGATGGCTTTACTTGCAGAAGTAATTTAAGATCTACGATGGCTGGTGCCGCATATTTTGAGTCTATGCTCCTTGGACTTGAAGGAGTCCTCCATATTTATTAGTTTTTGTGTGGCACAAATTAGATCCCCAAAATATAGGGGGACTGAGTGATTGGCCCAGCACAACTAACGTGTACATACTATACCAGTCTGAAAGCAGAATATTACAAAAAAAGTAAGCTACATATACATGATACAGCAGTTTCTGCCAAAGTACAAGAGCGTTCTAGCGGTTAGTTGCAAGTTAGTAGCTTCATGCAGTGCAGCATCTGAAATACACGGACGAGACGATAAGTGAGATGTGTTCAGAGAGGAGTAGTACATACTTCGATTCTGTGGCACAGGATCAGATATTTTAATGCGCTTCTAGTAGATGAAAAAAGTAGGGGCATGCTTAAATTGTGGTGGGTAAAACATTCCAGATCTTTGATGTATTTCCCGGAAAAGATTGCTGTGGTGTAGCTTTGTGTCCTGAGTATTCACCAATAGTGTATTTGTTTTGCTTGATATTGGGGATCTCTTTGGTGATACACCACTCTGTAGCAAACTGGGGGCTTAACACTATTTTAACACCTAATGCAGAGCACACAATGCTATTGCGGATCTACATATAGCAGGTGTATGCTAGGAATGCTCGTTTTGCTATCTTTCTTTATATTTTTTTCCAAAACTATTATTAGTGTTAATTAATACAGATGCCTCATTCATGCATTTATTCAAGGGTAAGACAGTGTGGAAGGTATGGGCAGGATTTGGAACTGACGAGATGTCACTCTGCACTAAAATATACTTTGCTCCAGCAACTGCATTCTATATAAAAAAAAATTAAGCTGTAACCAACACAATAGTCAACTCAATTTCTTTGACAAAAAATACTTTCCAGTACTACAATCTTGTGTAGACCTATGAGTCTGTAAATGTCAGGGTACAGAAACGTATTGGATTATACTCATGCGAGGATGATATTTTAGTACATTTGACCCGATTATGCAGCACAAAATCAATCTCTCAGGTAGTAAGTAGACTGACACATTAGTAATAGCATCAAATACATTTCAAAGCACATCTTTGTTTTGAATTGGTCATGACCATCAGCAAAGTTCCAGCAGATAAGAAATAACTTGTTGCACATTAGGAAAATCACTTCCTTTTCCCACTTCAAGGGAAGCTCTGGCCTCATGAACTGTGTTTTCAGAGGAAAGTTGGTGCATGGCAGAATGCGCATTCCTCTCGTCTGCTTCACAGCCCTCTGAAGACTTTTCTTATCTGCTTGTTAAATAAACAAGCGGATAAGAAAAGCCGTCTGGGCTGAGTTAAAACAGATGTGCTTGTCGCGATGGGGCATTCCAAAACTGCAAGGGCGGTAACAAAAATGACGTCCAGCAAATTGAAAGCCGGGATTAAACATAAATCAGGACACGAGCGAATCATACACGATTCGGACACAGGGGCGTGGATTTCAGTCCCCTTCTTTCTAGTGTTTACTATAGCTCTCGCAGGCGAGGAGCGCATGCGCTCCATGCCAGGCCGAGACCTAAAAATTATGCCTAGGGTGGATGAGGAGTCTGCTTTAAAGGAAGACTAACATAGGGATCTTCCTGAAACCAGGATCAAAACAGATAAAAGAGCAGGAAATAAGAAAGTATTTGCCTCTCTATGGGCCTTAGTACTCTTAGATTATCTCCTCATTATGAGTTGCCTGGAGTTTAGAGCGGCAGAAATTAACAATTCCAGCCAGTAACTCCACATCTAAACTTAGGCTATTGCAAGTTTAGTCCCATAACTGTGAATATCCCAGGTCCTTTATCCCAAGTTATCCGTAATTCCAGGGACTTTTCCACTCAGATTTACCACTTGCCATGAACAGGTGGCAAATCAAAGTGAGGGGGCTATGGCGATCAAAGGCATTCAAAGGGTGTGTGCGGACAGTGCATACACTATTTTGGATGTGGGAGCATTGTTCCCCCATGATATTGGCAGGAGCAGGATGAAGTCTATTTTTCCTCTGTGTACTTGGAGACCATGGGATTTACTGGGTACATTTCTGCACCCAGTACATCCAGGCCTGGTATTCCCACAACTGGTAATCCTTGGCACAGGACTACCATGCCACACAGAATTCGTTGTGGTGATATGCCCCTAAAGGGATACACCTCAAGCCAACTTGTAATGAGGCTGTACGTGATCAGTTGATACTCGAAAGTGCCTGTTCTGTAAGTAGGAAAAGAGATTTCTTTTCCTAAGTGAATGAATTGTTTGGTATTAAATTTATGAACAGTGAGCAGCAACACCTGGCTTAAATTTAGGGTTAGAGTTTGGGGGAAAAGTTTAAAATCAAAGATTTAAGGTAAAGGTAAAAATAAATTTCACTTGAAATGTAAGGTATTCCAAAATTTGGTGTAGATGCACTGTTATGCACATGAATGGAATTGTAACGAAATGGAGCAGATCCCTTGATGAAGCCACATTACATAAAGAGGCCTGTGAGTAGAGAGCTGATGTGTGGTGAAGTTATGGCCCGATTTATATGTAGGCGGGCAGCCAGGGCGACGAGTAAGTTACTCCATTACCCTGATGAAGATGCTGCCCCCTTCATTTAGAAGTGACCGCCAAGCTGGTGATCATTTCTAAAGCATTGCCAAGAACCGCCGTGACAGCAATGCTTTTTCCAGTTTGGTGCAGGGCTCCGTCAAACTGTTTTCTTTGTCCTGAAGTGGGATTTTCTTTTTGAAAATAAAAAAAGGTAAATCCCCCCTCCGCAACGGTAGTGCTCTCCAATGGCGTGGGGGGCATTTTTTGATTTTTACTGCCCCTTACAGCCAGGGTTTGCCTGGCGGTAATGGACAGTAAAAAACAGCTATATGTCCACCCATCCTAATTGGGCGGATGGACATAAAGCCATTTCTCTGATGGCCCTTACTCCATTGGGCTGTTGGAGTTTTGCCACAGCAGTGATGGAGTAGTCACTGGAATGGTCAAAATTAAGGTCCACCCGCATTTAAATCTGGCGGGCATACTGGTATGTTGGCAGGGAGTAAACATTGTCACTGTTGTCACAGAGTACACTCTCCGCTACCATATAAATTAGGCTTATAGCTTTTAATACTTCCAAAGCTGTCACATTTAACAGCAGTAAATTGTTAAAATCAGCACTAGAGTGCAATATTGCTTTTTATCTCAGATACCATAGAAAATATATACAGAAAACAAGATATGTGGATGTAAATGCCTATCCCCAATGTAAATATCACGTTTTTGAGCAAGAAACATATTAGCTGAGGTGCCTGATGTGTCAGAGAACTTTGGGCCTGATTACGATGCCGGTCGGACTCTCGTCCGCCCGGCACTGTAGCGAAAGCAGGACCGCCCGACTAGAAGTCAGCGGTCCCGCAGCCCTGATTCCGATGAGACCGCCTTCACGGCAGTTTCAATGTATATATTTTCTATTGCGGCGTGTGCTGCGGGCTGCAGCTCACACCCCAATAGAAAATAAACACATTTAAAACATCCCTGCACTATGTGGCAGGCACAATGCGGCGCCTGCCACATGGTGCAGGGATGTTTAGGGGGGCACCCATAGCGGAGGGCCAGGGGGCCCTGCTAGGGGCCCCCAAAGTCACTTTCCACATGCCTTTTCATGGCGGGTGAACCGCCATGAAAGGGCAGGCAGGAAGGGAAATTATAATCCCTACGGCGGTGCCTGAGCAGGCACTGCCCTCATTGTAGGGATTACTGACCCTCCGACGGGCTCCTCCGCCAGATACCTCCGCCCGCCGCATCGTAATGCAGTGGGCGGACCGCAGGGGCAGATATCGGTGGGTCCGACACTGACGAGCCATCGGTGTCGGACCCACGGACATCATAATCAGGCCCTATGTCTTTGTCATGATAAACATGCTTAGTTTATGGTTCTTGAGCAGGCTACTTATATGTGCCCTATGTGTTGCTGCACATTAGTGTGCAGAGAAACATTTTTTGTACTTTATTTGTGGTTTTAGCCAATAAGTATACATATAATGTTAGTGCTGTTGCTGAATACATTTAATGTGTGATTTATGTGTTTGCAGTTTTCTTTGCTTTGGTCAGATTTTTTTTCTTTGAGCACCAACAACGGACCATGCCACGTTGTAGCATTGTCTAATGGTAAGAAAAGAGAAGCATACCTGTGTGCATAGAAGAGGAATGTTGTGGAAAAACATAGTTCAGAATGGCGTGTTTCTAATATGTTGGCAAGGATCCTGAGTGGCTTCTTGCACTGGTGCATGACTTGAGCAACCTCAACACCAATATTCGGGTCGATAACCATTCACGTCCAAACCATAGGGGAGATGTTGAGTTTACTTAAGGAACAGAGGTATTGTGCTCCTTAGACCCTCCTGTGTACCACAAAATAGTGCAACACAAAGTTAAGGCATGCCACTTCAAATAACATAAGTAAAGGGGTGTGTAGGTGTAAGGGCCTGATTTAGACCTTGGCAGTCTTTACTCTGATCCTTAAGGTTGGGAAGGACATCACTCACTGACAATCTGATGGACAGAAGCCTGCAATATTTAGAGATTACTTCCGGCCCAGCCGATGTCTCTGTGCCTTCACTCAGTCTACTTGATCTGACAAGTTGTATTTTTAATGCAACTTTAGGGTTTGACTTATAAAGCTAAAATAGGGTTTCTTGTATCTGAGGGCGAGTTCTTGTTTGGCCACTGCTGCGTGTGGTTTTAGTTTCGCTACAACCAGCAGTCTAGAGGCAGGCCATCTTCACGCTGTCATGGAAACATCACTGAGTGACCAACACAACCACAGTTCACAGAGAGACAGGAAGCAGTGGTTGGAACATTTCAGCCTTTTTTTGCTGTTGTTTTTTTCAGTTAAAAGAATCATGAGAAGTTATTTTGTATTTGAAGGGAAATCGTTTTTGATTTTGTGTTATTTTGAAAGACTAGACACACGGGAAAACTCCACTCTGCTGGACTCTCACTATCACACACCGCGCACATGCACAAAAGCAGGGCAGGGGGTTGCGCCTGTTCATACTTGGCTCCTAAAGCCTGGAACAACCTCTCACAACCCATCAGACCCCCCACCTCTCTTCTGGACTTGAGCAGTGAGCTGAACACCTGCCTTTTCGAGCAACCCCACCAGGCTGGCCACTCACATCTGCTGCAAGCGCCAGAATACCCTCATGGGTTATTAGCACGCTATGAAAATACAGATAACATAAAATAACATAACATAACCCAAACAGCAGCAGGAATTCACTCTAGATGCCCACATTAACACCATTATGGTCATGCACAATATCTGAGGCCCCTGCTAACAATGTTTCTCTGAAAGTTGCCAGGCAGCATACAAATATGTACATGGTCCCCTTCCACACAGGTCTTTACACCCTACATTGCTTTTGTTTGCAGCACCAACTGTCTCATCATACCTCAGGGGCATCATATTTTGGAAACATGGAAAAAAAAATAACAAACGATCTTGCATATTACTGCTTTTGGAGTTCAAATGAAAACACACAAACATACCTAATGGACACGATGTAGGAAAGTGCCACATGTTCCACGTATGCACAAGAAACCCTTTCAATTAAAATTACGTTCCTGCAATCCAGTAGCGGCTGGCAGGGAACGAGGATGGAGGGGTGGGGGGGTACAAAATACAAACAAAAAAACAACTTACCTCCTCGGCGCGTCTCTCCGCCCTCGTCCCTCCGCTCCGGCCAGAACCAGAAAGCACCACCAGGCTCCCCTAAGCCAATCGCAACGCTGCAATGCAGCATTGTGATTGGTCTGAGCACCATGGTTGGGTGCTCAGACAGGCAGTGGAAGCCTGGGCATGTTCCTCACCAGGTTGTGCCTAACAGCCTGGTGGGGAACATTCAAAGTGCGCTTGACTGTTTGGCCGGCCGAAGACGGCCAGCCAAACCGTCATGTGCACCTGGAGTGTGCAAAACCACTCCTTCCCCTGTGACACCAGCCCCACCCCGCCCAAACTCAGCCTCGAACCTACAAAAATAAAATGATAATAACAAAGTTATTATCAATTTATTTTTCCTGCTCTGAGAGCAGTGGTGCGACGCTCCTTCGCCTTAGCGGAGGAGCCACCCCTACTGCAATCCATCCAGAAAAAAGTAACGCTTTTCTACAATAGGGATGGGGAGTGGGTCAGTAACAATAGGCAAGCAATGACCTGGGAGGAGACAGGGGACGGGGCAACCAACAACAACACCCAAGCACCGACGAGGAGGACACAGGATTGTGCACTAACAATGGGCAAGCAACAACACAGGAAGGGGAAGGGAGGAGGGCAAGCAACAACAATAGTTAAGCAGCAATAGCGACCAAGGAATCAACCATAAAAAAAAAGTACCTCAACCCAAGCATGAGCAGCAGAAGGACACCAATACAAAAAAAGAAATCATTACTTGTCCGATGCTTAAGGGAAGGGCCAAACAAACAAAGAGAAAGTGAAACCATAATGCAGTGACAAATGAGATGCAAGGGAATGAGGGTGACGATGAGCCAAACAATAGTAAGTAACAGGCGTGCTCTAAGCCTCTTTTAAGTTAACTTAATTGACAAAAGATCTTGCAAATGACAGCACTTGTACTGTCTAAGGCAAGACCTAAAGAGACCGTCTTGAGACGGTTTCCAAAAACTAGGAATGAACTTTGGGGCTACACATCCTGTTAATGGATGAATGAACTATTTTGTTACAAATATCAGTATGTCAATAATTAACTTTTGGCTACTTATACGAATTGGTTGAATACTGTTCAGCATTTCCATGAGTCATCATTTTTATGGTTTTATCCATTTTCGATGCTTATACTCTTATAATGGTTTATGTAGCTTGCAATGAAATTCATAACAATAGCGTTTTCTCTACTTTTCTTGTGCGCATTTAAAAATCTGGTTACAAAAAGAGGAGAGAAATCTTACAAGAGAGGAATCCTGATGGAGAGGGCAGGCTATGAAATTCAGTGGTTTGCTTAAGCTCCTGCAAGAGGGAGACACCGGCGGGAAAACATTTATGATATCAGTAAAATGTAGTCATTGGAGACGTTTGTCAAAACAAATTAATTACTTGTGGTGAATTTTGTTGTGAAGAAATAGTTATCCCCAATTGGAGATGACATATAGAAATGTCAATAATCGATGTTATTGCAAGTTGCTTCGGTCAGGTGAACCCAGGTAGAACTGAACCTGTCAAGACAGTAAGACGTATTTTTCAAGCGTGTTTTAGAAAAATGAATACAGAACAGAGTTGAGAGTTACTATTCATGACTGAAACTTCACAGAATAACTTCATAGAAAGATTAAAAAAAGCAAAACCTAACAAAATATTTCCAGAATAGGACCTTTACATTTTTTCCTCCAGAGGCAGGAGTGAGAGATCATTCTCCAAGAAGCGCTAGAGTGCGACAGCTTTTAAGCAAATGTAATTGTCTAAATGGTAAGGGGTAAGATGGTTCTACTGAACGTGATAACATGTGCACTAGCTTTCCAAAGTTACTGTTTTTGGACATGCCAGCTGGTATCTTGGAGACCAGATTTGGGCAAAGTTTCAAGGATCTTCATTGGCAAACTTTTTTGCACACTTGATGTTCAGAAAGTATGCATTCAAAAAGGGAAAGGTAAACACTAGAGATTTTGAAGAGTGTTTCAGCAAAATATGCTAAAAGGAATTTATTTCCAGAAAAAGCTTGTTGCATTTTTCTCTATTCAGCCAGGAGAAGTAAAACTTAATCCACCACTAGTGCTATACAGGGGGAAACCTGTGGTCCCTGAATAAACCTCCCTGGATCGCAACAACAGAAGTCTGGTCTAATCCGGGGTAGTGTGCCCAGTGGCGGCTCCTTCGCTATGGCGGAGGAGCGTTCGCCCCTCACAAAAAACAGCAGGAAAGTAAACATAAAATAACACTCATTTTATTTCTCCTTTACTGCCGAGTCTTGCGGGTGGGGCCTGGGGGGTGACAACACTGAGGGGAGTGGCAGTGCACTCCCTTCACTACTCATGAAGGTTTGGCCGGCCGTTTCAGGCCGGCCAAACCGTCATGCACAGTGAAGCTCTCCCCCACCCTAGCTGCATATCTGGGGTCGGAGAAGGCAGGCACACACTCCCAGCCTGTCCTGGAGCGCAAATCGAGGGTGCTCAGGCCAATCCAGAAGCTGCTTTCATCTGAGAGCAGCTTCAGCATTGGCCGCAAGGCAGTCTGGGAGTCTCTGCTGAAGAAGAGGTGCAGAGGAGTGCGATGCGGCCGGCTGAAGATAAGTTTTTATTTATTTAATTTGTTTGCCCCCCCCTTCCTTCACGACCCCTATGTCCCCTCTCATAACACCACCCGCCCACTCGCCCGGCCGAACCGCCACTCGTCACAAACACCGGCCACTACTAGGTGTTACACTTGCGCCACGATTTTCACACATCTGATTTGTAATGTTCCTCCAAACTGGAGGTAGGTAATAGATTCCAAATGTTTTTGAGCTTTTCAGAGATGGACACTAAACGATATAGCTGAGATATGTACAGACTGGAGCCGAGGAATCTCAAATGGCTATGCTTCATATACTAATGTAGAAATCCTGACCTATAAAGATATATTGTATATGCAAATGAAATACCAGGAATTAATCTAAGAGACAAGGAAATTAAGCCTCAAGTTAACTATCAAATTAAGGTTAATTTCAATTTGGATTCATTGTGGGCCATTGGGAAAGGAACTAACAACCAGTTTACAATCCTTATTGAACAAATGTATTTATATACCCATTGCACTTGTCTTTCTTTAAAAAGTTAAAGAAATAATCTAAAGGGGAGTTCTTTATACAATACTATACTACTTTTATTCAATCAGTAAATGCCCAGTCCAATTATAATTTGGGTCCAAACATTAATAATCTAATTTCCGAATGGTCATTTAATTCATTTCCCAGAGATTAGATTGTGGTTTAAAACTTGTTCTTACTCTTTTGTCTGCATTCAATGCGTGAATGTGAGTTTTAATTTATAAAAAACACTTTGATCATAGTTGTGCTCATGATATCCCTCCAATCAATTATTAGATGATGATAATGATGACATAGAAAGCTTGAGTTGAAGCCACTGCATATTGTGAAGAGCAGATAATTGCCAGCTACTGTTCCAGGGTCATATGCACTACATTTTGACTGTTTTTGTTCGCTTTGAATGTCAGTAACAGGAATTGTAGTTTGTTTGGTGTGACTTCAGCATACTTGGTAATGCCCGCCCCACCAACACTTCCCTTTTCAACTAACAGAATTTTAGATTCTACTTTCTTCTCAGAGTTTGTCCAACAACTCCTTCAAATTCTTTCACCGGTTCTACCGTTTGGTTGCCAATTCACAAAGCTGTCGTGCAAGAGAAAGTATGGTTTGCTTCTAGAATTTTAGGAGCTACTCAGACCTAAAGCTATAATAGGAAACAACTACTGATAGAAAAGGCGTTGGCAATCAGGTCTTAGGATATTGATATCAGTTTCAACAAAATTTACATGTAGATTCAAAATTATAAATTGCACATCAAGCAGTCCTTAATATATGGAATTATTAGCTGAATGTTTTTCGCAAGGCGTTGCAGGGAAGTTTCAATCCTACTCCACTATTATGCATGTCTGGGAGGCCATCAAGTGGTTGTGTCTGTTGTTTGCTAATGTACAAATGTGTGCGGTTAGTAGAGTTTTTTTTTCTTAAATAATTTTTTATTCTAGCCTTAGAGCCCGACCTAGCGGGCTCTACCGGCCATTAAAGGCCCACTCCGGCGTTAAAGGCCCGAGTGGAAGGCGAGGGCCTTTAACAAGGGAGCAGGCCTTTAATGGCTAGTAGAGCCCACTAGGTTGGCCTCTAAGGTTATTAGAACATTCTCCCCCTAGAGGGCAGAATGTTCCAATTGGTCAAAACAAAGGCCTCTCGGAGCCCGGGGGGGATTTAAATCCCCTCAGGCCCCGAGAGGCCTTTGCTCACAGCAGCAGCTGTGAATGAAAAACAACATTAGATTGTTGCTCTCCGGGCTTCTACTAGCCCATAGAAGCCCGGAGCACTCCATTGTCTGCAATGGAGTGCTCAACAGTCTAATGTTCTAGGGATTTTTAGTTTTTACAGTGTGCAAGGTCATGGCAATAAATGCAAGCATAAACTTTGCAAAATATCATAAGATGGTAAAAAGAATACTTGTTGAAACCCCGTCCTCGACTATCACTTTCCTGAGTGCTCGGAGAAACCCTCATCACATTTGGAATCAGTCCAATAGAAGAAGATCAGGTGGCTTTCCTCCCCCTGGCAGCACCGGACACTTATGAACATGGACACACTTGATGGACTGTAACTTTAAGTTTGGTGATAAGTGCCAAATCCCAGCCACCATACCCATTGTAACTACACCATAAGTATACATTGAGATCACATCTAAGAAACATGGAATTTCAAAGCAAGTACAAGACCTGTAAAAACATTTGGGGGGACATTTGTGTATATGTAAAACTATAAGCCTATGTAAAAGTAGGCTAGACTTTGGCAAACTGGGCGGGTGGAGGAGCGGAAGGTGGGAGAGCACCCTGGCAAACTGATTAGTAACCAAGAATTTGGGGTCCTGAATAAAGAAGATGGGCCAGCTTAAGCCTTGCACAGCTAACCGTATACTGTGAGGAGAAGAAGGATAAAGAGAAACCCATGGGGGCTCAAGAGGGTGTGGTGGACCCACTGTGCGTTTCCGATAACTTAGAGACCAACCTTTCCTATTTATGGGCCACCGTGCAGCGGCGTAGGCCCTTAGCTTCTTCCCAATTCAAAGCTACGGCTTCTGCCCTGGCTCAAATGTCCAAAGCCCATCTGCACATCTCGCTAGATGGGGTACCAGGTTGTTCCACTTCATGGTATCTAATCAATACGCTAGGATCAGGGCTAAATCGAAGAAGCGTGTGGCTGTTTTGTGTTTTTAGATCATTTGTGGATAACTGGAACATTAGCCTCTCATGTGTCCACCACCTAAATACCCGGGATTGCTTAGATTTTCTGTGTCACCTCAGCCAAGTATAGATTTGGGCAGCCCCACAGCACATGCTTGAAGTGCCCTGCAGGAGTACTGTATCTGGTGCATGTGTATGGGGCATTGGAAAACTACCTGTATATCCATTTGGAGGAGAGGTAAACCCTATGTAATATATAAAACTGGATTCGATTTAGACAAGCATTGTGGGAGATCTTCCAGGGTATTCCAAAGCTCCCTACTACTCCTTGTCATGCAAGGCTCTGCCAAAGCCTATTCTACCGGGTATTCCTCTAGGGATTTGAGCATTTACAACAAGGGTTATGTACAGCCACGCAATAAGCTTGCCCTTTACTTATCATATGTAGAGTACTTATGAGTTAGTTGGTGGCAGGCTCGGAATCTCCCAGTACGCAGGCATTGCAGAGGATGCGGTGATTAAGACCATTTGTAAGGCATTGCCCTCCCTGGAAATCAAATGGCTGCATTAGGACTGCGAAAGGCAGGAGCTGACGTTCCTGGAACAGATAACCCAGGGTGGCGATTCCTACTTGGTCCCAGCACCCCAACTTCCGCCAGGTCAGGTGCCCCCGATTTGTGGGGAGACCTGAGAGAGGCAGGGTGGTAGACTCCTGGTGATCCATATCCCCTGGTTTGACACTTCAAAGCCACCTGTATGAGGTGAGGGAGGCTCTCACAGTGGCATGCTACCTGGGCCATCAGGGCCAAGATAGCGGTCCGGTCCAGGTGGGAACCAAGGGTGCTTGTGTACCCTAGAAAATGTGCTGCAAGCCAGCAGGACAACCATTGCAATTGGGCTGCTAAGTATTAGAACCCAAAGTTAGTAGCAATCTGCAACCCCGGTCCAGAGGGAGCTGCAGCTTCGACAGGGTCACCTGGTGACGGGAACTATGCCAAATAAGCGCCCCCAGCAGTTTGTCCAGGTCCAGGAAGAACTTTTGAAAGGGCACTATTAGAAGATTGACAAAGTGTCCAAGTTGTTGTGAAAGCATCACCATCTTCAAACAGTGATGCGGCCCAGGATGGATGGAGGGAGTGGCTGCCAGAAGGTAACTTGGACTCTTAGAAAGGTCACCTCTGCGGTAAGATTACCATCAAGGAAATCCTGATCAGTGTGAAGTATTCAAACCCCCAAATACCGGAAGGTCGTGACTTCTCACCTCAGCCAGCCCTCCCCAGGTACAACTGCACCGGCGCCACAGAGGGGGTCAAAGGGTAAAGACAGGACTTGCTCCAGCTTACCCGCTGCACCAAAATCAATCCAAAGGATGTTGGAACTTCTGAAACGTTGGAAAGGTCGTCACCCAGATCTTGGATTTAGAACAGCATGTCATTTGCATGAAGTGAGATTGCCAGGGTCTTATCCGGTACCCTAGTCCCTCCTACACAGACAAGCTGCTACTGGTTCTATTGCTAATGCAAACAGAAGTAGCGAAAGGTTGCATCACTCCCTGGTGCCCCTACCAACTGGTTCCCCTGCTAATGCTGCAGATGTCAGTTCCCAGGAAAAGACTCGGATGGTGGGGCCCGAATAAATAGACAAACTAATTTGACGGTATGCGTTCCAAAACCGAAGCGGGCCATAATTAGGACCAAGACTCATGCCCAGCTTATCTTCACAATCTCCATAGTTCATCAAAGCCGACCGATATTAAGAAAGGTATTACAACCGGGGACGGAGACATTCTGATCTTCAGGAATCAGATGGGGGAGCACCTGCAGGGTAGTAGAGAATTTGTTAAATATTTAATGTAGCAGTAGTTTGCACAAGTGAAATGTATGTCATTTTGCACATTTTAAATCCGTTGTACCCAAGTTTTAATGTGAAAATTATGTTTTTGTCAAACGATCATCATATCAGGAAGTTACTAAACATGATTGGCATTCACAAATGAATGCTTGCTTTGTGGCGTTGACCAGGGGTCAGTTTATGGTGAATTAAATGTCTGGACGTAATGACTCCATGAAGAATGGGGAGGTACTGATGCATGGATCCCAATAACCCAGGCACAATTCCGGGTGTCCGCGAGTGGCCAGCATCCATCCATTATTTTTAAAGTTGACATTGAAAGAGGAAAACGCCTCCATGGATTGTTTTTGTGCAGGAGGGTTTGAGGGTGGGCAAGACAATTCCCTTTGGGACCCAGCGCAAAGGATGTACCTTTCTGTAACTCGTGAACGCTGTGGTAGACTTGCATACACTTGCTATGCAGCCTCACAGCATATTTGAATCCCCCTCCATCCCCCAGCATCAGCTTTTTAAAAATTATCTTTTAGAGTGGCCCATGAGTTCCTAACTACAAAAGGAACTGCCCACTATTTACATATAATTTGTTATTACCTGTTTAAATGGGTTAAGATGGCTGTAGTGAGTTAAGAAGGCATTAAACACCTAACACTTATGTCTTCAAAAAGGCACCTTCCACCTTTACTTAGTTAAGGAAAACTGCGGTTTTTAAAAGTAACTAATGAGTGCAACTCGTGACATTGCAGATGTTGTCACTTCCAGACAGCTCCTTTCAAATTACTTTTGTGACTATATTTTTTTTATTTATTCAAATGGTAAATAGGCCATTTGATAGCGTTAATTCAAACTGTACATTATGTACCTTAACTAAAATAATTGTTTTTGACTTAACATGTCTTTTACACCATCAACTAGATGAGTTTGAAGCATAAATGATAACGGTTTAGGGATGCTCAGCTTTTTTAATCAAACTCTGAATTCCTTGTTATAAGTGTAAATGTATACCTAGTGTATACATGCAATGTAAGTGATTACATATTTATAACCACATGCTTTAGTTATAAAAGTCAGAGTGCTGCATTCCTGTTTTTAATTCACAATCAATTAAAGTTAATGCATGGTTCAAAAATAAAAAAACATACATTGCACGCTTGTTACATAGTATAGTGTATATGTTTGCGATATAACTGTAAAGTAGGCCCATTGCTGGAAAGGTCTGGGACTTGATAGGGTTGTGGCATCACTTCCTGTGTTCTCAATCCACATGGAGTAATTGCACATTGCCTAAATTAATTCCCCGGCACATCCCCCACTTATGTTTTTTAGGACTTGTGTCCACTACAACCAAAACACAAGGGGTCGAAGTGCAACAGAAAAGTTGTGGAATTGTTGCTAGTGTTGGCAGCTGGCAAGTTTGCAGAGATGGAGAACGTGTGTTGTTGAGGCAGGATAGGCCACAAATGCAAGTTGGGACATCCCTCATGAATTGTGACAGGCTTTTATGATGCTCCGGCGGTGCAGAGTTCATTATATCTATGAGGCCATGAAAAGCCACGCAAAGTGGCTTTGAGTGGCTTTTCATGACCTTGTGTATATGTTGTAAGGCAATGCAGCCCAAGTCACTGCATTGCCGTACACTGCGTCAGGGAGGCTTTCAATGGGCGTTGCAGTGGGTGTTCAATCAATTAGGGAATCAATCAGGGAATTGTAAGCACGCTACTCACCCGTGAAGGTCTCAAGGCGCTGAGGGGGGGGGGGTCCGCAGAACTGTTTAACCGAAGAGCCAGGTCTTGAGGGTCTTCCTGAAGGTGTTCAGGGAAGGGGCGCGTCTGATGTCTGCCGGTAGCTCGTTCCAGATCTTGGCTGCAATGTGAGAGAAGGATCTTCCGCCTGCTCTGGCTCTGTGGATGCGCGGGGTTTCGGCCAGTGCGAGGTTGGAAGATCGGAGGTTTCTTTTGGGTACGTGGAAGTTGATTCTGTCATTGAGGTATTTGGGTCCGTTGTTGTGTATGCATTTGTAGGCGTGAGTGAGGATTTTGAAAGTGACTCTTTTCTCCACGGGGAGCCAGTGGAGACTTCGTAGGTGTTGGCTGATGTGTTCATGTCGGGGGATGCCGAGGACGAGTCTGGCGGCGGTGTTTTGTACTGTCTGGAGTTTGCGGAGTAGGGACTTGTTGATGCCGGCGTAGAGTGCATTTCCATAGTCCAGTCTGCTGGTGATGAGTGCGTGGGTGACTGTCTTCCTTGACTCAGGGGGATCCACTTGAAGGTCTTGCGGAGGATGCGGAGGGTGTTGAAGCAGCTGGAGGTGACGGCGTTGACCTGTCGGTTCATGGAGAGTGATGAGTCGAGTACGATGCCGAGGTTCTTGGCGTGGTCTGAGGGGGTAGGTGGGCTTCCGAGGGCAGTCGGCCACCAGGTGCTGTCCCATGCAGAAGGGGTGGTACCGAGGACGAGGACTTCTGTCTTCTCGGCGTTGAGCTTCAGGCAGCTGTTGGTCATCCAGATTGCGACGTCTTGCATTCCTTTCTGGAAGTTGAGTTTGGCAGTGGTGGGGTCTTTGGTGAGGGAGAGGATGAGCTGGGTGTCGTCGGCGTAGGATACGATGTTGAGGCCGTGTTGTCGGACGATGGCTGCGAGGGGGCCATGTAAATGTTGAAGAGGGTGGGGCTCCGTGATGAACCCTGTGGGACTCCGCAGGTGATTTTCGTGGGGTCGGAGAGGAAGGGTGGGAGTCTGATCCTTTGGCTTCTTCCGGTGAGGAATGATCGGATCCAGTCCAGGGCTGTTCCTTGTATGCCTGCGTTGTGTAGTCTGACGACTAGTGTGCGATGGGAGACGGTGTCGAAGGCCGCTGATAGGTCGAGTAGGATGAGGGCTGCGGAGTGGCCTTGGTCCAGGAGGGTGCGGATGTCGACTGTGTCGGCGAGTAGGGCAGTCTCTGTGCTGTGGTTGTTTCGGAATCCGGATTGGGACGGGTCGAGGACAGCGTTCTCTTCAATGAATCGTGTCAGTTTCCTGTTGACTGTTTTCTCTGCAACTTTGGCTGCGAAGGGGAGGAGCGAGATGGGCCGATAGTTCTTGAGGTCGTTGGGGTCAGCTGTGGGCTTCTTGAGCAGGGGTCTGACTTCTGCGCGCTTCCAGTCGTCTGGGAAGGTGCCTGTTTTGAAGGTGGTGTTGATGGTGCGTTGTAGTTTGGGTGCGATGGCGGCCATGGCTCTGTGGTAGATGTGAGGGGGGCAGGGGTCGGTGGGGGCCCCCGAGTGGATGCTTTTCATGGTCGAGGCGGTGTCTTCGGCCGTGATCGGTGTCCAGTTGGAGATGGTGGGCTGGCTGGTGTTTCTGGGGGGCAGGGGGCCGTCTGTGGCGCCTGGTGGATGGTTGATGAAGTTGTCGTAGAGGTTTTTGATCTTGAGGTGGAAATAGGTTCCAAGCTTGTCGCAGAGGTCTTGGGATGGGGTGATGTCTGTGGCTTCCCTGGGTGGGTTGGTGAATTCTTGAATGACACTGAAAAGTTCCTTGGAGTTGGTGGAGTTGACCAGGATTTTGTTGTGGATGAAGTTCCTTTTGGTGACTCTGATCTGGTTGTGGTAGTCCGTCATGGCGTCCTTGTAGGTGGTGTGGTTTTCGGCTGTCTTGGTGTTTCTCCAGGTGTCTGCAGGTGCGTCTGGCTTCTTGGAGAGCGGTTGTCAACCAGGCGGCTTTCCTGGGTCGTTGTCTGTCGGGGTTGCGTAGCGGGGCGAGCTCATTTGCGCAGTTGGAGATCCAGGTGTGGAGTTCTCTGGCTGCGTCATTTTTGCTGTTTGCGTCGGGTGCCCAGGTGTGGTTGTCTCGGGTGAGGGTGGAGTTAAGTTGCTCGTCGGTAACCTTGCTCCAGTTCCTTCGTGGTGGCGTGGGGCTGGTTTGGGTGCCTTGGGTTTGTTGGTGGCGAAGTGTACGCAGTGGTGGTCGGTCCATGGCGGCTGCGTTGTATGGCTGAAATGGATGCTGTTTCCTGCCGCGAAGATGGGGTCGAGGGTGTGTCCTACTCTGTGGGTCGGTGTGTTGTCGAGTTGTTTAAGTCCGATGCTGGCGAGGTTGTCACGAAGGATAGTGGAGTTGGGGTCGCTGGGGTTGTCGAGGTGGAAGTTTAGGTCTCCAATGAGTATGTAGTTTGTTGAGGCGATCGCGTGGGGTGCGATGAAGTCGGTGATGGTGGTGGCGAAGGGTGTTCGGGGGCCGGGGGGTCTGTAGACGAGGGTTCCTCGGAGTGTGGCTTTGGGGGTGGTCTGGATCTTGAAGTGCAGGTGTTCGGCGGAGGGGAAGGTTTCGCTGGAGGTGGTGAGGTGGAGGGTGATCTTGTGGGCGATGGCGAGACCCCCTCCTGGGTGGTTGGGGCGGTCTTTCCTCTGGATCTTGTATCCGTCTGGGATGGCGGTGCTGATGTCGGGGGCGGAGGATGCGTTGGTCCAGGTCTCTGTGAAGAAGGCGATGTCGGGCGAAAGAGAGTCGAGTAGGTTCCAGATTTCCATGGCGTGTTTGTGTACGGAGCGTACGTTGAGGAGGATGCATTTTAGGGTGTCGCCGGTGCTGGCGTCGGCGGTGTTGGAGGCCGGGGTGGCGGTGAGGGTCTGGCGGCAGTGGAGGCAGGAGAACTGCCCGTGGGTCGTGTTCGGCGAGGCCTGTTGGCATTCTCTAAGTCTTCCAGGGTTGAGTGCGAGGAGGGTGGTGGTGTCGCAGCGATGGGTAGTGGGAGGTCCAGGGTTCCTGGCGCTGGCCGCGGTCGGGTCGCGGACGGGCGCAGACGGGCTTGCCTTTGGTAGGGGAGGTGGGAGGGAGGAGAGGCTGGGAGGCGGGAGCAGGGGAATTCCGGGGGGGAATTCCGGGGGGAAATTCCGGGGGGAAATTCTGGGGGGAAATTCCGGGGGGAAGGGGCCGCAGGGGCAGCAGCGGCGAAAGGAAAAAGGAACAGGCAGGCACGAGAAAATAAAAACAGTGGTGGAATTAGAGCAAGACACAGATGGGCACAATAACAGTGGCACAACAGGGAAAAAAATTAAGAAAAAAAATGGCTGAGAAAGGTTACGGTGGTTGGAGGCAGTCTGGTCCCAGTTGGAGCGGGCAGCAGCCTCGAACCTCCCAAGGAGGAGGTCGGGGTCTGGAGGCAAGAGACGGCACAGCGGAGCAGTGGGGAGAGAGTGGACCTAGACCGAGGGTTGTTCCCACGCAACACCCCTGGGTTTTGACGCGTTCCTAGATTTACAAGGAACTGTAAATCTGGTAATGTGTCAAAATTGTACGCCTCCCCAGGGCAGGCGTAACGAGGAGAAATATGTTTTTTCTGCAGCACGCATAGAAAGAGGAAAACGCCTCCATAGATTGTTTTTGTGCCGGAAGATGTACCTTTCTGCACAAAAACAATCCTGCCAACAATGCATGGTGCAAGGATGCCTGCGTTGGTGCTAGGCACCATATTGTGCACCGGCGCTGGCTCAAAGGAAAGGAATGCACCGTATCTCATAAATATGGTGCATTCCTGCCCTTTCGATTTAACATAGGCCAGCGTAGCAAAAACTCTTGCGGCGTTGTCCTTTGCCAAATCATTCTAAATGAAGCCCTAAGTGTCGTTTGGAGAAGCCCCTTCAAATCATTGGTTTTCTTGAGCGAGACAGTGGCTTGATACTTTGTCATTAGCATACAGGATCAGCCAAGATGAGCATTTTAGTCTTACCACCATGCTATTGACTAGTTGGCATATCATTCTGCCTCCTAGAAAATTTTCTATTGGAAGGCATGAGGATTATTTTAGGCTTGAAAAGCATACTCATTCCCTTCACCTTTTTCATATTAAGTTCTTGATCTCCTACATTAACTGGGCGCAAAAAGCTATCTTTTTTTTAATTTATTTTTATTGCAAGACACATTGGTTAATTTCAATGAAAGGCAGACTTATTGGTTTTGCCAATTGCTTGTTTTCTTTCTTGTGTCATGCTAATACCACACACTAGTTTGAAATGTAACAGAGAAGTAGTCTACATATGGCTGAAGTTGGAAGCACAAATGCTTACATGAGGGCGAAAATATGTGGTTGAGTGAGGGTCATTTCTATGTAAAGGCCAAGCAGGCAAGTAACTGTGACAGGCGTCTTCCACTAAGAGTGGTCTGGGTAGTTGAAAGGCACAAAAGACAGAGAATGTGCAAACTACTGTTAGCATTTGATTAACAGCTACATAGACCACCCAGCTCGGTCTATCATTCGGACTCCTATGGACACTGAATCATCTCATATTACATTTTTATCTCCTAAGTGTATTGTGTACTGAAAGCAATTATTTATTTTGTGTTTTTTTTATACTACAGCCACATTTAAAAATATATATATTTTATCCAGGACTCAAAGTGTAAGCCAGACCAACCAGCTTTGCCAGTGCTTGTTGATTTTGTCATCTTTGCTCAAAACATATCACTGATTCCATGCACGTCAACTCTGCATGAGCACACGCGAAACAACTAGAATCAAAGCGTAACAAGTACTAGTGTAGAATAATTAAAGGTATAACTTTCTATGAAAAGATAAGTACTAAGACTGAAAATGGTAATAAAAAGTACTATAGCTTTCACGAGTAAGTAATGCAGCTCAGTTTGTAAAACTAAGTGATACTTTGTTCTCTGAACGCAACTGCTTAGATATGGTTTGAGAAATGTTATGTGCAGTGCATATAGTCCCCAGGACATTATATAGCAAGACCGATGGCTATCGTTATGCATACATTTATTTTAGGGATGGTTTAGTTAATTATTTGCCAGCTCTGGTGATCTATAGGGCAACAATTGAAGTCCGGGCAAGTCTGACTCAGCCTTCCATCTTTCCCAATTCGAAAATGCCAGTTTCGAAGTATCTGCTTTCTAAGAAATGGTAGCCGCACTGCTTAAAAAGAAAATTATAGTATAATGCAACTAATCACAAAATGGAATAGATGGCATATTTACTTTTAATTTGATTTGCACTTCATTGCTGGTGTAGCTTTCTAACTTTAGAAAGGCACAGTTACTACAAATGAAACTGGTACTCATTTTATCAACCTCCGTAAGATGAAAGTCTGATTTCTCCTCCACCAAGAACATTAATGTGCTAGGCGCTCCTGCTCCTTGGTGTGTCCTGCTCCAAGCAAGAGGTATGCACATATTTTCACAATGCTGAACTCTCATTACAGCTACGGTGATTCCATGCAAACAATAATGGAATAATTCTTTGTTCTATTAGGACTACCACTTTCAAAATGGCTTCGCTTGTCAAACAACAGCATTTCTTAAAAATGATAAACAATCACAGTAATGTTTCTCTATGTAGAAGTTTTGTCAGCATGACAAATCAATAAACAAGATCCATTTAATGAGCAATAAAGAATAGAAGAATAAAAGGCTTCTTGCCAGGGTGCCTGCAATCTGAAAGAAAGAACATGCTTTAATCGATGCTTCATTTCAGGCTTCACAGTGACAAATATGTATTCTTTTTGAGATGTAAAGTGAGTTTTTTGTCAGGTGGGTTCTGGAGTACATCCTTCTAATGGAAACTTATAAAACCATTTTATACTATGTACAGAATGGTTGCCTGTCTTAAAAATATATATTTTTGAGGCATTTGTTTTATCTTAAACAGTAAGGTCCAGAATTCGAAATATTTTTCTTTCCACAGAAGTAACAAACCCATCACAAAGTGTTGTGGTCCAATTTACATTCCAACACAAATCATGATTTCCTTTGGAAAGTTTCTTAAAGTAATGTAATGTATCACTTTCCGCTACTTTGCATCAGGTAGCCCTACCATGGGTGGTGCACAAAATACACAGGGGCAGATTTACAAGCCCCTTGCGCCACTTTTGCGTCACTTTTCCCATGTTAAAAGTGACGCAAAAGTGGCGCAAGGGGCTTGTAAATCTGCCCCACAATGCCTTGAACCAGGCGTTACAGTGGATCATGTTTTAAAAGTTTCCACATCTTAGTAGCTATAGCGCTGTCTTGCTCTCACTTGTGATGCAAAAGTACTGTAGCAAATCTTAGTACTCACTAACTCCACCCATACTGTACTCAGGATAGCAGTTCTCATACTTTTTTATGCACTTCATCTTCTGATCATGGCACTATTTTTGGTGCCGAGACTTAGTGAAAAGTAACAGCTCTAAAAAAAGGAAGCAAAGCGTGAACCACGCTTTACATGTCTTTTTTTTTTATTTTCCCGACACAAAGCTTCCTCAAATGAAAGCGCAGAAATGCTTGCATCAAAGGAAACTAACAGAAACAGGCAGACGTGCTGGTCCACCCAATTCCACCGACAACCCCCCAAAGTGCTTCTGAGTAAACTAGCAGCATGCTCTTCTGTTCCTTGTGCTTGGTTGATGTGATGGCCCTGTGTGTGTGGGTGTACTAGGGGCCGTGTTGCAGTGCACGCCAATAACTGAGCCACAGACACACAGAAAGGCTATGGGCTAAAGGCCACGTACGGTCTTAGCTGCTTTGTTATAAAGCCTCTGGCCAAGCCTTGCCAGCGGATGTACAAGGTGCGGTTTCCGGGTCAGCTTGCCACCGCGAGGCGGTGCTAACGTCATTACAGTTGCTAGCGTGTGTGGGTTGCAGTGTGGTCTTAGTACCAGCATTGGCAACCTACCCCACCCCTCCAACGTAACATGCATGCTCATAAATAATCACACAACACATTTCTTGTTTGGGTAAAGATTGCTGCAGGTTTATTACATACACCGTTATGTAATATGGTGGGTTATCTTACGGGCGATCCAAGGGCAGGCAACCGTCTGGGCCGCCTGCCCGCCTGATGAGCCAAGCAGCACTGGGGCGAACCCCATCTGTGCTGCCACTTCTGGTGATCCTCTTCCCGGATCACGTGACACATGGTTCCTTATTACTCACGCCCCTTTCAGGGCGGAGCGTAGCATAGCAAACCCCCGGTTGTTCAGGCCCACAACCGCCCGAAGGACTAACGGGGCGCCGACACGGTTTTCTAGGAACCTCCCATGAGGCTCCTAGGATTTGGCTCTGTCACCCACCATGGTGCCGCGCAGAGGTACCCTTCTGTACCCCTCTGCTTCCAGATCGCCCTGTAACTCCGCATGCAACGAAAAAGACAACATTACAACATTCTCTGCCTCCTGCCTGCCACGAACCACGCCGGGTAAGCGGTAGGGTGGGAGACGGCGTGTCCGGGCGCGCGAAAGAGGACGACAAGATGGTGGGGGGAGGCCTATATACCCCTCCCCCTGTCCTCGCGCCCCGGACGTGATTCTCGCCTATCGCGCTGCGACCAGGCTTGGGGGACTCCTCCCTGAGTCCCTGCCCCTACGGGGGTGTGGGGTGCCCAGCTGGCACTAGAGGGCTGCCCTCTTTAGTGGCCCCCTGCGGGGGCCTCGGACAGCCGCATAGTACCAGCATTGGCAACCTACCCCACCCTCCAACGTAACATGCATGCTCATAAATAATCACACAACACATTTCTTGTTTGGGTAAAGATTGCTGCAGGTTTATTACATACACCGTTATGTAATATGGTGGGTTATCTTACGGGCGATCCAAGGGCAGGCAACCGTCTGGGCCGCCTGCCCGCCTGATGAGCCAAGCAGCACTGGGGCGAACCCCATCTGTGCTGCCACTTCTGGTGATCCTCTTCCCGGATCACGTGACACATGGTTCCTTATTACTCACGCCCCTTTCAGGGCGGAGCGTAGCATAGCAAACCCCCGGTTGTTCAGGCCCACAACCGCCCGAAGGACTAACGGGGCGCCGACACGGTTTTCTAGGAACCTCCCATGAGGCTCCTAGGATTTGGCTCTGGCACCCACCATGGTGCCGCGCAGAGGTACCCTTCTGTACCCCTCTGCTTCCAGATCGCCCTGTAACTCCGCCACAGCTCTGGAGGTGGCCACCGTCGCCGCCAGAGCCCCCACCAAAAGCTCCTTTCTTACCTGCAACCTCTCATTTCCAGGCCTCCTGCAAAGCTAGGGAAGAGATCCCTCCCACTGGTGATAGATGAACCCCATCTGTATCACAATAGCCCTTGCCGATAGCCTGGATCAGCTAGTGTCTAATGCAACACAAAGGCCCTTCTGCCCTGTGAATTTGTGCCAAAACTATCCACCCTCCTGTGGGAAAGTTCCACTACTTCACATACATAACTCAGCCCCGTGCCAACTCTGGGCGGGGCAGATCAGATTCCCTTGCTCACATTGCCCCATGAATTTGCTGAGCTCACCTAGCTGCCGTCCTACTAGGACGGTGTGTCTAGCGCACCTGTGTCCCCACTTAAGGGACAGCTGCCCGCTTGTTGGGAGACCGCTCCCACACCCACCTGCCTACTTCTGGCTATTCGGGCGAGAAGGCTTATACTTTAACCTTTGCACCGTCCATTTGCTTTCTAACTCATGACGCACAGGAATGTCCATAACTAGACGTGTGTGACGATGAGCCAGGGTGCCCTCCTGCCCTTGCCGTGCATCCCTTATTTCTTATAGGAATTTCGCCAGCTCAGCTCCCTTCGTGGTGAACCCCCCTAGGGATACCAGCTAGAGAATCCGTGTGATTAATGCAGTGCGAACTGGCTGCCATATGGTGCCTAACTTTAAGGATTGGCTAAGTCCTACTTTGCCCTTCATCCCAGAATATTCCCGAATAGGAGGGGGGGGGTTCACACTGCTCGCCTTGCCTTTTGTGCTTGGCACCTTGTTCCCCCCTTTCTTGGGGACGCAGCACAATGTGTTAGCTGACAGCACCCCCGCCCAGTGAGGCTGATATAGCTAACCGGGCAGGGCATTTGACCTTAACTGCAGGAAAAGTCGACAGGCTAGAACCCTCCCTGCGAGGGCCCCCGGATAGGGGGCAGGGGTGTTCACACTGCCCACCCCAGGGCAACCCCAGCGGTGGAAAATTACCTGCTCAGTTAAATTTAGCTTTTTGTTGATCACTGGACATGCCAAATGTTCTTTTACATGGTAGCCTTTTGTGCTTGACACCTTGTGTCCCCATTACTTGGGACGGCAGCCCACTGTTGGCTGACCGCGTCACCACCCAGCGTGGCATCTATTACTGACCGGGCGGGCGTTTGCGCCTAACTGCAGGATCATAGTCAACTGCCCTTGGTTCTGGGGTGCACTTATTTCGCCCCTTTGCCCAGACTTATGCACAAACCCCTTTGCTTGCTACCCTGGTGAACACCTTAATGGTATCGAAGCTGGTTTGAAACAATGTATGTCTTGCGCCCACTACTGGAGACACCTCACCCTTTCATGTAATTACAACTTACGCAGCGCACCCCACTTGCCTAACTGCCATCGGATCACAGATGCACAGTACCTACTGTGCCTCTCCTACCCTGGATGCTTTAAACCTGCCACAGTGACGGAAACCAAGCTTCCCAGTTCCCTGTTTGGCTGCAGTACACCGTCAGTGGGTCCGCTAGGAGATACCACAAACAGACACGCATATGTATTGTGCCCACTATTGGAGACAATTCACCCCTTCGTGGAGTGACAACTACATGGTGCCTACCCAAGTCACCCAACAGACAAGTTGGCCCTGACTACCTTGTGTTCTGGTGCCAGGTTTGGGAAGAGCCTTGCCTTCACTAGCTGCCCCTCTGGGAAACACAAAGACAGTGCTCTGGCCGCAGCGATGCCCTCGTGTAGCATCGAACCCCTGGTCAAATAAGAGTGACAACTCCAACTTACTGAAGACTACACCATGACCATGGGTGGAGTTTAGCTCTTCCCCAAACTTCTGCTAGCGTAACCCACGGTCACGCCTCCTGTTCAGTTCACTTTAGTAATTCATGGCACTGACCCACAAGGGCCTGATACTGGGCTGTGTAAATGGGGCCCAGTGTGACCTTAACACTCGGCTTGGTGTGGATGGGTGCTAACAATACCTGGCTGAAGTGCAATCCCTTTGACAATCACTCCTGACAAGATGTGCCAATGCAGGTAGAAGCAAGAGATATCCAGCCCACCTTACCTCCTGTCCCAGTGATCTGGGTAACTTAGTGAAAGATGCACCTTTGAACTGGTAGCGGAAACTGTTACTTACGCCTGCAAATGCTCTGCTCAGAGCAGCCCACAAGACTAATGAAACGTTGTCAATTTGGCTGTCAACTTTGCTGCCTGTGCCACCCTTCCGCCCCATGGAAATTGTTCTGGGCTCTCGCTTACTACCCTGCTGAGTGGGCCCACTGTATTCACCAGATTCATTAACGATTTCCGCTTCTGACTGTACTTGGTAACACGTACACCCCATGGTATCTTGGCGCTGCATAACATGTTTGTTACTCAGCTCCATGGTACTTGTTTTATCGACCTCAGAAGGATGAAATGCTTGTTGATTGCAACCTTGTTGGTGTACATACATAGAAGAGCAGACTAGACACCCGAGTATGAATTACTCTTGTGCAGCTTACTGCTTTTTAAATTAAGCCCCTGCTCGCAAACTGGGAGAGGGATAGTGCAGTGGGCACAGTTAACAATGCTTCCATCAGGGACAACATCTTGCTAACCCGGTTTGAGGAGCAAGCCCGCTGATGCTGATCATGGGCGGGCCCATGAAATCCCACCCTTATCCGCCCCCGCCAAATTCTGGTAGTAGTGATCCTAGCACAATTGCAGCAATTTGGTGAACGTGCCAGGTTTACAATGATGTGTACTCGAAAATACCAGGACTGTGGAAGGTCTGACCTCGTTCTAGTGCCACAAAGATTAACGTGTTTGTACCAGTGTAAGCATTTTGCGTTGTACTAATGCGCACACGTCATAGCAGATAAGAGGCTGCTCTGCTTCCGGTGGAGGGTGTTCGAGTTTCTTGGGAGGGAGGGGACAGGGTCTCCAGAGTGGACGCTCCCTGGCCGGCCCACGAGCAGCCACAAAGTGCCACACAGGACAGCTGAAATGTGACATCCAAAACAAACAGTGCATACGAACCACCACTGTCAACTCCCACTCCATGCAAAATCCTCCCTTGGGCTGGCCCCACCATGATCAAACACGACATCTCGACTGAGCATGTGAGCGCCGAAAATTCACAGCTCGCCGACAGCAGAGAAGCGGCCAGCTCCCATCGTCCTCACCAGAAGGCACCGGTTTCTAAATCCGGCCCCCACATGATCTTGGGCAGAAAAGTTAACCGGTGAGGATATCAACTTCCTCACCTGCAGAAGCAGGGAGTGCTGGCGAACAGGCTCATCCCTGAATACCAGTCACAATGTTAACCGTGTATGTCCAAAAAACGTTAGAGGGCCTTTCCCCTCCAACCCGACAATTGTTGGCCTCCTGGACAACTCTGCAAGTATGAGTGTGTGCCCACGTGTACAACTACATTTGATGCATGTATTGGACCCTGTGTCCAACAGTGCCCAGCAGTACATCATCCCATTACTCTGTCGGTAGTGTGGGACTAGATACCACCATTTCCGGTACCAGTAGTGCTTCACGGCAACGACAACGATTGGCCTGCCACCAAGAGGCATGTCTGCTGGCCACTGCCTGCACACACCTCTGATCTGCTGCCTGCTCTCACCCCTCTGCAGCTGTAATAACCCCCATTCGACCAACGAGAAACTCTAAGACCACCAAGGTTTAAGGCTTGCATTGGTGCGCATTACCGGGCTTAGAGGCGCCTTGAGCGATGTACACATGTTACATAAACCCTAGTGGCACAAGGACCTTGTCGCCCATGCAGCGAAGTCTTCACTCAATGCAATAAAACGAAACCAATTGCACCAGCGCCCGGCCCCCACAGCACCCCCCAGGCGCCAACGAGACAAGCCAAAGTTTGTACCGAGCATCCCCACTCCAAGGAAAGGCACCACAACCAACACGCTGCGCAGGTCACTCACAAAGGCACCACTGTAAGGACACCACCTTAATGGCCCCTACATGAACCTTGAGTGCACCTTGTGAATAATGTAGGCTGAAAAGACTGCCCGTCGCCCATACACTGTTATTACATAAAGAACGAACACTGGTAGGCCTGGAGCGATACCCCGGAGTTTACAGCTGCCGGTCCGCGGTGACCTCAAACACCTCACCTGTGTGCTATTAAAATTAAATCTTTTGCCCAAACACAGTGGTATAATCCTGTGACAACAAATGGCTATGAACAGTGAGCCCTATATATTTACCAAATTCCTTTACCATCACCGTTTCGGACTACCATAGTGGGAGATTGCCAGCCCCAATCCCACACAGGAAATTAAACATAGTCCATCAGGGCCAAGGCCTTGCCTTTGTCCTCTGTGGTGTGAGCTGGGCACCTGCACATTATAAGCCATGGGGACCTGAAAGGAGTGGAAAGCAAGCTGAGCACCAGCTGGAGTCTTTATAATAATAACTGCCGCTACCCTTGATCTATTCTGCTCCTTTCAGCCTCCTCGCAGAGTTAGCCTGTGGAGGAAACTGAGGCAGCTCAGGACGACAGTGACCATCCGCCTGGCTGATGGCTTGAAGTTGTGCGAGAGCTCACCGGCGACCCACCCACCGAGCCGCACACAAGCTGTATCACATATGGGCTCCTAGGGTTTTAAAGCCCCACCAATGACAACCTACATTCAAATTGCACACACAGCTGAAAGACCGGGCATCGCAGAGAGCGCCCCTCCCCCAAGTGTGCAAACTGCCAATGGCGGCCACCTAATACGGACGTAGGGGCCCCGCCCAATTGCTATACCCACACAGGACAACATCCGCCGGAAAATGCGCTAATTATACTTCAGAACGACAACGATTAAAGCACCAGGATTTGCACACCTGACAATCAGCGTAGGAGTCAGAGGCCTTAACCAGTAGGCCAGTGACTCAATTAACATTCCGATATCTGAATAATTAGGACACATTAAATGCAATTAACCGCACTTTGTTTCTGTGCAGCACTGGCTAAACAAGTCCTTGAAAATACCAATTTTTGAACCCTTCACCTTTGAATGGACATTCATAGACCTGAATAATTAGGACACATTGCCTCGAACTTAACTGGGCCCTCAACACAATAGTAGAGAACACCAAGAACTTGCACCAACACGCACATTCCGATCTCTGAATAATTAGGACACATTGAATGCAAATAACCGCGCTTTGTTTCTGTGCAGCACTGGCAAGTTATCTGATACCCAGCCACTTCCCATTGCTTCAGCAGGGCCTGCAGGTGCAAGGGTGCGATGCGTCCAAGGGGCGGTGTGACCCGATAGATGACGCATCCAGGTAATGATAAAAAAGTAACATCACACCTAAAGCCAGCCAACAGAAACAGAAGGTACTGACACATAGGCCCCCCCCTGGCATGTTTCGTCACCATGCCGTGCGGAGCCCAGAACGGAGCTGCCCCGTAGGACAAGCCCGTGTGCCACGTGCAGTGACTCAATGATAATTAAAGGCCCTAGGCCGGAGATGCCGCACGTAGGACTGATGGCTGGAGAAGTGAGCACATCCATCACTGGGTCCCGCGAGCGAGGCCCGTGGCCCGCCCGCACCCCCAGATGACCCCCAGATTTTTTTTTTTTGTGTGCATATTTATATAGCGCAAACTCGACCCGAAGGTATTGGAGCGCTTTACATGAGCACCGTATTTACATTACACATTCAGGCACGGGGAGATTAAGTGATTTGCCCAGAATCACAGGATGTGGACGCGACCCCGAGGCTCGAACCCTGGTTTCCAGCACCAAAGTCGGCAATCTAGCCGACGGACCACATCCTGGCCGGGCGGGGCAAAAATGGCGGCCACCCCCGCAGGGAGTGCTTACTCCCGGCACAAGGTCTTGCTGGTGTAATTGGCAGCGCTCCCTTTCCACAAAGAGGTCCAAAGGTCCTCATTGCTCTCCTTCTGATGGATTTAACCCCTCTGATCAGTGGCGGCGCGTCAGCAAGGTCTTTGCCCGGCATGCCCTACGTATGGCAGTGGATGATAGGCAATCCTGGCCCCAAAATTAGCTCTTTCTCACGCGTGGCTGGCTGCATGGGGGTCTGCGTGCCATTAGTTGATAAACCCTTTGGCTTCCAGGCGCAATTATGTATCGCGCTGATTGCTCGGGGAGTAAAGATAATCCCCTTTCCTTCACCACTTTCAGGTGGTCCGGAGCGGTAAATACAGTATTCCCGTATAAGAGGCCCATAGGCTTCTGTGCTCCACGCGGTGATAATTATTACCAGGGAGAGGTGGACGAGAGGGTGTAGGAGATGCAGCTTAGTCCCTGTGTGGAGACAATTGTATGCACCATCGTGGGGACCTCCACATGCCTAAGTGGGGCAGGCGGTAATTATGATAGACGCCCTGCTGCAAGTGTATAGTAGGGTGAACCCCCAAGGTTACAAACGCAAATGTCTCAGGGCCTCTGACGGTATGTCAGACGCCCGCACTCACCAGGGCCTGCGATACCCCCGGACCACGACCTGGCCGAAAGCAGTCGGAGCCTGGATAAACAGTAACAAAAATGGGGCAATGTTTTATGAAATCCGTTTTTTTTCTTTCTTTTTTCTATGAGACTAATGGTAGTTCCAATATATGGATTCGGGCAAGAAGAAGTGTACAGTCTCAGTGTATCTTTGGATTCAAAGGCCATAGCACTAAATGGGTCGCTTACAATTGAGTGATCACTGTCAAGGTACTTCATTCGGTCCAATATGAGCATTACATTGGCCAAATTAAAGCGCCCTAAAAAGAGCACACGCCTGTCGAGTACGGGCAGTAAGTATCACAATGGCCGCTCCCGGCACTTTCACCAGTAGCCCTTTATAATCAGGGACTTATGGTGTCACTTTCCCCATTCTCATTCCCCGCATGCAATGCGACGGTTGCAATATTATAGTGGAAGAAAACCCTTAACGAGTTAACCCACTGAGCTAGACTACAACGTGCTAAAGTGCTCCCATGCAGAGAAGACTGCACTCAGGGGAGCGTATGAACTACCGCAAATGCCGCGGCACAAAGGCTCCAGACCCGAGTGACCCGCCCGGTGCCCCCCACCGGGGAGAAATTCTTATTTCTATGTGGACATCGTGGGGCGCCGTGCAGGGGCTTTAGCGCCCCCATACACTCTTGCTCTACGCTCACCTCACAACACGCGACCGCCGGCCTCTGCCCCTCGATGTCCACCGCTTTCCAGACGGCATGTCGGGCATGGTACCAGAAGTGGGGTCTGAACCCATGCGGAGAAAGACCCGGTGTCACTAGCAAGGAGCGTGCCCACCGGCTGCCGGCCCACTCACTCGCGCACCTGGGGAGTGCCGTGCAGGGCTCTCAGCATGGCAGCTGAGGCCACCCCTCATGTGCGGTTATCGCCTAGCGGTCGGGCCCCCTGCGCTGCTAGCTTGCCCCTTGATGCATCGCCTCTGGAGCTTCCAGTGCGCTGATCATGGAAGGGGGGGGGGGGCCGTGCTAAGGAATGGTGAGAGGAGCTAGTGGCACTCCTCTGTCTACGGCTGTTCGGTCGCCAGCGCGGTATGAAGCCGGGAAGTGTGTACCCCCCTTACCCTGCCCCCGTCCCAATCCCTCGCCAGCACCCCACCCGCAGGTACCGACACCAGCGGACCTACTGCGGGCCGGGCCAAAGAAATTGCAGATAGGAGGGGTCCCACACCGGCCATGGCCTTACGTGGTAGGACGGGGGGGGGTTGGTGACCGCACTCACCTCACTACCGGACGCGACCGACCGCACGACCTCAGGACCCCATGTCCACCAGCAGACCAACAGCACAACCCCCCACACAGCGTGTCCGGGCGCGCGAAAGAGGACGACAAGATGGTGGGGGGAGGCCTATATACCCCTCCCCCTGTCCTCGCGCCCCGGACGTGATTCTCGCCTATCGCGCTGCGACCAGGCTTGGGGGACTCCTCCCTGAGTCCCTGCCCCTACGGGGGTGTGGGGTGCCCAGCTGGCACTAGAGGGCTGCCCTCTTTAGTGGCCCCCTGCGGGGGCCTCGGACAGCCGCATTCTGTCAAGATTAAAAATGGTGTCAGGCGTGAGGAGCAGAGGGGAGTTGCTAGTGTGTCGCAGTGAACTTGTAACTGTGCTGCTTCAGACTAGAGTGAGTCCAACAGGAGTGAAAGGCAGTTGTTTATGTGTTTATGCTCATACATAACATACCAAGGCCACTGCAGGCAAGGCTTTAAGTGGGACGAAAAACCTGGGGGGGGGGTCTCTCTCAAAGGGGCGTGGCCAGTGTAATTAAGGGCGTGGCTTAAAAACACGTAAGCTAAAAATCTGTGTTTAGCATAGTGTGCCCCCCGACTTGTATTTTGCTGTTTCTGTCATTGCATCCAGATATATGATACAAGTAACATCATACCTACAACAAGTCAGGACTATTGGTTTTGTCAATGGTTGTTCGTTGCATAAGATAAATAAGCAGCAACTAGGGCTTGTATATAATATTGAAAAAGCTTCCACTTAAAGCCCTGGTGACACCACGACAATGTTGCTGCTCCTGAGTTTCAAAAAGAGAAGGGAAATCCAGAGAGAAAAGGACTCTCTTTAAAGGATTTCCCTTCCCCTACAAGCTCACCTGGCATGACGTCATGTCGTAACTTCTGCACTAGTGAGAAGTGAGCAGTGTGAGCACGCGCACATCGATGTGCCTGCTGTCTCGAAACGGGTCTCTATCGGGCTCTGTTTTGTGCCCTGGCACAGGCGGTCCGTTTTTTTCCGGACTTGTGGGCCAGGGCACAAAACAGAGCCGATAGAGACCCGTTTCGAGGCCCCCTTTAAAAAACTGCCGGTGCTCAGCACCGGTGAGACCCGGCCCACTTAAAGCCCTGACTGCAGGCCATTCTTACGGTGTCACATCGGATGGCCTCAAAATGGCGCCATTCTACAACAAATGGTTAAAAAAAAAGCCTTTCCTGCTAGGGAAAAGACAGAACCCGCGTGGATCAGTATCATTTTTATGGTTTCCGAAAATTCTTGCGCTCACCCTTAGCAGTGACCAGGTCTGTCACCGCTAAGATGTTCTCGCTGCCACTTGACTGGTTTATTTGTCATGCGTGCTACCCCATCACACTGACGTTTATGCTGATGCATGGGAGCCAACAACCACTGACAATATTAAGGACCCTCCAATGCTTCAATAATTATAATGAATGCAGCAAAATACTCTTCTAAATCTACCACCTGGGACCATCCTGCAGAAACGTATCACTGGTGCAAGCCACCTTGCAGGACAATTTGCATCATTTTTTATGCTTGTTTAAAAGAAGTAGGGCAAACAAATTTTATTCCAGTCCATATTACAGGACGTGATTTGCAATAGTGCATGGAAGAGAAATAGGTTATGGAAACAAACATATGTTAGACGTATATTTTTTATGTAAGCAATGCAGACTTTAACCAATAAAACGTCGTCCATTGTTTGCATATTTAAATAAATAAATATATATATATTCACTGAAAAAACCATAGGTTTCAGGGGCGTTATAGTTAGTTGGACATTTCACTCGTACAAAACCATAGAAATTCCCCGTTATAGTTAGTTCAGCTAACTATAACTCGTGCGCCCGCAATGCACTGCTGATGACGTCACATATTACATCACTCATGACATGGTCAGTGACATCACTCATGACATCACTGATGACATCTCAAATGACATCACTGATGACATCACTGATGACATCATCCTTGTGATAGAGTGGCAGACCTCCTCTCACCCTAATATAACCTTTGATACACACACTCAAAAATACAAACTAACATTTTCAAAACAATGGACATACCAATACCAGTTACAACACACCTATTCAGTAATTCCAAGATCTACACACACATCCACTCATTCACCAACAGTCCCTATACAGTCACTCATACATGCACTCACTCATCATATGTACTCATACACCTATACATCCTGTTACACACCGCCACTCATCCATAGAGTTACTCACACACATAGTCACACATGCAAACAAAGTATCAAACATCCATTTACTTGCATATACAGTTATACACACACTACCACACTTACTTCTACAGAAACTTACACATACTTACTCTCTTAAACAATCACTTATAGAAACACCTACTTATTTGTACAGGAACTCTTCCAATCTCTCACTCTCACATATACTCACTTATATACACCAATACTCACATATACTAGTTTAAAACATATGTAGTTACTCATAAAGACACTATTGAGACAGTCATTCACTCATTAACACACCCATACACATACTCATCCACCTATACAGTCCTGCACACATGCTGTCTTCAACACATAAACAGTGAGTCACTCATTCATGCATCTATGCACTAAGTAATACCCCCACCGAACCATACAGACACTCAGACACTCATACTGATACTCAAAAAACCAACTAATAACCCATATAGACACTCATGTAGCTACTCACCAACCCATGCAGCCACTTATACACAAAGTGAGAGACTGATACAGATATTTTCATATTTAAACATTACTCACTAACCCATGTATTCACTAAGATACACTTAGTCAGTTATACAATCAATTTTACAAAAAAAATCATCCATTTAGACACTTATATACCCATTTATTCTTCCATCGACCTTGAGATATACATATATAAAACATATTTAATTTTCAGAAAAACACACATTCACTGGATGATGTCATCAGTGATGTCATTTGAGATGTCATAAGTGATGTCATGAGTGATGTCACTGACCATGTCATGAGTGATGTAATATGTGACGTCATCAGCAGTGCATTGCGGGCATGCGAGTTATAGTTAGCTGAACTAACTATAACGGGGGAATTTCTATGGTTTTGTACGAGTGAAATGTCCAACTAACTATAACGCCCCTGAAACCTATGGTTTTTTCAGTGAATTTCTAAGGTTTTTTAAATGCTAATTTCTAACTATAACGTGCCTGAAACCTATGGTTTTTTCAGTGAATATATAAATATTTATTATACTATGTATACATGTGAAAATGTCTCAGTCCCCTGTTTGCCTCGGTGGCACGGAAAAAATGGGTGGCACTGACGTCAGCACGCCGACGAGGTCCTCTTATGGCTCCGATGACGTCATACGGTGTCGCGAGCGGAGCCGTGCTCGTTGACGTGGGAGAGCTAGGAAAGAATTTCTGTGGAATGCTGGTGCAGGGGATATTCACCTAAGTGTTCAGGTAGCAACTGTTTATGTTGCCACTCCAGAAACCGAAACCAGTGATCCGAGGGCAGAGGCCCTGCAGATGGCACACAAGGTGGGGTGCCCAGTCGTGTGCACCGGCGGGGCAGCGAAGTGACAAGCACCACAACCCACAAAAAAGGTAACGAGGGCACTGAATAACACAGGATCTTCTCTTTGTGTCTGGCAGGAACAACGAAGTTAAAATGCCCTAGTACCAAAATGTAGAATTAGTGCTACAACGGTCTTCAAGAGGACCTGCAATGCCGCTTCTGCCTCCCGTACCCTGGAGGCGGCACATGGGTCACGCGGTACGGTCATACTGCGGTGGGACGCACACTCGTTGACCTCTCATGGCACTGCTCCACACTTCAGGGAGGAGGCTTTCCATAAGCTATGTTTTCTGATGACATGTCGCGCCGGCCCCGTCCAACAACAGAACTCCTTTAGATCCAAACAGACTCTTCCACTCTCTCACCGGAAGTGAAACCAGGCCACGCGGACACTTTCACAATACAACAGCCGGGAATGCACTTTTCGGTAAAAAAACCACATTCCTTCCTCCTAATTAATCAAATAAACATCTCACTGAAGAACAGGGGCCAGCTTCGATCGGTAAACAGCCGTTACAACGACTTTTTACTTTGCGATACCATTACAACGCATGCATTACCACGCATGCGTTGTACATCACGAAGTCATTACTACGCATTTTTTAGAACGCATGGTCATTTACCACGCATGCCTTTACAATGAATTTTGTTGTAAAGGTATGTATGGTAAATGACCATGCGTTCTAAAAACATGTAGACGATCCATGTCGTTGTAAGGAAACAGAGGCTGTTCCGTTTCCTCACAACGACGTGCACCGCCCCTCAGAGATGACGTGAAGCAGGAACCACGAGGAGAGAGGAACCATGAGGAGTGAGAGGTAAGGGGGATTGGGCATGGGGTGGGGGTTTCTTTTCTAGGGTTTAGGGTAGTGCAGTGGTGTTTGGGTGGTGTAGGGGGTCGTGCTGGGGGTAGTGTTTTAGGGTTTAGGGTAGTGCAATGGTGTTTGGGTAGTGTAGGGGTCGTGCTAGGGGTAGTGTTTTAGGGTTTAGGGTAGTGCAATGGTGTTTGGGTAGTGTAGGGGGTCTTGCTAGGGGTAGTGTTTTAGGGTTTAGGGTAGTGCAGTAGTGTAGGGGGTCGTGCTGGGGTAGTGTTTTAGGGTTTAGGGTAGTGCAGTGGTGTATGGGTAGTGTAGGGGGTCATGCTGGGGTAGTGTTTTAGGGTTTAGGGTAGTGCAGTGGTGTTTGAGTAGTGTAGGGGGTCATGCTGGTGGTAGTGTTTTAGGGTTTAGGGTAGTGCAGTGGTGTTTGTGTAGTGTAGGGGGTCATGCTGGGGGTAGTGTTTTATGGTTTAGGGTAGTGCAGTGGTGTTTGGGTAGTGTAGGGGGTCGTGCTGGGGATAGATTTAGGGTTTAGGGTAGTGCAGTGGTGTTTGTGTAGTGTAGGGGTCATGCTGGGGTTAGTGTTTTAGGGTTTAGGGTAGTGCAGTGGTGTTTGGGTAGTGTAGGGGGTCGTGCTGGGGGTATTGTTTTAGGGTTTAGGGTAGTGCAGTGGTGTTTGTGTAGTGTGGGAGGTCATGCTGGGGGTATATTTAGGGTTTAGTGTAGTGCAGTGGTGTTTGGGTACTGTAGGGAGTCGTGCTGGTGGTAGTGTTTTAGGGTTTAGGGTAGTGCAGTGGTGTTTGGGTAGTGTAGGGAGTCGTGCTGGTGGTAGTGTTTTAGGGTTTAGGGTAGTGCAGTTATGTTTGGGTAGTGTAGGGTGTCGTGCTGGGAGTAGTGTTTTAGGGTTTAGGGTAGTGCAGTGGTGTTTGGGTAGTGGAGGGGGTAGTGTTTTAGGGTTTAGGGTAGTGCGCCCAACCAGCCACAATATCCGTGGACAAAGGGGATCCTGACTCTTTGGAACGCTCCGTCAATTGAATAATTTGGGTCAAGGGCCCTACCACGTCCAAGACCTATCAATTCCTTTCTTGGGATCCCTCATATACTTGGAGAAAAAGGTACATAGTTTCTCATCAATTTCAGGCGTGTGTGCCACCTTCCCCTTCAGTGAGGGCCTGGGGCATTCTCCCCTCATCCTATTCCTGACCTCCCTTTCAAGGGGTTGATGGATTTTCCCCACCACATACTCTGCCACTTTGGCGTCAGGTGTCCACTCTGCCGACCTAGGATGGTAAATTTGGGTAGGCTCGAACATGTCCGAGTGGACCCCGTCCCCAACCGGGGACTGAGAAGAGTGGGACTCTGGACGCCAGGGACGCCCGAGTCCTTATCCTCGTCGGAGGAGAAATTGTCCTCCGATACACCCTCTCCCTCTAAGGGAAACCCGCCGTTGGGGTCTACAATAGTGGTGACAGTGTCGCAATTTTCTCTGGGCCCCTCCTCCTCCCAGCAGGGTGCATGTTTTAGCGTTCGCGCACTCTTGAGGAAGGTCTCCGTAAGTTTATCAAATCCTTCCAAGTGCCCCACGTTATGCTTAACGGCCCTTTTATTCCCCATCTGGGAGCTACTTGGACCCGCCACCACCAGATCTGGGTCACTGAACACCCCAGGGATGCTTTTCGCCTGCTTATCAACCTGATCCCTAAGAGGAGCCAGCGCCCTATAAATAGCCAGAGAGAGAGCTTGGTCCACTGCTGGAGGGAGAAGTTGGGGGGCCATTCCTCCTCCACTTCCTGGTAGGAGGAGTAAAAATGGTCTTCTGGAGAAGACATGATAGCAGAGGGTGTGAGCACAGAACAAATGCCCTTAAAATTCTTAAGACAGCCCCCTCGCCGGTGCTCCAACAGCTGGGCTTTCCCCGAAGCTGTTATAAGAATAGACTGAGGCGCAATACCAATTACCACCACCAGGTGGCGCTGGTAACTAACATGGCCGTGTGGGGAAATCACCGCGTAGCGGTGTCAAAATTAGGCGAGGGTTGGTCGGGAATCAAGCGGACACTAAAGGAGTGACCGGATTCCCAAACGCGCGTAAAGACCAGCGGGAGCGCTCGACGGAGCTGCCTCGCTCGGACCAGACGCGCCTGACAGGATCTCACCGCGCGCAGAGCACACAGCGGGAGAAACTGCGAGGGGGAGAACGCGCTCGGGCAAGATCCTGCTGCGCAGGGAATATGAAACAATACCAAGGCAATAATGCTAATAACGTGCACAAGAAACCGCTATACAAACAGCAACAACGTCAGATTAAGCCAAGAATGTAAGGAATGCACTTAACTGACGAGCAGTGAAGAAAGAGGAAGCGGAAGGGACGTCACTATATTATATACGATGGACTGTGATATGATTGGACTATAGTTGCCTTGGAGACTACCCCCTAATGGTTCATGGGTTGTGTAGTCTTTTGTTTAATGATTGTTGTGTTACGTTTTCTTTGAACTGCTATGCAAATAAAGTGAGGGAAGATAAGCATAATCCTCGCCTCCGTCCGGCCATAGAATTCATTAAACTTTATTTGATCTGATTTAGAAACATAGATCATAAAAGTGTACATAAAAACAGTAAATCCTCTTTCCTAATACAATACAGTGAGAATTAATTAAAACCAGTAGGTAAAAACGGGTGTTACAAAGCCCGGTTCAGAGCAACCTCAGGTTAACAGAATCGTAAAGTTCAATGTTTCGCAAGATCAATCTCATGTACTTCGTGCAAAATACGCAATAAGGGGTCCAAGTAAGATGTAACGCTCCAATACCTGACCAGTTTGCACTATATAAAACTGCAGAAAAACTAAAAATAAAAAGTGTTTTGCACACTTCTGTCATTGGGCTATATGTGGGCTACATCTGGGTGATATTTGTGCTACATTTGGGCTCTTTTTTCTCTGGTGGCCATCTTGGGAGACTTATTTGTTATGAAGTTTCCTAATTTCGTCATTTACTGCAGTCTCCTCAGTAGGAAATGCTTTCAGTTTTTTACTTTGATTCCATCAAGAAGGCATTCAGATGTGTCACACATTTGCCATAAATTCAGAATGTTAGCACTCTAGTTGTTCATTAGATCACTGTAGTAAAGCTACTGCTCACCAGTGAGTTAACTGGAAGTCTACTGCTGGTATTGAAAGTGATTGTTTCAGTCTGCATGTCAGAATTTTCTAATGAAATAGAAGAGGATTTGAGATCTCACTTAAAACATGCCCTAAATTTTCTTTCTGCAGCACTAACCATAATTTCTATGGCAAAATGAACCCCCTCATTTTGTTCCTTTTTAAATTAAATGTTTTAAGTGTTACCAGTTTATTCCAATCAAGATGGCTTCAGGTGTGCCATACTTTTGTCATAAGTAAGACTGTTAGCGCTCTAGTTGTTCTTTAGAACACTCTGGGAAGCTGCAGTAGAACACAAAGGCATCAACTGACAGGCTGCTCCTGTTGAAATATAACAGGAAGATATTTGAGATCTCACTTAAAACATGTCCTAATTTTTCTTTCTAGAGCACTAACCATAATTTCTATGACAAAATGAAACCCCTCATTTTGTTCCTTTTTAAATTAAATGTTTTAAGAGTTACCAGTTTATTCCAATCAAGATGGCTTCAGGTGTGCCATAATTTTGTCATAAGTAAGACTGTTAGCACTCTAGTTGTTCTTTAGAACACTCTGGGAAGCTGCAGTAGAACACAAAGGCATCAACTGACAGGCTGCTCCTGTTGAAATATAACAGGAAGATATTTGAGATCACACTTGAAACATGTCCTAATTTTTCTTTCTACAGCACTAACCATAATTTCTATGACAAAATGAACCCCATCATTTTGTTCCTTTTTAAATTAAATGTTTTAAGTGTTACCAGTTTATTCCAATCAAGATGGCTTCAGGTTTGCCATACTTTTGTCATAAGTAAGGCTGTTAGCACTCTAGTTGTTCTTTAGAACACTCTGGGAAGCTGCAGTAGAACACAAAGGCATCAACTGATAGGCTGCTCCTGTTGAAATATAACAGGAAGATATTTGAGATCTCACTTAAAACATGTCCTAATTTTTCTTTCTACAGCACTAACCATAATTTCTATGGCAAAATGAACCCCTCATTTTGTTCCTTTTTAAATTAAATGATTTAAGAGTTACCAGTTTATTCCAATCAAGATGGCTTCAGGTGTGCCATAATTTTGTCATAAGTAAGACTGTTAGCGCTCTAGTTGTTCTTTAGAACACTCTGGGAAGCTGCAGTAGAACACAAAGGAATCAACTGACAGTCTCTGCCCTTGTTGGATGTACATGTTTTACTGAGAATGTCAGACTTCATTCTCACATGACTGAGAAAGATAATGAGAATTTACAGAAAATATGCTCTCATTTTAGCTTCTGGAGCACCTTCCAAAACTGTATGGGACAAGCATGTGAAAATAGTTTTCTCTCAAACATGATTCATGATATCCCAGCAGAAGGTTTTTCACAGGGTAAAATCACCTTAGAACACACCACAATTCCTGAAATTAGTATGGTACCATCAACAAATGAATTCTAATGTAACTAAAGTCTGTTATCACCCTTTATAGTTCTCCTTTTGGTAACCCTCAAAATCTTCGATTCACTACAATGCATTTCAATGGGGTACTATCATTTATATTGGTCCCAAGATGGCTGCCAGCAATTCCAGGATGAAGTGCTGACAGCCAATCAGATCTCACGATGACATGTGTGGTTAGGCTCCGCCCAGATATATATGTGTTTTCTTTTTCAAATTTCTCAGGAACTACTGAACGGATTTATACCATTTAACCAAAAGGCACGACTCTGAACCAAGGGCTACCTTTTTGCCAAATTTGGTGTAATTCCGTTCAGCAGTTCGGGCTGTAGCTGCGACTAAAGGTTCCTATGGAAAATTGCATGGGGAAAACACATTTTGGGACCCCCATTTTTTCTCGGCCCCCACTTGACGAATCACCCGGGGACTTTCAGGATAGGAGCGGACCGGAGCGCCCCACGAGTTTTGAAAATTTCGCGAAGATTCATCAACCGGCGCCAAAGTTATTGGAAATAGAATGTTGTGAATTTCCTATGGAAAATAGGTCCTAACTATAACTACCTACTGGCGACCGCCAGTAGGTATATATATATATATATATATATATATATATATATATATATATATATATATATATATATATATAAATTCACTGAAAAAACCATAGGTTTCAGGCACGTTATAGTTAGAAATTAGCATTTAAAAACCTTACAAATTCACTAAAAAAACCATAGGTTTTAGGGACAGTTATAGTTAGTTGGACATTGCACTCGTACAAAACCCGTGAAATTACCCCGTTATAGTTAGTTCAGCTAACTATAACTCGCGCGCCCGCAATGCACTGCTGATGACGTCACATATTACATCACTCATGACATGGTCAATGACATCACTGATGACATCACTGATGACATCATGCAGTGACTGTGTGTTTCTGTAAAGTTTAAATATGTTTAATATATATAGGCAAAGGCGTATTGAAGAATGACTGGGTGTATAAGTGTCTCAATGGATGATTGAGTAGGTGCGTGACTGACTCTCCAAGTGAGTGATTAAACGTATCTTACTGAATGCATGGGTTACTGACTAAACTGTGTGAATGTCTGTATCCATTTGTCTGTTGGTGTGCGAATAGCTACATGAGTGTCTATATGTGTTATTGATTGGTTGTCTGAGTATCTGTATGGGTGCCTGAGTGTTTGTGTGGGTGGGGTGTGTGTGACTCTGTACATAGATGTGTGAGTGGGTGATTCACTGGGTGCATGATTTGAAGAGTGCATCTGTGATGGACTGCTTGGGTGGGTGAGTGTGTGTATCGGTGTGTTAGTGAGTGAATGTATCTCTCAGTGGTACATGTGTGAGTAACGACATATGTAAAAGGCAGTATATATGTGTGTTAGAGTATTTAAAAGGCTATAAGTGAGAGTGTGTGATTGTGAGAGTGGCTGTATGGATGCGTGTGTGCTTGTATCTGTGATTGTATAAGAGCATAAGAATGTGCTAGTATTTGTATGAGTAAGTGAGCTGGTGTGTGTATCACTGTATAGGTGAGTAAATGGCAGTGTGATTAATTATTTGCATGACTGACTAGGTGTGTGAGTACCTCTATGGATGAGTGGCGGTGTGTGAGTGTCTATGTAGGTGTATGAGTGCATATGATAGTCCTGTACTGAGTGACCATAAGTATGAGTGACTGTACGGGTGAGTGAGTGGATGTGTGTGTAGACCTAAGAATCAGTGAGTGGGTATGTAGTTATCGGTGTTGGAGTGTGTATGGTTTTGAGAATGGCAGTCTGTAATTTATAGTGGGTGTATCAAAGGTTATATTAGGGTGTGAGAAGATGCATGAAATTATCACATGGATGATGTCATCAGTGATGTCATTTGAGATGTCATCAGTGATGTCATCAGTGATGTCACTGACCATTTCATGAGTGATGTAATATGTGACGTCATCAGCAGTGCATTGCGGGGGCGCGAGTTATAGTTAGCTGAACTAACTATAACGGGGAATTTCACGGGTTTTGTACGAGTGCAATGTCCAACTAACTATAACTGTCCCTAAAACCTATTGTTTTTTCAGTGAATTTGGAAGGTTTTTTAAATGCTAATTTCTAACTATAACGTGCCTAAAACCTATGTTTTTTTCAGTGAATTTCAAAGGTTTTTTAAATGCTAATTTCTAACTATAACGTACCTGAAACCTATGGTTTTTTCAGTGAATTTCAAAGGTTTTTCAAATGCTAGTTTCTAACTATGCCTACAGAGGTAGTACATGTGAAGAAAGAAGAAAAACGCACAGAAAGAAGCAAAAGAAATGCAGAAAGAAGCAACAGAACTCCACAAAGACGAAGAAAAGTGCACGAAGAAGCAAAAGATGTGCAGAAAGAACCAACAGAGGAGCAGAAAGAGGCCTTGTTCCAAAATCATCTTTTTCCGACGTGTACTGGTGGTAACTGACTCTGACTAACCAGAGCCAGTGCTATGCAAAAACACACTTAGAATACAGTGAAAACACCTACATACACTAGGAAACACTATGCGTTGGGGTACCCCTGTGATTAGCATGACCTCCTCTGTAAGTCCCTAGTACATAATAGGGCAGGGGGATTAAAACTACCTCTTAAAATGCGCTATAGGGCGCGTTTGCACAGTGGTGAAGGGAGGGGTTGCCTGAGGGGACATGTGTGCAAACGCGCCACGTGGCGCGTTTTAAGTTGCGGGATTAAGTCCCCTTGAATCCTGAGTGTCCCTGGGGCCCAAATAGCCCCCCAGGTAACTACAGTTAGGACCACAGAGCTGAGTTGAAGAGAGGCGTTCCGAGGCCACGCACCTTTTTCACCTCTCTGCAACGCAACTCTGTTGTGCTTACTGAAGGTACCTGGTGGGCTAGTTGGACTCCAGGGACCCTCAGGATTGAAGGGGACTTAATCCCCAACTTAAAACGCACCACAGGGCCTGTTTGCACACATGTCACCTCAAGCCCCGCCCCTCCCTTCACCACTGTGCAAACGCGCCCGTGGCGCATTTTAAGTTGTGGGATTAAGTCCCCTTGAATCATGAGGGTCCCTGGGGTCCAACTAGCCCACCCTGTACCTCCAGTATGCGCCAGGGAGTGGTGTTGCAGAGAGGTGTTCAGAGGCCACGCCCCTTTTTACACCTCTCTGCAACGCAGCTCTGTGGCGCTTTCTGGACATACCTGGTGGGCTAGTTGGCCCCCAGGGACCCTCAGGATTGAAGGGGATTTAATTCCCCATCTTAAAATGCGCCACCGGGCCTGTTTGCACACATGTCACCTGAAGCCCCACCCCCTCCCTTCACCACTGTGCAAACGCGCCCCGTGGCGCGTTTTAAGTTGGGGCATTAAGTCCCCTTGAATCCTGAGGGTCCCTGGAGTCCAACTAGCCCACCATATACCTCCAAAAAGCGCCACAGAGCTGCGTTGCAGAGAGGTGTAAAAAGGGGCGTGGCCTCTGTACACCTCTCTGCAACGCAGCCCCTGGCGCATACTGGAGGTTCCTGGTGGGCTAGTTGGCCCCAGGGACCCCCAGTATTCAAGGGGAATTCGTTCCCCATCTGCAAACGCGCCAGGGGCGCGTTTGCAGAGTGCTGCAAGGAGGGGACGTGGCCTCCGGCGCGATGCCGGTCTTTTTTTTTAAGAAGGGGTGCTGTGTGGCCCCCCTTCTTTTTCTAAATTATTGGCCCTGGGGACCCCATCCCCCAGGGCCTGCCCCCTCCTGAGGCCTTAATCGGCCCGGGGACCCCATCCCCCAGGGCATGGCCTTCTTTTTTTTTTTTAAATAACTTATGGAGGGGGGCTGCGTTGCCCCCCTCCTCAGGCCACTTATGGCCCCGAGGACCCCATCCCCCGGAGCCGGCCTTTGTTTTATTTATTTATTTTAATTTAAATTTTGGGGAGGGGGGCCGCGTGGCCCCCCTCCCGGGCCACTTGTAGCCCCGGGGACCCCATCCCCCGGGGCTGGCCCTCTCCGTTGGGGACCGTGGGGGGGTCCCCAATCCCCCCACGGTCCCGCCGGCTCCCCGCGTCCCTCGGGAGCCGGCATTGCTTTTCCACATGGGTCGGTCCCCGGGGCATGTGGGGGGGCTTGAGCCCCCCCACACAGGTAATTTTAATTTTAAAAAAGAAGCCCCGCGTGGGCCCCCCTCCCGTGCCCAATTTCGGCCCGGGGACTCCATCCCCCGGGTCATTGCCACATTTTTCTTTTTTGTTTTTTGATGGAGGGGGGCTGCGTTGCCCCCCTCCTCAGGCCTCCTTAGGCCCTGGGGACCCCATCCCCCGGGGCCGGCCTTTTTAAAAAACATTTTTTTTACACGTGGCCCCCATCTCCCGGGCCACTACTTGCCCCGGGGACCCCATCCCCTGGGGCTGGCCCTCTCCGTTGGGGACTGTGGGGGGGTCCCCAATCCCCCCATGGTCCCGCCGGCTCCCTGCGCCCCTCGGGAGCCGGCATTGCTTTTCCACATGGGGAGCTGCTGACATGCAGCTCCCCGTGTGGAAAGCAATCTGCTTGGTTTTGGAAGAGAGAGCAGGTTTCCTGCTCTCTCTTCCAAAACCAAAGCAGTTTGCTATGGCAGGACGGGAGCTGCGAGGCCCCCGCCCTGCCATAGCAAACTTCAGTGTCCCGGGGGTAGGCACCCCGGGACACTGCAGGAGCCGGCCCTGGGGGGTGGCGGTCCCCAGGGCCATCACTGGCTCCAGGAGGGGGCTGCGCGGCCCCCTCCAAACATCTTGAAAGCCCCGGGGAGGTGGTGGTCCCTGGGCTCTGGGGTCCTTAACGGACCCCCATATTTAACGATTTAGTGCCCCGGGGAGGTGGCGGTCCCTGGGGCGTGTGGGGGGGCTTGAGCCCCCTCACACAGGTAATTTTAATTTAAAAAAAGAAGCCCCCGGGGGGTGGCATTCCCCGGAGCTGTGGGAGGGCCGAGAGCCCTCCCGCACCATTTTTTTTTAAAGCCCCGGGGGGTGGCGGTCCCCGGGGCTTGGGGGGGCCTTAGAGGCCCCCATATATTAATTTAATAAACCCCCGCATGCCCCCGGGACTTGGCCCACCCGGGGCCAATTAACAACGAGCGCGGAGACCGCGCTTCGTTTTTTTTTCTCTCGGCGGGATCCGCGCACCCTAAGCGCATCCCGCCGATTTTAAAAAAAATAATAATATTTTTTGGGGCCCTGGGGGTCCTTGTGGGCCACCCTGAGCAGGCCTAGGGGGTCAGGGTGTTTCTACCCTGCCCCCTTTTTGCGTTTTGCGCAGTTGTTTTCCTGATTTCTTGTGCTTCAGTTCTACCGAGGCACAAGATGGCTGCCAACACATCCTGGTTTGGAGTGTTGACAGCCAATTAGCATACAGCTCGTGATCGGGAGGGTGCGCGGACCCTACGCGGCCATAGATATATATGTGATTCAACTTTTGATTTTCTCAGGAACTACTGAACGGATTTACACCATTTAAGCAAAAGGCACGACTCTGAACCAAGGGCTACCTTTTTGCCAAATTTGGTGTAATTCCGTTCACCAGTTCGGGCTGTAGCTGCGATGAAAGGTTCCTATGGAAAATTGCATGGGGAAAACACTTTTTGGGACCCCCCTTTTTTCTCGGCCCCCGCTTGACGAATCACCCCGAGACTTTCAAGATAGGAGTGGACCGGAGCGGGCCACAAAGTTTGAAAATTTCGCGAAGATTCGTCAACCGGTGCCAAAGTTATTTCAAATAGAATGTTGCGGATTTCCTATGGAAAATAGGTCCTAACTATAACTATCTACTGGCGACCGCCAGTAGATTATATATATATATATATATATATATATATATATATATATATTGCAATATTTTGTTATTTACACAATGAAGAATGTTAAAAGTAATTATTTAGACCCAATGATACTGAAAAGTGGAACACAATGTTTAGTCTACTTGTTAAATATACATTGTAAAATAGTGTGAAATTAGTTTGTTTCACGTTTGAAAATAGTTTACTACATTCCTGGCAGAAAAAATACAGAAACTGGAATTGCCCTGTATTTTATTTTTGTTTGTTTGTGTTTTTTGCACCAGTGCTCAGTTTTTTATAATAAACCCCGGGACTAGTAGATTCATTTGAGTCCATGTTATTTGCACACCCTGCAACAGCAAAGGACAATTTTCAGTGCTCTTATTAGGCGGATTACTAGTGAAAGTGGTACGGGTATGAATGAACAGGACATTAGCACCCTCTCATGGAAAAGATAGGTATGACACGTTAAAATGACATGCAATTCTAAATAAAATCAATATCTAATTTCATTTGGAACAATCCTTGTAAAATAATGTACAATTTGACAGCTCAGGGTGATATCCAGAGATATACATTTATGCCATGGCACGGAAAATAAATGTGGCCCAATAAGGTATGTTATTTAGAGCAGATGTACTAATAAACACATGTTCACATGTTTACTACACCACAGAGGGCAATGTGATTTTACCTTACTGCTTAAATGTAACCCCTTGCAACCTAGATTTGAATAAATATATATTTTTTAAAACAAATATACATGAAAAATGCCATGGCATAGCCATGAAACATATATGCCGATGTGTGGAATGTAATATCCTATTTGTTAGCATTGTTGAGGGAGAGGTGGGGCACTATGCCCAATCGAGGATTCGCCTCTTGTGATTTATGGCCCCTATCCTCACTCAACAGTGTCAATATATATAGCATATTACACTCGCACAAATACTATCTGTGTGTTTACATATATTTATTTATGACATGATTGGGTGTTTTTACTGGGCAATGTGCAGTTATATAAAAGGCTATGGGTGCCCTGGGTGAGACCAGGACACCAGACATTAAAAAAATAAAATGTAAAAAGCAGCGCTGGAGTGGGCTTCCTATGCTGCTATAAAAGTGAAAGTCTATATGTGCCCCAGGTACGAGCATCAAAAACAAAGTGATGGATGGAATGCTTGAATTAACCTCAGCCACTGGGAAAGCATTGGGCTCCAAGTCCATCCTTTTTTGCCCACCATGCCTCAGAGATATGCGGATCAGTCTTGAACCTGCCTATATGGGAACAGCTCAGCCCAAACTTCCAGGTCAGGTCCTCCCTGAACCGGAACACAAGCAACCCAGGACCGGTTTTGCCCTTATTAGGGCTCATCAGCCAGGTACAGCTTGGTTTCAGTGGCACAGTGAGCATTAGACCCATGTCTGGGCATAACATTACACTTAGGGCATCAAAAACAAAGTGATGGATCATCAGGAGAAAGAAAGTCACCAAGACTTCTAGCTGCTGGTACCAGGACTAGAGATCAAGGTCTGCTAAAACCTCTGCTGGGTGGGGACACATTACCCAGAAAGTCAAGACCACTTGCCCTGAGCCTGGAGCACAAGCCTTCAGCCTGTTGGGTGTCGTAGCGAGTGGATCTTGGTGAGTGAAATGAGGGATGCCCTGTCTTGTCAGACAACTGCAAGTGTGCAGGCTGCCTGCTGGAGCTTGCCAAAGTCGGCAACCCCGTGTCACCTGGAAGGGGGCCACCATGAAGTGCGGGATGTCGCCTGTGTGTGCCAAAGTCAGTGACCTCCCTGTAACTAGGCAGAGGCCACTGTGAAGTTCGGGCCATCGCCCGTGTGAGCACAATAGTCAGTGACTTCAGTGTTATCTAGAAGGGGGCCACAGCGAAGTATGGGCTGTCACCCGTGGGGCGCAAAAGTAGGCGGCCCACTTGTGACCAAATGGTGGGCCATTGTACAGTATGGGTCATCACCAGTGCACATACCACAGTCGACGATCCCATTGTGACCAAGAAGGGTGCAACTGTGGAGTGCAGGACATTGCTCATGCAGGTGCCAAGGTTGCCACCCCCCTTGTCCCCAAGAACACAACCACCCTGAAGACAAGGCCGTAGCCTGTGTGTAGGCTGAGCTCGGTGACACCCCTTGTGACCTGGAGGTGGCCACCATAAGTTAAGGCTGTTACCCTGGTTCGACATGAGAAAGAAGCCTGGAAGACACTTACCGATCTAGGAGCTAGGCAAGGATATCTGTCATTAATGTGGCCGTCTGGTGCATCATCGAGGAGATACCGCGAGGGGCAGAGGGCCCTCATTGTCAGAAATCAGAGCTAATGAAGGAGCGCCCTGTTCCTCCAAGGATTGCCAGCTGCCATCAGTCAGGTAAGATATCCAGGCAACCAGGCCTTCTTGGGAATTGCATGAACTTAACACATAAACACTGCTAGCATTAACTCTTAAGGTGAGACATAGACTTTGTTGCTTGGGGACAAGTGTGGACCGTTTCTGTGAGTCGTCTTCAGTATAGAATGGGGAATAACGAACTCAACTAGACAGGACAAAGAGACTAGGGTACTCCGCCCTGATCAGTGCTAGCGCTCTGACCCTAGAAGCCTGTGGGAATTTTGTGTGTCCATTCTATCCTTTGTGTGGTCACATTAAAATACTCCCTTTTTCATAAAAGCAAGTATTTTGCTGGACATGTGTACTTTACGTCTTGAGCCTGTGTATGCCTCACACATACCTCCCCCTTGAACAGCCATGGACTGTTCGACCCGTGCTACCATAGACAGTCAACTGCTAAAAGGGGCACTACTTGACCCAGTTACTAAGGACCCATAATAGGTTGGGTTCCAGGACATCAGAGTAAAAGGCTCCAACCACCATAGTTGGGCCCAGTTAACTCCTGCTTGCCCTGTGTCCCTCTGAAAGGGGGTTTGACACACCAAAATTGAACAAGCAAATGCTGAACATCTTCAACTGTTTTGAAAAATGGTAGAATTTGTAAAAAGAAACAGTGACCCTATAAAAACGTATGTTAATTTGTTTAATAGAGTGGAAGAAGAGACAAATTTAAAGGAACAGTCTGAATGGGTAAAAAGATATGGCGAGATATTGGCTGTACCTGATGAGTGCAATGTAAATACGATCTGCACTTCCAAAGTGAAAGAAGAAAATTGTCAAAATATGCAGAGTGAGCAGTATGATCAAACATTTTAAAAACAAGTGAATATGAAAATACAGGCGGAAGATTTCCTGATTCAGTGTCTACCTATACGTCTGCAGTAAATATAATGTATGTGACTGTTAATGATGCAAGAAAGAGAGTTCCAATGAAAAGGCAATGCTGAATGCTCTATCTTTTCAACCATAAGCCAGGGTTACATTAGTATAAACATGTCAATTATTGATTGTTAAAAAAGATGGCATAAACATGGGAAGGCAGTTTAAGATGTTCAAATAATTATTCATTTTTTTGTAATTCCATGTTGATTGTACATTTTTTATCTGTCAAGTTAAGAAAAAACCATGTTACAAGGTGATCGAAAATCAATGTTGTTTCAGTCTTCACTATATATCCATAAAGTTTGGAAGGAAACCAACGGACCACGCACGCAACCTGGGCTTCATCCTGGACTCCTCCCTGTCGATGACCAGACAAGTCAACGCCGTCTCATCTTCGTGCTTCAACACCCTGCGCATGCTCCGCAAGATCTTCAGATGGATCCCCACTGAAACCAGGAAGACCGTCACCCAGGCACTCGTCACCAGCCGACTGGACTATGGGAACACCCTCTACGCCGGAACCACAGCCAAACTTCAAAAAGACTCCAGCGCATCCAGAACGCCTCCGCACGACTCATCCTGGACATCCCCCGACACAGCCACATCACCGGACACCTGAAAGACCTGCACTGGCTCCCCGTCAGCAAGAGAATCACGTTCAGACTCCTCACCCACGCACACAAGGCCCTCCACGACCTGGGCCCCAAGTACCTCAACGACCGCATGACCTTCTACACGCCCACCCGCCAGCTACGATCAACCAGCCACGCCCTCGCCACCGTACCACGCATCCGCAGAGCCACCGCCGGAGGAAGATCCTTCTCCTACCTGGCAGCCAAGACCTGGAACTCCCTCCCCACTCACCTTCGGCGAACCCAGGACCATCTCTCCTTCAGGAAGCAGCTCAAGACCTGGCTGTTCGAGCAGTAACTTACCCCCTCCCCCAGCGCCTTGAGACCCTCCCGGGTGAGTAGCGCGCTCTATAAATGCCGTGATTGATTGATTGATTGATTATGTTGCAGTAAAGCAGTTGGCAGTAGGTGAAACACGGGTCTGACGTCCCTCATTTGCATGCTGTGGTTGATTTTTAACATAATTCTGCACTTCATCAGTATCCCCTGGCAGAATATCTATATCTGATGGTAGAAGAACTCAACGTTTACTTGTGACATTAAGTAGCATGCAATCCAAAATTATTATGCGGCATACTTTTGCACGGGAGTAGAATAAATCCTGAACACATGTAGTCATCAAATCTACTTTTAGTAAGTCAAAGGCTCTTTCAGTGTTATTTTGTGTATGAATAGTTGCTGTCTTGTACTGTTCATCTGCGGGGCCTTGAGGATGCAGTATGGGTTTGAACAAATTTTAAAGGGTAAGCACTGTCACCTGAAAAGTTAAAAAAGGTAGGTATTCATAAAACATTTTTTTGCTACTCTGAACATTCCTATAAAATACAATAACATTTTTGAAGTAAATGTAGATCTGGGTATGACTATGTACCTATATATTTATGCTTGCATGTATAAATATGTCTGCATATTTATACATTTATATACTATCAATAATATATATTTTACTTTTTTTTTAAATAGGTATACATATATATAAATGTATAAAAATATATATACATACATATAGATAAAGATATTTTTTAGCTTGTCCTCTTATGTATTTGAAAATATATTTTTATGAATTCCCCACCTCTCATTCTATATTAAAAATAGAATATGTTTACATATATTTATATTAGATACAATTAATATATATATATAAATATACACATACATACATATAAAAGTATATAAAAATTACATTATTCAAACGTGTCAGTATAGGTCTGTGCATATTAATTAATATCTCAAGATATTTATATCTCATGTTTATAGTAAAATAAAAAAATAAGTGCAAATACCCAAAAATATAACTAGAGCAATGCAGAACATACCTAAAAGTCAGGGATGCTCTTGAAGCGACTGTGGCAATATTGAAGGGAGGGTCATTCTGTCTAGTATAAATGAGTCATGGGCTGATCCAGGAAAGTTAGCATTGCAATGACTTATTGCCAATTTGGCACAACACGCGATTTGAACGTTGAGAGAGTACGTCATATTCTTGTCATGGAATATGCACAGAGAAGAACAATGCCAACCTAGGTGCAATCCAAAGCAGCGGCAACACTGTGTAATCCAGCAGTGCAGTAAAAATAAGATTTAACATTTCTGAGGTCTGATGGAGTTCTGGGAAACACAATGAAGTCTTGCAGATGCTTTAACATGGCTTCAGCACCTGGTCAGGAATCCATCTGGACGTGGGTTGTGACCGACCTGCAATCTTTGCCACTGTTCCCTGGAAGGAGCCTGTGGCACAAAAAAATGTAGTACACTCCAAAACTTCACCGGAGGTGGAATTGTATTTTTTTTACCTTGTGAAATGGGTCGAGATCTACTTTAACTTTCTCAAGTAAAAATAAAATAATTTCTTCATCACAGGAGTAGGATTTGATCACTGCCTACTTGCTCAATCTAAACAATATCACACATGGATGGAAAAAGTGCTCTTTGTGTCTGCATACATGTTTACGTTTTGCAGGTACTTCAGACACCCGTGCAACTTCTCTCACCTCCTTTTCCTCATCCTCCAACAGCAAAAGTACACCAAAAGCTGGCACTGAAGTACAATAGCATTGATACATAGTTGGACAGATAAATTAAGCATAACACTGTTTTCCCTTAGTAGTATTAGAACTGCACTGGGACGATTTTCCATAATAAATGTAAAAACGCGCAGAGTTAAATCGGTTGAATAATACTAAAGTGGAGTCGTGGTAATTCACAACAGAAATTGACATTATTACATGCTATGGCCCATGATAGATCGGGAGGTGCCCCTCCCCAAACAACGGTTAACAATAGCATATTACACTGCACATCTGCCTGTGTATATTTATGCCATGACGATGAAAATAAATGTGGTTCAATAAAAGGTTATTCACAGCATCTGTGCTAATAAAAACACATTTAGTCAGTTATTACTACAGGGGAAAGTTATTGCCAGAGTACTGCAGAAGTGAAATATAAAACATACTGCCTTACAGATGACATATTATAATGACTTGATATGGGGAAACTACGGAATAATCATAGAGCCTCTTCAATGTGATTTTACCTTAGTTTAGGAAATTAACACCCTGCTTTCTGGTTGTTTAAATATCTATTTTTAGGATAAATACATAAGAACATTATTACAGCATATGCACAAAGTGATGTATATATATATCGTCCCTGTAACCTTTGTTTTTTTCAGTGAATATATACATATATACACATCTATATATATTCACTGAAAAATCCAAAGGTCACAGGGATGTTATAGTTAGGCTCAGATTTCACTCGTACAAAACCAGTGAAACTCTTAAAAACACTAACACTCACTTGAAAATGTAATCTGTGATATCAGTTGGTAATATATACATATATATTCACTGAAAAAGACAAAGGTTGCAGGGACGTTATAGTTAGGATCAGATTTTACTCGTACAAACCCAGTGAAATTCAGCAGTTATAGTTACCTGAGCTAACTATAACTTACGCCCCGCAATGCACTGCTTATGACCTCACCTATTACACCACTCATGACATGGCCAGTGACATCACTGATGACATCTCACATGACATCACTGATTATATCATCCCATGAGTGAAAGTGTTTCATAAACGTTTTGTGAGGCTTAAATATATATACTAAGTTACAGCATAAATTAAATTACTATCCTTTCTGTATTAGTAATTAGCTGTAGTATTTCTAACATATCTCATCTGAGTGACTGTGTGACTGTCTGTATCAGTGTGTGAGTGGGTGTGTGAGTGGCTGTATGGATGTGTTAGTGGGTATGTGAGTAGCTGTATGGGTGAGTGAGTAGCTGTGTGAATGTGTAAGTGGCTGTAAGAGAGAGTGAGAAGGTGTGCGAGTGGTTGCATGGATGTGCGAATGGGTATGTAAGTGGTTCTGTGAATGTGTCTGAGTGGGTGTGTGAATGGTTGTATGGGTGAGTGAATGGCTGTGTCAGTGGCTGTATGGGTAATTGAGTGTGTGTATGAGTAGCTGTATGGGTGAGTGAGTGGCTGTGTGAGTTTCTGTATGGGTGACTGAGTGGGTGTGTGAGTGGTTGTAAGGGTGTATGAGGGGGTGTGTAAGTGTCTGTATGTCTCTATGACTGGATGTGCGAGTGGCTGTACTGGTGAGTGAGTGGGTACATAAGTGGCTGTATGAGTGAGTTAGTACGTATGTGAGTGGCTGTCTAAGTAAGTGGATGTGTGAGTGGCTCTATGGATGAGTGATTGGTTATGTGACTACTGGTATGGGTCTGTGAATGGGTATATGAGGGGTTGTGTTTCAGTGGGAGTCAGTGTATGAGAGGTTCTATGGGGTATAAGTGGGTATCTGAGTGGTTCTGTGGATGATGTCGTGAGTGATGTAATTTGAGATGCCATCAGTGATGTGACAGAACATGTCATGAGTGTTGTAATATGTGAGGTCATAATCCGTGCCTTGCGGGGGGGCATGCGTTATAGTTAGCGCAGGTAACTATAACTGCTGAATTTCTATGGTTTTGCATGAGTGAAATCTGAGCCTAACTATAACTTCCCTGTAACCTTTGTTTTTTCAGTGAATTTCTAAGGTTTTTTAAATTCTATTTCCTAACCTGTAACCTTTAGGGTTTTTCAGTGAATTTCTAAGGTTTTTTTAATTTTATTTCCTAGCTATAACATCCCTGTAACCTTTGTTTTTTTAAGTGAATTTCTAAGGTTTTTTAATTGTATTTCCTAACTGTAACCTGTAACCTTTTAGAGTGAGTGTGTGGCTGAGTGCATGAGTGTCTCAGTGGGTGATTGAGTGTCTCAATGTGTGGGAGTGGGAGTGGCTGCATAAGTGTCTGTGTGGGTCTATGAGTAGGCGCGTGAGTGTCTGAGTGGGTGCATGAGTGTCTGAGCAGGTCTGTGGGCGTGTGAGAGTGTCTGAGTGAGTTTGCGACTGCCTCTATGTGTGGTGAGTCACTTTGTGAGTAAGTGCATGAGTGTCTAAATGGGTCTGCTATTGGGCGACTGAGTGTCTCACTGGGTGTGTGAGTGGGTACATCAGTATGTAAGTGTGTCTGTGAGTAGGCACGTGAGTCTCTGAGTGGGTCAGTGAGTGGATGTGTGAGTGTCTGAGTGGTTCTGAGAGTGTCTAAGTGGGTTTGTGAGTGCCTCTATGAGTGTGCCAGTCAGTCTGTGAGTGACTGCATGATTGTCTGAGTGGGTCTGTGAGTGGGTGCATGCATCTCTGAGTGGGTCTGTAAGTCAGGCGTGAGTCTCTGAGTAGATCTGTGAGTGGGTGAGAGCGAGTATAAGTGTTTCTGTAACTGGGTGCATGTGTGTCGGACTGGGTCTGTGACTGGGTTTGAGAGTGTTTGAGTTGTTCTGTGAGTGGGTGCATGAGTGTCTGTGTGGGTTCTGCTTGTTCTCTTCTCATTTGATGCCTTTTTCTGCTCACTTCTAACCTTTATTTTGCCTCTTTCTGCTTGTTACTGACTTTTATTCTGCCTCTTTCTGCACGTTGCTGGCCTTTATTTTGCCTCTTTCTCCTCATTTCTGAACTTTATTCTATCAGTTAGGATATAGAATAAAAAAAAAACTTAGAAATTCACTAAAAAAACAAAGGTTACAAGGACGTTATTGTTAGGTTCAGATTTCACTCGTACAAAACCAGTGAAATTCAGCAGTTATAGTTACCTGAGCTAACTATAACTTACGCCCCTGCAATGCACTGCTTATGTTATGTTATTTAAGCTTATATAGCGCACGGTTACCCTAGGGTGTCCTGGCACTGGGCAGGCCTGCTGGTCATCTGTGTGCGGACATTACTGTGAAAAAAGCCAGGTTTTCAACCCCTTTCTAAAGGAGAGCAGATCCGCTGCGTTCCTCAGATGGAAAGGAAGCTCATTCCATGCCTTGGAGGTGCATGTGATGAAGCTTCTGCCCCCCCAGCTAGCTCTTTTGATCCGAGGAACTGGGACTTGTTTCGCTCCCGAGGACTGAAGGTTTCTAGCGGGGACATACCATTTGAACTTTAGTCTCAAGTGGTTGGGGCCAATTCCATTGAGGGCCTTAAAAGCTACGCAAAGGGCCTTAAAGCGTGCCCTTAGCTTCACGGGGAGCCAATGTAGTTGTTTTAACTTCTTCCATACCCCATACGGGAGTGAAAAAGGTTTTGACCTGTGATTGTCCAATTCCACTGTTTGCGATCTGCCAGAAAGAAAGGACTTCACATATTACATCACTCATGACATGGTCAGTGTCATCACTGATTACATCACTCATGACATCTCAAATGATATCACTGATGACATAATATAGTGAGTGTAAGCGTTTATAAGAGTATATATAACCTACTACAAAAGTTAAATTAGTACACTAGGTGCACTACTGCTAAGTGATACTACTTGTAACATACATTAAGTGAGTAGCTTTGTGACTGTATGTATCCTTGTGTGTATGGGTGTGTAAGTGGCTGCATGGGTGTATAAGTGGGTGTGTTAGTAGCTGTGTGGGTGAGTAAGATGCTGTGTGAGTGAGTGGGTGTGTCAGTGGCTAAATGGGTGAGTGACTGGTGGTGTGAGTGGCTCTATGGGTGGGTAAGTGGGTGTGTAGAGACTGGATGGGTGAGTGAGTGGGTGTCTGAATCGCTGTACGAGTGAGTGACTCGGGGTGTAAGTGGCTGTATGCCACCCCCCCACATGCCCCGGGGACTGCCACCTCCCCGGGCACTAACAATTTTAAAGTGGGGGTCCGTTTCGGACCCCCGAAGCCCCGGGGACCACCACCTCCCCGGGGCTTTCAACATGTTGGGAGGGGGGCCGCGCGGCCCCCCTCCTGGAGCCTGTGACGGCCCTGGGGACCACCACCCCCCAGGGCCGGCTCCTGCAGTGTCCCGGGGTGCCTACCCCCGGGACACTGCTGTTTGCTATGACAGGGCGGGAGCCTCGCGGCTCCCGTCCTGTCATAGCAAACTTGCTTTGAATTTTGGAAGAGAGAGCAGGGAAACCTGCTCTCTCTTCCGAAATTCAAGCAAATTGCTTTCCACACGGGGAGCTGCATCTTAGCAGCTCCCCATGTGGAAAAGCAATGCCGGCTCCCGAGGGACGCGGGAGCTGGCGGGACCGTGGGGGATTGGGGACCCCCCACAGTCCCCAACGGAGAGGGCCAGCCCCGGGGATGGGGTCCCCGGGGCAAGTAGTGGCCCCCCTCCCCCAAATTACAAAATTAAATTTTTTTTTAAAAAGGCCGGCCCCGGGGGATGGGGTCCCCGGGGCCTAAGGAGGCCTGAGGAGGGGGGCAACGCAGCCCCCCTCCATCAAAAAACAAAAAAGAAAAATGTGGCAATGACCCGGGGGATGGTTTTTTCAGTGAATTTCTCTCTCACAGACACTCACAGACACTCAAGACACTCTCTCACAGACTCTCTCTCACAGACTCTCTCACAGACTCTCTCACAGACACTCTCACAGACACACTCTCACAGACACACTCTCACAGACACTCACAGACACTCTCTCACAGACACTCACAGACACTCTCTCACAGACTCTCACAGACACTCTCCCACAGACTCTCACAGACACTCTCTCACAGACACTCTCTCACAGACACTCTCTCACGGACACTCTCTCAGACACTCTCTCACAGACTCTCACAGACACTCTCTCACAGACACTCACAGGCACTCTCTCACAGACACTCTCTCACACTTTCTCACAGACTCTCAGACACTCTCTCACAGACTCTCACAGACACTCAGACACTCTCTCACAGACTCTCACAGACACTCTCTCACTCCCCTCTTCTACCCCTCTACCCCTCTTCTACCCCTCTATTACCCTTCTACCCTCTTCTACCCCTCTTCTACCCCTCTACCCCTCTACACCTCTACTACCCCTCTACCCCTCTACTCTTCTACCCCTCTACCCCTTTTCTACCCATCTACCCCTCTTCTACCCCTCTACCCCTCTTCTACCCCTCTACTACCCTTCTACCCCTCTTCTACCCCCTTCTACCCCTCTTCTACCCCTCTTCTACCCCTCTACACCTCTACTGCCCCTCTACACCTCTACTACCCCTCTACTCTTCTACCCCTCTACCCCTTTTCTACCCCTCTACCCCTCTTCTACCCCTCTTCTACCCCTCTACCCCCTTCTAACCCTCTTCTACCCCCTCTACTACCCTTCTACCCCTCTTCTACCCCTCTACCCCTTTTCTACCCCTCTACCCTTCTATCCCTCTTCTACCCTTCTACCCCCCCTTCTACCCCTCTTCCCCTCTACTACCCCTCTACTCTTCTACCCCTCTACCCTTCTTCTACCCCTCTTCTACCCCTCTACTACTCCTCTACTACCCTTCTACCCCTCTACCCCTCTTCTACCCCTCTTCTACCCCCCTTCTACCCCTCTTCTACCCCTCTACCCCTCTTCTACCCTTCTACCCCTCTACCCCTCTACTACCCCTCTATCCCTCTTCTACCCCCTTCTACCTCCTTCTAACCCCTTCTACCTCCTTCTACCCCTCTACCCCTCTTCTACCCCTCTACCCCTCTACCCCCTTCTACCCCTCTTCTACCCCTCTTTTACCCCTCTTCTACCCCTCAACCCCTCTTCTACCCCTCTTCTACCCCTCTACCCCTCTTCTACCCACTGTAACTAGCAAAGACACTGTGTCACGGCAGCATCACTCAGCACCACCACAGCATCACCACAGCATCACTCAGCGCAACAGCAGCATCACTCAGCGCCACCACAGCATCACTCAGCGTCACCACAGCATCACGCAGCGCCACCACAGCATCACGCAGCGCCACCACAGCATCACTCAGCGCAACCACAGCATCACTCAGCGCCACCACAGCATCACTCAGCGCCACCACAGCATCACTCAGTGCCACCACAGCATCACTCAGCATCACCACAGCATCACTCTGCACCACGACAGCATCACTCAGCACCACCACAGCATCACTCTGCACCACAACAGCATCACTCAGCGCCACCACAGCAATACTCAGCGCCGCCACAGCATCACTCAGCGCCACCACAGCATCACTCAGCGACACCCCAGCATCATTCAGGGCCAACACAGCATCACTCACCACCACAGCATCACTCAGCACCACCACAGCATCACTCAGGGCCGCAGCAATATCAGTCAGCGCCACCACAGCATCAGTCAGCGCCACCACAGCATCAGTCAGCGCCACCACAGCATCAGTCAGCACCACCACAGCATCACTCAGCACCACCACAGCATCACTCAGCACAACCACAGCATCAATCAGCAAAACCACAGCATCACTCAGCACAACCACAGCATCACTCAGCACAACCACAGCATCACTCAGCATAACCACAGCATCACTCAGCACAACCACAGCATCACTCAGCACAACCACAGCATCACTCAGCACCACCACAGCATCACTCAGCACCACCACAGCATCACTCAGCGCCACCACAGCATCACTCAGCGCCACCACAGCATCACTCAGGGCCAGCACAGCATCACTCATGGCCAGCACAGCATCACTCAGGGCCAGCACAGCATCACTCAGGGCCAGCACAGCATCACACAACGCCACCACAGCATCACTCAGCGCCACCACAGCATCACTCAGCGCCACCACAGCATCACTCAGCACCACCACAGCATCACTCAAGGCCACCACAGCATCACTCAGCACTACCACAGCATCACTCAGCACCACCACAGCATCACTCAGGACCATCACAGCATCACTCAGGGCCACCACAGCATCACTCAGCACCACCACAGCATCACTCAGCACCACCACAGCATCACTCAGCACCAGCACAGCATCACTCAGGGCCAGCACAGCATCACTCAGGGCCAGCACAGCATCACTCAGGGCCAGCACAGCATCACTCAGGGCCAGCACAGCATCACTCAGGGCCAGCACAGCATCACTCAGGGCCAGCACAGCATCACTCAGGGCCACCACAGCATCACTCATGGCCAGCACAGCATCACTCAGGGCCAGCACAGCATCACACAACGCCACCACAGCATCACTCAGCGCCACCACAGCATCACTCAGCGCCACCACAGCATCACTCAGCGCCACCACAGCATCACTCAGCACCACCACAGCATCACTCAAGGCCACCACAGCATCACTCAGCACTACCACAGCATCACTCAGCACCACCACAGCATCACTCAGGACCACCACAGCATCACTCAGGGCCACCACAGCATCACTCAGCACCACCACAGCATCACTCAGCACCACCACAGCATCACTCAGCACCAGCACAGCATCACTCAGGGCCAGCACAGCATCACTCAGGGCCAGCACAGCATCACTCAGGGCCAGCACAGCATCACTCAGGGCCAGCACAGCATCACTCAGGGCCACCACAGCATCACTCAGGGCCACCACAGCATCACTCAGGGCCACCACAGCATCACTCAGGGCCACCGCAGCATCACTCAGCGCCACCACAGCATCACTCAGCAACACCACAGCATCACTCACGGCCAACACAGCATCACTCAACACCAACACAGCATCACTCAGCACCACCACAGCATCACTCAGCACCACCACAGCATCACTCAGGGCCACAACAATATCACTCAGCGCCACCACAGCATCACTCAGCACTACCACAGCATCACTCAGCACCAACACAACATCACTCAACACCACATCAGTATCACTCAGCATCGCCTTTGCAATAGTACACCACCACATCATCATCACTCAGCAAGACCTAAGTATCATTCAGCATCACCTCAGCATTGTCTCAGCACCAGTCACCACCACCACCACCACTACCACCTCAACATCACTCAACACCACCTCAGCCTGCTCTCGGAATCTGCCATCTGTTGATTCTCCCCTAGTGTCTGGCCGCTGCTAGTGTTATAATACAGGTACTAGTTCACAACCTTCAACCTCCAATTGTTTATGCCCCCTCAAAAAAAAACTTTAACAAGCATTGCAAGAACAAAAGAAAAATGAGGACATTTTTTATTGTACATACATTTTTTAATATGGTCGTTCTGTTGGACATAATGCCTTCTTTTTTTTTTTATATTTCTTTTTATTAAACAAACATAAATACAATAATACATTACAGAGGAGTCAATCACTTAAGGGCATGAGGTATCCTGGGGGAGGAAAATCATTGTACATAATTACAGGAAATGAGGAATGCTACGGTGAGGGCGGGTCTGTAATATCAATACAGCGAGGCGGTGAGCATATGTCTCCTCGATATATATTCCAAGAGCCCCATACACGGGACCACTTTTTCGGGCAACCCCTGGCCATGTACACCGCTTTTTCCCTATACATGCACCAGTCTAGATCCCTCTCCCAGGCTTCTATTGTGGGAGGTTGCTCTACTCCCCATCGCTGCGCAATGTTCCTCTTTGCTATCATGAATCCCAGTGTGGACCATTGTGTCTGGGCTGTATTCAAGTCAGTAGGTTCCCAGATATTCAGGAGGCAGCGTCTCACCTCAGGGCGAAGCGAGATCGAGAGTACCGAGTTGATGACACCCTGAACCCTGCGCCAGAATGTGCTGATGACTGGACACTCCCAAAGAATATGTAGAAATGTTCCTGTGTGCCCACAGTTCCTCCTACACTCCCCACTTATCTCCCTTCCCATGTGTACTAGTTGAGGCCCAGTCATGTAAATCCTGTGTAGGATTTTAAGCTGGACTAATCTGAGACGCGCTGATATGGCTACCACCCTGGGAGAGGATATCGCCTCCTGCCAATCCTCCTCATCCAATTCAATCCCGTCCCGTGTCCACTTCTCCCGCAGTGTTTGGAGCTGGTCCTCCCCATTGTTGATTAACTTCTTATATATGAGAGAAATGGTTTTCTCGGGTAGTGACCCGTCTAGTATTCTATCTTCCAGTGGTGAAGCGTCGGGAGGGACGGAGTCTCGTGTCAGGTGCATACGTAGTGAGTGCACGATTTGTACATAGCGGAAGTGTTCAGTGTCTGCCAGCTTATATTCATTTTGGAGGTCTACAAAGAGTTTGATCCCGCTGGTTCCCAACATATCTTTGATGTGTGAGATTCCTATTAGGTCCCACCTGTCAAACCCTTTCGTCTTCCACAGACTACCTAGCTTCTCTGAGTCCCACAGTGGAGTGGCTAGTGTCAATGTATTGCCCCACCCCAGTGAGGTAGTTGCGCTGTGCCAAACTTGAACGGTGTGTGCAGTGGGTCCAGTTAGGGCAAGCCGTCCAGGCCTTGAGTATAGTGCTCTACCTTACGTCCCTCCCGGGAGGAGCCATCTGTCCATAGCATAGCCAGGGTCATCTGGGCGACCGTAGGTGCCGTGGTTAACGGCAGCAAGATGTGCTGCCCAATAGTATTTTTTAATGTCGGGAAGGCTAATGCCTCCTTCATACCACGATAGGGTGAGTTTAGTTAAAGCAATGCGAGGTTTTCCTTCCCACAGCAGAGTGCGCTGGAGGTTCTCAATCTCTTTGAAGTAGTGAGCTGGGACAGGGTCCAACGTGTTCTGTAGGATATATAGAAACCTAGGGAGGGACATCATTTTAAAAAGGGCTGCTCTACCCAAAAGCGAAAGGGGGAGTGTTTTCCAACTAGCAATATCCTTCTGGAGTCTGCGAAGGGGTGGAAGGAGATTCCGCTCGTATCGAAGTGCGGCATCTAGGGAAACAAATATGCCTAGGTATTTAAACCCGATTGTGTTTATCTGTATTGGACAGTTCCTGGGGGAAGAGGTGGGTCACCACTAAGGGCATATAACAGGGACTTATTCCAGTTTACGGTGAAGCCAGAAAATCTGCCAAAGACCTCCAGTATATCCAGTATCACCACCAGGGAGTGCTTCGGCGAGGCTAAATAAAGGAGGATGTCGTCCGCATATAAGGAAATGCGGTCCTCCCAGTCCGGGGACCATTTCAGTCCTCTTATCCTTGGGTCACCTCGGATCCATGCAGCAAAAGGTTCAAGGGCCAGGGCAAAGAGGAGGGGCGAGAGCGGACATCCCTGGCGGGTTCCCCTGCTAAGTGGGAAGGCTGCAGAAAGTTTGTTATTGACTACCACTTGGGCTAGGGGGTCACTGTACAGAAGACGTATCCATTGGATAAAGTTAGGCCCAAAGCCCAGTTTGGCCAAGACTGCCCACAAATAGGGCCACTCCATAGTATCAAATGCCATGGTGGCGTCTAAGGACACAACCACCGCTGGTTCTTGAATAGTGTGTGCTCTACTCACCACTCCATGCAATCTGCGCAGGTTTAGTGCCGTGTTCCTATGCGGCATAAATCCAGATTGGTCCGGATGAACCAGGCCGCTGATTATTTTGGCTAAGCGCGTGGCCAATAATTTGGCCAATATTTTGGGTTCGGCGTTCAGAAGGGAGATGGGTCTGTATGATGCGCATTCGGTTTTGGCCTTGCCCTCTTTGTGGATTGTCACTATGGTCGCGAGCCTTTGCTCCCTAGGCAGCACCCCGCCCTCTCTGGCCTCCTCGAACATGGCCTTCAGGTATGGTGCCAGCTTATCTGGCCGAAGTTTGTATAGCTCAATAGGAATTCCATTAGGACCGAGTGCCTTCCCTGACTTCAAAGCGCGAATTGCTTGCCCAATCTCATCTATTGTCAGGTCGCTGTCCATATACTGACGGTCTTCTAAAGTGAGTCGGGGAGCTTAATGTCACGCAGTAGTTCCTGTGAGTCTTCTTCGGAATGTGGGGTTACAGTTTTGTATACCGCGGAGAAGTGAGTAGCAAATCTGTCCGCCATGGTTTGTGGCTCCGTGATGGGCCCCTCTCCCTCAACCCTAAGTTCCGGCACCAGCCTATTCGCGTGCTCTTTTTTGTCGAGCCACGCTATAAGTTTCCCTGCTTTATCTCCAAGGTCATAGACCCTGCCTAGCTGCTCCCTGCTCATTGCCCTCGCCCTGTCTGTCACTAAGGCCTTGTATTCATGTTGTTTTAGGCTCAACAGGTGGAGCTTTTCTGGCGTGGCTCCGAGTTCAGGGTCTCCCTCCAGGGCACTGATTTCGGACTCAATGTCGATCACTTCTTTACAATTGTCTTTCTTAACTCCGGAGATCAATGAAAGTGCCTGGCCTCGGAGTACCGTCTTGAATGCTTCCCACAGTATCCGAGGTGAGGAAACAGAACCCTCATTATCCAAGAAATAGGTGTCCATAGCTTTCACTAATTCGTTTCGAGTTTTGGTTTTTTTTAGATACCAGGGGTTAATGGGAGCGATCCTGCCCACCGTGGAACGACTAAGGGCTATATGTGTCCATATTGGCGAGTGGTCCTAAATGCCTCTAGCTAAGTGTTTGATGTCCTGTATGCAGCGGGCCTGTGTTGCCGGAACTAGGCAGTAATCCAACCGGGAGAGACTATTGTGCGCACCGGAGTGGAAGGTATATTGCTGCTGTTCTGGATGATATGTTCTCCACCCGTCTACCAGTCCCATGGAATTGAGGAAGTCGGGTAACCATTGACAAGAAGGCCCCATGTCTCGCGGGGGATAACGGTCCAATGTGCCAGAGACTACTGCATTAAAGTCACCCCCTACAATCAAGTGGCCCTCTGGGATAGTGAGTAGGATAGAGCTCAGGTCTATAAATGTTGTGTTCTGTAGTCCCGGTGGGACGTAGATTGACATAAATGTGATGGTTCGCCCCTCCCACATGCCCGACACCCCCACATATCTGCCTCGGTCGTCCACCCACGTGGCGCTCACAGTCAGGGGAAAGGAGTTTTTCATCATGACGCCCACCCCCTTGAACTCGAGGTGAATCCTGCATGGGCCACCATTTTGTATCCCCATCTGTGCATTGCCTTGCATTTGTTACCAATGAGATGTGTTTCCTGTAGTAGGACGACATCCGGGCGTGGCGTTTGATATACTGGAGGACTACACTACGCTTGATCTTGTCTCCCAGTCCGTTAACATTCCAACTCAATATCTTAATGTCTCCCCCCTTGTGCACCCATTAATTAGTTCAAAAATTACAGGCTCCTCTGTTGCAAAATAAAATTGAAATAACAATTCAAGAACAATACAAACATAAAAATATGAAACCCCCTCCCAACTACCCCCCACCCTGCTTCCCTGCACTGTGAGCGGAGAACTGCCCATAAAAAACTCTGCAGAGTGCCTGTCGCCCTGAACGAACACTAAAAGTAGTAAACGTGGGGGCATGCCATACCAGTTAGCTGACCTTCCCCAGTAAATAAGTATGAAAGTCCCTCAGAGAGTCATGCACCACAAATCTGGGTAGAGACCGAGGGCCGGGGTGCCACTGTGATGGAGTTCGGCCCTCACCCCGCCCGTTACCTGTCTCAGGGCGTCAGAGGAGAGCGTCCGCTCCACGGAGAGCTTATATTTCTCTTAGTCCTTTTGCTCACGCTGTTGAGAGGCCTCCACCTCCGCAGCTCCGCTGCCGTCCTTCCCCCTATTCGAGTGTGAGTCCAGCCACTCCGCCGCTTCCTCCGGCCGCTCAAAGAACCAGGCCCTTCTCCCCGCCTCCACCCGGAGACGTGCCGGGAATAGCATGGCGTACCTGAAACCTTGGTCTCTTAGTGTTCGTTTAACAGGGAGGAAGGACCTCCTTTGTCTCTGCACTCGCTGTGTGAAGTCCGGGAAGAAAGAAATGTCTGCATTCTCGTAGCGGAGGCCAGGTCGGGCCCTGGCGTTCTGGAGGATTATATCTCGATCGCGGAAATTTAGCACTCTAGCTAACAACGGGCGAGGCGGAGCCCCCGGCCTGGGGCGGCCTCCGGGAACCCTGTGGGCCCGCTCGATGACGAAGAACTTGCTGAGACCCTTGGGCTGCAGTTGGTGCAGGATAAGGTCCTCCACAAAGAGGTCTGGGGACTGCCCTTCCGCTTTTTCCGGCACTCCTAGGATCCGTAGGTTATTGCGACGCAGCCGCCCTTCATAGTCATCCAGCTTTACCTCAGTCGCCACACGGAATGTCCGCATCTCCTGCATTTCCTCTTGGATCTGTGCCACGTCTCCCACCAAGCTAGAGGTGGTAATCTCAACCTGTTTGACTTTGTCGCTGAGTTTAGACAGGTCTGCTCGGATTAAGTTAACCTCTATGGCGATTGTGTCCATTTTGTGTTCCAGAGAGGTTTTTACACTGGAGATGGCATCCATGACATCCCTCAGGGACAGCTCCTGGTCTTCCCCACCTTGTTCACTCGCGGGGCTGTCTCTGGATTGACGGCGTTGGATCACGTCTTTAGGGAGGGTGTAGCGATTCAATTTGTTGGACTGCACCGCCTTAGAGCCCCCTGGCACTTGCCGCCTTGCCCTTCTCCATGTCTGCTTAGTGACACTCACTGTGTCCCTGGAGATGTCCAAGTTTGGCTCTCTCTTGAGCCGTGGCCCGGTCACTGACACCGGCGCCCTTCACCGCCTGTCTCACCGAAATCAGCGGCACCCAAGCCAGGGAGAGGGAGACGTCACGTTCACCATGCCCCGGGCCCCGGGCGTCCGGAATTTCAGTCCGATGTCCTGCGACCGCAGCACGGGCCGCAAAGCCGCTGCCTCATTCCCAGCTGGGCGCCGTCTATCCGCGACAAGGGCGTGCAGGCAGGCTGTTGCTTTCAAGGCCACCATCCAGGGTTTCACACAGCTCCAGTAGATCCCCGTCTCCCCCTCGTATCACGGATCAATGGGGGAGGGCAGTTAATCGCCCCCGCAACGGGATGCGAAAAATTCAGAGTGTGATGAACCCGGTGTTCCAGTCTGCACCAATCTTCCGGCAACTCTCGTGCCAGGGACACCACTGTCCACGGCGCTTCCGCTGGATCCCCGCACCGCCACAAACAGTCCCCGGCGCCGCACTGGTCCCAGCATGCACGGATATAGAGAGACGAGGGCGCACTAGAGTGCAGCGGTTTGTCACGGAAATCGAGCCCCCGGCTTTAGATTGTCTGTGGGCCCTCGTTGCAGTGTGACTATATTCTTTGACCCAAATGATGGTCAGTCGCCTCCCTCACGTCCCGTGCTTTCGCTAATGGGGTCTCCTGCCACCTCACCTCTCCGTTCAGGCTGTATCCGCCTCCTGGTTCAATCACAGCCAGCGCCCCCCGCAGGTCTCAGCCGCTCGCCCGGTCCGCATATGGCACCGCGCCGATCCGTCAGCCCCAGGTGGTAGAGGCCAAGGCTGTGGTGCGCTCCGGCGGCCTGTCTCGAAAATCGAGCCCCCGGCTTCACAGGCCCCTCTCTCACGAGGGTCGCAGTGTCTATTTCAGGCGGAGCTCGGCCCTCGCGCCCGGCACAATGTCTTCCGCTATCGTTCCGGTGCAATTCCCGACCTTCGGGTTTCGGATTTGTGTGGCGGATAGTCGTGGGGAGATCAGCTACGACGGAGCTCCCTCTTTAGGCGGCCATCTCGGTTCGGGTCTTGGCCACGCCCCCCGACATAATGCCTTCTTGGTCATATATAAGGTAACAAAAATGCTTCTGGCACTTTTTTATTACAACTTTTCAGCATGCTGCACAGCAGCCACACTTCTCTACAGCACAGCTTAAACACATTGGCAAAGTCAATAGCTCTGCCTAAACACTTATAAGGCCCCAAATGCGAGACCTATTGGCTATGCCAATGCTTGTTTTAAATGCATCCCGTTTTCCTTTAAGGAAAACGGGCTGCATTTTAAAAAAAAACTGCTTTATTTAAAAGCAGTCCCAGACATGGAGGTCTGCTGAGCCCAGCAGGCCACCATACCTGGGAAGGCCAGACATTCCTAATGGGGTCGCAAATTGCGAGTGCCTCATTAATATGCATGAGGCATACAATTTGCGACCCTATTAGGAATCGCTAACAGTGTCTCAGACACTGTTGTACATGTCATTTAGCGACTCGCAAATTGCGACTCGCAATTGTGCGCAATTTGCGAGTCGCTAAATGACATGGTCGTACATCTGGCCCTTAATGCCTTATAGGACACTTTGAATTGAAATATGCTGGTATGCAATCAGCATGTTTGGGATCATTGATTCTTGTTGGAAAGGAGCCATGTTGAATAACAATGTATAGTGCAACTTGTCTTACACGTACTTTACGAGGAGTAAGAGAAGATATGTTAGACTACTTTACAAGGGAAAGTTTTTATAATATACAGTTATTGAGCTAAAAATGTTTTTTTTTAAAGATGAATGTGTCTTTTGATAAAAGAAGTAAAAAGGAGTGTCCCCACAGGACAAGCTCAGGTCTGCACATTTGATATTCAAATATCATTGAGCACTTTGAGAGGTTGAATCTGAAATAGGGTTTAACCAATAAGTCAAGTAACAGTCATGTTTGAAATTGTAAAGGTCCTGAAATTTTCTTGACATACTTTGAACTGCGGAGTGGTTATATAGATAGATAGACAGACAGACAGACAGACAGACAGACAGACAGACAGACAGATAGATAGATAGATAGATAGATAGATAGATAGATAGATAGATAGATAGATAGATAGATAGATATGAGAATATTTATGAGAAGATCATGCAGGTGGAAAGCACTTTTTTGTGTTCAGAGCTGGCAGATAGGAAGGGATAGAAAAAGATAAAGAAAGTAAAAACATAGTGTATGTGTGTGGGGAAAAGGAAGTAGTTGTGTTACTGAGATAGGGACTGGCAGGTAGGGTTTGTGATAATCATAGTTGGACAGGGATACAGAAAGGAACGAGAAAGTGAGAGAGAGAGCTGTCCTTCCAATCAAAAATGGACTGTGACTTTGTCCATGTACAACACTTCACTGCCTTTCAGATGGATTTGTAGTATTTAAATACCAGATACACCTATACATTAATGTAATTGCCTCCCATCACCACACAAACTCTTCCATCAACCATATCGAGGATCCAACACACACGCTTACATACTCAAACTCTGAGATCCATGGCGTAGCTTGCTACCCATCTACAAAGCGCATCAATGCCTTGTCAGAGGTACTAAGTGCTAAACACATCCACAATAAAATACACACACTTGGAATTAGTACTCAAGACTACATTAAGGAAGTAAGCTCCGTATTGCCAATCATAAATTAAATAAAAGGTCACCAGCAGTGGCGGCTGGCACAGATCGGGGGTGGCAGGGCGGAGGGTGGGGGGAGAGGGGGTAAAGAAAAAATAAATAAGCTTACCTCCTCGCCACGTCCCTCCATCGTCACCTCTCCATTGAAAGGAACAGAGTGCCCAGGAAGCACCCAGGCTACCTTAAGCCAACCACAACGCTGTAATGCAGAGTTGTGATTGGTCTGAGCACATGGTTTTTAAAAGCAGAAAAATACAGAAAATTGTGCTTCTTGTTTATGACTCGCCATGCTTTCTTTTGTGAATTCCTGGCCAACAGCTGAGCAGGTAAACAGCATGTGGAGTTAAAAAACAGGATGAGATTTCCTTAAATACAAGCATATGTTAACGTATATATGAAGTATAATGGTAATATTTACCTGTGGGTGTAATGTTTTGTTATATTTAGCTCCTTAATTTGTTAAAACGTGACAGGCATCAAAGTATGAGTGCATGTTCATCAGTTAAATAAATGTGGAAATATAACATGTTAGGACTCTCTTTATTCTCAAATCACAAAATAAATATGGATAAATACCAATAGGGGGGGGCGTGGCCTGGTCGGCAACCAAGATGGTCGCCTGACTGTGAAGCTCTCGAGCCGCCGCACCATCGAGGCTGCCAAGAGCTGTATCAGCGTGGTGAGGCATGCCCCTGTGAGCGGCGCCGGCGAAGCGAAGAGCACCGGCATGTGCGGAGAGAAGCGGGGGTGCTGAAAGTGCTCCGTAACGCCTTCAGCGGCTGCCTCGCGACGGCGGCCTGATGCGGTCCTCGGAGGCCCCATGACGTCAGGGGTCATGGGCGAGCCTGAGGGCGGGGCCGCTGTCGCCGAGAGCGGCTGCTGGCAACACTTGAGCCCGGGAATCAGCGGCCTATTACATCGTGGCCGCGGGGTGCCGATGCTCCCTGGACTCTATATCGGGATGTAGTGGTGAGTGCGGCATGCGTATGCGGTGCCCCCTCCCTCCTATTCTCCCTTACTGCAATTCTGCCCGGCGCTGGAGGGATGCGACCCTGGTGTCGAGGTCGGAATTGGCTGTCTCTGTGCATCTGTAGTGGTGTGGGGGGCTGTGGAGGCACCCTGGTGAGATGAGATCCCCTCATCACGCGCATGGCATGGAATGAGGTCCCGGGAGGCAGCACAATGAACTAACAAATGAGCCCTGTTTCTGATCGGAAGGGCTGATGTGGCGCAGCAACAAATATATATCTAGAGCAGCTATAGCCTACACCCAAAGTATTGAGCGGTTGAGCAGTGAAATTTGGGGGGACCACCGTTTGGCTGGGGTACCTGGTGCATTACGTCATGCCAGTGCATAACTATTCAGCATGGGTCGGAGTGACCCTAAGCAGCGACAGCTCACGTTTGAGGGCTCCAAAACCCCAAGAAAGGAGGGCGGAGAGGAAGCCACGCGTGGTGACCCCCCCCCCGAAAGCATTGACCCCCCGGGAGCTGGCAGTGCGGCGTTGGAGGGTGCCGCCGCCATCATGGCCGAACTGCGAGCCGGCTTTAAAGCCATAGATGCCCGATTTGACGAACTGGGTGCGCGGATGGATGGCATGCATAATCGACTGGACCAACACGAGGTCCGCATAGAGGCTGCGGAAAAACGCATTTCTGATACCGAAGACCTGCAGGCTTCCATGATTAAATGCCTAGAACGCGCAGAGCGGATACTGAAGACGACAGCAGTGAAGGCGGAGGACCTTGAAGCGCGATCACGCCGTAACAACATACGAATTGCAGGAATCGCCGAGACCACCAACACCGGCCCCATGGAGGCATATGTAGAACGGCTGCTGTCAGACCTTTTCGAGAGAGACTGCTTCTCTGCTACATTTGCGTTGGAGCGGGCCCATCGATCGCTCGCCCCAAGATCTGCACCTGGCGCACCTCCTCGTCTTGTTATTGCACGATTGCTGAACTACCATGACACAGATGTCGCGTTACGAAAGGCTCAGGAGGTGGAAAACTTACAGTATCAGGGAATTACACTCTCACTATACCCCGATTTTATGCCAATGGTGCAGGAGGCCCGGCGTAAGTTCCAAGACATCAAGAAGGTCTTACGGAATGATAACATTCGCTATGGCATGCTATATCCGGCGCGCCTCCGGGTACAGCTCAACGACAAAACTATGATTTTTGATACTCCAGCGGAGACTATTGGAAACGCCACAAATCGGGAGGGGCGGCGTCCCCTAGAGAGTAGGGCTTCTGTGAGCGAAGAACACAGCCTCGGGGGCACGGTGCGTAATGCGCCCTTGGAGGAGCATTAACCATGACGGGGGCTCAGGAATACTCACGTAGTTTGGTGCTGGGGCACCATCCCCCCTTCTTTTTTGTTTTTTTCACTTGGTTATACTCAGGGACATGCTCAAAGCATTACTCTTATGTGATTGCAGCTGCATGCAAATGATGTTATACTGTTACTATAATTGCGGTACGCTTGGGGCGTTGCTGCCCCCCTTGGAGTTCTCCTCGTACTTTAGTTAGGTTTGAGATTGTCCTTTTTCTTCTTCTCCTTTATCAAGTTAAAAATGTGTTGGGATTCACCGGATATAAGTTGGGTGGATATCCGATGTGGGTGGGGGGAGCGCTGGATAAAACTGTTCATTTTGTTTTTTTATGTACAGACCTTGGAAAATGACGATGGTTGGCTGACCGTACCTATCTACCATATCATACCTAGTTACATAGAATCGCACCCACAGTAGCAGAAGTGGGAAGGCGACCCAGGGGGCTTGAATTGCGCTGTATAACATGGAATGTTAGGGGATTGTCCAATCCACGTAAGGGGCGGCAGGTGCTGGCCTACTTGGTCAGACACAGGGTACAAGTGGCACTATTACAGGAAACCCACTACGTCTCGAAAGCAGATAATGGGTTTGCTGCCACCTGGGGCAGTCATAGATTTTTTGCTGGATATTGTACCTACTCCAGGGGAGTCTGCATTTTGATTAGTAAATCAATTCCATTCACGGCGCAGACTGTGGTTAGGGACCAGGAGGGCCGATATTTACTGGTAGCGGGATCCATAGGAACACAGCCCTTATTGTTCATAAATGTCTACGCTCCTAATGTGGATGCTCGTGGCTTTTTCACCGATATCTCTACTCACATTGATGGCATGCCACCGGCTTCTATCATTTTTGTGGGGGATTATAATCTCACACTGCAACCTGAGTCAGACACCACAGGTACGGGGCTTAACACTAAACCCTGCTCCACAAGGGAACTTCAGGCATTGCTATATGCGCATCTTCTGACTGATGCCTGGCAACACAGACACCCCTCCAGTCGAGAGTACTCGTTGTATACGGCACCGCACGGCAGCTGGTCCCGCATAGATCGATGGTATGTCTCCCCTGATTTACTCCTCAACATACAAGAGGTGGACTATCTGCCGCGTACCTTATCGGATCACTCGCCGGTACTGCTGACGCTTATGTAACCCGCTGTCGTGCGCCCATCCGTATCCTGGCGCTTCCCCACCGAAGCGTTGTTAGATACTGTTTTCCGGAGTGAGGTGCAGGAGGCAATTGCAGAATATTTTCAAATAAACACGGGTTCTGTAACAAGCTATGCCACCTTGTGGGAGGCCTTCAAGGAATATATTAGGGGCATTTGCATTTCTAAGCAGGCTGGAGTGCTCCGTACAATCCGCCGAGAACTCGATATTGCTGAGCGGGAATTACGTGATCTAGATGCCCAGATGCTGATGGGTGCGGGGCCATCTCCGCTGCATCGGCGTGCTAAACTGCTGGGAGATTTCCAGGAGCTGGCACAGCGGGAAACTACGTACCTGGGGAAGTACACTCGTGCTCGTATATATGGGGAGGGGGAGAGGCCGGGACGCACTCTGGCACGTTTGCTTGCTCCTAGGAGTCAAGCTACTTACATTACGCAGCTTCAGGCCGAGGATGGCGCCCATATCACGGATGGTGCCGCTATTCAAACAAGCTTCCTGTCCTACTACACTAATCTCTACACAACGTGCTCGCCACCGACGGGCGAAGTATTGACTAACTATTTGAATGAAATAGCGATGGTGTGGGTAGAGGGGGGGCAGCGGGAGTTTTTTGCTTCGCCTATTGGCGCAGATGAGATTACAGAGGCCATAGATGAGTTAGATGGTTCACGGGCCCCTGGCACAGATGGTCTCACAGGCGCATTTTACAGGGCATACAAGACTCAACTAGTCCCGCACCTACTGGAAGTTTATGCAGAGGCGTTAGACTCTGGCGAACTACCCCCCACTATGCGTGAGGCAACAGTAACCCTACTCCTGAAGCTGGGGAAACCAGCCGACAATTGCGCCTCTTCATTGTCTGTTTAAATCAAGATTATAAAATACTGGCAAAGGTACTTGCCACGCGCATCTCGCTCATAATTGGGCAGATCATATCTCCTCTCCAATCGGGATTCATGCCGAATCGGTCAACCTCGGTAAATCTGCGTATGCTGTTCGCAGTCATTAACCAGATTAACCCCACCCTCCCTGCTGCGGCGATATTATTAGATGCGGAAAAAGCATTTGATTCGCTTGAGTGGGAGTTTTTACACGCAGCATTAGGCAAGCTCGGTTTTCCCCAAAATTTTCAGTCTCTCGTCCGCCTACTATATGCCAACCCGGTCGCGCAGTTACGCATAAATGGGGTACTATCTAGAAAATTTGCGTTGTCAAGGGGCACTCGGCAGGGATTCCCCCTTTCACCCCTGCTTTTCATCATTGCGATGGATCCATTGGTGCGGCATCTACAGGAGCGGCACCTTCATCAAGGAATAGGATTTCACCAGGGCCCTTTGCTTGCATCATTATATGCAGACGACATCCTGTTGTTTGTCCGGGAACCGGCCATAAATCTTCCACCCATCATGAGAGAAGTGGTGCGATTTGGAGTCTTCTCTGGGTTGGTCATCAACTGGAAAAAATCTGAAATATTCCCATTAACGGACGTTACCACTCCCTTTACGTTGGAGTTTCCGCTGTGTTGGTGCAATGACCCGCCCCGATATCTCGGGGTAACTATTCACCGTACGGCCTCAGAGGTTGTGAGACTTAACTATGGCCCAGCGATAGACCGTCTCTCCGGGCAGATCGAACGTTGGATTGCAGTGCCGCTATCTATAGCGGGTCGCATTGCGATCATCAAGATGGTCGTATTGCCCAGGTTTCTAGATTTGTTTTTAAACAACCCCATCCCACTCACAGTGTCCTTCTTCAAAACACTCAAAGAATTGTTGTCACGGCTCATCTGGGCGGGAGGGCAGGCACGGGTGGGCTGGAAAACACTCATTCAACCCTTCGAAAGAGGAGGGTTCGGACTGCCAGATTTCTACTTATACTACCTAGTGGCGCAGGCGCATTATGCATACTTCTGGTACCATCCGGATGCACGGCTGCAGTTACTTAAGCCTGAACACACGCAGGCCCGACCATATCCCCTCTCCACCATCCTCCCGCGCGGGCTTAGGAGAACACCAGCTGAGATTCATACCCTGCAAACAACGAGCTGGGCCTGGGAACGTCTGCGCAGGTATCTAGGGGCCGAACACCTGTACACTCTACGTTTGCCTGTGTTAATCAATCCCTGGATAGCACCCACGACAGAAACGCTGACGCAACGTGCGCTCAGCCGCTGTCAAATACGAACCATAGGAGACATATTTAGGGATGGGCAATTACGTACAGTTACCGATTTGACCAGGGATCGAGACGTAAACATACTAGATCGTTTTTTAGTGCATAGAACACGAGTAGCACTAATCACTACATTACGCCCTAACACAGGGGAGCCTGTAGAATTCCCCCCATTAGCCACAGTCATTACTACACCAGACGGAGCACATCTAGTGTCCAAGTTATATCGGCAGGCACAGGCACTCCGACCACTTATGGGAGGTGGAGCCCGCACAGCTTGGGAGAGGGACATAACGCAACCTATGACGGAAAAGATGTGGTCCTACTGCTACGAGCAGACATGATTAGGGTTGAATAATTATAAGCATAAGCTCCTGCACTTCAAGTACTTACATAGGATTTATGTCACCCCGGTGCTGCTTGCAAGGATGGACAGTACGAGGTCAGATTGCTGTCAGAGATGTGGGAGGGCGTCAGCTGACTTTATACATTTAGCATGGATTTGCCCCGCTGTACTGGCATACTGGGAGGCGGTGTTCGGGCATATTGAACAGATGGTGAAAGTAGAGCTCCTGCATACACCCTTGCTGGCCCTATTGGGGTATGTACGTCCATTAAGCCCGGGGATAAGACGTTTCACTGCAATTGCATTGCTGCTGGCTAAAAGACAAGTTTCCCTGAATTAGGGTGGGACCTCGGCACCTCTAGTGGGGGCCTGGCTCCGAGATCTGATGTATTGCGACACGACTAGTGACGTTTATGCATCCCTATTACCACTATCCTCACGCCTGAAAAACATTTGGCAACCACTCCGATCCTATTTGCTGCAGCACCCGGAACTAACTGATTAAAATGTATTGAATAGTCATGTAATTGAAGGTTTAGCCAACCGGTTCTGTGAATCGGGATTATCAGACTGTCTTTTGTTACAAGGGCCTGTATAGTTGTTTATAGTTAATTGAAATTGAAATACTGCCGATATATGTGGCTAATTTTTGTTCTGATTTGGAAACGACCAGCTCATGTGACCCACATTGAATGTACAGTGTAATTATTGTGCGAATTTTTGAAAAATACAATAAAAACAAGTTAAAAAATAAATTAATTAATTAAAGATAAATACCAATAGGATGGCCAAAAAATAAATACCATAAAACCGGAAGCCCTACGCATAATGAATATGTACCTCCCAATAGAATGGTATTATATTATATTGTATTGTAGTGTAGCAATTGTTTAGCATTCATTACTCCTATATGGGGTTCTGAATTGCTTGGTGCCAAACCAAAGCAATCGTAGTGGGGAAGCAGCATTGCAACTCTCTCGATAGCTGTGTTAACTGAAATCCAAAAGCAGCGACAGGAAAAGCATTGCGTATCACCTGCAGGAGACCGAGGCACTAAACATAGAGGCAACATAGATACCCTGGCTGAAATAGTTCTCAGTAGCACGAGGCTGCTTTATTGGCCACACGTCACAGATATGCCACTGCTCTGCCAGATCAGAATGTTACCAAAATGTATTGCTCAAATTTATGTCTGAACGGGGAGGGGCGTCTTTGGAACAGAACCACAAAAGCCTCTATTAAACCCTAAACCTGAGAATGAAACAAATTCAAAAGAAAAGAAACAAGACACAGCAATCCCATGGGTAGGGTGAAAAACCCTGGAAATTCTAATACTATTATAAAGATGAAGAGCAAGTGGGTATAACTTCATCAATAGGAAACAAATCAGAAGGGAGTGGGGGCTCAAGGGATTTGGGACTGAAGCAGCACTTTGAAAATAAGGCTGGTGCAACTAGAATGTCACAAAGAAAAGAAGGTAGGTGCAACTAGAATGTCACAAAGAAAAGAAGGTAGGTGCAACTAGAATGTCACAAAGAAAAGAAGGTAGGTGCAACTAGAATGTCAGGAAAAGAAGGTAGGTGCAACTAGAGTGTCACAAAGAAAAGAAGGTAGGTGCAACTAGAATGTCACAAAGAAAAGAAGGCTGGTGCAACTAGAATGTCACAAAGAAAAGAAGGTAGGTGCAACTAGAGTGTCACAAAGAAAAGAAGGTAGGTGCAACTAGAATGTCACAAAGAAAAGAAGGTAGGTGCAACTAGAATGTCACAAAGAAAAGAAGGCTGGTGCAACTAGAATGTCACAAAGAAAAGAAGGTAGGTGCAACTAGAGTGTCACAAAGAAAAGAAGGTAGGTGCAACTAGAATGTCACAAAGAAAAGAAGGTAGGTGCAACTAGAGTGTCACAAAGAAAAGAAGGTAGGTGCAACTAGAGTGTCACAAAGAAAAGAAGGTAGGTGCAACTAGAGTGTCACAAAGAAAAGAAGGTAGGTGCAACTAGAGTGTCACAAAGAAAAGAAGGTAGGTGCAACTAGAGTGTCACAAAGAAAAGAAGGTAGGTGCAACTAGAGTGTCACAAAGAAAAGAAGGTAGGTGCAACTAGAGTGTCACAAAGAAAAGAAGGTAGGTGCAACTAGAGTGTCACAAAGAAAAGAAGGTAGGTGCAACTAGATTGTCACAAAGAAAAGAAGGTAGGTGCAACTAGAATGTCACAAAGAAAAGAAGGTAGGTGCAACTAGAATGTCACAAAGAAAAGAAGGTAGGTGCAACTAGATTGTCACAAAGAAAAGAAGGTAGGTGCAACTAGAATGTCACAAAGAAAAGAAGGTAGGTGCAACTAGAGTTTCACAAAGAAAAGAAGGTAGGTGCAACTAGAGTGTCACAAAGAAAAGAAGGCTGGTGCAACTAGATTGTCACAAAGAAAAGAAGGTAGGTGCAACTAGAATGTCACAAAGAAAAGAAGGTAGGTGCAACTAGAATGTCACAAAGAAAAGAAGGCTGGTGCAACTAGATTGTCACAAAGAAAAGAAGGTAGGTGCAACTAGAGTGTCACAAAGAAAAGAAGGTAGGTGCAACTAGAGTGTCACAAAGAAAAGAAGGTAGGTGCAACTAGAGTGTCACAAAGAAAAGAAGGCTGGTGCAACTAGATTGTCACAAAGAAAAGAAGGTAGGTGCAACTAGAATGTCACAAAGAAAAGAAGGTAGGTGCAACTAGAATGTCACAAAGAAAAGAAGGTAGGTGCAACTAGAATGTCACAAAGAAAAGAAGGCTGGTGCAACTAGAGTGTCACAAAGAAAAGAAGGTAGGTGCAACTAGAGTGTCACAAAGAAAAGAAGGTAGGTGCAACTAGAGTGTCACAAAGAAAAGAAGGCTGGTGCAACTAGAGTGTCACAAAGAAAAGAAGGTAGGTGCAACTAGAGTGTCACAAAGAAATGAAGGTAGGTGCAACTAGATTGTCACAAAGAAAAGAAGGTAGGTGCAACTAGAATGTCACAAAGAAAAGAAGGTAGGTGCAACTAGAATGTCACAAAGAAAAGAAGGTAGGTGCAACTAGAATGTCACAAAGAAAAGAAGATAGGTGCAACTAGATTGTCACAAAGAAAAGAAGGTAGGTGCAACTAGATTGTCACAAAGAAAAGAAGGTAGGCGCAACTAGATTGTCACAAAGAAAAGAAGGTAGGTGCAACTAGATTGTCACAAAGAAAAGAAGGTAGGTGCAACTAGATTGTCACAAAGAAAAGAAGGTAGGTGCAACTAGATTGTCACAAAGAAAAGAAGGTATGTGCAACTAGAGTGTCACAAAGAAAAGAAGGTAGGTGCAACTAGAATGTCACAAAGAAAAGAAGGTAGGTGCAACTAGAATGTCACAAAGAAAAGAAGGTAGGTGCAACTAGAGTGTCACAAAGAAAAGAAGGCTGGTGCAACTAGAGTGTCACAAAGAAAAGAAGGTAGGTGCAACTAGAATGTCACAAAGAAAAGAAGGTAGGTGCAACTAGAATGTCACAAAGAAAAGAAGGTAGGTGCAACTAGAGTGTCACAAAGAAAAGAAGGCTGGTGCAACTAGAGTGTCACAGAGAAAAGAAGGCTGGTGCAACTAGAGTGTCACAAAGAAAAGAAGGTAGGTGCAACTAGAATGTCACAAAGAAAAGAAGGTAGGTGCAACTAGAATGTCACAAAGAAAAGAAGGTAGGTGCAACTAGAATGTCACAAAGAAAAGAAGGTAGGTGCAACTAGAATGTCACAAAGAAAAGAAGGTAGGTGCAACTAGATTGTCACAAAGAAAAGAAGGTAGGTGCAACTAGAATGTCACAAAGAAAAGAAGGTAGGTGCAACTAGAATTTCACAAAGAAAAGAAGGTAGGTGCAACTAGAATGTCACAAAGAAAAGAAGGTAGGTGCAACTAGAATGTCACAAAGAAAAGAAGGTAGGTGCAACTAGAATGTCAGGAAAAGAAGGTAGGTGCAACTAGATTGTCACAAAGAAAAGAAGGTAGGTGCAACTAGATTGTCACAAAGAAAAGAAGGTAGGTGCAACTAGATTGTCACAAAGAAAAGAAGGTAGGTGCAACTAGATTGTCACAAAGAAAAGAAGGTAGGTGCAACTAGATTGTCACAAAGAAAAGAAGGTAGGTGCAACTAGAATGTCAGGAAAAGAAGGTAGGTGCAACTAGATTGTCACAAAGAAAAGAAGGTAGGTGCAACTAGATTGTCACAAAGAAAAGAAGGTAGGTGCAACTAGATTGTCACAAAGAAAAGAAGGTAGGTGCAACTAGAATGTCACAAAGAAAAGAAGGTAGGTGCAACTAGAATGTCACAAAGAAAAGAAGGTAGGTGCAACTAGAATGTCAGGAAAAGAAGGTAGGTGCAACTAGATTGTCACAAAGAAAAGAAGTTAGGTGCAACTAGAATGTCAGGAAAAGAAGGTAGGTGCAACTAGATTGTCACAAAGAAAAGAAGGTAGGTGCAACTAGATTGTCACAAAGAAAAGAAGGTAGGTGCAACTAGAATGTCACAAAGAAAAGAAGGTAGGTGCAACTAGAATGTCACAAAGAAAAGAAGGTAGGTGCAACTAGAATGTCACAAAGAAAAGAAGGTAGGTGCAACTAGAATGTCACAAAGAAAAGAAGGTAGGTGCAACTAGAATGTCACAAAGAAAAGAAGGTAGGTGCAACTAGAATGCCGGATGTCACACAAAAAGATTCTCATGCTGAAAAGAATGGAAATTTTGGTGGCTGTTCTACACAGCATGGCAGAATTAACCACCAGCAGCGGTTCCTTCACAGGGGCGTTGACCCCCTACTCCTGTGAGCCACTTCCTGCCAGGCTTATTATTTTGACAAAATAATAGCCCAGTACCTCCATTCATGTTTCTTCCTTATGGTGCGGGGCCACGAAAGCCATAGGTGGGTGGGATGAGCAGCTAAGCTATTAATGGAGCTTCACATGTCAGATTGGCTGGTATTTTTACTGTGGCCAACCTGACATGCGCAGTTCCGGCTTCCACATTCGAGGCTACCGTGGAGCTGGGTGAGCAGAGAAACAGCCCCATCAGTCTTCTATGGAGCGTTGTGTTTGCATGCCCGGCCAATCCAAGCACTGCTGTTATGTTGTTTAGTATTATAAGCAGCATAAGAGCAGTGTTTGGATTGGCTGGGGAGCGCGGGTTTATTTTTACCCGGCCAGCAAACACATTTTAATATCCAGGAGGTGTGAGGCGCGAGGATTTAAATTCGGGACTCGGAGGGCTGAATCCCACAACATCATCAACAGAAGTCCAACGTGACACTGAATTTCCAGGCGTGAGACAGTGCTGCATGTGACAAAGGTTTGTGAAACTGACAAACTACACAACATTGCACAGTTAAAAAGCTTATCAGCTACACAAAACCAATGTAATTATAATCTCCCAAACCACTTTTTTTCTGGTTGCTTGCCATACTTTCCACTTTGGTCTCACTGCAGAGCTTGCAACATTACTTCTTCAGAACCGCCAGGGTCCCTGGACCACGCCAATTAACGGTGCAGAGGGATGACTGAAAAGTTCAGTGTGAGATTGCATTTCCAGGAGTGTGACAGCTCTCTGGCCATGATACTAGTCTCAGGTGTTAGAACCACTCCGGGTGTGAATTTGTATTCTGAATTGTGAGACTCTCCTGCAGTAGGTCACCTTTTTGCCACACCACTTTCAAAGTCAGCAGCCGCCACTGATAACCACAGCCTACCTGAAGCCCAAACCCCTCCTGACCATGGAAAATACTAACAGGTATATTCAGGTAGAAACACTAGATGGGCATTAACTAAGCCGTATTTAATTTACAACATCCGTATCCAAATTGAAGGAGATATTGAGTGGACAACCTTGATGATTTCTATATTTTCTATGATTATATTATATATGCTAAGCATTGAAAGGCCAATACACGTTATAATAGACACTCCACTCGGAGAAGTAGTTATAATGGGTGCCTGAGCCACTTATGGACAGTATGGCTCAAACTGGCATTACAAATGGCTCCAACACAACACAAAACTCAAGCAGGTTAAGACAGAAATAAAATTCCCCATGCAATCACCTTACAGGTTGAACTGCATGTTCAAAACCAGTATCCAATTAAACGAGAAGCCATATCTGAGAATAATTACCTCATACCTATCTACCATGAACACCTCTGTACTTCGAGGCGGGTGGTGGTACGAGGGATAGGCGTGCTTGTCCGCCTTCATAATATGTATCTTACTCTGTTCTCACAAGTAACTGTTTTTCAGCCTTGCCTGTGGTGTGCGACATTGATTGACTTAATTCTGCACTTAATACTTCTACTCTGTCACCTTTAGGTGACCCTAGCATTGAAAGTAATGCACCTATTAGGGAGTGCACTGTGTCATCTGCTAACGACCTAATTTTGGAGGCTACTCATAGTTGCTCCACCAGTCCACCTTTTGCCCTGTCTTGCCCTTACAGTAAGGTAAAACTGTTGAGTTGGAACATCGCAGGGCTTGCTGCCAAAGTACAAATGAAGAAGTAGGTTAACTTTATATCAGCATATGATAGTGTTATTTCACAGGAGACCTGGGCTCGCAGGGACTTGTTTTGTGCTGGTCTCACCTGTTTTTCTATCCCTGCCACTCCATCCGGGATGGGCAGCATTTGGGCTGGGTTAGCTGTTTGGTTTAAGACCGCTCTTGACTGCCCTGTTTTGCTCATTGCTAAAAATAACAGGCTTTTTCAGGTGTTTATAGTCAAATGGCCCAGCATTTTGAGTTTTGTTTTTATCAATTTTTATAACGATAATTTTTCTACTAATACTAACCCTAATTTTGTTTCTCTTTTTGATTTTATTGATGAATTGGGATTTAGTTCCACTTACTCAGACACTGGCCTAAATATTGTTTTCGCAGGGGACTTTAATGCCAAACATGGCACTGAGGTGGAAGGAATAGCCTGCTTAAACCCTCCTATTTCTAATCACCATTCATTGCTTGTCTCCGCCGGCCCAAGGAATTGCAGAGGTTTGATGTTGCTTTTTATTTGCTTATGCATGATCTTTGCAACATGAGTGAATGGGCTCAGCCGGGGTGTCTTATGATTCCTACTTTCGTTGGACGGTCAGACTTGTATACTATTGATTACCGGCCATATGTATCAAAGGGTTTTACCCATTCTGTGTCCATGGGAAAATGTGTTCATACATATGGGCCGTAGCATCTTTGCCAGCAGGAATTTGTCTGACTACATTAAGGATGGGCGGTTATCCCTAGCTCCTTTAGTGACCACAATCCACTTTCTATTACATTGGCATGCCCAGAGCATCGTCCTTGGGCTATTGCCGTGGGAGGTTCTGACTCCAGGGGAATGATAAACTTAGTTTAGCGTGGAAGTCCACCAATCTGAATGATGTTCAGAGTAGGCTCTGTGCCAACCATTTGACTCGACTTTTTGATTGTCTTAGATCCATTGACGAACTAAAATGCAGTGTGGACATTTTTGTCACCCTAGGTAACACTATTAGATCATATTTTTTGAAACCTATAGTTCATAATAAGAAACCTACACACTCTTGGTTTGATAGGATATGTAGGGAAGCCCAAAGGTGCCTTTATAGCGCTTTAAAGGCAATCCGAAGGGATTGGGTGGCCGTTGCCACCTACAGAAGGTGTTTTAAGCTAGCTATTCCAAAGAAGAAGGCTGAATTAATTGAGGGACGAAACTTGGACTAATTTGGTCAGCTCCTGTAGGGCCAAAGATACTGGTTTGTTCTGGAACACGGTTAATAATGACAAGATCTTGCAAACCAATTCTAACCTGGTTTATACCAATATTAGTGCTGACATTTGGGTTGAACACTTTAGTCAAGTGTACCATTAGGCTGATCTCTGCAGTGGGGCACCGGATACCAATTCGCCTATGTATCCCCTGGATACTGGATTCACTGTGGAAGAAGTTGCAGAGGAAATCCGCAAAAGTCCCAAGTTTAGAGCTCCAGGGCCCGGCGAATTCCCTATGGACTTTTATAAATTGGAGGTGGACCTGTGGCACCTGTTATTACCAATTTTGCCACTGATGTATACAAGAGTGGCATTCCGGAGTCATGGCGTTCAGCCATAATTATACCCATCTTTAAAAAAGGTAATAGGGCTTCCCCTAGTTGCTACAGACCTATCTCCCTAGTTGCTACAGACCTATCTCCCTTATAGACTCTACGGTAAAAGTAATCAGCAGGGTAGTTCTTAACGGACTTAAGTGCTGGTCCACTGTTAATCGTATAATTTCTTATATCCAATACGGCTTTAGATCAGGCTTGGGCACACAAAAACAGTGCCTCAATTTATATCTGTTAATTAGTAAATATACCCTAGCGAAATGCAGCCACGTCTATCTAGTATTTATGGATTTGGCCTGCGCTTTGGATAGTGAGGTTAGGCCCAAACTCAGGGAGATACTAGAATCTAAGGGGTTCAATTCTAAGTGTCCTTTCTAAGAGCCCACTATACTGATCTGAATGCCACTGTTAGATTTGGGCTGAATGGCGAAGGCAGGGAGAGTTTTGGTCCGAGCCGAGGCATCCGGTAAGGTTGTGTTTTAGCACCAATTTTGTTTTTATTGTATATTAATGATTTGGATTCTGTTTTAGTCAGCAAGGGAAAGAACACACCAATTGTGAACGAGCGGAGCATCTCTGTTCTCCTGTATGCAGATGGCGCTGTCTTATTGTCCAGAACATGTAATGGCCTTCAGCTACTATTAGATACCTTTGTAAAATTTATGGACAGCCTAGGTCTGGTTACGAACTTGGCCAAAACATTTGTCATGGATTGTGGCTCCAAAAATCTGAAACTGTGATCTCTCATGATTCAGGGAGTACCTATTACAAAAACACATGAATTTACTTATCTGGGGGTCACATTTGACTCTCAGGGGTCTTAGGGCCCCTTTATGAAACAAAGGAGACTTAAGTTTTGTACTTCACTCGGTTATCTTTTTAGTCTTGTCTCCAAAATTGGTAATAAACCTACTGCCCCCATGGTCGAGATCTACAAAAGGAAGGGCCTACCTGTCCTAACCTATGGCTCTGATTTGTGGGTTTATAAGGCATTTAAGGTTTTACAGTATAAAGAGTATGCAGGCATATTCTTCGTGTTTTGCCAGGGCTGCCGACGTAAGATGATCATGAAGAACTGGGCTTATCGTTTGTAGCTGACCACATGAATCTTGCACTGTTGATGCTATGTTGTATTATTTGGCATAATCCTAAAACTTCTCTGAATAAAAAGATTATATTAGATTGCCTTTCATGTGACAGGGGCTCTCGAATCCCTTGGCCAACGTATATCAAGGATACTTGTAACAATCTATATATCTTTCTTTCTTTATTCAGGTGCAAACGCATCCATAAAAAGTACAATCAAACATTCATACGATAAAAGGAAAATACACCACATAATATATAGAAAGCATTTCATACAGCTAAAGCATCATAATTTTTTTTTAGAACAGTACAAGATGATAAAACGCTGGGGGACAAAGCTGTACACACCCTCGCTCTAAAAGAACTTTGCCAGATCAGGCCACACAAGTTCAGTCAATTCTAGAAAGCCTACATCTGTAAGCGTTGCAACAATCTAGGCATGCCCGATATTTTCCTTCAGTCAGCTAACATTTCTATGAGGGATAAAAACTGGATTAAATCCAGTTTCATGCATTCAAGAAGGGGGACGGAGGGGGTAAAGAGAATTGCTTGAGCTGAAGAAGCCGGCCAACAGGGAGTACTTGCTGGTGCAACCTACTTTAAGGCTGGAACCATATTTGGAGCTGATGCCCAAAACTTGGGATAGGGTGCCATTGACAAGATTCATATCGGGCAAGGTCAGGAGTCAACTTCCAATTCCATTGGCCCAGTATGACGCTAATTTTATTTTAAAAAGTTATTAATAAAAGTTTTTCATTCCACTCATAAAAGGTGCTTCAGTTACTAGACATATTCTGGCACTTCCTTTTTTGTAGAAGTTGCCCACTCTAGAAGTATGCCCAGGTGTGGTTTCTTTTACGAAGGGAGCCCTTAGGTACAGACAAACGCTATGGTTCCAGCTGTCTTGATTTTCATTGCGATTCTGTAGATGGATATTTGGTGCTAAGGGGGTTATCTTTGTACATGTGAAGGGTGGTTTTTACTACTTTGTTTGCACTCTGCCCTTTGGTTTACGATATTGGCTTCTTTGCCTTGAATATGTCTGAAATGTGAAGTTCTTTTATGCTCGTTATTTGTATTTTTTTCTTTTAAAAAATAAACACATTTTCTTATGGTTTTTAACTGTTTTTAAATGTTTAAATGAGTTTTTGCTTTTATGGTTTGTATTTACAAACTAAATAAAGTATTATGATGATGATGACTGGAGTAATGATGCAATTTACGTGTAAAAAATATTCAGCACTAATGGAGTTCGGTACTTGAAGACACGGGTTTGTTGTATTCCTCTTAGGGTGTCCATACACGGGCATTAAACCGTGCACTCCAAATACAGGCATGGTCTCCGACATCCGTCCACCCTAACGTCACAACGAGTTCTTGAAGAACAGACCCTTAGGCTTCGGGAGTTTCCCTAGCACAGGACTATTGATTTCTTCAAGGACTCATCTATTATGCATGAACCGTTATACCTTAGGGGTTCATTCATGACGTCTTCCGCTGTCCGACTTACGTCAATGCTAACATTATGAGGTACCTCTCAGGTATAAATATACCTTCCCTAGCCCTTGTAAACTAGAGGAGACCTCGACTTCAGAGGAGCCCGTTTCCCGGCCTGACGCACTGAGAAGACGCTGTCATCCCTGCACGCAGAGAGTCCAGCTTCCAGTGATCTGACTTCCCTCGCGGGGTGTTGGAGTTCGAGTCTGGCAAGAGATTCCTACCTCTCTCATTCTTAAGGTATGGAGCTGACTAGAACCTAGAGGGACTCTTGGCATACTAGGCTTAACATACTCTTAGTATACCATAGTAAGGAATACTTCACCTACTTCATACCTCTCCCTACACCTAGGTTAGGTTAGGAACATTGGGGTAGAACTAGCTTAGAAACGCATCGTATGAGTACTCGCATTTTTTAGTCTGTGTTATTTATGTAAATGAATATCTGCTAAAAAATAATGCTATCGCAGTATTATTTATTTCTACTGCTTACGCTGTACATTATTTATCTTGCATACTGTCTTGTGATCGTAACAGCACATTTTACTTACACGAGAAACAAGACTGTTCAATAAATCTTTTATTGAAACGCCCGTCTATTCTTTCTGTGTAACTTTGAGGAAAACTAAGTATGCACGATTGAGCTGAGTGAAATAGTTATCTATTGTTTCTACGACTCTGGGACACGTTCTGATTCTAAAGGGAAACAAAGTTGTCATGTTTTGCGGCTGCCAGAAACTACTCCCTTCTTGTTTGTCAAGGAGTTTCTAGTGGCCTCTGAGCTAGCTGGCACAAGTAATTAAGTTTAATATACTCGATAGGGACATACTGACCTTAGTCCTATGTCAAATCTATAGGGGATATTATTCCAATGCGCAGAGCCTATTAGGGAAATAGGAGCTACACTACAGGTTAGACACTGAACTTCAGCAAATCTATAATATGCCTTTTAAATGTACCTTTCTTAATAAATGTGACTTGTCAAGTGAATAAAAAGGACTGACATCAGAGTTTCTAGGTAAATGTAGGACATTGGACTTCTAGAATATTCACAAAACGTTCACAAAACGTTACAGGGATTAATGGCTTTCTGAATTTCGACTAACATAATATCTATGAGGAGTAAAGCAGTTGTACCAATTGACCACCGCTACACTCACGATGAAGAACTGGATGGAAGAACACACTCAAATCCTCAGGGTTTGGAGAGAGACATGGTTTCAACAATACATTTACGAATATGGGACAAGAAATACAATGAAGTGATAAGAAAATTTGATAAGCATGGTCCACATACGCAATTTACAATCAAGACCAGACTTGTGAAATTGAAGTGAGAAGACGTATGCAGGGAGATGAATAAATAAGATTTATAGGGAATCAAAGATTTCCGAAGACTATGACAGGTGTTGGTCTGTATGGAAAGAGTGATATGGCAATAGGGGAAAATGTATTAACAAATCTAGAATAAAAATCACAGAACCCTAGATAAAATCTAAGTTGATCTTTGTTTGTGGGTGCTTTCATTGACTCAATTGTCTTGAGGAGATTTTGTTTTCAACAAATACTCTCCTCAGTAATCAAGCCTTGAAAAATCTACTCTCCCACTCGCTATGGCAGGTCAATTTCTATCAGTGTGAGCTACTTTTAGTACCTACTAGCCCATTCTGGCAGGAAAGCTCGAGCTGGCAAAGAACAGGTGTTAAGTACATTCAGAAAGTGAAGGACCAATAAAGATGCTTTTAAATCTTCTTTTTCTCTTATCACATTTGCTGTGCGTTCCAAGACAGAGGTCAAATCTCAGCTTATGCCTTTTAACAAATTGCTGTTTATTTTATCTTGGAGGTTGGCGTTTAATTTTCTTTTTCTGACTGCAATATTACAGTACTTTTTAAAGTGGACTGTCTGACAACCTTGCTAGGGTACATGGTATTATACGGTTCCTATGAATTTAGTAGGACTGTGTATTAGATCAACAAAACTTCATAATATAGGGACTGAGTCTTCGTGTATCATCAGTAAATGTTGGTTCGGCTAGCTCACAGTACAGCATCTATACTCCTAAACATCCAGAGTTATATATGCTCTCTGTAACCTCTTACATGATCACTCTTATTCCCAAGAAATGTGTGGAAACAGATCAAACCCTTTTGTTTGTCACTTTTGAATGCCCAAGGTTTCACAAAGAAAATAAATAATAATACATTTTCAAATGCTTATGAAAGAGTGTAAGATATCAATTATTTTTCTAACACATTACATTGAAATACCTTGTAAATGAACAGTACAAATATTTTTTTAAATATTTACAGTTAGAAATGCACATTTTTTGTAATTCTGAAGTCTGATGCAAACAAAGACTATAATAGAATCGAATCAGAACACTTTACTAAGTGATATGAAAATGATAAATAATTGCTGAAACCTCATTTCCACACATTATCATGTATTTGAAATATAGTTTTATCAGTAAACCTGCAAGTTGATGGTAAGTTTTTTGTGGCATTTTAATGGACAATGTGGTGTCTATAAGTGGCACTGTCTTATTACATCATGCTTTATTAATGTATGGTGACAGTGTGCTCCAAAATGCACCACCGGCTACATACCAAACCCTTACTACTCTTCTTTTGCATGAATGTGACTCATTTGCTATGCTTGTTCTTTATGTGATGCTTGAACTTTTCACAATCTCTATGATGTAACAATGATGGCAGGACACCCCACTCTGAAAATTGTTCAAACACCACTGGTTCTGACTGGTTGATTCCAGCATGCGCTCAGATGCAATCAGCCATCAGATGGCAGTTCACACTTGTGTTTTCGGTCAATGTGTGCACACTTCTTTTAACAGCCCGATTTGAAACTCAGTAAAGGCGCACCACAAATAATAACAATATGAACAAATTTGTGAATAGAATTCCATGGTATATGCAATTCCTCTTTTTTATTCTTGTTAGAAATATATGTCGCCAATTTTACAGCAGAAACAGCCAACATGTTTCGTCCATGGCAATGGACTTCTTCAGGGCAAAAGTGTACTCAAAGATAATATCATCAGGTGAATTTCATGCATGTGACATCGGTTGTGATCCAAGATGCATGTCGGTATGGATCAGAAAATCGTCGACCCCAATCAAACAGACGATGTGGCATATGGTACCATCCACAGGCATTAAAGTAAAGTCATTCGGTAGGATCTCTGGACATCCGACTAAGATTCAATGGTTGAATATCAATATATGGGGTCCATCCATCCCGCTGCGGCCCTAGAATTAGTGTTGCAGACCGCAAACGAACAGAAGTCCAGTACTCCCCGTGTACCAGCCCCTACATACAGTGCTTTAGTGCTCTATCCAGGAACAAGTAGCAGCGTCAGACTGCACTTGGGGCATTAAGGGCTGCCGCAGGTCAGACACTGTGTAGGGGAACCAGACATACCAAATGGATAGGTCTGATTTAAGTAATATGGCAAATGAATGGGTTGGTTCTGCATACTCGTGAGCCTCAGTTACTCTGTGTATATTGCAAGAACACTGCTGGTGTCCACCAATATTCAAACACATCAGGAGGACGTACAATAATGTGAATTCCACCAATGTATAAAACCTTCCAAGATAATAAAGCCACTGCAAATCCATCTTATGAATGAGGCACAAGCACTATTAATAATTTATTGCTTTTGTCTGCTCAAAATAATAAATAAATATAAATGCATGCTGCTAGTGGTAGAATCATGTTGCCACTTTATGTGGGTGTTTCCACAGACCCAAGCTACACCTCGCACAGGTTCAAATGATTTAATGCACTAAGTAGCGATGGGTCAAGTGAATATTTTTCACTCACATTATGTGCCAGCTTTTACTTTTAAAATATTAGCAGAGGCACTCACTGAGAGAAGAACTTCTTTAGGCCAAGTTTAAATGGGGTAGTAGAGAGAGCCAATGGCAAGCTTAAACAAGTCTTGACTGCAATGTTCTTAAGAAATTGTGCACCGGAGCTAAACAACCCAGCTAGCTCACAGAGAGCTATAAATAATACACCAAGGCATATCTAGATGATCTGCAGGCCTTGTGAAATATTGTTCGGCATTAAGATGGACATGCCAGATCTTCTGGGAGGAAAGAAACCTCATGATCAATCAGCCATCGATCTGTTAGAGGATTTGCAACTTACCCGGCAAAGTTTTAGTGAAGTGCAAGCAGCTGCAGCCCTGTTAAACGTCTGCTGTTAATGGGTGATTACCCAAGGTCAGTGAACTAGTGTCTGGAAAGTTGGGAGAGAAAGAAGAATTGAGTACCGCCTACAGACAACCCATGCCCGTCACAGCAATGGAAGGAACACAACCATGATTGTCTCCTTGTCTCCCTGAAAGAAAAAGAAGAGACAGGTGTTAATTGCTTCAGTAGAGCTGTACCATGAAGCCCATTCTTTGATCCTGACAGAAATCCTCCAATGTTTGGAACCGACAAGAACATCACAAAATAGGCTGCAGAGAAAGCACGTCTCAGTTAAAGAGCAACCGGATCCAATCACACATCAACAAGCGGTAAGCACCGTTGAAAACGAAAATGCTGTGGTAACATCATCTGAACCGAGGCTGACACCTTACTCAGAACATGCTGACAGTTCATTGATTCAAAGCATCAGAAATCCACCAAATTCTGATTCTGAACTGCTAAAAGTGAATTTTTTATCACCAATTAATTGCTGAGTAAAGAAATTATAGATTTGAAATAACTGTTGTAGAGAACTCACACCAAAATTGGTGAATCACATGTTGAAGTTAGGTATGCAATGGACTTATGTCACGATAACACTGACATTAATTTCTTTTAAAATGTAGCTGACTGTGGTGGTGTTTCTAATCCAAATGGTGCATGTCAAATGAACCCCTCCCCCAGAAACTGAAGATCCAAGTTTAGTAACAATGAATCTAGGCAAGCAAGAAGGCGGTTACAAAGTCACTAAGAGTGTGCTGAATGAGTCTAGAGTTGAAATTGTTGCCACCTTGCAGGCAGATGTTGTCTATTGGGGAGACATGGGTCCGTTCCAAGGACTGGGAGAGACTGTGCTGGCTCCACACTCAATTTTGCTTGAACCTAGATTACATCTTTTTACCAGGACCTTTTGCTAGTGATTAGAATAGGAACACAATAAAGAACTTTTTGGCAGATTTTCGATCCCTTCAAGCCCATGCCTCCGTGGATGAGCCATGGGATGCTACTGGTGCTAGAAAGTGAGGGGAAGCCGCACCAGCTCTCTGAGCCATCAGGAACCACCATATTGAAGGGCAGCAGTCTAGTTGTTGGGAAGGTGATGAAAACTCCCTATTTTAAACACACTGCACACACAGTGGGCACGCCTAAGGCAAGGCCATCTACGCCTAACCGCGTACGGCTCTCATCCAGCGCCAGCCATGCTGCCCGATGTGGCCCCCTCTCCATTTCATGTGTATCCTATATAGACAAGGAATTAGTTATACTAGGAGCCTCATGGTTGTGCAAGTGAGCACGGCATGTTGATCTTGATGTGCTACTAATCTTCTGTGGTGAGTGTGTGATGCATGTGGTGGGGGTAGAAAGGCCGCAGCAATAGACGCTGTCTTCTAGCCAGCTTCTGGAACAGAGGGCGACTCACCAGTGCATGCAAGCTGCTATGTTGGATGTTAGATCACTTTATAAGAATGCTCTTAATATCTATGACCTTTTGGATCAAAACAATTTGACTTGGTATTTTAACAATGACCTGGATGAATGATACCTCTGTCTCCAATATTGCATTAGCTCTCTCGGCTAACTACTCTATAGTGCATGCAGACAGAGTTGTAGGTAGGGGTGGTGGTATTGCGATTGTTTTTAAAAATAGGTCGAAGTGTGTCATGTTTCCTCTTCCCTGCCTTTTAGGGGTCGAGAGTTTTAGGTTTTGCATCTCTATCTCAGCACAACTATGCCTCGCTGGGGCCCTTGCCTACGGGCCTCCGGGACACTCCGGCGACTTCCTTAATGCTTTGGATGAGGCAATTGCCAATCATTTAGTACAGTATGTAAATTTTACTCTCCTTGGGTTTTTAATCTGCATGCACATAATACCACTGATACTCAATTAGGTGCTTTTTTGGAGAATCTTAGAGCCCATAATTTGAATCAGTATATAATGGGCCTTCGGTAAATATAATGGGCCCGACCCACTCAGCTGGCCATATGCTTGATCTAATTTTTTTCAAATGAGGCAGTAGAAGTCCCAAAAATATTGCCCCACCTTTGGTCAGATCACTTTTAAGTTACTTTGCTTGGAATCTAGTTGCTACAGCTAAGAGTAGACAGGCATTTACTACTCCTAGGTATTACGGGAGATGGGCAGAGGCTAAAGTATTGGAGATGCAATCACTATTACAGATTTCCACTCCCACTTTAAGTGAAGACATAGAAGCAGACACTCTGTCCACAAATTGGTGGCTTCTGGAAATGGCAAATAAGGTGCTGCCCAAAAAGGCAGCAGCCTAGTGAGGCACCTTCCATCTGCCCTGTGGTTTACCACAAAGCTGTCTGACACCAGAAAAAAAATATAAAATCTGGAAAGACAATGGAGACTGCACTATTCTTCTGAGGATTGGGAGAAATATAGGCAAGCTTTGAAGTTGTATCATAGGTCCATTAGATAGGCTAGGACTACTTACTTTGCTGAACTAATTTTTTCAGCAGAAAACAATTCACAGGCTATTTTTAGCACTGTTAAGTGTTTCCTTCATTCACCATCCCTCGCACAACCTATTACAGCATCAGTAAGATTGTGCAAAGATCTCTCCAATCGTTTTGAAGAGAAAATCTTAAAAATTAGGTGTAATTTGTATTTAAACCTAGCAATCTAGAGATTATTCCCATTGGTCCCAAGCGGACAATCAATGCCAATTTATCTGAATTTGCTCATATTTCTTTCACAGATTCTATACAAACCGTCCTGAGGTACAAGTCATGCTCTCCAGATGGCCCATGCCCACCTCAGATTCTATCACCAGTGGTGAAGGTGATCAATCCCACCTTTAATCATCTGTTTATTCTATCCATTTAAACGGCTACCGTCCCCTAATGTTGGAAAGAGGCTAGGCTGATCCCTTTGTTGAAAAAACCTTCAACTGATCAAACACAATTGCTCAACTTCAGGCCAATTTCTCTGCTCCCCACAGCATCAAAGATGCTAGAGAAGTTAATAAACTTCCAGTTTATGGGCTGTTTAGAACAGTGGAATTTGTTACAACCATCGCAAACAGGCTTCAGACCTCTACACAGCAGTGAGACAGCACTTTTAGAAGTGATTGGTTGCATCAAATTGGCACTGGAACAGGGCAGACAGGCAGTCCAGATCCTATTGGATCTGTTGGCAGCCTTTGACACCAAGTCCCATTGAATTCTGATACAGCTTAGAGGATGTATGCATTTCCGGTTCTGCCCGTGACTGCTTCTGCTCCTTTTGAGAAAACCGCAGTCAAGCAGTTTGGCTTGCTCCTTATACCTTGGAGTCAAACATTGTTAACTTTGGTGTGGTACAGGATTCAGCTGTAAGTCCTACTCTTTTCAGTATCTACATGGCCCTTCTCTCCCTGCTAGTGAAATCATTTGGAATTAAGATCATATCTTATGCAGACGATACCCAGCTCTTCCTTTCCGTGGATAAGAACACTCCTGAGGCTTGTGTAGCCTTTAAGAATTGCCTGTCGGCTGTCTTTAAGTGGATGCAGGACAGTAACTTGTAATGTAATACCGGTAAAAACAAAATATTGCTGTTTGGTTCCACACTGACTAACTGAGGCCTGCATTTCTGGCCTGAGGTAACGGACGCCCCCTCCTCCTAATACCTCGGCACAGAATCTGAGTGTGAAGATTGATTCAAACCTATCCATGAGCCCCCCAGATAGCAGACGTAGCGGGTGCATGTTTTGTGCTACTGAGATATCTAAAGAAATGCCTGCAACTGCTCCTGTTTCAAGCCCAGAGTACAGTGATTCATGTGGTCCTCACATCAGACATTGATTACACCAATAGCAATATCTCTCGGGTGGCTGAGTTCCTCTTGAGGAGTTTGCAGGTAGTACAAAATGTAGCTTCTAGGCTACTTTTGAAGGTCCCCCATGCACACATATTTAATCTTATTTGAAAACTCTACATTGGCTATCTGTTAAAGGTAGGGTTCAGTTCAAAGCCTTGATCATAGCTCAGCATGCTTTCTATGGACCAAGCCCTATCTATCACTCATCAAGATTACAACACTATTTTCTTTGTAGATTCCTCTGTTCTTGGAAAGCCTGTTTATTAAAGGCCCCCAGTGTTAGACTGAAGTAATGGGGTGGAGCATCATTAACATATCAGGCATCGAGTGCATGAAATCAGCTCTCACCTCACCTTCAGAAGATTAGGCCAGAGACAGTATTTAGGAAAAGCATTAAAACCAGGCTATTTGGTTTGACTTTTTGACTGGTTTGTGCTTTGTAGTCGGATGATAGGGCAGTTATATCAGCATCGGCACACTCTTCGGAGAAGCTGTCGCACTCTATAAATGTTTGATTGATTAATCGATGATGCAGATGTTCATCTCTTTCACATAGAATAATTTGCAATTATGATTGATATGCTGATTGCTATTTACACAAGGAATGTGTTTCCGGTCAATCAGTGGAAACACTGTGCTGTGAAGAAGTGGGACAGTGATCCTGAGTCTGTTGCAAATGTCCACTATTTCAATCTATTATCGAAGTGACCTATTTAACCCTCTAACTAGAATTACACAAACCTGACGTGTATTCATTCTAGACACAAAATCAATATTTATCAGTAGAATTTTTGAGTGAGTGCAGGGGCTTGTAGCGTGGAACAAAATGATTCCCATACAAGGAGTGTGGTGCACAGAGGGGTGGTAAATGAAGAAAACGGATACTCTTATTTCCTGGATGTTACTGTCCTAAAGATCTATTTTTTCTAAATCACACCATTTATATTTACTTTTGCAAATAACAGGTGCAATACTGATTATAGTCCCAAGACAGAAGCATTGACATTTTCCAAACTGGAGGTGGAAGAGAATATTAAATAATGATGAAATTAATGCTCTAGTTGCCAGTGGTTCTCTTGAAAAAGTGAGGCTTAATGTAAGGGAACATGCATTTGGAAACTACACAAGTCATTAAAGGTGTGCTAAAGGAATTTGAGGACAGTTATCAAATAAAGTAGTTGGTAGCTATGGTAAGATTCCTACCAGCATATGTAGCTTTGGAAAATTATGTCAAAAATGGTGAAAACAATATCCTCTGGCTGCAATAACAAAAAATATTGAATAAATTCAATCCAGTTCAATATTCGCTTTATTCGGTTAGCGTAAAAATCATAAAAGCATCACAATATATACAATCATACAATAAATACATATACACATACAGATAGTTTAAACAACAATGATAAAATATAGTCTCTAAGCCATCCTTTTTTACCTAAATATTTTCAATCACCCATAGATTTCCTTGATCTCAGTGCAGCTTTAAAAAATCTAGCAACATTAAAAATTATATCACCAGTAAGCAGTTGTAAAAACAGAAGGGTAGATTGAGCTTGTTTAAATTGATGGGCCTTCAAAAGAGGAACAATATAGGCTTTCCTAGGGATTTCAAAGTATCTGCAAAACATAACAAAATGCATAGTATCTTGTGGAGACACCTGTTCGCAGCCACAGAGTGCTATTAAGTGTACATCCTGCCAGCCCCGTGGAGATGCTAGGAGCTGAGGTAACAAGTTGAGCCTAAACCAGGTAAGCAGATACTGATCATAATTAGAAGTTACAATAGTGAGGTAAGGCTCTGTGAATTGGATGGTTTTCAACTACACATATCCGGGTTCCAACATCTTCTGAAGAGCTGCGTGCTCTCTTTCTAATGTTCTCTGTTTCAAGACAATTTAATTGACCACGTTTTGATCAGCTTTGACAATCCCCCCTGGATTGGTAAACAACTAGCCCCTTCCGAAGCTCTGCAATGTTACCTTGATATATTTGAATCAGGGGTTACAGTGAGCATGGTCACCTCTTTGTTGAGCTGAGATGCTCCTTTGATCCAAATATCAACCCAACATCAAAGGGGGCGAATGGCTATTGTATCCATAAGATAGTTAACCCTTAGTTCTTTGTGGACTATATAGGAGGGGATACATTAGGGGACACAAAAAGCCACCTGTAGAGAATCATGCTTGGTGTATCCCCCAAATGCCACTCCTATACGAGGCTTTTGAGAACATTTTGCCAAACAAACTTGTATTAATGCCCTTATCATCCTTCCAGCCCAGTCTGGAAGCAAACCTCCACACATTGGTTCTAATGAGGTCAGACTTTTTCTCATTTAGCAGGGGGCTCCAACGCAGCTCGGCATCAAACATGACACTCAGATATGAGAAGGCTTTAACCCTCAATAAGGTCTGGGTTCCAACTTAGAAGGTTTTCGTTTTTGTAGAGCTGGATCCTACAACCATCACGTGGGATTTACCAGTGTTGATGCTTAGGTCTAGGTCCTCCATAAAGCCTGCAAAGGCATTTAGAAGGACTTGAAGACCCCAGGCGGTTTTGCCATTAACATTGCGTCATCCGCTTAAAGCAGGACTAGTAGCGGCCGAGCTCTTATCTGTAGGCACTATGCCCTTGCAGCCATCAGAACACGTTTGAGCTTATTAATGTACAATGTGAACAGGAAAGGGACCAGAATGCACCCGTGTCTGACTCCCCTTCTGGTTTTAAAGCTGCGTGTACTGTGTGAGTCATTGGTGTATCTGACGGTTGCTACAGTGTGGCGTGGAGGTCCCTCAAGAAATAGACTATGTCCGGGTCAACCCCCATGTCTAAGATGATCCTTCACAGTTTGTCTCGGTTTACCCGGTCAAAGGCTGAAGTGTGGTCAATAAAAGCAAGTTGGGGAGAACCTTTACGGGCCACTGTGAATTTAGTCAAGACTATAAGTTCAGGTACTGGTCAATGGTCCATCTGCCAGGCCTGAATCCATACTGGAGCTCGGATATGATGTTGTGTTCAGCAGTCCTGGACGGTAATCTATCCAAGAGGACACGTCCTGCAACCTTAACAACAGAGTTGATCAGAGAAATTGGTCTGTAACACTGGGGATTATCCCTGTCACCTTTTTTAAAGATGGGACAATGATGAAGTAGCCCAGGTGGCCCCACACTAACGTCAGCGTTTAATGTGTGCGTCAAAACCACAGCCTAAGTATCAATATCACTCAGATAGAGATCGGGTAGGATCCCATTAGGCTCTGGGGCCTTGTTTTTAGTCAGCCCTAGTATTCCCTTCTTCACTTCATCCAACGTGAACATGAAGAGCAAAGTCCCTACCAGGGGCTGCAAACCCTTTCTGAATGAGACCCAGCTCTCAGCAGCAATATAATGCGTTTGGGAGGGTGCGTTGTATGGGGCTAATCATTTAATGCACAAATTAGTTTTCTCAAAGGACCACAATGAAAGAGTAGGTCAAAAATAGATATATTATAATATCAATGGTAGTCATGTGCTTATTGAGAAATCAGCTGATTCTGGTAGGGAAGCAGCCAAAAGGATTAGCGAGGTAGGTACTGAAGATATTAAGAGTAGGCTCAAAATACTAATGGAGACCTTACCATGCTGAAAGAAAAGATGTATTCAATTTCCCACTTGACATCATCTGCTTTTAGAATTGTGAAAACAATGTTAAAAAGCTAAAATCACGAGCTGGGACAATACAAGCTACACTTGAATTGCAATCTTCTCCACAGGTGCTGAAATCGCAGAGAGTGCCATGGAACTTCATCAATGATTCCATAACAGTTGAGTCTTATGGTGGGAATAATCAACAAACAATACTGAATGTATATGGGATTCAACCTATAGTCTGGTCTCACTACAGAAATTTCAGTTATTCCCATTTACCCAATTTGAAAAGAGGAGCACTATAGGGTTGACCCTCATTATGATACCAATAACTGATTTATATTTTGATGGCTATTCAATAAGGAAGAACATTTCTGGATCATCCGCATGCACTGGAGTACTGGTCTGACACGGGGCATTACTGTGCATGCAAGTGAAGTTGAAGAGCTGCCTATTATCCGTTTATGCGCATGGCCTTAGCTCCAGACCATCTTCTTCCATATCCAACAAAGCAGCATAATTCATGGATTGGAAAGGGAAAAGCCTAATCTTGCTCATGTTACCTGGTTAAAAGTAGTAAAATAATAATTTCTCATGCCACCTAATACTGCGACTGTTGCCTGCTTCTAAGTAGTTCCACCTTTTGCAGGCTGGAGAACTGATGCACAGCCTTCTCACCGAGCCAACAACATTGGAATACACCCACAATCCGTCGGGGACTGGGCCCTACGGGAAGAATGCTTTTTCCTGAAGCCTGCGCAACATTTGCTTGGAGGGCTTCTCCTCTGAATTATTCAGAAAATGACAATTAGAGCTCTTGAAAACACCTAAAAATAAATTCATGATGAGAATTTGTTGAATGAGTTTTTTTAATAAACAATGAGCATCTGTGAGCTGTAGTGAGCGTGTTTGGTGATGAAGATAGACTAAAGCCTTACTGATGGTGAGCGATGGCAAGCGAGAAATCCTGGAGGATGTTCAAAATATGGTGAGTGACAGGAAGACTGTGAGCAATGGTGAAAGTTTGAGACATGATGGTGAAAGGGGGAGTCGATGAGTACAGTACATAGAGCGATAAGGAAAATGCTGCAAGTGATTTCAGAATGTGGTGAGTTAAAGTTGATAATGTTGGTGATTGTATCACAAAAAATGGAAGCTTTGCATGTCCCTTTGTGGTATTTCTTATGGTCGCAGTCTATTAAGCTGGTTAACACTCACGGTTGTAAAGTCCTAGATTTTTGGTTTATGTTCATGAGGCTGAACCAGCAAAGGCTAGAGATAGAGATGGTCTGGAAATCTGCTAGGATGGAATTTGTTGCAATCATCCCTTGCATGATGTCATTGTGAGATGTCAAGAAGCAGTCATAACATGTATTTAGTTGTAACCAGCAGTGGTCCACTAAATTAGAGTCTTCCAGTGGCTTGTGGTATGTACGGATCGCTTCAGTTATTACACACCTGTTCAGATGGTGATGGGTGCTTTGATGCTGTGGAGTGGCACAGTACTAAGTGAAACAAAACATGTAGCAGTCCAGTCTTATGTGAGTGAAAATGGCCAAGAAGTTTTAAGGAATTATAAACAGGGCCACTGGGATTATGCGATTCTGCGGTTGTAGCGTTTTACGCATAATTATGGATATGCCACATTTGCCACATTTGCCACATAATCCATCATCTGCTGCATAATCTGCAGTTGTTTACAAAACAATTGTTTCTAGCTCAAACGGATCAAAAGTGACTAAAAGATTAGCGACATATGTCTCTGTGTAGTGGTAAGCCACCCGCATAAAGTTGACGTACCATCGTTCAACTGTTATCGCTGTATTTGGGTCTTAAACTGGTACTAATATGGTGAAATATTTGCCCAGACAGTGTTACTGTAATGAGTACATGTACCAACCGAATACAGTCCTCCTTTTATGTTGTGTACATAATTGCTAATGTCATATAGAATTGATATTGCTTAACATGCATACCATAGAATTGTTAGTGCTTAACTAATCCTACCACGTTCATCTTCTTGTCCTATGAGATCCAAGCGCTTCTGCAGAGCAGTTGCGGCTCGAAGTCATTGGACGAGGATCCTCTGAAAGTGGGCTCCTACATTAATCTTAAATAAACTCTTTCAAAAAAGAGACGCTTCTGGTTTTAGACCCTTACTTTACATTTGGCGATGAGGAAGAACCCTTCTTGGAGCCCACTACTGTGTTTCTCATTTTTAAGTACACTGGCGTGCATCGGCAGGAGCTTTGGCTATCTTGGTGATCCCCAGAGCACATTCCTAATTTGGCAGGCAGCCAACGATTTCACTGCAGTGCATGTGTTCTGGTTCTGCCCCACGTGCCCACTGAGATTTTTACACTCCTTGGAGGATTCCTGATTTTGCCTACACCCTCTAGCACCGGCGTGTCCAGTGCTGTGCGGTATCCGGCGCATACACATCACACGCACACTATCCTGAGGCATTGCGCAATTTGAATGCATCCAGCATTCTATTGGTTAGGTTGTCACACGATTTAGGGCCATATGTATGAAGCTGTTTTGCGATCGCAAACACTGTGAATCGCAAAAAAAACTGTGTTTGTGATTGCAAAACAGTGTTCCTATGTAAGAAGGGCATCCTGTGCGCAAAACCGGTAATCGCAAATTTTGCGATTACCAATTTTGCGAGGCAGGGAATCTGCGAATAAAAATGCGATCTCGCAATCTGCGATACGTTATTTGCGATAATCGCTAATAACCTGCTCGCAAATAGCGAATTCGCAAAACGAAATGCAGGTAAAAATCGCAAATTGCGAATTTGCTAAAATCGCAGTTTTGCACATCGCAATTACCACCAACTCTGAGCAGGTGGTAACCAGGTGCAACCAATATAAACAGGCCCACAATGCTACAGGGGGTTTCACAATGGCTGGGCTTTATGTGATAGCCAGGAGGCTGCGAATCAGAGCTGCTGCACAGAGAAGGAGACGCCAGGAAAGGATCTTCAGAGCGCGCATCACCCTGTTCCAGCAGACCGAGGAGGAGATCCATGTGAACTACAGGCTGGACGCAGACAGCATCCTGGACTTAATAGAGGAGCTCAAACCCATACTAGAACACCCCACACGCAGGGCACACACCATTCCCACCCATAAACAGGTCCTGTGCTCACTGCACTTATTGGCATCAGGGAGTTTTCAGGGGGTGATAGCCACAGCAGGAGGGGTCTCTCAGAGTGCACTGTCGCGCTTCTTCCATGCTTTCCTTGATGCAATGGTACAGAGGCTGCATCACCACATCCAATTCTCCAGCACACAACAGGCACTAGATCAGACCAAGCATGATTTCTACCAGATCGCCCAATTCCCCCACGTAATTGGCTGCATAGATGGGACCCATGTCGCACTCTCCCCCCCCTCACAGAATGAGTATGTGTTCAGGAACCGCAAGTCCTATCATTCCCTGAACATACAGGTAGTGTGCAATGCAAAACATGTCATCACTGATATTGTTGCGAAATACCCTGGCAGCACACACGACTCATTCATTTTTCGCCACAGTGGAATAAACCGCCGACTCACAGATGGCGAGTTTGGGGAGGGCTACCTGCTAGGTAAATGCATGGCTTCCAAACACACATTCAGTAAAGGTCTGAAGTGGCTGGTCAGTGTTTAACCTAATTCTTGTCACCCTGCAGGTGACAGTGCGTATGCTGTACGTGACTACATCCTGACTCCGTACCTGAATCCAGCCACTGCATTGGAGCGGAGGTATAACAGCGCCCACAGAGCCTCACGCTGTGCCATTGAGAGAACATTTGGAATCCTTAAGAGCCGTTTCCGCTGCCTTCATAAGAGTGGAGGAGCGCTACAGTACAGCCCCGAGGCATGCTGCAAAATCGTGGCCACATGTGCCATGCTACACAACATCGCAACCAAGAAAGGCACCCCAGTGGAGCTCACTGATTCCGAGTCATCAGATGAGGAGGGCCCAGCTCCACGGTTCAGATCAGCAGGTGATGTTGGTGTGGCTGCCGGGCGCCAGAGACGAGATAAGATCACACAGAACTATTTCTAAGTGAGTAATGAGGACACAATGCTACAGATTGGTGCACAACTGTGTTTTTTATTTCCTTAGGGGCAGGAACATATCTGTCACACAGCCTGATTTAATCACAATTGCATGCACATGTTAGAGTCACAGTGCAAGGATGTCCTTCATACATGAGTCAAGAGGCAATGTGTTGCCTCACACATTGCCATGTGCCACTGATCAGACTTCATCTCCTGCGGGCACGGCCTGTTGCCCCTCGCTCAGGGTGCCCACTGTCCTCCCTTGAGTCTTCGGCTGTTCTCCCCTGCCGCGCACTCCGCCGTCTGTCCTGGGGAATTGGTGGAGTGATGCTGTTCCTGCTGGACTGATCCTCACTCTCCAATGAGCTCAGGGGTCCTGTGCCACCTGTGGCAACTGCCCGCAGCTGGTCCACGGCATGTGTGACCTGCACCAGGCCCCTAGCAACATCCTGGCAGCAGTGATTCATGCTGCATGCTAACACACCGACGTGCCAGCAGGGATGTGGCAGTCGACAGGAGGTTCACAGCTTTGGTGTACATGTCCAGCTGGCTGTGGAGACGTTGTCTCTCCCTGCGCCTGTCTGCCCGGTCTCTCCTCATCTCTGTACACAGTCCTTCTAGAGCACCTGTCATGCCCATGAAACCATCCCTCATCTCGGTCATGTTGTGATTGTGTGTGGCAAACTGGCGCTGGATTGACCTTAATGCTTTAGCTTGCAGGCGTGGACTCTGACCATGGTGCCTTCAAGCCCGGAAAACACTGTGTATTCACCTACAGCAGCAGCGCTGGTGGACGGCCGTGCCCTGCGTCTGGACCCACTCCCTTCACTAGGATGGACCAGGGGACTGTGCTGTGTGCTGTCCTGCACGCCGGCTCTGGACTGGCTGGGCTTCGCCGCTTGTGTCCTGCGGTCCTGCCTCCAGCAGTGGGAGAGGTGGCACTATGAGGCGCCGTCTGCATGGTACAGGGATTGCTCGTCTGCCTTCATCCTGCTGCTCTTGCCCTGCCTGCTCTTCATTGGTGGATGCATCCTCACCTTCTGCAATTAATTCCTGTGTTTCAGGTGGTGCTGTGAATGTAAATGCACACATTAATTTGGTGTCCTGCCTCGCATTGGTAATGCAATACAGTTCTCAGATTTTGAATTACATGAGTACTGCCTGTCTGTTTTTAGCCTTTCCTCAATTACTCATCCTTATTCTACCTTGCTGTGTCTCACTGCTCCACTGTTTGGTGCATGTGCACTACATCTCCCAAAATGCATTGCTAGGTGTGCTTGTTCACATGTACTGGATTTGCATTCATGTTTGGTGTCTGGGTGTTTCCTGAGTGTGTGAGTGAGGTGGTGATGTATCAGGGGAGTAATGGCATGCATCTTACCTTGTCTGGTGTTCGGGGTGTCGGAGCTGTTCAGGTCAGCCACGCCACTGACACTCTCGGGCTGAAGGGTGCCCTCCACCAACTCCTCAAGGGGCGTAGACTCAGTTGCTGTGGATGTCCCCCCACCGGTCTTCGTTGCCTCCGCCAACCTTGTCGCAACCTTTTCCTTTGATCTTTGGCGCATGTTGTACCACCTTTTGCGGAGGTCATCAACAGTGCAGTGGGTCACGCCGATGGCATTCACCTTCTCTTGGATTTCAAGCCAAATCCTCCTTTTACGTGCCTCTGGCACACGTAGGGATTTCTTTCCAAACAGGAGCTCATGGCCAACTACCATTTCCTGGATGAGCACCTCCTGCTCCCTCTCACTAAATTTTTGCTTCCTTTTTCTTACATTTTCCTCCTGCTGCTTCTCTTGGGGATCCATTTCTCCTTCTCTCACTTGCAGTGCACAATTCTCTCCCTCTCCTCCCAGCCTCTCACTCCGCTTCTGGCAATCAGGTGCAGCATGGGCAGTCACACTTCCTGGTTGTGATGTCATCAGGCTGCACCTGAATTGCCGATTCTCTAAATTGCGATTCCTTATTTGCGATTTCGCAAAATAGGTATTCACATTTTATTCTGCGAAATTCTGGGAATTGGTAATATTTTGCGATCTTTTATTTACATCGGGTTTTGCGATTCTCAAAATGCGATTCGCTAAGAATCACATTTTGAGAATCGCAAAACGCAATTTTGATACATATGGCCCTTAGTGACATAATCATGCTACGCGTGGTGGCCATCTTGGATTGGGCTGAGTCCCAGTTCATGTCTATTAGATTCCCTTCTTTTAGGAAAAAACATTCAGAGGTTTACGTCCGGATCTTTTTCTCGATTTTGATATTACTTGCTTGCTTCGCTTGCTTTAAGGATCCTTTAAAGCATTACTACCGCCAGGAACTAGAAATCTGGGTATGTTCATTATTTTTTTTTATCTAATATTTTCTGGCTACATCATTCAAAAAGACTTAATGGCAACTTCACAACAGTTAGTTCACTTGACACTCATTTTGACATTTCCTGGTAAACCCTTAGTACCAAGAAAAGAGTGGTTTCGTTCTTTTGAAACCTTTTGTATTTGAATTGATGCAGAAATGTTTGCTCCCAAGAGAAAGCTTGCCTTACTCTTGTCACTTGGGACAAGAAGGGCAACAAATATTTGACCATCTACCGGTAGTACATTCCCATTCTTGTGAATTTGATGACTGGAATGTTTATACTGAAGCTGTCAAGAGGTTGTGTAACAAATTTATGGAACAACCTAGTGTTTTGTTGGAGAGGTACAATTTCTCCAGATGAAAATAGTACCATGATAAAACAGTGGAATAATACATTTTGGCTTTACGAAATTTGGCATCAACTTGCAATTTTGGCATGTCCCTGAATACATATATACAAGACCAATTTGTTTATAGTTGTTCTTCTAAAAAGATACAAGAACGACTGCTTAGCTGAGGAGATCTATCACTCTCTGAAGTGGTGGACATAGCGAGAAGCATTGAACGTGCTATCATTTCAAGCAAGTGCATTGCTAGTGATACTCCTAACTTCGCTTGTTAATTTGGTGCACAATACAGAATCCATTAATGCAGCTTCTTTTAGGAGCAAGCCCACAAAGAATTTTAAAAAAAGGATTGATACTGCTTGCTACAAGTGTGGATCGAAATCACACTTGAGCAATAGTCCTGCATGTCCTGCAGATGTAACAAGTGCCAAAAGCTAGGACATTTTCAAACTTTATGTAGAGCTAGAAAGAATATAGTTCAAGTTAGCAATGTAGATATTAATTAAGATGGTGTGCAAGATTGGGAGTATAATGTATTGAAAATAGTATCTTAGTACACAAAGGGAGTAACTGTTCCTTGTAAGAGGTAGAGGAAGAGATGGAGAGTACTTTTGTCATGTGCTACTCTATCTGTGGGGGACAGTGTGTCCTCATCATGATGCCCTCACACACCCCGAAGGATGTCATGCTTCATCATTGGGCTTTGCTCCTCGTCGGGCTGACGCTGCAATACCCTACGGGTCCCCCGAAGGGTCTCTTTTTCGTAGATCTTTTGATGAAGCCGTATGGGTGCGTGGGTGTGAGTGGCAGTGAAGTCTAAAGTGGTGTGTTAAAAAATGACTGGAGGGGGAGTGAGTACTTTTATTAGGGTGATCCCTCTGACATTGTTAAAAAACAAAGTGTGTGGTATCAGCGGCGGTCTGAACTAGTGCCGCCGGATTGTAGAAGGGAGTAGCACTTCCCTTAGTATTAGAATTAGGACCTCATGAGATCAGTGAGGGCACTCGGGAGGGTTCTCCCGTAGTTGTAGGGCCGATCCACCTGTGTGCCTCTCGCCATCTCCGCCGGCGGAGACGGCGAGACTAGTTCAGACCGCCGCTGATACCATAATAGAACTATCATTGGTCCTGACGAAGCGCTCTGGATCTCCTTCTGAGGCCACACATAGCGCGAAACATGTTGACCGTCATATATGTCCATTAGGGACATATATCTTACCTAGCTACAGAGGGACATAATACCCCTTAGAGCAGCACCACACACTTTGTTTTTTAACAATGACAGAGGGATCACCCTAATAAAAGTACTCACTCCCCCTCCAGTCATTTTTTAACACACCACTTTAGACTTCACTGCCACTCACACCCACGCACCCATACGGCTTCATCAAAAGATCTCCGAAAAAGAGACCCTTCGGGGGACCCTTAGGGCATTGCAGCGCCGGCCCGACGAGGAGCAAAGCCCAATGATGAAGCATGACATCCTTCGGGTGTGTGAGGGCATCATGATGAGGACACACTGTCCCCCACAGATAGAGTAGCACACAACAAAAGTACTCTCCATCTCTTCCTCTACCTCTTACAAGGAACAGTGACTCCCTTTGTGTACTAATTGCCTTTCGGGAGCACGGGTCACTGGACCTAATAATCAACTCCTAGTGTCCCCCCTCTTCATACATAGGATTGAAAATAGTATCAACAGTTGAGGTGGATTCTCAAATGACTAAGAAGGTGAAAGATCAATTTTGTGGGGTCAAGGTTGGCAATTTAACTCTGAACGTGATGGCAGATTCTGGAGCGCCTGTTACTATAATTCCAGATGAATTATACTCTTAACACTGGTCAAATAACACACCCCTTCAACCTACAGATATCCTACCCAAAGCATATGGGGATCAGGAAATTGAACTGTTACGCTACTTTTGGGATGGGCTGACATGTTTAGAAAGACACATAAAAACGAAAGTATATGTAGCAATAATAGGGAAAAATATGGTTGGCTGGTAAGATCTGGCAAGAATGGGACTAAAACTAGTCCCTGGGTCAAACAATCCAGTGCACTTGAATGATATATTTATTGCGCTCATAAATGAAGAATTTGACATTGGTTTGAATATGATTGTAGACAAATACCCAGAAGTATTTAACTCTAGGATTGAGAACATCAACAAAATTGAACACTTGATATAACTTAAATAGAATGCCATTCCCATAGTACATAAGGTTAGACCAGTTCCACTTAGTGTATGAGAAGATCATAGAAATTATTAGACAAACTAGTGGAGGAAGGGATAATCACTACCACAGATTCATTAGAGTGGGTCAGCCCCATTGTTATCGTACAAAAAAAGGCTGGCGATATCTGTTTATGTGCTGATTTACGCACCCTTAACAAAAACATAATTGTTGATTGCCATTCCCTGCCAAAAATTCAAGATCTGTTGGCCAATATTGGAGATGCAAAGATTTTCAGCCTCATAGATCTATGGTCAGCGTACCACCAGATTCCCCTAGCTGCAGAATCCCAAGATCTTAACACCTACGTGGCACCCTTTGGGGCTTATACGTTTTTGAGATTGCCTATTGAGCTGGCCTCAGCGGCAAGTGTGTTTTAAAAACTTATGGATAAAATGTTGGCAGTAATTGATGGAATCCAGACATACTAGGATGATGTCCTAATATTTTCATACAGTAAATGAGCACAGAATAATTTTGACTAAAGTGTTAAACAATTTTAGAGACATTGGAATCACACTCAAGCATGGAAAATGTCAGTTGTTAGTGAATTGGATTACTTGGGTCATAAAATTACCTCATCAGGCATCAAACCAAAGTTCTCACCTATATAGGCCATTTCTGAGGTTACACTTCCCAAAGATAAATACGCTGTCAGGTCATTTCTGGGTATGAGTATTACCCTAGATTTATTTTTGGTTATCCCCAAGTTGTCCAACCCTTACGCAATATTTTTAAAAAGGGAGCGAAATTTGGTTGGGATACAACACCCAATGATACGTTTGAAAAGGTAAAGCAGTTGATTGTTACTGCACCTGCTCTTTCACCCTAGTCAGCTGGTCAGAAATGTGTTCTTACTGTGGATGCGAGCCAGTATGTCTTAGGTGCAGTCTTGTCTCAGTGGGTTTCTGGTAAAGAAAATACCATAGCTTTTGCATCAAGGTCCTTGAAGCAGGCTGAAGTTCACTATAGCACAATAGAGAGAGATGCTCTTGCATGTTTGTGGGCCATAGAGAAATGTAAAACTTTTATATGTGGGACCAAATTTGAGATTTTCATGCACCATAAGCCAGTTACACCAACTTAATCATAATGGGACCGGCAAAGCCTCTGCGAGGCTGGTAAGCTTTTGTAACGTTTACAAGAATTTAATTTTACCATTAAGTACATTTCTGGGGTGCAAAATGTTAGAGCTGATTGCCTTTCCAGGATGCCCATACAAGCACTCACTCAGGATGAAGTCTCAGATAACGTAGTGCATAGTGGCCACAGTAGAAGATGTGATAGAATCCATTGGCATTATACAGTACAAAAATCGGTTGACAGCGATGGATAAAGTAAGTACTATGCGAAGTCATGGATTTTGTTAAAAAAGGTTGGCCCAAAGAGAGGTCCTCCTTTCACCTCTCAAACCATATGCTCAGGTAGGCCATGAGTCATCTATTGTTAAAGGCATCCTTATGCATAATGATGTTTGCATATCACCTGTGTCTCTTTGAGAAATACTCATTGAAGTCACTCAAGAAGGTCACCTTAGAGTGGGTGGAACTTCAAAAAACATAAAACAAAATGTTTGTGACCGTCAAAGGATGCTCAGGTATCTAAATGGATACACAATTGTAACAGTTGTCTTTTACCTGACAATCATAGAAAGACAGTCACATCACTTTGCATGTTGTGCCATTGCCAGTAGATGCTTGGTGTAAGGTAGCTTTAGATTTGACAGGGCCATTTGAGCTACTACCTGTTGATAAAAAAATACCTTATAGTACTGATTGACTACTACTCCAGATGGGTATATTTTGAGTTTACCTTAGCCCCAACCACGTGGTTGTAATAAAATTCCTAAACAGAACTTTTAACATTGCATGCTCTCCCAAAGAGCTGGTGGCAGACAACCACACACACTTCATTTCGGCTCTAATGAAAACTTTATTCAGTCACATCATATAAAACACTTAAAAGTAGCTCTTTATTCACCTTCTTCTAATAGTCTTGTAGAACGAATGAACAAGTTTCTGAAGGAGGGAATTCAGACAGCTTTGGCAATGAGAACTCCTGTAGAGGAGCTTCTAAGAGAAAAGGTGTGGTCATAGCTAATCACACCACACAACACTACAGGCATTTCTCCATTTTGCTTACTACTTAAAAAGGATCCCATATCCAAAGTGAGTCCCAACTGGGTTTAACTGAATCCTAATAATGTTTGTTATACATGTACTGATAAGAAGAAAGTTGTAAACACTACCTCACACATCAACAATCACTACAAAAAATGAATTATGACAACAAACATAAGGTAAGAGAGCGAGATTTTAAAACTGGGGATTGGGTAATGATCAAAAGTCATGTTAAGGTTTAAAAAAAGGTGCTTATATATTTTCTTCACCTGTTCAGGTTGCAAAAGTCTCTAAAGGTTCTCTTTTGTTAAATAAAAAGGGATGGTAGGGGAAAAGAGGTCTTTTCAAACTCACTCCTGAAAAGGACAGAAGAATCGTGGAAGGTAAAAGCTTACAACAGGAGGAAATACTGGATCCTACACACTAGTTTTGTGAGGATCCAAATTCCATAAGTAGGAACATTACAAACCCTGGTTCAACAAATTCTAATTCAATTGACTTTGATAGTTGTGGTAGTTTGTATATACTCAATGAGGGAATATACACAGCAAATGAGGGGGCAACTAAATACCTCATACTAAAGGAAGACTATACTTTGTGTGAACCGCCTCCTGAAAAAGAAATAGAAATAGTGTTCAGGGGAATGCGTATTTCGACAGCAATGAGCCCGATAAATTACCAATTACTGTTATAAAACAAAATGGTATATTGTGGAGTAAAATCCTTTGCCTGGTTTTTAAGCACTGTTCTGAAAGAAAAATGCCCCCCCCCCCTCCTGGAAGGGAAGTATCATAGTTCCTCTATTTAAGAAAAGAGACCGTGACCTTCCACAAAACTATCGTCAGATAGTCACCGCTTCTTGATGCGGTGAGTAAAGTTTTCACTAAATGCCTCCTGACCCAAATTAGCGACTGGGCCGATGCCAATAAAATCATACCTATGGAGCGAACTGGGTTTAGGGTGAAACATGGAACGATCAAAAATTTGACTGTCCTCCAGGTAATAAATGAAAAATATGTTAAAATTAGAGAGGGAACGGAATATATACGGCTTTTATTGACTTCTTCACGGCCTTTGACAAAGTAGATCGTCTTTTGCTGTGGAGTAAGCTTTTAAATTTGGGAATGCCGGGCACCCTTTTGGACTTAGTTTGTGCCCTCCAAACTGATACCTGGTACAGAGTTTTAATGGGAGGGAATCGAGGTCTCTCGCAAGCCATCCCCACTGCAAATGGGCTAAAACAAGGATGCTAACTTGCCCCCCTGCTCTTTTCCCTATATATTTCAGATCTCCCTGATTATCTGGCCCAAAGTAAGGGTATCGCCCCAGCAATTGGGGAAAATTGATTGTGTGTCTACTTTGTGCAGACGACATAATAATCTTTGATCTAACCCTTAAGGGTTTAAATAGCCGTCTGCAAGCACTCCAAACATGTTCTGAGGCTCCCCACCTAAAGATCAATGTATCTAAAAGTAAAATTAGGTGTATGCATGGGAGAAAGAAGTTGAAATATGGAAACGTTGTATGGTCCCTAGGCGGCCAAAAATTGGAACTCGTAAAGTCATATACCTTCTTAGGAAAAATAGCGTGTAGCAACATAAGCGATAAAGCCCATTTAGAAAACAATGGGCTAGATGTACGACCATTAAGTTTAGCAAGTCGCAAATTGTGCAAAATTGCGACTCGCTAAACTTAATGTACAACAGTGTCTCAGACACTGTTTGCGATTCCAAATGGGGTTGCGAATTGCATGCCTCATGAATATTAATGAGGTTGTCGCAATTTGCGACCCCATTGGGAATGGCTAGCACTCCCAGGGATGGTGGCCTGCTGGGGTCAGCAAACCACCATGTCTGGGACTGCTTTTAAATAAAGCAGTTTTTTTTTTTAATGCAGCCCGTTTTCCTTAAAGGAAAACGGGATGCATTTCAAAAAGAAAAATGAAACTTTTCAGTTTCATTTTTTAAGGACAGGCAGTGGTCCCTGGGACCACTGCCTGCTCTTAAAAAATATTTACGCACCCATTCACAAAGGGGAAGGGGTCCCCTGTGGACCCCTTCCCGTTTGCGAGTGGTTTACCACCTACTTGAAGTAGGTGATAAACTGCGAGTGTTTTGCGGCTGAAAATGCGGTCGCAAAACAACAGTACATGGCATGGTGACTCGCTATTAGGAAGGGACACCCATTCCTAAAAGCGAGAGTCGCAAATGCTATTTTGTGAGTCAGTGACTCGCAAAATAGCATTTGTACATGCCTGGAACTTTTTTTGCGGTCGCAAATGGGCCGATCTCCCGTTTGCGGCTGCAAAAAAGGGTTCTACATCTGGCCCAATATCTCTAAAGCTGCCACGCAGGGAAAAGCTTGGACTCCCTTTTCAGGTAGACCAGGAGAAGACATTTTACACCTTTATTGGAGGTCTTTCGTGCATAAATTCCTGCCTCCCTGTTGTATGGTTCAGAACTGATCGATATAGGCATATGGGGCTTTTTAAATGCAACCGAAGGCCGAATTTTAAGGCGCCTAGCCTCAGTTAACTCGGCATGTTCCGCGGCCACCCTCAGGCTAGAATTTGGATTGAGAAGTACCTGGGCACAGGGCCTCGCGGGGGTAGTACATTGGGCTATGGGTTTGGCAAAGAGTGATTATGGTAAACTTAGGTTCTGGCTTCGAAAATAAATTTTAGAAGGCTTAAAAGAACAGTCAATAATATTTAGACATTTTATGATTGCGATTTATTTGTTGCAATTAGACCAGTCCTTGATTTTTACTTTTTAGTCGCACCAACTAAAAGCTATCCTAAAACAGGCTACTTGGCCTTTAAGTTTCTCTAGGGATAGGGAAGTTTGCACTCTAAAGAAGGGTAACCATCCGGCTACTGACTACTGCCTGATAAATAAAGCACAGGCCTATATTTCATGGAACTTGCCGCATGGAGTGCACCGTTTTTTGTTACTATTGTGGCAGGGTATGCTCCCTTTAAACCCCCTATTTGCGAAATGGTATGGTTCAGCACTCATTTGTAATCCGTGCAATAACGCCCCAAGATGTGAATCATGTATTATTTATCTTTCCAGCTTTGCTATTATCCCGACGGAAATGGATAAGACAAATATGTTTACAGCTATCTATCCTCTCTGCCTCAGCAGTACTAGAAGCTCTCTATGACCCACCTAATGAAATGTTCTGTCATAGAATTTTTACTATTTTAAGTGCTTTTTAAATCTGTATTAAGGTACATCAGATAAGTAGGGTGTAGAAGCGGATATTTGTTTTATGTGGGCGATTTTATCTTTTACGCTCTGATAGTATTTTATGGTATTATTAACTATCCTCTTTATACTTATCTCTTATATCCTTGCACTGATGGCATGAAGGTCACTTTAACGCCTTGTACTGTATGTTATGCTGCTATTTTTGTTAACTAAAAATTCTTAGATCGTTGGATACCTTTCTGGAGTCTCTGGTTTCTTGTTAAGGAGGAATATTTTATTGTTTCTATTTTATTGTAAAACAAAACCTTTTTTTTATTATATATGTTGGCCAGTGGCGGCTCCTCCATAGGGGCGTTTGGGCGTTGCCCCACTGCCTTCTCGCAGTGCGAGAAGCAGAAACATAAAATGGTAAAAACTACCATTTTATGTTTCTGCTTCTCGCACTGCGAGAAAGCAGAAGTGCCTGGTTGGGGGAGGGAGGGTGGGCGGTCGTGCTCGAGGGCAGGGGAGGAGTGGCTTACCCACTGTTGTTGATACTGACTGTTTGGTCGGCCCCTGGAGCCGACCAAACAGTCAGTACCCACAACAGTGGGTGAGCCACTCCCCCCCTGCCCTCGAGCACGACCGCCCATTCTCCCTTTTTCTCTATTTAGGAGAAAATGGTGCGGCTGGGGCGCTCTCCCCTGCACCTCACCAATCACAACGCTGCCATTGCAGCGTTGTGATTGGCTTAGGGAGCAGGAGGAGGGAGGCTGCCTAAAAGGCGGCAGGACTCCAGAGGAAGCAGGAACTGAGGCGGCGGTGCTGATGCGGTCTCAGAGGAAGCAGGTAAGTTAATATTTTATATTATATATATATAGATTACTGTCCCGTGACCGTCCCACTCCCCCCCGCCCGTTTTTGCCGGCCGCGACTGCAAACAGTTCATGTTACTTGGCCATTTTGTGACTGCGCTCCTGCTCACTCATTCTTATCGCAGCCTCCAGATCCCACACTCTTGGAAGAGTTTCCTCTAAGGCCTTTGCAGGGAGGGGGGGTAACTGAGGGTGCAAGACACGAGAGGGAGGGACTGAGGCACCGAAAGGCAGATGTACTTTCATGAGAGGTTCAGGGAGAGCAGCGAGCGAATACAAGTGGGCTCTCGGCGGATGGATGGTACAAGTTGGACCCGCCTAGCACCCCCAGCCCCCGGGCTCCCATGCTCAGGCCATGCATATTAGAAACACAACGGGCGCGAGTGTAAACAGCGCCAGGATTGATCGGGTCGGCAATATCGTGATTTGCCAGCATTGTCGCTCACATGCATCAGCAATGAGGCAAATTGGGAGCAGGCCCGGCCGGGCCACCCAGGTCGCGGGCAGACTTTTTACACAGACACCTCTCCAGTACTGCACCTCTTTACCCCCCCAACCCGCGTTCTTTTTAAACATTACAGAAACCAGGCCAATTAGATGCCAGCGGTAATTCATCTGTTGCGCGCGGAGCAGGCAGGACGGGCCACAATGTGCAGGAACTGGCCTGACAGTCCCCGGGCACATTCTTCCAGATAACACGTGCTTAAACAGTGAGTTTTCGTCAGTGAAATTAAACAGACACGCCGTTTACAATCCCTGACATCAAGGAAATGCATTTTCACCTTTTTATGTTTCCTGCATTCGATTTTCCCCTTTAAGGCTTTGCATTTTATGGGAAATATATTCGACATACACAACACACCTGCTTCGTGTTATGTCCTTCAGTTAGTTACACATCCCATGTTCCCTGCACCTCTGTAACCCTACTATTATTTTCAATCTTCTACCAGTCTGACTCGTGACTCCACACAATGGAATGCCACGGGATCATGCTACGGCGCATCCCCTGACTCTTCGGTAACAGCGCGTGCATGCAGCCAGAACGAGGGATATTGTGTCCACGTGCTAAGAATGTCATACCTGCACCAGAAGGAAGTCCGCTCTGAAGGAGAGGTTAAGGAAACTATATCCTTCTTGGAGTGCATTGTAATGCCTCGGGGTTCAGCGCCTGGAAGGAAACCTCGGAGGGAGTGATTCGTGTACGAACAGCTTACTGTCCCTGAGCCCTACAAATCCCTGTGCTATTTAAAAAAAAACTAAAACAATTGTACAGCGGGGAAGTCGTGACATTCATTGCCTCTATTGGGATGCATGAGTGCAAATAAATTTAGGCAATGCATGGTTTTGACTAGAAGTGTGGGAGAGCCAGATCGAGCCAAATTCCCGGCTCTGGCTCGGCGTCCTCTTGGAACCTCCAGCACAAACGGAGTCGAACTTTCACGTGAAACGATCTGGCCTCATGGCTAGCATGTTGTTTTGCTAGTGACAGATAATCTAATGCAACAAGAGATGTGATGGCTTTTGGTTTAGGCTGGCATTGACATGGCAAGGACTAGATACACCACACAAGATGCTGCATCTGTGAAAGTAAGGCTGCCTAGTCTAGGTATCGCATTCATGTGGCAGTGAAATGACATGAAACATCACTTGATGGCACACACACGTGAGATATAATGAATATGTCGGTAGAATAATGTAGATTATTGAACAGGGTCAGTCTGGTGTTTTGAATTTGTGATGCCCCCCACCCCCTCTCATAGACCAAATGTCTGCTGGAGTAATAATAATATTAAAATGGACCTGTCTGTATTTTTTAATATTGACTGTGATGGGTTTACAATACTGGTCATGGATAGGGTTTTCAGGAGTAAGTCTGCTGGTATAGCTCATGTATGTCTTGCACTACTGGCAGCTGTGAGTGGTCTTTCGGTAGTGGGTACCATGGGCTGGCCTTGGAGTATTAATTACCTGAGGCTGTTGACCAGAGTGCTATGTATCTGAAACCTTCCAGGTAACCAGTGGGAAGGGTGAAAATGTGACTTTCTTCAGGCCATTTAGTAAACGCACGGGCACTCTGCTGATAAAATACACAAAGATTGTCCTCTATAACTCATAAAAATTGGCAATTTCTTAAATCTTAAATGATAAATATTTCAATCGTATTGCTTTATTAACCTTCCTGCTTCCTCAAGTTTGCGTGAAAATGCACCATTTGTCCACTCTTTATTTCAAAATTTTCGACCCCACTTAAGTTGTTCGGGCTCCCTCGCTATGCTCGCTCGCCATAGTGCAGCACGGCAATAATTTTACGCCTCACCACTTTCAAATGTCACCAGCCGCCACTGATGTTGGCGGTTTTGTGTTTTAATGTGGACCTCTTTGGAGTTCCGTAATTATAAATAAATAAACTTGAAATTTGATATACTCAATGAATAGGCCTCTGTTTCTCTAAGAAGTGCATGAGCTGCAGTATTACAGGATGTTCAATCTGATTGCTCAGTCTGTACAGTCAGAACAGAATCCTATACTTTAACAGGCAACTCAAAGTGTTTTAGATTCTGAAACCAGAGTTTCTTGCAATGGCTCTATGCCCTTAAAGTTTAAGGACTTTTTTCTTCACTAGTAAGACTACTAAATGTAGATTAATAGATTGTTTAGTGGTAAGAAGGTGTAATGAGTACATGTACAGACTAATTATAGTTCTCCTTTTATGTTGTGTACATAATTGCTTATGACATAGGCATACAGCAAGACGCCCTCAAGTGAATCGCCTTCTTCCTTACAGGATGCACACAGAGGATCCAACTGCCTCCCTTCACCTTCGCACCCAAAGACATCATATGCAGCGTACCACAAGGATCATCCCTCAGTCCCACCCTGTTCAACATCAACAGGACCCCCCTCGCAGATGTCGTCAGATCCCACGGACTCAAAATAATCTCCTGTGCAGACTCCCAACTGATCCTCTCGCTCAACGAGGACGCCTCCAATGCCAAAACCAACTTCTGCAACACCCTGACCAACGTAGCCAAATGGATGAGAGAAAACTGCCTCCATCTCAACTCTGACAAAACTGAAGTGCTGATCTTCGGGAAGCACACCTCCACATGGTACCACAGCTGGTGGCCTGCAGAACTCACACAGACACCCACACCGACCAACCATGCATGCAACCTCTGCATCATCCTCAACATACAACAGACCATGAAACAACAAGTCAACGCAGCTGCCTCCTACTGCTTCCACACACTTCGTAATCTTCAGATGGATCCAAACAAACACCAGAAAGACTGTCACTCAAGCCTTCATCACCAGTCGCCTCGACTACGGCAATGCCCTCTATGCCGGCACCTCCACCCAGCTCCTCAGAAAGCTCTAGATCGTACAGAATGCTGCAGCCAGACTCTTCCTGGACCGCCCCAAATGAACTCACATCGCCCCCCCCCCACCTGAGAGACCTCCACTGGCTCCCCATCCAGAAGAGATGCCAGTTTAAGATCCTCACACACGCCTACAAAGCCCTCCACACCCTAGGACTTGCTTTCATCAACTATTGACTGAACTTCCACCAACCCACCAGACAGCTGCGCTCCTCTTCACTCGCCCTCAACACAAGCCCCACATCAGTCGCAGCCGCAGTGGTGGCCGCACCTTCTACTACATTGCTGCCAAGACCTGGAACGACCTTCCCCTCTAGCTCCATACAGCCTCCTCACTGGTAGAATTCAGAAAGAGACTCAAGTCCTGGCACTTTGATGGAGACACAGCGCCCAGATACCCCTAGGGGGTGACAGTGTTGCGCTTTATAAATGCTGTTGCTTGATGATTGATTGATTGCCATATAGAATTTGTATTGCTTAACAAGCATACTATAGAATTGTTATTGCTTAACTTATGTTACCACGTTCACCTTCTCGCCCTGCGACATCCAAATGCTTCTGCAGAGCAGTTGCGGCTGAAAGTCACTGGATGAGGATGCTCTGGACGTGGGCTCCTTCATTAATCATAAATAAACTCTTTCAAAAAGAGATGCTTCTGGCTTTGGACCCTCACTGTACAGTTACCAAGTTTAAAAATGGCAAAATAATACTATGGCAAAATGTGCTGAATTACGCCGCATAATTGGCCTATTCTTGTTACATAATTTAGTCAACCCAGCTGCATAATTTGGCCCTTCCCTGCCGCATAATTCCAGTGTCACGGATTACAAGCAGGGCCACTAGAATTATGCGATTGTGGTGTTTTTTGCAAAATTATACTTTTGCTGCATTTGCCATCATCTGCTGCATAATCTGCAGATTTTAACAAAAAAAATGTTTCTAGCTCACAGTTCAAAAGTTACTAAAAATGCAGCACCACAAGTTGCCACCCAGTGGAAGGCCCTTTGCAAAGTTTGCATGGTCAGCTTTTTTTTGCTTATTGCTGTTTGGGAGTTAAACTGATATAAATGTGGTGCAAACAATGCCCGGAAAGTGTTAACAAGTGCAAAAATGACAAAATAATGAGGTAATGTTATCATAAAATGTCCCAAATTACGCAGCTTAATTTGCCTCTTCTTGCTGCATAATTTACTCAACCATGCTGCATGATTTGGCCCTCCCCGCCACCTGTTGGTACATCAACTGCAGGACCACGGAGTGTTACAGTATTGGTGAGGGTCAGGTACGGTTATGTATATTACATTACTGTATATGAGCCAGACTGGAAACAGATCAGCCCTTCATGAATTACCAGCACATACAAAGTTCTTACAGTGTTTGCCAGCAGGAGGGAAGTTTGTTGTTTGGGCTGTTGCGCATCTGCAGACTGTAGATTGTACTTGAAGAGGCTATTGGGGATGATGGGATTGTGAGGAGTGCTGGGCTACAATGGGGAGTGAGGGATTGAGCAATAACGGGATACAAAGAGTGACAAAATAGTATACATCCATTCATCTACCGGACGGTACAAGGAGGTACACTGCCTTGAAATCTATTCAGATCATTATCAAAAAGGGGTGTATTTTTGTATTTTAAAAGCTCACTTTAAAGTTTACTGCACACAATAACGTTTTGCGCAGACTTCACAAAATGGAACTTTAAAAACTTTCTTTTAAAGAACTGTAACGAAGATGCAGTCTTGTGTACATATTCTCGAGTTACATTTCTTTTAGCAAATAAGTGCATGCCTAATGTGATACTTCAAATGTAAAGCACCCACAATCACCTTCGGGAAAGGTCCCAGATATATAAATCTGCACGGACCAGAAGGTGTATGTGTGTTTTTTTTCGGGGAGTTATGAGAGTTCCAGTTCAGTTACTGACCATACACACCCCACCCAATACTGACAGCCCGCGGGTTAATTTGACCACGCCCTGTCAATCTTATAAATACTCTTTTCTTTCAAGCAGAACAATTCTCTGTATCAAGGGCCTCCTGTCTAGCAGCAAACCCCATAATTTAGCATCACATATAATTGGGGTCGTACACTAGCTGCACTTCAAGCACGGCCTGCCAAAGCAGGACTGAGTAAGCGGAGGAGACACAGACGGCGAGGCGCCCGTGACGTGCTGTACAGCCGGGATGGCTCCAGCCACGGCAAGTCTCCTGTTCTATGGGAGCGGAGTGCGCTCGGGTGTACAGGAAGCAACGCACTCGTGACGTAGAGTACAGCCCGGATGGCTTCCGTCGGCGGAAGTGTACCGTCCAGCACCGGTCCTGCTCGGATGGGTCATAGGGGGCTACTAGCTGCCTTGGGCCCGGACTCTTTTCACCCAACGGGAGAGGCACAAGTCATCTTGTGAGCATCCGGGAGCCCGTGAAGGCAGGACTCAAAGCAGGTACCGTCTGTACCCGGAGTACCCCACTGTTAGGAAGGGAGGACCCCGGCGTCCTGGTGGGGGGTCTCCTACACATACACACTCACTGCCACTGGGGCCTGTCTCTCCGACCAACGCTAAGTGCAGCTCTGTTCCGGCCTGAGGCTTCTGCGGTGTGCCGGAGTGCGCTGCCATTCCCCATCTGGTATACTTACCGGGGCTGGAGGGGTGCAAGGGGGCTGAGCCTCAGTGTCATAGTGGATCCGCAGAACACAGGCCCCGACTAGTGTCTCACCCTCCCAGGTTTGAAAACGTTTGTAACTTGGGGAGCGATTGGAACAGTCGCTTTTCTAAGCTTTTAACCCCCATCACACTCTCCGCCAGCTGGCACGCGCTAACTGGATATTAACCATAAACCGTAAAGGGGCAATTTCGGTAGGCTATTTCCGCGTGACAGCTGTTGGCTTTAGTGTCACGCGGGATGCTTGAGACTCAGTGTCTCTGTTCACAAAGTGTAGTTGTTGAACAGCTGGCCTGGCCCCTCCCTAAACTCCTAAACAAGAAAAAGCCAGATTAGGGGGAAGCCTATGGGAAACATTGAAAAAGCCACATTTTTAAACTGTAATTATCTGTAAGCACAGATGTAATAGTTTTGGATTTTTCCAGGCATTTATATTTTTTATTCTGTTTGTGGTAGCAGAGTGTTCCTTATGGGGAAGTGTTTTATATGTATTCCAGTGATCCACAGGGCACCCAAATGCAACCTCCAATTAAAATGCGATTTATAAAGTGTCATGGTCTTGCAAATATTAATTTGCACAGGCCTTAACTCGTTTGCGCCTATCACAGTATAGACATATCATTTTAACCTGTGAAACCACTTGACAAACTATTACTTATATTTCAGTACTTTACCTTAGATTTCGCTATCAGTTAAAAACATGCAAGCAGTAACACTCAATGGAGGTTGGTGGTGGTATTATAATCGTACAAATCTGTCCATATTTTTGCGGTGTGATTGCTTGAGTAGTGCCATCGTTTGACGTGCGTATATAAAACATTGCTACCCTGTTGTAGCCTCACACACAAAAAAAAACCTAAGAGGTCTTGCCATCTGTTTAAATTTGTATGATTGCATATGCTTCCAAGATAGTGTTTGTTTTCTTTTCAGCATTTTAAGGCAGACAAAGTAATATTTATTGTTTAATTAAAATCATACATTGTACAATCATAAAAAATCCACACGTATTAAAAATAGATTTGCTTTAAGACTAATGCATTAGGCACGTTAAAATGTTTTCAAACTGCAAATCTAACAGTCCTCATTAAAATGCCTTTAGGCGGCCTCGTCGGTTTCTAAAAGTATTAGAATACTCAGCTTTGGCTTCAATGCAATTGTATAGTGCAAATTAACTTGTCTGTCTGTGCAATTTTAGGTACTCCTTGTGAATACTTCTGAGTAAAAGCAACATATTTATGATAAAATCAAATTACAAGAGCCTAATTTCCCTTCTTGTCAATATCAGATTTAAAAAGTGCATGTATTTTCTAGTGGAAGTCATGTTGTGCAAATGAGCTTTTATGTATAGTTAGGTGGGCGCTCTTTAACAATGGTTCTACAAGTTCAATCAGCAAGGTTTACTAAAGTCGATTCACAAGAGTCTAGATTCCTTTTGACCAGTATCCAAAATTTGGCTAGGGTAGAGTTCAAGACTATCTCTGTTGATTTAAAACATAATATCAGTGCTTGTCTGCAGGAGCAAATTCCCTGAAAATTAAAATTGTTCTTTCATCATTTCGGGCATACACAGACCAAATGGATTTTCTTCTCCTTTTTGCATAGTCGGCAGAACATGGTTTTTGTTGTGTGCAGCCATGGCATCGCATGAGATAATTCTGGAAGAAAGCCAAATCGTGGTCTAATAAAAGTATTTTTTAGTTTTATAGACCAAGCTGTTTCTAAGTAAAATTGTTCGTTCGTTTATTATATTTTTATTTGGCATATATAGCCATAAAAAGAAAGTACCACAATACATACAATTAAAATATGAATTATACAAACACTGTAACCATAAAACAGTATAAAACGCAATAAAATCCTGATAAAATAAACAAAGGGAACTCTACCAGACCATAGGAGTACCTAATTCATCATCAACAAGGGGAAGAGATCACTTATACGTTGGGTATACATTTGTACATCCACCATAAATAACAAGAGCCGGGCGTATTCCCACACATGGGTAAGATCACATTTCTACCCCGCCCATTTTAAATTATATAACCAATTCCTTCAACGACTCCTGTATTGCAATTAAGAATCTTCCCATTGCACATGTCACATTTAAAAATCTCATATTGACCAATAAACTAAGAGCTTGATCCCTACTAATAATTTCATAGGCAATAAAAAGGGGTTTTAAAAATGTTTTCCGTTCTTCTAAGAACCACAAGCATGGGTTTTGTTGTGTGCAGCCATGGCATCGCATGAGATAATTCTGGGAGAAAGCCAAATCGTGGTCTAATAAAAGTATTTTTTAGTTTTATAGACCAAGTTGTTTCTAAGTAAAATTGTGATTTATAAGTTTTGTACTCGTTCAACATCATCCATGCGTTTTCTCTTTTCGAAAAGGAGTCAGCGTTGAAGATCATTTTGTTATTCCGTTGAGGACTTTTTTGAAAGATGCTGGCGTAAGCGATATGTCCCAAATCAAATGTTCTGAGAACTCATCTAGAGCTATTTGTAGGTACTTCCAGAAATACAAATTTTGTTTTACTTGAATTTCCAGCCAGAGCGATTGATACATTGGGATGCAAATATTTGTTTTTATTCTTTTCCATACCTTTATATATTGACATTTCCTTGCAATGAGCTGATTGGGTAATCCAAATTCTAACTTAATTTGGGCTGGCGACGCAGTGCAAGGGAGACGGAAAAGGAGCTTAAATGTTTTTGTAATAACATTGTTTATGGTTATAGAATCCCTACCACAAAGTGCCTTTCTTCCATAGGTAACGCTAGGCAGTAATTTTGCATTTATTACCTTTAACAGTGGAAGATAGTTAGGTCCGCGCAGGGACCTCTGCAAGGTATGGAATGCCGTGAGTAAGGTGTTACCTCTTCTTTCCAGGTCCGTCTAGTGTTGCTGAAATGAGCCCTTATCAAATAGTACTCCTAGGTACCTGTAAGTTTTTGCTTGCTCCAGTTCACAGTTTTGTAGATACCATTTGTATTTTTTCTGTCTTATTATTGACTTCCATCACTTTTGTTTTTGCCTCATTTATTGCCATGCCATTTGCCAGAGAGCAGTTTGATATTCTGTTTATAAGGCCTTGTAACCCTATCTTTGTTTGGCTTAGTAGAATGAAGTTGTCAGCATATGGTAAATTTGATATACGTCTTTCTGCTAACTTGGGGGGGAGAGCGTTCTCGGTGCCCAGGGCATGTGTTGGATCCGATTAAAAACAAGTTAAATAGATATGGAGTAAGAACACACCTTTGCTTTAGCCCCAAAGAGGTATCATCTTTTTTTGATAGGTGTCAACCATCACCTATTTGCACTCTAATCCAAGTGTCGGATTACGGTAATTGAATTGCTTTTAGGAGGCTAGCTGGTATTTGTTGTTTCTCCAACTTTTCCCAAAGAGTTAGCTGGTGTACACAGTCAAAAGTGGATTTAAAATTCACAAAGCATAGGTATAGTGGTTGCTTTCTGGATTTATATTTGTCAATTAGAATTTAGAGTGCTAAGATATTAGTTGCGGTACCCAGACCTTGCATAAAGCCTGATTGATTTTACGGAATTATCTGCTTCTCAGTTGCCCATTGTGATAGCCCTGTCAGGAGAATTCCTGCGATGAGTTTCGCCTCTGTATCTAGCAGTGTAACTAAACGATAATTGGTTGATTGTGCCCAGTCGACATTTTTATAGATGGGTGATATTATAGAGCCTTTCCATGACTCGGGTATAGTTAATGACGGAACTGCTTTATTAAAAACTCTTGTCGGGTATCCTGCCCAGGAGCCAGGCCAGGAGCTCCATCTTGTCTGTTTTCTGATGAGTTTGCATACTTGATCTTCTGTTAAATTTAGTTCAATTTCAAAACTCGTTTTGTTTTCTGTTCTTTTTGTAACTATTTGACCTCACGCATTGGTTAACTTCTGGGTTGTGATTTAAGTGTGTTGTTAAAAACCCTATCCAGTTGGCTTCCGTTAGTGTAGATGTAATCGTTGTTAGCTCTATTTAAGCTGTGGATCATTTTCCAGAAGTCTGTTGAATTTTTCTTTTTACTGGTATCTAGTGTTTTTGCCCCGTGTTTTTGCTTGAGATTTTTCATCCCAGATTAGCCTTCGCACGTCAGTGTTTGTCCTCTTTAGTTTGGAGCGGAGGTCTTGATTATCAGGCCACTTCTTTATCTGTCTCAGTATTCTATTGCAGTTTCTTTTAAGTGTACGACTTGTAAGTGATAGTTTAATCCTACTTAATGCTTGAGCTTGACAGTTAGGTTGTTTATTATAATTTTTCGATGCATAAGTGGCCATTAATTTCTTTGTAAAAAGTACCCATTTCGCTGTTACAGTGAGGGAATCCGCTAAAAAGGAGTGCTCAACCAGTGTAAGTGCTGTAGTCATGAGTGACGCTTGGAACCTTCCGACCAGTATAGCCTCCTGTAGTTTACCGTTGTCAACTCCCCAGGAAGTGTCTTTAACTTCTGATGTCTTAAACATTGGAGCACAAACTCCATAATTTGTTGGCCTGATCACTTCCATTTGCTTTTGCAATCCTATAGGAGGATATCATTTGGAATAAGCTCAGGGATATTGAACAGTCAGATTGTGATTTTTGACCACGTCCTTGGTAAGTCCTAATATTGTAAATCTTCAGGCAACTTATTTCTTTACTATCCAAACATAATATTTCTTAATGCACAGAGCTCATGACCACAGAATTATAGAAAAATTTCAAAAAATATTTTATTCTAGATAATAGAATCAACAATACAAAATATATATATATATATTCACTGAAAAAAACATAGGTTGTAGGGACAGTTATAGTTAGTTGGACATTGCACTCGTACAAAACCTGTGAAATTCTCCCGTTATAGTTAGTTCAGCTAACTATAACTCGCGCCCCCGCAATGCACTGCTGATGACGTCACATATTACATCACTCATGACATGGTCAGTGACATCACTGATGACCTCACTGATGACATCATCCAGTGACTGTGTTTCTGTAAAGTTTAAATATGTTTAATATATATAGGGAAAGGCGTATTGAAGAATGAGTGGGTGTATAAGTGTCTGAATGGATGATTTAGTAGGTGCGTGACTGACTCTATAAGTGAGTGATTAAACGTATCTTACTGAATGCATGGGTTAGTGACTAAACTGGGTGAATGTCTGTATCCGTCTGTCTGTTGCTGTGTAAGTGGCTGCATGGGTTTGTGAATAGCTACATGAGTGTCTATATGAGTTATTGATTGGTTGTCTGAGTATCTGTATGGGTGTCTGAGTGTTTGTGTGGGTGGGGTGTGTGCGACTCTGTGCATAGATGTGTGAGTGGGTGATTAACTGGGTGGATGGTTTCAAGAGTGCATCTGTGATAGACTGTATGGGTGGGTAAGTGTGTGTAAGAGTGTGTTAGTGAGTGAATGTATGTCCCAGTGTTACATGTGTGAGTAACTACATATGTGAAAGGCAGTATATATGTGTGTTGTAGTATATAAATAGCTATAAGCGAGAGTGATTGGTTCTCTGAGTATCTGTATGGGTGCCTGAGTGTTTGTGTGGGTGGGGTGTGTGTGACTCTGTACATAGATGTGTGAGTGGGTGATTCACTGGGTGCATGATTTGAAGAGTGCATCTGTGATGGACTGCTTGGGTGGGTGAGTGTGTGTATGGGTGTGTTAGTGAGTGAATGTATATCTCAGTGGTACATGTGCGAGTAAGTACATATGTAAAAGGCAGTATATATGTGTGTTAGAGTATTTAAATGGCTATAAGTGAGAGTGTGTGATTGTGAGAGTGACTGTATGGATGAGTGTGTGCTTGTATCAGTGATCGTATAAGAGCGTAAGAATGTGCTAGTATTTGTATGAGTAAGTGAGCTGGTGTGTGTGTATAACTGTATAGGTGAGTAAATGGCAGTGTGTTTAATTATTTGCATGACTGACTAGGTGTGTGAGTACCTCTATGGATGAGTGGCGGTGTTTGAGTGTCTATATAGGAGTATGAGTGCATATGATAGTCCCAGTACTGAGTGACCGTAAGTATGAGTGACTGTACGGGTGAGTGAGTGGATGTGTGTGTAGACCTAAGAATCAGTGAGTGGGTATGTAGTTATTGGTGTTGGAGTGTCTATGGTTTTGCGAATGGCAGTCTGTAATTTAGAGTGGGTGTATCAAAGGTTATATTAGGGTGTGAGGAGGTGCATCAGATTATCACGTGGATGATGTCATCAGTGATGTCATCAGTGATGTCATCAGTGATGTCATCAGTGATGTCATCAGTGATGTCATTTGAGATGTCATCAGTGATGTCATCAGTGATGTCACTGACCATGTCATGAGTGATGTAATATGTGACGTCATCAGCAGTGCATTGCGGGCGCGAAAGTTATAGTTAGGTGAACTAACTATAACGGGGAATTTCACGGGTTTTGTACGAGTGCAATGTCCAACTAACTATAACTGTCCCTAAAACCTATGGTTTTTTCAGTGAATTTGTAAGGTTTTTTAAATGCTAATTTCTAACTATAACGTGCCTGAAACCTATGGTTTTTTCAGTGAATTTCAAAGGTTTTTTAAATGACAATTTTTAAATGTATTAATTGTTATATTTATTTTTTGATACTGATTTACTACATTTTTTTAAACTATTTAATTTTAGATATTTTATTTTTTAAATTACATTATAATTACATTATACATTACATTACAAAATATACTTTCTCAAAATGAATTACTTTAGTTTAAATACTTTGCAAATAGGCAATAGACTTTTAAGTACAGTAGTTACAGTTGTTGCAATGGGCAACACAATTTCAAACAATGCAAGATTGAGCTCAATGTGAATTTCTAGTTAAATGCAATTAGTTACTTTATGGATTACTTTTCTAACCACAGGACTGGATCCTAGATTCAGTCCTGGGACATCTCCTGTAAACAGTTGAGTAAAAGCGTTTTGGTTACAGTAGTGATTTTTAAGGAATATTATTGTATTTTAAAAGTTGACACTTCGAAACTTTTTCACATAGAATCACCAATGTTATCCTATGGGAGGAAATTCACTTAGCAGGTAAGTAGTGTTATCGTTACTTTTTCTTACTCGGTGGTGGATCCTGAATCCAGCACTGGTGCATCTCCTGTAAACAGTTGAAAGAATGCGTTTAAGTCATACAGGCGATTTTTAAGGAATATTTGAAGTTTGTGAAAATCGACACTTTGAAACTTTTCTGCTGAAAACCAGACAATGGATTCCTATGGAAGGAAATACAAGTTACTGGTAAGTACAGTTAGAATTACTTTTCAGGATCAGTACTGGGCTCAAAGATGCAGCACTGAGGTCTCTCCTGATAACAGGTGAGTAAATCGGAATTTGTTTTCAGCTGATTTTAGATGAATATTTTAAAGTTCCAAAACTCCACACTTTGAAGAATTTCCAAGTGAAACCAGTCAATGTTAGCCTATGGAAGGAAATTCAAGTTACTGGTAAGTACGGTTAAAATTACTTTTCAGGATCAGTACTGGGCTCAAAGTTGCAGCACTGAGGTCTCTCCTGATAACAGGTGAGTAAATCGGAATTCGTAGTTCTGCTGATTTTAGAGGAATATTTGTATGTTTCAAAAATCGACACTTAGAAACTTTTTCAGCAAAAAGCAGGCAATGATATCCTATGGAAGGAAATTCAAGTTACTGGTAAGTACGGTTAAAATTACTTTTCAGGATCAGTACTGGGCTCAAAGATGCAGCACTGGGTTCTCTCCTGATAACAGGTGAGTAAATCGGAATTCGTAGTTCGGCTGATTTTAGAGGAACATTATAAAGTTCCAAAACTCCACACTTTGAAGAATTTCCAAGTGAAACCAGTCAATGTTAGCCTCATGGAAGGAAATTCAAGTTACTGGTAAGTACGGTTAGAATTACTTTTCAGGATCAGTACTGGGCTCAAAGATGCAGCACTGAGGTCTCTCCTGATAACAGGTGAGTAAATCGGAATTCGTAGTTCTGCTGATTTTAGAGGAATATTTGCACAATGGTGAAGGAAGGGGGTGGGGCCTGAGGTGACATGTCTGCAAACACGCCCTGTGGCGCGTTTTAAGTTGGAGAATTAATTCCTCCTCAATCCCGAGGGTCCCTAGGGGCCAACTAGCCCACCAGGTACCTCCAGTATGCGCCAGAGAGCTGCGTTGCAGAGAGGTGTTCAGAGGCCACGCCCTTTTACAACACTCTGCAACGCAGCTCCGTGGCGCTTACTGGAGGTACCTGGTGGGCTAGTTGGGCCCCCAGGGACCCTCAGGATTGAAGGGGATTTAAATCCCCATCTTAAAACGCGCCAAAGGGCCTGTTTGCACACATGTCACCTGAAGCCCCGCCCCCTCCCTTCACCACTGTGCAAACGCGCCCCATGGCGCGTTTTAAGTTGGGGGATTAAGTCCCCTTGAATCGTGAGGGTCCCTGGGGACCAACTAGCCCACCAAGTACCTCCAGTAAGCGCCACAGAGCTGCGTTGCAGAGAGGTGTAAAAAGGGGCGTGGCCTGGACCACCTCTCTGCAACCCAGCCCTGTGGCGCTTCCTGGAGGTACCTGGTGGGCTAGTTGGCCCCCAGGGACCCCCAGTAATGAATGGGAATTATTTCCCCAATTTAAAACGCGCACAGCGCGCGTTTGCAGAGTGGTTAAGGGAGGGGCGGGGCCTGACGCTCGATCGCGTCTTTTTCTTTCTTTTGTTTTTTTGAAGGGGGCTGTGTGGCCCCCTTCTTTACTTTTGGGGCCCTGGGGACCCCATCCCCAGGGCCTGATGCCTTTTTCCTTTTAAAAAAAAAAAAAAAAAATACAGTAGGGGAAGGGGGCCGCGTCCTGCGGGAGCCGGTATTGCTTTTCCACATGGGGTGCTGCTAACATGCAGCTCCCCGTGTGGAAAAGCAATGTGCTTTGGATATTGGAAGAGAGCGCAGGTTTCCTGCTCTCTCTTCCAATATCCAATATATATATATCTACTGGCGGTCGCCAGTAGATAGTTATAGTTAGGACCTATTTTCCATAGGAAATCCGTGACATTCTATTTGAAATAACTCTTGCGTCGGTTGACGAATCTTCGCGAAATTTTCAAACTTTATGGCCCGCTCCGGTCCGCTCCTACCCTGAAAGTCTCAGGGTGATTCGTCAAGCGAAGGCCGAGGAAAAAAGGGGGGGTCCCAAAACGTGTTTTCCCCATTCATTTTCCCATAGGAAACTTTAGACACGGCTACAGCCCGAACTGCTGAACGGAATTACACCAAATTTGGCAAAGAGGTAGTTCTTGGTTCAGAAAGAACCCTTTTTGTTAAATGGTGTAAATCCGTTCAGTAGTTCCTGAGAAAATCAAAAGTTAAGTCACATATATATCTATGGCCGAGTAGGGTCCGCGTACCCTCCCGACCACGGGCTGCATGCTAATTGGCTGTCAAGTGGCTGTCAACACTCCAAATCAGGAAGTGTTGGCAGCCATTTTGTCCCTCGGTAGAACCAAGGGACAGAAACAAGTGCGCAAAGCGCAAAAGGGGGCAGGGTAGAAACACCCTGACCCCCTAGGTCTGCTCAGGGGGTCCCACAAGGACCCCCTGGGCAGGAAAAAGCATTTTTTGTTAAAAAAAATCGGCGGGATGCGCTCAGTGTGCACGGATCTCGCCGAGAAAAAAAAAAAACGAAGCGCGGTCTCCCGCGCTTCGTTGTTAATTGGCCCCCGGGTGGGCCAAGTCCCGGGGGCATGCAGGGGTTTCTTTTTAATATGTGGGGGGGCCTCTAAGGCCCCCCCAAGCCCCGGGGACCGTCACCCCCCGGGGCTTAAAAAAAATAATGGTGCGGGAGGGCTCTTTGCCCTCCCGCTGCCCCGGGGACCGCCACCTCCCCGGGGCTTCTTTTTTTAAATGTTTTAACCTGTGTGGGGGGGCTCCAGCCCCCCCACACGCCCCGGGGACCGCCACCTCCCCGGGGCACTAAGAAATTTAAAATGGGGGTCCGTTTTGGACCCCGGGGACCACCTTTCTAAATGTGGGGAGGGGGGCCGTGCGGCCCCCCTCCTGGAGCCTGTGGTGGCCCTGGGGACCGCCACCCCCCAGGGCCAGCTCCTGCAGTGTCCCGGGGTGCCTACCCCCGGGACACTGCTGTTTGCAATGACAGGACGGGAGCCTCGCGGCTCCTGTCCTGTCATTGCAAACTTGCTTTGGATATTGGAGCGAGAGCAGGAAACCTGCTCTCGCTTCCAATATCCAAAGCAAATAGCTTTCCACATGGGGAGCAGCATCTTAGCTGCTCCCCATGTGGAAAGCAATGCCGGCTCCCGTAGGACACGGGAGCCGGCGGGACTGTGGGGGGTTTGGGGACCCCCCACAGTCCCCAACGAGAGGCCAGGCCCCGGGGGATGGGGTCCCCGGGGCCATAAGTGGCCAGGGAGGGGGCCACGCAGCAACCCCTCCCCTAAAAAAAAAAAAAAAATATTTAAAGGCCGGCCCCGGGGATGGGGTCCCCGGGCCTTAAATGGCCTGAGGAGGGGGCCACGCAGCCCCCTCCAAATTTTTAATAAAAAAAGAGGGGCTTGCCCCGGGGGATGGGGTCCCCGGGCAAAAAGTGGCTGAGGGAAGGGGGCCACGCAGCCCCCTCCCAATCAAAAAAAAATAAAAAGACCGGCATCGTGCCGGAGGCCCCGCCCCTCCCTGCAGCAGTCTGCAAACGCGCCCCTTGGCGCGTTTTGAGAAGGGAGTAATTCCCCTTGAATACTGGGGGTCCCTGGGGCAAACTAGCCCACCAGGAACCTCCAGTATGCGCCAGGGTGCTGCGTTGCAGAGAGGTGTACAGAGGCCACGCCCCTTTTTACACCTCTCTGCAACACAGCTCTGTGGCGCTTTTTGGAAGTACATGGTGGGCTAGTTGGACTCCAAGGACCCTCAGGATTCAAGGGGACTTAATCCCCCAAATTAAAATGCGCCACGGGGCGCGTTTGCACAGTGGTGAAGGGAGGGGGCGGGGCTTCAGGTGACATGTGTGCAAACAGGCCCCGTGGCGTGTTTTAAGATGGGGAATTAAATCCCCTTCAATCCTGAGGGTCCCTGGGGGCCAACTAGCCCAACAGGTACGTCCAGAAAGCGCCACAGAGCTGCGTTGCAGAGAGGTGTAAAAAGGGGTGTGGCCTCTGTACACATCTCTGCAACACAACCCCCTGGCGCATACTGGAGGTTCCTGGTGGGCTAGTTGGCCCCCAAGGACCCTCCTGATTCAAGGGGACTTAATTCTCCAACTTAAAACGCGCCACGGGGCGCGTTTGCACAGATGTCACCTCAGGCCCCGCCCCCTCCCTTCACCATTGTGCAAATATTCCTCTAAAATCAGCCGAAATACGAATTCTGATTTACTCACCTGTTATCAGGAGAGACCTCAGTGCTGCATCTTTCAGCCCAGTACTGATCCTGAAAAGTAATTTTAACCGTACTTACCAGTAACTTATATTTCCTTCCATAGGAATCCATTGTCTGGTTTTCAGCAGAAAAGTTTCAAAGTGTCGATTTTCACAAACTACAAATATTCCTTAAAAATCGCCTGTATGACTTAAACGCATTCTTTCAACTGTTTACAGGAGATGCACCAGTGCTGGATTCAGGATCCAACACTGAGTAAGAAAAAGTAACGATAACACTACTTACCTGCTAAGTGAATTTCCTCCCATAGGATAACATTGGTGATTCTATGTGAAAAAGTTTTGTGTCATCTTTTAAAATACAATAATATTCCTTAAAAATCACTACTGTAACCAAAAAGCTTTTACTCAACTGTTTACAGGAGATGTCCCAGGACTAAATCTAGGATCCAGTCCTGTGGTTAGAAAAATAATCCATAAAGTAACTAATTGCATTTAACTAGAAATTCACATTGAGCTCAATGTTGCATTGTGTTTGAAATTGTGTTGCCCATTGCAACAACTGTAACTACTGTACTTAAAACTCTATTGCCTATTTGCAAACTATTTAAACTAAAGTAATTCATTCTGAGAAAGTATATTTTGTAATGTATAATGTAATTACAATGTAATTTAATAAATAAAATATCTAAATAGTTTTTACAAATGTAGTAAATCAGTATCAAAAAAATAAATATAACAATTAATACATTTAAAAATTGTCATTAACAAAACGTTTGAAATTCACTGAAAAAAACCATAGGTTTCAGACATTTTATAGTTAGGAATTAGCATTTAAAAAACCTTTGAAATTCACTGAAAAAACCATAGGTTTTAAGGGCGTTATAGTTAGAAATTAGCATTTAAAAACCTTTGAAATTCACTGAAAAAACCATAGGTTTTAGGGACAGTTATAGTTAGTTGGACATTTCACTCGTACAAAACCCGTGAAATTCTCCCGTTATAGTTAGTTCAGCTAACTATAACTCGCGCCCCGCAATGCACTGCTGATGACGTCACATATTACATCACTCATGACATGGTCAGTGACATCACTGATGACATCTCAAATGACATCACTGATGACATCACTGATGACATCATCCACGTGATAATCTGATGCACCTCCTCACACCCTAATATAACCTTTGATACACCCACTCTAAATTACAGACTGCCATTCGCAAAACCATAGACACTCCAACACCAATAACTACATACCCACTCACTGATTCTTAGGTCTACACACACACATCCACTCACTCACCCGTACAGTCACTCATACTTATGGTCACTCAGTACAGGACTATCATATGCACTCTTACTCCTATATAGACACTCAAACACCGCCACTCCTCCATAGAGGTACTCACACACCTAGTCAGTCATGCAAATAATTAAACTCACTGCCATTTACTCACCTATACAGTTATACACACACCAGCTCACTTAATCATACAAATACTAGCACATTGTTACGCTCTTATACAATCACTGATACAAGCACACACTCCTCCATACAGCCACTATCACAATCACTCACTCTCGCTTATAGCTATTTATATACTCCAACACACATATATACTGCCTTTCACACATGTACCACTGGGACATACATTCACTCACTAACACACTCTTACACACACACACACACACCCACCCATACAGTCTATCACAGATGCACTCTTGAAACCATCCACCCAGTGAATCACCCACTCACACATCTATGCACAGTCGCACACACCCCTCCCACACAAACACTCAGGCACCCATACAGATACTCAGACAACCATTCAATAACTCATATAGACACTCATGTAGCTATTCACAAACACATGCAGCCACTTACACAGCAACAGACAGACGGATACAGACATTCACCCAGTTTAGTCACTAACCCATGCATTCAGTAAGATACGTTAAATCACTCACTTATACAGTTAGTCACGCACCTACCAAATCATCCATACAGACACTTATACACCCACTCATTCTTCAATACGTCTTTTCCTATATATATAAAAAATATTTAAACTTTACAGAAACAGTCACTGGATGATGTCATCAGTGATGTCATTTGAGATGTCATCAGTGATGTCACTGACCATGTCATGAGTGATGTAATATGTGACGTCATCAGCAGTGCATTGCGGGCGCGAGTTATAGTTAGCTGAACTAACTATAACGGGGAATTTCACGGTTTTTGTACGAGTGAAATGTCCAACTAACTATAACTGTCCCTAAAACCTATGGTTTTTTCAGTGAATATATATATATATATATATATATATTCACTGAAAAAAACCATAGGTTTCAGGCACGTTATAGTTAGAAATTAGCATTTAAAAAACCTTAGAAATTCACTGAAAAAACCATTGTTTTGAAAATGTTAGTTTGTATTTTTGAGTGTGTATCAAAGGTTATATTAGGGTGAGAGGAGGTCTGCCACTCTATCACAAGGATGATGTCATGAGTGATGTCATGAGTGATGTCATGAGTGATGTCATGAGTGATGTCATGAGTGATGTCATGAGTGATGTCATGAGTGATGTCATGAGTGATGTCATGAGTGATGTCATGAGTGATGTCATGAGTGATGTCATTTGAGATGTCATTTGAGATGTCATTTGAGATGTCATTTGAGATGTCATCAGTGATGTAATATGTGACGTCATCAGCAGTGCATTGCGAGCGCATGAGTTATAGTTAGCTGAACTAACTATAACGGGGGAATTTCTATGGTTTTGTACGAGTGAAATGTCCAACTAACTATAACGCCCCTGAAACCTATGGTTTTTTCAGTGAATATATATATATATATATATATATATATATATATATATATATATATATATATTTATTATACTATGTATACATGTGAAAATGTCTCGGTCCCCTGTTTGCCTCGGTGGCACGGAAAAAATGGATGGAACCGACGTCAGCAGGCCGACGAGGTCCTCTTATGGCTCCGATGACGTCATACGTGTCGCGAGCGGAGCCGTGCTATTATGACGTCCTCGTTGACGTGGGAGAGCTAGGAAAGAATTTCCGTGGAATGCTGGTGCAGGGGATATTCACATAAGTGTTCAGGCTAGTCCTTTGGGAGCAACTGTTTATGTTGCCACTCCAGAAACCGAAACCAGTGATCCGAGGGCAGAGGCCCTGCAGATGGCACACGAGGTGGGGTGCCCAGTCGTGTGCACCGGCGGGGCAGCGAAGTGACAAGCACCACAACCCACAAAAAAGGTAACGAGGGCACTGAATAACACAGGATGTTCTCTTTGTATCTGGCAGGAACAACGAAGTTAAAATGCCCTAGTACCAAAATGTAGAATTAGTGCTACAACGGTCTTCAAGAGGACCCACGATGCCGCTTCTGCCTCCCGTACCCTGGAGGCGGCACATGGGTCACACGTTACGGTCATACTGCGGTGGGACGCACACTCGTTGACCTCTCATGGCACTGCTCCACACTTCAGGGAGGACGCTTTCCATTAGCTATGTTTTCTGATGACATGTCGCGCCGGCCCCATCCAACAACAGAACTCCTTTAGATCCAAACAGACTCTTCCACTCTCTCACCGGAAGTGAAACCAGGTTACGCGGACACTTTCACAATACAACAGCCGGGAATGCACTTTTCGGTTAAAAAAACCACATTCCTTCCTCCTAATTAATCAAATAAACGTCTCGCTGAAGAACAGGGGCCAGCTTCGATCAGTAAACAGCCGTTACAACGACTTTTTTACTTTGCGATACCATTACAACGCATGCATTACCACGCATGCGTTGTACATAATGAAGTCATTACTACGCATTTTTTTAGAAAGCATGGTCATTTACCACGCATGCCTTTACTACGAATTTTGTTGTAAAGGTATGTATGGTAAATGACCATGCGTTCTAAAAAACATGTAGACGATCCATGTCGTTGTAAGGAAACAGAGGCTGTTCCGTTTCCTCACGACGTGCACCGCCCCTCAGAGATGAAGTGAAGCAGGAACCACGAGGAGAGAGGAACCTTGAGGAGTGAGAGGTAAGGGAGATTGGGCATGGGGTGGGGGTTGCTTTTCTAGGGTTTAGGGTAGTGCAGTGGTGTTTGGGTGGTGTAGGGGGTCGTGCTGGGGTTAGTGTTTTAGGGTTTAGGGTAGTGCAGTGGTGTTTGGGTAGTGTAGGGGGTCGTGCTGGGGGTAGTGTTTTAGGGTAGTGCAGTGGTGTTTGGGTAGTGTAGGGGGTCATGCTGGGGTAGTGTTTTAGGGTAGTGCAGTGGTGTTTGTGTAGTGTAGGGGGTCATGCTGGGGTAGTGTTTTAGGGTTTAGGGTAGTGCAGTGGTGTTTGGGTAGTGTAGGGGGTCGTGCTGGGGTAGATTTAGGGTTTAGGGTAGTGCAGTGGTGTTTGGGTAGTGTAGGGTGTTGTGCTGGGGGTAGTGTTTTAGGGTTTATGTTAGTGCATTGGTGTTTGGGTAGTGTAGGGGGTAGTGTTTTAGGGTTTAGGGCAGTGCAGTGGTGTTTGTGTAGTGAAGGGGGTCATGCTGTGGGTAGTGTTTTAGGGTTTAGGGTAGTGCAGTTGTGTTTGTGTAGTGTAGGGGGTCGTGTTTTAGGGTATAGGGTAGTGCAGTGGTGTTTGGGTAGTGTAGGGGGTCATGCTGGGGTTGGTGTTTTAGGGTTTAGGGTAGTGCAGTGGTGTTTGGGTAGTGTAGGGGGTCGTGCTGGGGGTAGTGTTTTAGGGTTTAGGGTAGTGCAGTGGTGTTTGTGTAGTGTGGGAGGTCATGCTGGGGGTATATTTAGGGTTTAGTGTAGTGCAGTGGTGTTTGGGTAGTGTCGGGAGTCGTGCTGGGGGTAGTGTTTTAGGGTTTAGGGTAGTGGAGTGGTGTTTGGGTAGTGTAGGGAGTCGTGCTGGGGGTAGTGTTTTAGGGTTTAGGGTAGTGCAGTGGTGTTTGGGTAGTGGAGGGGGTAGTGTTTTAGGGTTTAGGGTAGTGCGCCCAACCAGCCACAATATCCGTGGACAAAGGGGATCCTGACTCTTTGGAACGCTTCGTCAATTGAATAATTTGGGTCAAGGGCCCTACCACGTCCAAGACCTATCAATTCCTTTCTTGGGATCCCTCATATACTTGGAGAAAAAGGTACATAGTTTCTCATCAATTTCAGGCGTGTGTGCCACCTTCCCCTTCAGTGAGGGCCTGGGGTATTCTCCCCTCATCCTATTCTGACCTCCCTTTCAAGGGGTTGATGGATTTTCCCCACCACATACTCTGCCACTTTGGCGTCAGGTGTCCACTCTGCCGACCTAGGATGGTAAATTTGGGTAGGCTCGAACATGTCAGAGTGGACCCCGTCCCCAACCGGGGACTGAGAGGAGTGGGACTCTGGACGCCCCGAGTCCTTATCCTCATTGGAGGAGAAATCGTCCTCCGATACACCCTCTCCCTCTAAGGGAAACCCGCCGTCTGGGTCTACAATAGTGGTGACAGTGTCGCAATTTTCTCCGGGCCCCTCCTCCTCCCGGCAGGGTGCATGTTTTAGCGTTCGTGCACTCTTGAGGAAGGTCTCCGTAAGTTTATCAAATCCTTCCAAGTGCCCCGAGTTATGCTTACCGGCCCTTTTATTCCCCATCTGGGAGCTACTTGGACCCGCCACCACCAGATCTGGGTCACTGAACACCCCAGGGATGCTTTTCGCCAGCTTATCAACCTGATCCCTAAGAGGAGCCAGCGCCCTAGAAATAGCCAGAGGGAGAGGGCTTGGTCCACTGCTGGAGGGAGAAGTTGGGGGGGCCATTCCTCCTCCACTTCCTGGTAGGAGGAGTAAAAATGGTCTTCTGGAGAAGACATGATAGCAGAGGGTGTGAGCACAGAACAAATGCCCTTAAAATCCTTAAGACAGCCCCCTCGCCGGTGCTCCAACAGCTGTGCTTTCCCCGAAGCTGTTATAAGAATAGACTGAGGCGCAATACCAATTACCACCACCAGGTGGCGCTGGTCACTAACGTGGCCGTGTGGGGAAATCACCGCGGAGCGGTGTCAAAATTAGGCGAGGGTTGGTCGGGAATCAAGCGGACACTAAAGGAGTGACCGGATTCCCAAACGCGCGTAAAGACCAGCGGGAGCGCTCGACGGAGCTGCCTCGCTCGGACCAGACGCGCCTGACAGGATCTCACCGCGCGCAGAGCACACAGCGGGAGAAACTGCGAGGGGGAGAACGCGCTCGGGCAAGAGCCTGCTGCGCAGGGAATATGAAACAATACCAAGGCAATAATGCTAATAACGTGCACAAGAAACCGCTATACAAACAGCAACAACGTCAGATTAAGCCAAGAATGTAAGGAATGCACTTAACTGACGAGCAGTGAATAAAGAGGAAGCGGAAGGGACGTCACGATATTATATACGATGGACTGTGATATGATTGGACTATAGTTGCCTTGGAGACTACCCCCTAATGGTTCATGGGTTGTGTAGTCTTTTGTTTAATGATTGTTGTGTTACGTTTTCTTTGAACTGCTATGCAAATAAAGTGAGGAAAGATATGCATAATCCTCGCCTCCGTCCTGCCATAGAATTCATTAAACTTTATTTGATCTGATTTAGAAACATAGATCATAAAAGTGTACATAAAAACAGTAAATCCTCTTTCCTAATACAATACATTGAGAATTAATTAAAACCAGTAGGTAAAAACGGCTGTTACAAAGCCCGGTTCAGAGCAACCTCAGGTTAACAGAATCGTAAAGTTCAATGTTTCGCAAGATCAATCTCATGTACTTCGTGCAAAATACGCAATAAGGGGTCCAAGTAAGATGTAACGCTCCAATACCTGACCAGTTTGCACTATATAAAACTGCAGAAAAACTAAAAATAAAAAGTGTTTAGCACACTTCTGTCATTGGGCTACATCTGGGTGATATTTGGGCTCTTTTTAGGTCTCGCCTGAGCCAGCGCATGCGCTGCTCTGGCGAGAATTTTAGTAAGCGGGTTTTGGAAGTGCAAACAGCAGTGGCTTTTGCTGGCGACCAGCTTGCGTTCACGCGAGCGTGCACGCGCGATCAGGCGCCATATGGCTTCCCTCGCCATCTGGCTTTCCTCACGATTACTTTCACTTTCGCGGCCGTGTCAGTTTCACGGCCGCGCGGCCAATGCTTGTTTTGTTTGTTTTGAGCTTGCTCGTGTTATCCAAGCAAAAATGGTCAATCCCTAAAAACAGACAAAACCTTTGAAAGTGTGCTTCAGTCAAGATATTCTCTTTCACCTTCTTGTTCTCATCCGCCTAACCCCTTTCACATTTCTTTCTCTTCAGCTGCTTTCTCTTTATCCCTCTACTCTTTCTGGCTCTGTCTTATCTTCGCCCCCTCTTCCTCTTCTCCGTTTGTTGGAGACACCTTTCTGTCTCGAATCTTGCTTTTCGGTGTTTTTCTTACACCCAGTGTCTTCCCTTCTTTCTCCAGCACTCTTCCGTTTCCCCCCTTGTGCCTCGCTCTTTTCGGCTCTGTGCATTACTGCCTTTCAGTGCCTTGAGCTGCTCTTCTCTTTCGTGTCCTTTCCCAGGTATGAAAGCCCTCAACTCCCCCCTCCTTCAGTGCCACTTCTCTTCGAAACTATTCTCGCCTTTCTTTCCATCTCCCTCCATGGAGATCGCCTCTGTTTCTCTGCCTTGCTTCTCTCACTGTCCCCTTTCCATCTACCTCACCATCTCCTTCCTCTCCTTATCTCATCGACTGTTTCCTTTTACCTACTTGGTTTCTCTTCTAGTCTTATCCCCTCTTGTGCGCACCTTCTTTCATTCTCACTTCTCCATCTGTCCTCTCCAACTTCTCTCTTCCTCTCTGTCACACCTCTCGCTCACTCTCACCTTCCCCTGCCTGCCTCTGCTGACTATCATCATTTATCTGCTTCTTACTTGCCTGTGGGGACAAACACCAGCGCAGAGGAAGAGGGAAAGCCGCCTGGTTAGTCTCATACTGGAATATAAATATAAGAGCGATAATTGATTTAACTGTTTCTGTTGCGCCCACCAAAAACGGAACTGTTGGTTGGCGTTGTAAGTAACAGGTGTGAGTAGTGTTTAACTCAGTGCTAATGTCATCGGACCTCAGAAAGAAGGAAGGGAAGTAGGGCCCATCCAGATGTACATGAGACCAGCAACTTACGCACAAATTGCTGCAACCAACGTCAATCACACATCTTGGTACCACACATTAATCGTAGATGTTAGGTACTCAGCTCATCAGCCACCAGATGCACTGTTTAGAGTTATATTTTCTGGATGGCCTCCTCCCAATTTTCTTTTATTTAAAAGCAGTTTTATCGGCTTAAAATATCAACTGCATTTATTGTCATTAAAGTAGCAACCAACTACTTCTCCAGAGTGCTGTATTCCATCATGTTTATGACACCATCTCCAACAAACGTGTGGCAAACGCTGGGAAATTAGGCTACCTCTTGAAGTTTGAAAAATAAGGGTAGCGTTTCAAACAACTGATAAACATAAATACAGCTGAATCGATTGCACCTTCTCAGTAGGCGGTTATGCTCTTCCCTTCTGTTCTTTCACCACATTGCACCAGCTTCATTTAACCCACAGTGTAGGAAGACAATCTAATATGGTTGTTAGCTATCCACAGTCCCACAGAATCCTTCAAAGATCCTCACCTTGCTTGATCATCTACTCTAGTGAGCAGAAGATGGCTACTCCCTTTGTTTAGACAAGCATTGGCATAGCCAATAGGTCTCGCCTTTGGGACCGTATAAGTGTTTAGCCATGCAACACTTGATGTTGTTGCACCAAGTATGTTGTGCTGCATAACTAAATACTTATAAGGTCCCAAAGGCGAGACCTATTGGCTATGCCAATGCTTGTTTCTCTGGTGGCCATCTTGGGAGACTTATTTGTTATGAAGTTTCCTAATTTCGTCATTTACTGCAGTCTCCTCAGTAGGAAATGCTTTCAGTTTTTACTTTGATTCCATCAAGAAGGCATTCAGATGTGTCACACATTTGCCATAAATTCAGAATGTTAGCACTCTAGTTGTTCATTAGATCACTGTAGTAAAGCTACTGCTCACCAGGGAGTTAACTGGAAGTCTACTGCTGGTATTGAAAGTGATTGTTTCAGTCTGCATGTCAGAATTTTCTAATGAAATAGAAGAGGATTTGAGATCTCACTTAAAACATGTCCTAAATTTTCTTTCTGCAGCACTAACCATAATTTCTATGGCAAAATGAACCCCTCATTTTGTTCCTTTTTAAATTAAATGTTTTAAGTGTTACCAGTTTATTCCAATCAAGATGGCTTGAGGTGTGCCATACTTTTGTCATAAGTAAGACTGTTAGCGCTCTAGTTGTTCTTTAGAACACTCTGGGAAGCTGCAGTACAACACAAAGGCATCAACTGACAGGCTGCTCCTGTTGAAATATAACAGGAAGATATTTGAGATCTCACTTAAAACATGTCTTAATTTTTCTTTCTACAGCACTAACCATAATTTCTATGACAAAATGAACCCCTCATTTTGTTCCTTTTTAAATTAAATGTTTTAAGTGTTACCAGTTTATTCCAATCAAGATGGCTTCAGGTGTGCCATACTTTTGTCATATGTAAGGCTGTTAGCACTCTAGTTGTTCTTTAGAACACTCTGGGAAGCTGCAGTAGAACACAAAGGAATCAACTGACAGTCTCTGCCCTTGTTGGATGTACATGTTTTACTGAGAATGTCAGACTTCATTCTCACATGACTGAGAAAGATAATGTGAATTTACAGAAAATATGCTCTCATTTTAGCTTCTGGAGCACCTTCCAAAACTGTATGGGACAAGCATGTGAAAATAGTTCTCTCTCAAACATGATTCATGATATCCCAGCAGAAGGTTTTTCACAGGGTAAAATCACCTTCGAACACACCACAATTCCTGAAATTAGTATGGTACCATCAACAAATGAATTCTAATGTAACTAAAGTCTGTTATCACCCTTTATAGTTCTCCTTTTGGTAACCCTCAAAATCTTCGATTCACTACAATGCATTTCAATGGGGTACTATCATTTATATTGGTCCCAAGATGGCTGCCAGCAATTCCAGGATGAAGTGCTGAAGGCCAATCAGATCTCACGATGACCTGTGTGGTTAGGCTCCGCCCAGATATATATGTGTTTTCTTTTTCAAATTTCTCAGGAACTACTGAACGGATTTACACCATTTAACCAAAAGGCACGACTCTGAACCAAGGGCTACCTTTTTGCCAAATTTGGTGTAATTCCGTTCAGCAGTTCGGGCTGTAGCTGCGACTAAAGGTTCCTATGGAAAATTGCATGGGGAAAACACGTTTTGGGACCCCCCTTTTTTCTCGGCCCCCGCTTGCCGAATCACCCCGAAACTTTCAGGATAGGAGCGGACCGGAGCGGGCCATAAGTTTTGAAAATTTCGCGAAGATTCGTCAACCGGCGCCAAATTTATTTCAAATAGAATGTTGTGGATTTCCTATGGAAAATAGGTCCTAACTATAACTATCTACTGGCGATATATATATGACTTCAAAATAGTGCCATCATCTATTTCATACCACTAATAACTCATCCACAATCCACTCACGATTTCAGCATACAAAAGAATTGTATAGCAATTACATTTCAAACCTTTTTCCTTTTCTGTGTCTTATTGATGCACAGTTCCTTCTGTAGGTCATTCCTGTGTTGCAGGGCTCTTGTATCATTTGATATTTTATATTTATAACCATCTTTCGCCATAGGTTTCAGGCATGTTATAGTTAGAAATTAGCATTTAAAAAACCTTTGAAATTCACTGAAAAAACCATAGGTTTCAGGGGCGTTATAGTTAGTTGGACATTTCACTCGTACAAAACCCGTGAAATTCCCCCGTTATAGTTAGTTCAGCTAACTATAACTCGCGCCCCCGCAATGCACTGCTGATGACGTCACATATTACATCACTCATGACATGGTCAGTGACATCACTGATGACATCATCCATGTGATAATTTCATGCATCTTCTCACACCCTAATATAACTTTTGATACACCCACTCTAAATTACAGACTGCCATTCTCAAAACCATACACACTCAATACCAATAACTACATACCCACTCACTGATTCTTAGGTCTACACACGCACACACATCTACTCACTCACCCGTACAGTCACTCATACTTACAGTCACTCAGTACAGGACTATCATATGCACTCATACACCTATATAAACACTCACTCACCGCCACTCATCCATAGAGGTACCCACACACCTAGTCAGTCATGCAAAAAATTAATCGCACACCCATTTACTCACCTATACAATTATACACACACCAGCTCACTTACTCATACAAATACTAGCACATTCTTACGCTCTTATACAATAACTGATACAAGCACACACGCATCCATACAGCCACTCTCACAATCACACACTCTCACTTATAGCCATTTAAATACTCTAACACACATATACTGCCTTTTACATATGTAGTTACTCGCACATGTACCACTGAGATATACATTCACTCACTAACACACCCATACACACACTCACCCACCCAAGCAGTCCATCACAGATGCCCTCTTGAAATCATGCACCCAGTGAATCACCCACTCACACATCTATGTACAGTCACACACACCCCACCCACACAAACTCAGGCACCCATACAGATACTCAGAGAACCAATCAATAACCCATATAGACACTCATGTAGCTATTCGCAAATCCATGCATCCACTTACACACCAACAGACAGACGGATACAGACATTCACACAGTTTAGTCACTAACCCATGCATTCAGTAAGATACGTTTAATCACTCACTTGTAGAGTCAGTCACGCACGTACTAAATCATCCATTCAGACACTTATACCCCCACTCATTCTTCAATACGCCTTTCCCTATATATATTAAACATATTTAAACTTTACAGAAACAGTCACTGGATGATGTCATCAGTGATGTCATTTGAGATGTCATCAGTGATGTCATCAGTGATGTCACTGACCATGTCATGAGTGATGTAATATGTGACGTCATCAGCAGTGCATTGCGGGGGCGCGAGTTATAGTTAGCTGAACTAACTATAACGGGGGAATTTCACGGGTTTTGTACGAGTGCAATGTCCAACTAACTATAACTTTCCCTAAAACCTATGGTTTTTACAGTGAATATATATATTTTGTATAGTTTCTATTATCGAGAATAAAAAATTTTGGGATATTTTTCTGTAATTCTGTGGTTAAGAGCTCTGTGTATTAAGGAATATTACGTTTGGATAGAAAAGAAATAAGTTGCCTGAGGATTTACAATATTAGTTTCTTTCCCTGCCTCAGGAACTCCTATTTGTTGCAGGGGATCCCTTCTTTATGTACAAGTCCTTGGTAGGTCCGTGGTGGAGGTGTCTTGTAGGAACCGTCCATTTAAGACCCTTAGACAAAACGATTCCAGGTCTTTTACTAGATTCTTTCCCATTACGCCTCCTGATCCTTTAGACTCCAGGATTAGTGACTGTTTTGTGATAGCCCATAGATGGTCCTGTTGTAATATGGTTTCTTCCCTGGTGCATGACCACAGCAGGTTAATGTTAAAGTCACCCGAAATAATAATTTACGGGTGTGCTTCTTCACTTAATTGTTGTAGTAAGATATTTATAAGGTTGCTGGCCACTGATTTCCTAGTACTGGCATCAGGATGTATGTAAACACAGAAATGTTGTGTTTTGTTCATGCAGTTTTACTATTAGAATGTTGTGACCATTTGTGTACACCTGTTCACTTTCCATTTTTAGGTCTATTGCTTTGAACGTTGCTAGGCCCCCACCCAGTCACCCATGTTTACTTAATTAAATAGCCGGGGCCAAATACCCAGTGAAACCTTCCAACATAAGTGGTTGAGTTGCCCAGGTTTGATGAAGTAATATAATTTTAAAATTACTAGGAGTAGAAGTCAGGTACGCATTTAGAATCTTGGATTGTACACCATTTATATTCCAAGAGCATATTTTTATCATTTCCCTTTGGTCAAATGGTGGTTGTTGCCGGACACACTGGGTTTTGTCCTGTCGGCCTGAGATACCCCATGTAGGGCTGCGGTCAACCAACCTTGATTAAGTTTCATAACCTTCTCTACTTGATGTGAAGTATTAAAAGTTGGTGGTAGACTAGTTGTTTTGCCAATAGGATTTTTCAGTATTGAAAATACTTGATTGTTTTCAGTTCCGTTGATAGTCAAGTTTCTCTAGTGAATTAAATGGGCTTGGATAGAAAGATTGTGGGGGCTTGCTGATTTTTATTACCCAGTTTAGGAAAGTTTTCTATTCCTGGAGGATTTGTTCTGCTAGATGAATAGAGTTCCACGTCACCAGTGTGAGTTCTTGGTTATCGTCTTTGTTGGCTAAGAATTCAATAGATTCTATATTTTCGCTTCTGATTGTTTTCAAGCAATGGAATTGCTTTAAAGAGTCTTAAGATATTTCCCAGATTTAAAATATCGTGCTTACCCCTAGACTGTTATTCCCGTTTAAATGTAAGTTGACTCCTTCCTTCTTTATCTACGTGGGTTGTAATTTTTTAATCACCTAGTGCAAGCGTTGTGTAACCGTTTTTGACGAAGTCCTCAAATGATTTGATGACTCTAACCTTTGACAGGGTTCTGCATAGGAGTGAGACGTGTTTTCTCGAAATCGTTGTTTAGGTGATTGTTTGATCGTAATTGTCCTGTAAATTAAGTTGTCTATATTGTATCCTTCTGGGTCCTCCTGCTGCCAGTGTTCGTTTTTTTTTTTTTTGCTGGTGTTTCAGTCTTCCTGTTTTCTCTAGTCAAATAGAGTTATTGTGATTCGTAGGAGTTTTCCTTTCTATTGTTGAATTAATATCTTCAGGAGGCAGGATTTTCTGCTTAGTTTCCCTAAATTGTTTTCCATCTGATTCAGTCTTGACACTTTGGCATTGTGTAGCAATTTTAAAGTTTTTGGGGGAATCATAAATTTGTTGTTCAGTTGGATCAATTGTTTCTTCACACTCAGTGGGGGTGATGTCCCCAGAGTTTTGTTGAATAGAGAGTAATACCTTTTCCTTCTTTCTAAAGCCTTGCTAGACTGGGTTTGAGATGTTCCTGGGTCATGGTTGATCCTATTTGTTTTGTGTCCTGTTATTGTTACTCTTTGGGCCAAAATTGCTATTATACTATTTTTTTATCTTGTTTCTTGCTTTACGTTGTTTTTCTCTGTTTGTTCGTCATTGTGAAGTGAGTAGAAGTTGGTTGCATTTCTGCGGGCTCTTCCGTATTTTCACCCAATGGGTCAATTTTATTTTTATGAAGTGAGCTGTTACTCATGCTTATTTCCAAAAAAAGGTACCCCCTATGTAAATTACAGGTCCAAGAGTGAGGGGAAAAACAGAAACTATAAAAAAGAACTCTTGTCTGACCTATGTTTCTTTCAGATATGGCCTCCTAGGGCTCATGTGCAAGACAAATCCCCAATACCAGTGTCATACACCAAAAATAATCCAAAAATATATTTTATTTATGTTTTTTAAGAACAATTTTTATATATAAAATGTTCTTCTCTTATGTATCTGTATAACTGGTATATATGTTTGTAAATAATGAACAGATATGAACAAAGAATAGTAGCAAGTTAATATAACTTGCTACTATTCTTTGTTCATATCTGTTCATTATTTACAAACATATATACCAGTTATACAGATACGCATCAGTTACCATTTCATAAATGCAAGGCTTTTGACTTATTTGTGTGTAATGATTCTACAAAAGCAAAACATTTTATAACCACACAGACAGTAAATGCCTTTAGATAGATACAAAATCTTTCATTTTCTTGGTCAGCAACTGTTCTTTGAGCAAAAACCTGCAATTCAACCTTAAAATCAATATACAAATGAATTTTCACAAATAACCCCACTCTCAACCTTCAAATCATCACTCTCACTTATCAAACCAGCTCACCCATACTGACATTCCTACACCAGAAAAAATCCAATAATGCCAGGAATCCTGAGATATTATCAGCGACAAACAATCTGTCTTTCTTCTGTGGTATGATTCAATCCCATAATATTCCACTGGTGTGTTTGTCTTTGTGAAGGATTCCCCGTATATCTAATTGTGGTCAACGCACGTTTCGGTGAAAAGTTTATTCAACCACCTTCCATCAGGACCATATTGGATAACATAAATCTCAAAAGTGGACGGGGGTTATCTTAATCTGAACAGGACTTTCATCTTTCTTGGACTTGGACTTTATTCTTTTTGTAAGACGGGACGGAGCCTCAAGGCGTACAAGGACACCCTGTATCATGTGTCCGCAAAGCGCTGTGTTGTTTTTTTTCCTATTTCGAGGTACAGGGTGTTAATCAGACATCCGCAGCTCTGGCGATGTCCCCATGCCTACCTAAATATGGCGGCATATTTTCATGTAGGTAGCCTTCATTAATTGCTTTGATGTCGTATGACTAAGAATATTGTGGACCGATCTTCTCTCTCTTACGCAGCGTCTTCCCGGCTTTTTCCCATGAGTTTTATAGTTATAGTACTCATGCTTATTTCCTCCATTACTTGGTTTCTGCAATTCTTGTCACTCCCCAGAGTTTGTAAGTTCCCTTTTAAGACGTCGAGTATAGTGTTCAGGCTTGGCGGCCAATTAGTTGATCAGTGGTACACAGGTACAATCTATATATGAGGCTTTTAGTTGGGTTTGTGCACGTATTATCAAGTTGTTTAGGGTGGCCAGTTTCTGGTCTATGCCCGCCAGTGAGTATGCCATGGCGTTAAGGAGGACAATTTGAACTTCCATTTTATTTGATTGATACATGAGAGCTTCTAGTGTCAGTTGGGAGGTACTAAAGAAAATGTCCCAAATTGCCCATGAGTCGGGGTTTGGAGATGCTGGAGAACCTTGGTCTTGCACGCACTCAAGATTGCATTGTGTTAGTCTTTTATTCACGAATGAAGGGCTTGGGCGTTCTCCCTCTTTCATTTTTGACTAGGAATACTGAAAGCAGGCGTTCCGTTATTATTTTGGCAAGGTGTACTCCAGAGTTGCAAATTGTCAGATGTTAATGAGGATTCGTCCATTTGCTCTTGATTTCCCTTCTCCTGCATAGGGTTCTCATAGACCAGCATCTTGTCCCGCTTTGCATCAGAGCTTGATTGTGAATGATTCATGGTTTCGATAATGGCCTAATTACGACCTTATAGCAGAGCGGTGGGGCGGTGGTACAATCTGCCGCCACTCCGCTCCGCCGAAGGTCATCGCCGCCCACCCGCCAGATTACTACTTTACATTGGGCAGGCGGCGTGGCGGTTCCCCCTGCTGTGCCCTTTGAAAGGCAGCGCAATGGGAATGCCTCACAAGGTTCCTGCACGGCAAGGGCTCGTAAGTCCATGCCGTGCAGGAACCTATGTGCACGCACTCAGGGGGGCATATGTTATGCCCCCCCCTGTGCATCCACATATATATGAGTCACAGGGGGGCCCTGTAGGGCTCCCTTTGTTTCCTCTCCGCCAGACTTTTCATGGCCGTTTAACCGCCATGAAAAGCCTTGCGGAGAGGGAACTCGTAATATGCTTGGTGGGACCGTGGCGATCCCGCCAAGCATATTGCGGGCTCTGACTGCCGCTCCTACGGCAGGGAGCGGCAGTTCCCTGGCGGAGAAGGCTTTGCTAGTGCAGTCCAACTGCTGAAGTCATAATGGGGTGGTCAGACCACCAGTGCGGCGGTGGCTGGATCCGCCACTGCCGCGCCACCGCGAGTCTGAGGACCGCCAGACTCGTAATCTGGCCCTTAGTGTTTTGTGCTGAGGCTCCACGTCCCCTCTTGCCGTAAGGGACTTTTGATTTATCTGATTTATTTGGGTAGTAAAAGGTGTAGGTTCCTTTGTAATTTTAACATTTTTAATATTTACTGTTACTTCGAGTGGAGCCCCTGTTGACAGTAGTTTTTGAGAGTTTCCTGGAGATTTTTCTGATGAGTTTGGGACCTCTTGGTGCAGCTGTGTAGTTGAAGCTAATGTTAACATCTCCAAGTCTGTTATTAGCCCCCATTGAGTGACCATGTTTTCCTCCAATTTTTTTTTTTTTTTGTCCTACTTCAAACTGTACCATGCCACTTATGTCTTGGTCCGGACATGAAGCTTTTGCTTCGCTCACTGGGTTTATTGGAGCTTGAAGATGGCATGTTTATGTTTGTAGAGTTAACATGGCTCCAGGCTGGTCTTTCATAAAGTCAAACTTATGTGGAATTTTCATTGACTTTTCAAACATTGAGCGAGATTAGTGGTTGGTTCTCCCCTGCTATTTTTGCCTTGACTTTTTTTAAGGTTGTTGATGATTGAAGTTTCGTTTTTCTCCTTATAGGGGGGAAAGGGGCTCTTTCCCGGCCGGATCGCAAAGCCCTGTTCCTTAAGTTGATCCTTAGGTGAACCTTATGGTGTCTAAATAACCTTAAACAATTTAGAGGTTCATGTCTAGGCAAGAAAAGACAGGCTGATACAGGGCTAGTATAGGATCAGGGCAGTTTACAAATTGCTATACGTTTGCCGGGAGCAGGGCGCAGGTGGGGAGTTTCACTCTGAGGCCATCTGCACCAGACTAATTCCACCCGCCACTTCCACCTCAGAGCAGCAGTCTGGACTTATCAGGTCCGGTCCAGCCAAGGCAGGGGGGCTACAGGCTGTGAGCTCCGCCTCCATGCTCATTGCGCCTCGCTTTCCACTCTCTCCTCACTCTCCTCGGAAAGGCATCGTGTAATAATAGGTGCTGAGGAAATTTGTCTCACCGTGCGCACCCTGCACCGGCCTATGGCTGGCCATTTCCACGCAACGGGGTTGGGGGACTGCTGCAACCTAAAGCTCCCGGAGCGCCAACCCTCTCGCTCCACACTCCCTTCGTGTCCACTGTTACCAGTAAGGCGTACCCCCGGTTTAGATTTTGCTTACTGCTGGGCTAGGTAGGCTGGTGGAGGCGGGAAACCTGGCCAATCTTGTCTCTTCCCGTTGGCCCCCAAGGGCTCGCTGCTCCTGCTGCTGTCTCTACCAATGCCTGTTCCAGGCTCCAGACACCAGCCTCTCCGTGGCTGCCTTCCAATGCTCCAGTGCTCCCACCTCAATGCCGGCGCAACCTCCTGCGGCATTTTAAGGCAGAGCGTGGGCAAGGACCTGTGTATTTATAGTAGCATATTTATCTTTAATTTGCCTCTAAAAACAATAAATTCAAATTATTGGGGTCAGAGTTATTGGGTTCAGAAGTCCTCTTGGACGTCTACTTTGTAAAGTACAGCCTTTTGGGTATGAACACCTTAATATATCATAGATGCCACTATGAGAAACTCTTCATCCTGTACAAGGTATTGGTTTCACCTGGTTCATATTCAGTAAACTGGATAATAAGTTAATGTGCTATGATGTGTTCTAGTAGTCTTGCACACTAAGGTGTATGCATGTGTGTGTGTGTGTATATATATATATATATATATATATCTATCTATCTATATATCCTACTGGCGGTCGCCAGTAGGTAGTTATAGTTAGGACCTATTTTCCATAGGAAATTCACAACATTCAATTTCCAATAACTTTGGCGCCGGTTGATGAATCTTCGTGAAATTTTCAAAACTCGTGGGCGCTCCGCTCCTATCCTGAAAGTCTCGGGGTGATTCGTCAAGTGGGGGCCGAGAAAAAAGGGGGGTCCCAAAACGTGTTTTCCCCATGCAATTTTCCATAGGAACCTTTAGTCGCAGCTACAGCCCGAACTGCTGAACGGAATTACACCAAATTTGGCAAAAAGGTAGCCCTTGGTTCAGAGTCGTGCCTTTTGCTTAAATGGTGTAAATCCGTTCAGTAGTTCCTGAGAAATTTGAAAAAGAAAACACATATATCTGGGCGGAGCCTAACCACACATGTCATCGTGAGATCTGATTGGGTGTCAGCACTTCATCCTGGAATTGCTGGCAGCCATCTTGGGACCAATATAAATGATAGTACCCCATTGAAATGCATTGTAGTGAATCGAAGATTTTGAGGGTTACCAAAAGGAGAACTATAAAGGGTGATAACAGACTTTAGTTACATTAGAATTCATTTGTTGATGGTACCATACTAATTTCAGGAATTGTGGTGTGTTCTAAGGTGATTTTACCCTGTGAAAAACCTTCTGCTGGGATATCATGAATCATGTTTGAGAGAGAACTATTTTCACAGGCTTGTCCCATACAGTTTTGGAAGGTGCTCCAGAAGCTAAAATGAGAGCATATTTTCTGTAAATTCACATTATCTTTCTCAGTCATGTGAGAATGAAGTCTGACATTCTCAGTAAAACATGTACATCCAACAAGGGCAGAGACTGTCAGTTGATTCCTTTGTGTTCTACTGCAGCTTCCCAGAGTGTTCTAAAGAACAACTAGAGCGCTAACAGTCTTACTTATGACAAAGGTATGGCACACCTGAAGCCATCTTGATTGGAATAAACTGGTAACTCTTAAAACATTTAATTTAAAAAGGAACAAAATGAGGGGGTTCATTTTGCCATAGAAATTATGGTTAGTGCTGCAGAAAGAAAATGTAGGGCATGTTTTAAGTGAGATCTCAAATCCTCTTCTATTTCATTAGAAAATTCTGACATGCAGACTGAAACAATCACTTTCAATACCAGCAGTAGACTTCCAGTTAACTCCCTGGTGAGCAGTAGCTTTACTACAGTGATCTAATGAACAACTAGAGTGCTAACATTCTGAATTTATGGCAAATGTGTGACACATCTGAATGCCTTCTTGATGGAATCAAAGTAAAAAACTGAAAGCATTTCCTACTGAGGAGACTGCAGTAAATGACGAAATTAGGAAACTTCATAACAAATAAGTCTCCCAAGATGGCCACCAGAGAAAAAAGAGCCCAAATGTAGCACAAATATCACCCAGATGTAGCCCACATATAGCCCAATGACAGAAGTGTGCAAAACACTTTTTATTTTTAGTTTTTCTGCAGTTTTATATAGTGCAAACTGGTCAGGTATTGGAGCGTTACATCTTACTTGGAACCCTTTATTGCGTATTTTGCACGAAGTACATGAGATTGATCTTGCGAAACATTGAACTTTACTATTCTGTTAACCTGAAGTTGCTCTGAACCGGGCTTTGTAACACCCGTTTTTACCTACTGGTTTTAATTAATTCTCACTGTATTAGGAAAGAGGATTTACTGTTTTTATGTACACTTTTATGATCTATGTTTCTAAATCAGTTCAAATAAAGTTTAATGAATTCTATGGCAGGACGGAGGCGAGGATTATGCATATCTTTCCTCACTTTATTTGCATAGCAGTTGAAAGAAAACGTAACACAACAATCATTAAACAAAAGACTACACAACCCATGAACCATTAGGGGGTAGTCTCCAAGGCAACTATAGTCCAATCATATCACAGTCCATCGTATATAATATCGTGACGTCCCTTCCTCTTTCTTCACTGCTCGTAAATTAAGTGCATTCCTTACATTCTTTGCTTAATCTGACGTTGTTGCTGTTTGTATAGCGGTTTCTTGTGCACGTTATTAGCATTATTGCCTTGGTATTGTTTCATATTCCCTGCGCAGCAAGCTCTTGCCCGAGCGCGTTCTCCCCCTCACAGTTTCTCCTGCTGTGTGCTCTGCGCGCGGTGAGATCCTGTCAGGCGCGTCTGGTCCAAGCGAGGCAGCTCCGTCGAGCGCTCCCGCTGGTCTTTACGCGCGTTTGGGAATCCGGTCACTCCTTTAGTGTCCGCTTGATTCCCGACCAACCCTCGCCTAATTTTGACACCGCTCCGCGGTGATTTCCCCACACGGCCACGTTAGTGACCAGCGCCACCTGGTGGTGGTAATTGGTATTGCGCCTCAGTCTATTCTTATAACAGCTTCGGGGAAAGCCCAGCTGTTGGAGCACCGGCAAGGGGGCTGTCTTAAAGATTTTAAGGGCATTTGTTCTCTGCTCACACCCTCTGCTATAATGTCTTCTCCAGAAGACCATTTTTACTCCTCCTACCAGGAAGTGGAGGAGGAATGGCCCCCCAACTTCTCCCTCCAGAAGTGGACCAAGCCCCCTCTCTGGCTATTTCTAGGGCGCTGGCTCCTCTTGGGGATCAGGTTGATAAGCTGGCGAAAAGCATTCCTGGGGTGTTCAGTGACCCAGATCTGGTGGTGGCGGGTCCAAGTAGCTCCCAGATGGGGAATAAAAGGGCCGTTAAGCATAACGCGGGACACTTGGAAGGATTTGATAAACTTACGGAGACCTTCCTCAAGAGTGCGCGAACGCTAAAACATGCACCCTGCCGGGGGGAGGAGGAGGGACCCGGAGAAAATTGCGACACTGTCACCACTATTGTAGACCCCGACGGCGGGTTTCCCTTAGAGGGAGAGGGTGTATCGGAGGACGATTTCTCCTCCGATGAGGATAAGGACTCGGGGCGTCCCTGACGTCCAGAGTCCCACTCCTCTCAGTCCCCGGTTGGGGACGGGGTCCAATCGGACATGTTCGAGCCTACCCAAATTTACCATCCTAGGTCGGCAGAGTGGACACCTGACGCCAAAGTGGCAGAGTATGTGGTGGGGAAAATCCATCAACCCCTTGAAAGGGAGGTCAGGAATAGGATGAGGGGAGAATGCCCCAGGCCCTCACTGAAGGGGAAGGTGGCACACACGCCTGAAATTGATGAGAAACTATGTACCTTTTTCTCCAAGTATATGAGGGATCCCAAGAAAGGAATTGATAGGTCTTGGACGTGGTAGGGCCCTTGACCCAAATTATTCAATTGACGGAGCGTTCCAAAGAGTCAGGATCCCCTTTGTCCACGGATATTGGGGCTGGTTGGGCGCACTACCCTGAACCCTAAAACACTACCCCCTCCACTACCCAAACACCACTGCACTACCCTAAACCCTAAAACACTACCCCCAGCACGACACCCTACACTACCCAAACATAACTGTACTACCCTAAACCCTAAAACACTACCACCAGCACGACTCCCTACACTACCCAAACACCACTGCACTACCCTAAAACACTACCCCAGCACGACTCCCTACACTACCCAAACACCACTTCACTACACTAAACACTAAAACACTACCCCCAGCATGACCTAAACCCAGCATGACCTCCCACACTCCACAAACACCACTGCACTATCCTAAACCCTAAAATACTACCCCCAGCACGACGCCCTACACTACCCAAACACCACTGCACTACCCTAAACCCTAAAACACTACCCCCAGCACGACTACCTACACTACCCAAACACCACTGCACTACCCTAAATCTACCCCCAGCACGACCCCCTACACTACTGCACTACCCTAAACCCTAAAACACTACCCCCAGCACGACCCCCGCCGGTGCACACGACTGGGCACCCCACCTCGTGTGCCATCTGCAGGGCCTCTGCCCTCGGATCACTGGTTTCGGTTTCTGGAGTGGCAACATAAACAGTTGCTCCCAAAGGACTAGCCTGAACACTTATGTGAATATCCCCTGCACCAGCATTCCACGGAAATTCTTTCCTAGCTCTCCCACGTCAACGAGCACGGCTCCGCTCGTGACACCGTATGACGTCATCGGAGCCATAAGAGGACCTCCTCGTCGGCGTGCTGACGTCAGTTCCACCCATTTTTTCCGTGCCACCGAGGCAAACAGGGGGACCGAGACATTTTCACATGTCTACATAGTATAATAAATATATATATATTCACTGAAAAAACCATAGGTTTCAGGCACGTTATAGTTAGAAATTAGCATTTAAAAAACCTTAGAAATTCACTGAAAAAAACCATAGGTTTCAGGGGCGTTATAGTTAGAAATTAGCATTTAAAAAACCTTAGAAATTCACTGAAAAAACCATAGGTTTCAGGGGCGTTATAGTTAGTTGGACATTTCACTCGTACAAAACCATAGAAATTCCCCCGTTATAGTTAGTTCAGCTAACTATAACTCGCGCGCCCGCAATGCACTGCTGATGACGTCACTCGTGACGTCACTCGTGACGTCACTCGTAGGACATCATCCAGTGAATGGGTGTTTTTCTGAAAATGAAATATGTTTTATATATGTATATCTCAAGGTCGATGAAAGAATAAATGGGTATATAAGTGTCTAAATGGATGATTTTTTTTTGTAAAATTGATTGTATAACTGACTAAGTGTATCTTAGTGAATACATGGGTTAGTGAGTAATGTTTAAATATGAAAATATCTATCAGTCTCTCACTTTGTGTATAAGTGGCTGCATGGGTTGGTGAGTAGCTACATGAGTGTCTATATGGGTTATTAGTTGGTTTTTTGAGTATCAGTATGAGTGTGAGTGTCTGTATGGTTCGGAGGGGGTATTACTTAGTGCATAGATGCATGAATGAGTGACTCACTGTTTGTATGTGTTGAAGACAGCATGTGTGCAGGACTGTATAGGTGGATGAGTATGTGTATGGGTGTGTTAGTGAGTGAATGACTGTCTCAATAGTGTCTTTATCAGTAACTACATATGTTTTAAATTAGTATATGTGAGTATTGGTGTTTATAAGTGAGTATATGTGAGAGTGAGAGATTGGAAGAGTTCCTGTACAAATAAGTAGGTGTTTCTATAAGTGATTGTTTAAGAGAGTAAGTATGTGTAAGTTTCTGTAGAAGTAAGTGTGGTAGTGTGTGTATAACTGTATATGCAAGTAAATGGATGTTTGATACTTTGTTTGCATGTGTGACTGTGTGTGAGTAACTCTATGGATGAGTGGCGGTGTGTAACAGGATGTATAGGTGTATGAGTACATATGATGAGTGAGTACATGTATGAGTGACTATAGGGACTGTTGGTGAATGAGTGGATGTGTGTGTAGATCTTGGAATTACTGAATAGGTGTGTTGTAACTGGTATTGGTATGTCCATTGTTTTGAAAATGTTAGTTTGTATTTTTGAGTGTGTGTATCAAAGGTTATATTGGGGTGAGAGGAGGTCTGCCACTCTATCACAAGGATGATGTCATCAGTGATGTCATCAGTGATGTCATTTGAGATGTCATCAGTGATGTCATGAGTGATGTCACTGACCATGTCATGAGTGATGTAATATGTGACGTCATCAGCAGTGCATTGCGGGAGCGCGAGTTATAGTTAGCTGAACTAACTATAACGGGGGAATTTCTATGGTTTTGTACGAGTGAAATGTCCAACTAACTATAACGCCCCTGAAACCTATGGTTTTTTCAGTGAAAATGTGTGTGTGTGTATATATATGTGTGTGTATGTATGTGTATATATATATATATATATATATATATATATATAAATAATTATTTTTGTTGAATGACATATAAGCATTCAATTTTCAAATTGAATCGTTAAGGAAGTCTGTTGTACCAGCTAGCACACTCATTGAATTTTAAATGGGAAGGATTCTTTATTGGTAACACAGTTCTCGTTAAAGTTTGGTTTTTGTTAAAAAAAATATATATATTTAGAAGCCACAAAAAAACTAGTCAAATGAAATTAAAATTGTATTGATATTTGAACTGGCTACACTGTGATACAGTTATGATTTTCTTCAAATATAATCAAAGTTTTAAATATTGTCTGTGTGCTCAGGTTGCAATTAAATTGAAAAGATGTCTTTTTTGATTTGCTATCAACTTTGGCACCGTGTGGCAAATCTTGTGTAGCATTTTGCAGTCAATTAGCTTGGTCAGCCTAGTGTGCAATACCACGCCACGTATCTTTGCTTATCCTTCAGAGGGAGCAAAGCTTTGATTTGCCAATAATTTTGGCGACCTTTGACAAATCGGCCCAACATTTTACTGGAAACTGGCTATTTGAGCTTAGGTGTGTTATTTTCCACAGATCGGTCAAGCTCAAAATTTAGGGGCGAGAGTAAATAAAATTTTTAGTATTTTCCAATTATCGTCTTATGGGAACTTCATGCTAAGCTACTACAAAAACTGACTACCTAAGGGGATTGTACCACATTTGGAATTAAGCAAGACATTTACTCAGAATAGGTCTTTTTTTATCTAATTTGGTACGTTTGTTACATATCATTGAGATAATTGCATTGCAAAAAAGGCGTAATGTTGCCTTTAGAAGGTCAGTTGTATGTATGTGACATTCTGTGATCTTACTGTTTCACATCTGAGGGTGGAGATTTGTTTTAGAAGAAGCAAACCTGAAGGTACCATAGAGCTATTGTCTGTTAAGCCTTTGCAGGATCTGCAGATCCTAACTGGTACTTGGTGATCTACATGGCTGGCAGAAACTGCAACTTTTTGTGGCAGAGCCAATTTTGCAATTATGAGGGATCTGCGAATGATTGCAGATCGTTCCCTCCATAAAATTCTACTGCGTGCTCAGCTGTTCCAAGGGTGACATCCATATCCCAAAGGAACTTGAGATAATATTCTGTTTTGGAATTGCAGATCCAGTTTGACACTAGCAGGTCTGAAAGAAAATGTGCTGTTGTACAACGCCAGAGTACGTGTGTAGTTGGTACTGACAACGGAGCGTGTGATCGAAGGGTTTTTCTTATACTGTTCCTTAATGCCCATGGCCAGGCGTCTGATGCAGAGTGCTCTTTTAACAAATGGTTTGGTGGAGAACTTAGGTGAGAGAGTCTGGATTAATGTCCAATATAGAAAGAGGCTCTCCGGACAAAGACAATCTCGCTTTTCTGATGCTGTCAAATCATACAGTGGCTTTTTCCTTCACTCTGTTATGCTTTGTAGACTACGAGAGGTGTTGGGGATGACTGGTAAATTGCTGAAAGCAGGTCGATGAGAAGGACAAGAAAGCACCATTTTTACAAAGCCTTTTATTAGGTAGTACATCAACAGCTTGGACAGTAAAACATATTGCCAGAGTTGTGAAGATTAACATTGTAATATCTATTAGTTTAACAGATTATATCGTAACAAGATGATATTGTAACAGATTATAATTTAGAAATATTAATCAGTTTATTAGATTATATTGTTACAAGTTATATCATAACAAAGAGATACTGTAACAGTATCTCGGCGTAGTTGCATCTTTATTCCCTTTGAACTGTTCCAGTGTTATAAACAGTTGGCTAAAGTCACTGTCAAAGTATACTTACATGACACGAGAAACTGTCAAAAGCAGATAATTTATTGAGTGATGTATGATGAGTTCAAAACGTGTATCCAGCCTCACGGTAAAAAATGTATCATCCAAGTGGTTTTGTCCAGCAGCATCACCGTTGCAGCTCCTTTGAGAGATTTGAAATTTACAGAGAGATCCAGCGTTTCCTTGGACCGCAGGTTTTAGGAGTAGCAGGTTGACATTTGTTTCAACAGTCTGATTACACATTTAATACAGTCTCTTGCCTTAGGATCAGAGACCTTGTGTACATAACCTTGCTAGTAATAACAGCGTAGTCAGTTTCCTGACCAATTTAAATAAATCTTTCACAAAACCAAACGCCATCATCATGGCAGTCATTATCTGATTTCCAATGATTTTCATTACTATGTCTGTTATTTGCTCCCAATATTTCCTTATGTCAGGACATTTCCAAGCCAGGTGAGAAAACAAACACATAAGAGGACCACCCACATCGTCCACAGGATGGGCTCACCTCCAAGTCAAATTTCCATGTAGATTCACTAATATAATATACTTTGAGAATTTAAAATATGTGCTTTTGGTCTAAAATGAACAGAAAACAGCTTCATCTATTTTCCGAAGTACTGCCACTGGTTATCATCTATTTCACTAGCTAGGTCCCTTTCCCGTTTTCTTCGAGCTCAGCGAATCACTTTGGTACAATATTTTATTGCCCCAAATATTTTTATTTTGTTTTCGGTTTCAGACATACAAGCATGACAGTGAGAAACCCAGACCGTAAGTGTTCAAATATAATGTAGAGTCCCTGTAAGGCACGTGACCGTGATATACACCTTTTTTGCTTTTTAACAATAAAATAGATAAAAAGTAATAACACTGTATCATCACGGAGACAGATCCAAGGTAGCATCATCAAGTCCATAATAGTCTATCCACCGTCCCCATATTCTTAGAAATTTATGCTTGCAACCCCAACACTTGTATGCAACTCTCTCCGCAGCCCTGAATAAATCCATACCTCTCCTCCATTCCGTGAGAGTTGGTGTAACGCGAGACCCCCATCTTTTGGCCGAATTGCGTTTAGCTACCACCAATCCCAAATTGCATAACAACAGTTTCATACGTGGTAAGTCTACATCTTTAGGTACTTCCAATAGGATATATTTGGGATCATCAGGGATTGGAGATTCTAGGATCACACTCAACTCTCTGTATTCGTCCCCAAAATCTCTGTATGCTTGGGCATGACCATAGAGTGTGGATGAAGTCACCTTGGTCCTTCCCACAGCGAAGGCATGCAGATGAGGGCACTCTGCCCATTTTGAAAAGAGATCGTAGTATTTCCCGTGAAGAATTATTAGTTATTTAAGGTTAGCCAAGACTTAATTGCCACTTCCCTTGGGAACATTAGCGCTGCCTCCCAATCAGTGTCGTCGAGTTTGCCCACCTTTTTCCCATGTTATCCTTAATTTCCAGAAGGCATCCGGCATGTTGTTGTTGTTGATTGCTTTGTAAGTGTATGATAGCGCTTTTTCTGATAGTTCGCTCATTAGGAGTCTGCCTTCCAAAGGGGCATATTCGGGGAGGTCTTGGGCAATATTCTCAGCCTTCCATGCATGTGCCAATTGTAAATATTTATACAGTTGGTGATCTTGGTGCTGAAAGTCCTATTGTAAGCAGGTAAGGGGCATGAGGACACCGCCCTCCAATAAGTCCCTCACCCTGGAAATACCTATACTGTCCCAGGAAGCATGCCCTTGAGTTTTGCGAGTTCTTTTAAGGCCTTGCCCAACCATAGTGGTGTTTCCCGTGTGATTTTACATTTCCAACCAGTATAGGAATTTACCTTGTCCCATGCATCTAAAGCAAGTTGAGTAGCTGGAAGGAGGTTAGATTTTCTTTCCTCGCCATAAAGGAAGTGGTGGAATGAGTGCATCTGGAACTGGGTCTGTTTTAGGGCCTAGGTAGGGTGGTTTCTGTCAGCGTACCCCCAGTCATTGATGTCGATTTAAGTGAGCTGCCCAGTAGTGGGCCCGGGAGTCAGGGAGGCCAATGCGCCATTATATGGGCCTCATTGAAGTTTACGGAGGGCTAATCTCGGCTGTCCGTCATTCCACGAGCTTTCTCGGCTCGTTCTCAATACGGGTAAATATCTCTTCTGGGAGTCTGTAATATGTGTTTTGGAAAGTATATATGAGTTTGGGCAGGTTAATCATCTGAAACATTTAAGCTTTCTCTAAAAGTGTCAGGGGGAGATCCTTCTATCGGGCCGCATCTGATTGAAAGTCACTGATAATTGTTTTAATATTATGTTGTATACTACATTCCAGGATCGACTTAGCGTAAATCCCTAGCTATCGGAAGCATTCCTCGGTAATGTTGAGCTGCTGACGGAATTCAGTCGGGTCAAAGGAGTCACCTAAGGGGAAGAGCATAGATTTATCCCAGTTTATGGTATATCCAGAGTGAGAGCGGTAGTTTTCAAACACCTGGAAGACCATCTGGACCGAGATTGTGGGATTAGTGAGATAAAGCAGAATGTCATCTGCGTATAAGGAGATTTTCTCCTCTGGAATAAGGGATCCCTCTGTTGCGAAGCCTATCACTTCTGGGTGGGCTCAAATCAGGCAGGCCAGTGGCTCCAATGTCAGGGCAAAGCGGACTGGGCAGAGTGGGCAACCCTGACAGGTTCTCCTCTTAATGGGGAAATACAGAGAGAGTAATTTATTTACTGTGACTGCGGCCATCGGTTTCGTGTACAGTAGATTAACCCATTCCCGGAACCGGGGCCCAAATCCCATCATCTGCAAGGTCTGCATCATAAAAGGTCAATGGATCGCATCAAAGGCCTTCTCTGCATCCAAGGGAAGAATAAGGTGGGTGTCAGGCCTATGCTGAACTTGTGCTATCTAGTTGTGAAGCCTGCGCAGGTTCCCTCTAGTGGAACGTTTCGGCATAAAGCCAGATTGATCGTTGTGTATCAGGGTAGTGATTACGCTTAGGAGCCGGGTGGCAAGAATGGTGGCTAGGAGCTTAGTTTCAGCATTTATAAGTGAAATAGGGTGATATGAGGTGGAAGTCTTCCTCCGGTTTGTGGATAACAATAATGATGGCCCTGCGAAGATCTAGCTGGGGGGTACAATCCTCACTTTGGTACAATATTAAGCAAATTGTTTCCAAAGCTGGAGAACCAGCGTCTTAGAAATATTATGAGTCAGGGGGTTGGAATTCCAATGGTTTGTATTGGAAAAGGGGAAATGTCACCCCTACTGCTTGTCAAAATCCATAGTATGCCAACATGTCTTGTGTAGTTGCATCTTTATCCCCTTTGAAATGTTCTAGTGTTATAAATGTGTTGTTTTCTAATAGATGTCCCATGCGTGTTAGGCCTTGCTTAAATAAGATATCTATTACATATTTGTCAAATGTTAGAAGCAAGAGCGGCTGTTTGAAATGGTTATCGCTGGAGAATGTTTGCTCATGTCCCACAGCTCTCATCATTGTCTGTTGTATTCCTCTTAGGGTGTCCATAAACGGGCTTTCCAGTATCATGTCCTTATATAGGCACAATTCGCCCTGCCCTTATATAGGCATAAAATCCCAGCCCTTATTTAGGCATTAACCGTGCACTCCAAATACAGGCATGGTCTCCGACATCCGTCCACCCTAACGTCACAACGAGTTCTTGAAGAACAGACCCTTAGGCTGCGGGAGTTTCCTAGTCCAGGACTATTGATTTCTTCAAGGACTCCTATATTATGCATGAACCATTATTCCTTAGGGGTTCATTCATGACGTCTTCCGCTGTCCGACTCACGTCAATGCTAACATTCTGAGGTAATTCTCAGGTATAAATATACCTTCCCTAGCCCCTGTAAATCAGAGGAGACCTCGACTTCAGAGGAGCCCGTTTCCCGGCCTGAGGCACTGAGAAGACGCGGTCATCCCTGCACGCAGAGAGTCCAGCTTCCAGTGATCTAACTTCCCTTGCAGGGTGTTGGAGTTCGAGTCTGGCAAAGAGATTCCTACCTCTCTCATTCTTCAGGTATGGAGCAGACTAGAACCTAGAGGGACTCTTGGCATACTAGCCATACTAGGCTTAACATACTCTTAGTATACCATAGTAAGGAATACTTCACCTACTTCATACCTCGTCCTACACCTAGGTTAGGTTAGGTACATTGGGGTAGAACTATATTAGAAACGCATCGTATGAGTACTCGCATTTTTAGTCTGTGTTATTTATGTAACGGCATATGTACTAAAAGATAATGCTCTCGCAGTATTATTTATTTCTACTGCTCACACTGTACATTATTTATCTCGCATACTGTCTTGTGATCGTAACAGCACATTTTACTTACACCAGAAACAAGACTGTTCAATAAATCCTTTATTGAAACGCCCGTCTATTTCTTTCTGTGTAACTTGGAGAAAACTAAACATGCACGACTGAGCTGAGTGAAATAGTTATCTATTGTTTCCACGACTCTGGGACACGTTCTGATTCTAAAGGGAAACACAGTGGTCATGTTTTGCGGCTGCCAGAAACTACTCCTTCTTGTTGTCAAGGAGTTTCTAGTGGCCTCTGAGCTAGCTGGCACAAGTAATTAAGTTTAATATACTCGATAGGGACATACTGACCTTAGTCCTATGTCAAACCTATAGGATATATTATTCCAATGCGCAGAGCCTATTAGGGAAATAGGAGCTACACTACATGTCCAGATTTCCCTGTAAGAGCATCAAACGTTGTCTGTATAAGTGTGGCTGGTCTGTGCAACATAGCAATAAAGCAGTATGCAGTGAACCATGTCTAGCCAGGTCTCTCTTTTGTTAGCTTAGTGGGGGTTTCCTCCTGCTGAAAGTGTAGGTAACTAAATCCAATTGTGCTGCAAAGTAGTAGTCCAGGCCACCCACAGCAATCTGGAAAGCAATGAGCGAAGCCTTTCGAAAATGACTTCAAGGGAATGGGTATATTGGTGAATACATATAAAAAATAGCCAGTTAGCATTTTGAATAGCACCATCGTGTCTGCCTTGGAAGTGCCAGATTGGTCAACCACTCTCTGCCGGAGAGTTTGTCGAGCGCTGGCTCATAGTTCTCTCTAAGCACGTTTTCCCTATTTTTGTTTATATAACTGCCTACATATTTAACTGAATCTCCCCCCCATATAATAGGAATGCTGTTATTGGTTCTTTAGTATTGTTTGTACGTAGGCATATGTCAGGTTTTTCCTCATTGATTTTCATGTTAGAAAAGTCTCATTATCTCACTAACTCTTTGATTACGAGTTAATAGGTGTTACCTAGTTGCTATATTAATAGTAAGTTATTTGCATATTGCAATATCAAAAAATATTTTGGTATGAACAATTTGAAGAAAAGTCTATACAACTGAATCAAATTCCTTCTCTGTATCAAGTAACACAGTCGATCTCTGGTGTGATGCCAAATGGTGGAAGCAGTTCTAAGTACTGTGGGAAGTAGCTCTATCTGGCACAAATCCAGACTGCTCTGGTGGAACCAGTTTGTGCATGGGGCGCTAGCCTGTATGCACCCACATGGGCTATAATTTTAATGTGTAGATTTGATAAGGATACAAGACTATAGGATTGTCATGTTTTAGCATTTTCCCCAGGGTTCAAGTTTGCTGTAATCAATCTCACTCTTTTTTTGGCGTGGAAGGCAGCCAGGACTGATGGATTCATTTTACTTTCAGTAACTGTGGTTCTAAGTGCCTTATTTAGAGTTTGGCTACGAGAACTTTGTCACAAACGTGACTGATATCCCGTCCACCTTATGGCAAGCACATTAGTATATAAGGCTCTTGTAATAAGGTGGGTGGGATATTGCCAAGCTCCAAATCAAGCCCTACATCTTCTTTGTTCTTTATAGAAAACAGCTCTTAGGCTATAAGTGCCAGGTGCTTTTCCTTTAGGAAGTCTGTAATAGCTGCTGTTATTTATTCCAGGCTTATTGATTCAAGTAAAGGTTACCTAAGGTCATTCTCCACACATGCCAGAACTATTCCATGCTGGTATTTCTTTATGTGATCTGAGTCATGTACTCTGACTGATGTTTTCAAGTTTGTATAATAGTTAAGAAATTCTTGTGAAATCGCACCATTAAATTCACTGTTTTGCCATCCTCTGAAGATAAGGGCATAACTTTGGTTTTGTAGTGTGTTGTCCAAGTAGTCCTGCTAGTGTGCAGCTGGGCCTCTCTACCTCGCCATATCTGCAGGCTACAGCATATTTTCCCAAATATTTAATTTCTCTATCTGCCCTTCCCTGACTGCATCTCCCATACTTTGATTTATGCGATTGTGCTTTCTATATTTCAGTATGCTAATACTTTTTCCAAAAGGAACCGTATGTTTTATAAATAAAGCTTGAATTCAGTGGCATTGCAAGCACGGGACCCACGTCTGAGCATACCTTTCCCACTTAGGGCGGCAAATGCAAAAAGAACAGATGATGCACAGAATGTTGAACAAATGAAACATTCAACCCCAGTCGCAGATCTGGGTTAAATCCATGATTTTTTGTTCGCCATGGATAGCAGGTTCATGACTGATTTGCTTATGGCTGGGTCCAAACTGGGGTGGCCTGGTATGTGAAAGAAAAAAGAAAACGATGGATTTAACCCAGATCTGTGACTTGGGTTGAATGTTTGACAATGTTCAACATTTCGTCCATCATCTTTTTGTGTTGCTGTAGTCGCTCTAAGTGGGAAGGGTATGCCCAGACATGAGTCCCATGCTCACTATGCCACTGGATTCAAACTAGCCTGCCTGATGAGGGTTGATGCCCCAAAACTGGTCCCAAGATACTTGTTTTCCGGTCCAGGAATGACCTGGCAGTTCGGGCTGTACTGTTCCCATGGGGAGTAGGATCAAGACTGATTTGCAAATGGCTGGGTCCAAACTGGGGTGGCATGGTGAGCCCAAAAACGATGGATTTAACCTAGATCTGTGACTGGGGGTGAATGTTTGACAATGTTCAGCATTCCACCCATCATCCTTTTGTGTTCCTATTGTAGTGTAGATAAACACTAAGAGCTTGTTGTCAGTCCTAATAACAAATGGCATTCCCAAAGAAAAAACTTGAAATGTCTGATCACCCGCTAGCCGCCTAGGCTGCCTCTCTTAAAAACTGAAGAATGGTTTTCAGACCTTTTAAATGAATGGTAAGCAAACTCAGCAATTTGCTCTTTCCCATCTGCTCATTAGTTGTGTGAGGGTGGCACTCAGTCTCTTGTTACTCGCATCGGTGGGCAGCATGGCTAATTTATTATGGTCGAATTTACCCAAAAACTGGGCCTTTACGATATCCAATTTAACTTGTTCAAATGCAGATTGGCAATTTACGTTCCATAAAAAGGTGCATGTTTCTTTAAGAGGAAAAACATAGGTTCTACGAAGCTGCAAGAGTTTTGACAAATCTGGAATAGAACTCAGCAGGTCCCAGAAAGTTCTTCTTTGTTAGACAGGGAAGGAGCCTTTAGGTTAGTTTCCACTAAATCCATTTTGTATCTAGTTTGTGTTTGGATTTCCCATAGGAATTGCGAGAGACGGTCTATAGGAAGGTGTAGTTGTAAATCGTAGCAATGTCAGGCTCTTGACCAGGTGCTGTTCTGGGATGATGGTTCTGCTGTCCCCACACAGCTGTTGATGCCAATGTTGAAATCCTAAGTTCAGTCCCATGAATGAGATTCAGGAGTTTTATTCAGCCATCACCAGGCTAGTTAGAGGTACAGTTTCAAGACCGTTGACAACTCAGTGGATGGAATGTTCTATGATTATAGTAACAAAGTGGGCATGGGGAGATGTAAAATACCACTATCATGTATAGCTGGAAATAAACTGGGATATAACGCCCTCCCTTCACCTATGCTAAACTTGGGGGTCACTGTTCACCAATGATTGGGCACCCCCACACCGCCCACTTCTGATGGATAACACAAATTTGCAGCACAATTGTAATTTAACAGTGCTGACGCAGAAATGTGATGCTAGAGAAGGGCGTGAATGATAAACTACTGCTGCTCTGGGGTTCATGTCATTAGTGACCAAGAAGTGCTAGGATGAGTGGCAGGGGAATTTGGAACATGTGTATTGGTGTATTACTAAATGGAAGCAGTCCATGGCCAGCAGTGAATAGGAAGGGTATGTTATTGGTCAGGGCAGATCAAATGGGATGGTAAGAGGTAGAAGAGACCGTGGCATGGTGAATAGAAATATGGTAGTGGATAAACATGGACGAAGCAAAGTCAGAAATCTTGGAGCAAAAGCAGTGGTGTCACTGAGCAGGGAGAATTTGTCATCATGGATAGTGGCAGGGACAGGTCAGGCTGTGGAATGGGTAATTGAGAGGGAGTTCATTTGAGGGTATTCCTATGTTGTCAGCTACAGTATGCAGATTTAATAAGCTGAGGTCAGACGTTGAGAGGGCTAATAATTAACATCAAATGGGAGGTGTTAAAAAAGGACACAAACTGGTTTATGATTGTTCCCAAACCTCAGCCTTGCAAATGTACTTCTCTCCAAGCTTATTTCGTGTTCTATTAGTTATAAGTGAAGTATTTATTAAACCGAATGAGCTGGAAAAGGGCCAATATCAAATGGCTGCATTATTTTGATTTGTCCAAATCCACGTGATGTGATGGACCGACAGGTGAATATAGTTCAGTCTAGCCTACGCAAACAAAAACACACACACATCAAACCCCAATCCATACATTTGTTTTGAAATATTTGGAGGGAAAAGAGGCTTTTGCAACTCGAAAAAATACAGATAGCATCCATTCTTTTGATAACAATATATAAAAGTAAAAACAACTTCAATATTGTAGTAATGATGGTAAGGCAACTTGGTTTAGGCTGTAGTTGTGTGTATGTTTAGATTACTGAGAAAAGAATTATACTACACTGTACTGTCTGGTATATTGGCAACCTGGGTATTAGTAAACTGTGCTTGAACAACAAGATAAACAACACTCCTTTAATTAAAAATACATGGCTTAAATCGGTGGACATTACTGATGTCACCACCTCTTCCTTGATTTTCAGAAACCCAATCCTTGAATGTCTCATCATTAAACTATCTGCTGAAACGAAAAAACTGATTTTGCCAATATGATTGAAAAAATACCACTGGATCACCCTATTTATTGCTTCAGGAATAAGTAATGGCCTTCATTCAGCACCACCCAACACGATCTGAATGTTATTGTTGGGCACAATTTTATACACTGTCCCATGCTTGAACTTAGCAAAGTTACGACCTCTTTCTGGCCCTCTATTTCCAAAGGCTTCCTTTTGAGCAATGGAGTAAGTATGTGCTCCACGCTTGGACCGTTGTTATGAGCAAGTGTCACTTTGCATTCCCCTGCTCGGCTGCTGAGTCCCTCTTCGTGGTGCCCAAATGAAATAAATCAATAGAAAGCTTTTAATTCACTTTCGTGGCGTGTGCTGTTGTTTGGAATTCATAAGATGTCAATTCTTGATTGTAAAATTAAATGCAGCCTTCTTAGTTAGTTGCCTTACACGGCTTCTTTTGATTTTGCTACGGCTTTACTTTCAAATCACATATAGCATAAAGCTCTGTCATACGCAGGTAAATGTTACAGTGGATAATTTGTTTAGACTTATTTGAAGATCCTTTTGATTTTTCACCATCAGTGGATGAAGTGGTTTCAAAAGGTTAAGGTACATTGATTTTTAAATGAACTGTGGTACTAGTGTTAAATTAGCATACTCTAGATGCACCCAGTAAAACAATTGAAGGACTTAGCAAACATTTTTAACCACATGAGGGCGACCGATTTTGTTACAGGGGGCCGATATTGTCGGCCCCCGGTGACAAGAACGGCCCCCCAGGGGCCCAAAACCGGCCCCTCGCCCTGGCGGCCCACCGGGGAAACGCCCGATGCCCGCTACGGCCAGTCCCGCCCTGCATGAGGTGATCTAGACAAGCGCTCATTGCTTTTTCTGGCAACCATCAGAGGAGTGAAATTTAAAATAACACTAAAAATCTTTTAACTTAACACCCCTTCAGAGCAGAGCAGTGCTTTGCGTCTGTTGCTGCATCAGTACAAAACAACAAACCTGCTTTCATTCCAGCAATATAATACACATGTGAAATGTAGCACCGTGACATAAAAACAATTTTAAGTGATGACGTTGTTTTGCTGATTTCTATGAAGCACACAAGTGTTTGTAATCTCTGGTTTTCACCTTTGAAGGTTGGATTTATTACTTGCAAATAGCGAAACAATTATGCTAAAGTCTGGCTTCGTGACATAGCTGGCTGCCATGCTAGTCATGGCAGCTGGTTAAAGTTGATTAGAAGGCCAGCTTGGACCTCTAATTCGTTTCAGACAAGACAAATACTGTATGCCTGGCCAGACCACTGTTGTACAGTTTCATCTTATTTAATGTAGCTGAGTGTATCCAAACTATGAAGTATAAAGTGGAACTTGGAGGCCATTTCACAGATAGCAGCTGTCGAGTTACTCAAAAGGGCATCTCTTTATTTTACTTCTATGCCTATGAGATAAAAATAATTGTTTGGATAGGAAGTTGGGCTCGCAATATGGTATATGTAATTTCCAATGAGTACTAGCCACTCCACTCAGGGGTTCTTGTATTCAGTATGATCAAGTTTTGGAAGAGCGAAAATATGGTTTTGTTTCCAAATCTCCGACATCTCTCAGCTACTTTAAAAGTAGTGGTCGATGAGTTGTTTCTCACTAGTAGAATACTCCACAACCTCATGTTTGGAAGACTATGTGAAGTTTAAGGTGGGGGTGGTGGGGGGGAGGGGGTGGGGGTGTATGTATGTGTGTATGTATATATATATATTATCTACTGGCGGTCGCCAGTAGATAGTTATAGTTAGGACCTATTTTCCATAGGAAATCCGCAACATTCTATTTGAAATAACGTTGGCGCCGGTTGACGAATCTTCGCGAAATTTTCCAACTTGTTGGGGCGCTCCGGTCCGCTCCTATCCTGAAAGTCTCGGGTGATTCGTCAGCGGGGGCTGAGAAAAAAGGGGGGTCCCAAAACGTGTTTTCCCCATTCATTTTTCCATAGGAACCGTTCATCGCGGCTACAGCCTCGAACTGCTGAACGGAATTACACCAAATTTGGCAAAGAGGTAGCCCTTGGTTCAGACTCATGCCTTTTGCTTAAATGGTGTAAATCCGTTCAGTAGTTCCTGAGAAAATCAGAAGTAAAATCACATATATATCTATGGCCGCGTCGGATCCGCGCACCCTGAGCGCACCCTGCGCGCACCGTCCCGATCACGAGCTGCATGCTAATTGGCTGTCAACACTCCAAATCAGGAAGTGTTGGCAGCCATTTTGTCCCTCGGTAGAACCGAGGCAGAAGAAACAAGTGCGCAAAACGCACAAAGGGGGCAGGGTAGAAACACCCTGACCCCCTAGGTGTGCTCAGGGGGTCCCACAAGGACCCCCTGGGCAGAAAAAAGCATTTATTTTTTATTTTTAAATCGGCGGGATGCGCTTCGATGCTATTTTGCCCCCTGGTGGCCCAAGTCCCGGGGGCATGCGGGGGGTGGGTTTATATTTTATGTGGGGGGCCTCTAAGGCCCCCCAAGCCCTGGGGATCGCCACCCCCCGGGGCTTTAAAAATAAATGGTGCAGGAGGGCTCTCGGCCCTCCCGCAGCCCCGGGGACCGCCACCCCCCGGGGCTTCTTTTTTTAAAATTATTAGTTGTGTGGGGGCTCCAGCCTCCCACAAGCTCCCGGGACCGCCACCTCCCCGGGGCACTAAATCTTTAAATATGGGGGTCCGTTACGGACCCCGAGCCCCGGGGACCACCACCTCCCGGGGCTTTGCCAATGTTGGGAGGGGGCCGCGCGGCCCTCCTCCTGGAGCCTGTGGTGGCCCTGGGGACCGCCACCCCCAGGGCCGGCTCCTGCAGTGTCCCGGGGTGCCTACCCCGGGACACTGTAGTTTGCTATGACAGGACGGGAGCCTTGCGGCTCCCGTCCTGTCATAGCAAACTGCTTTGGATTTTGGAAGGGGGAGCAGGGAAACCTGCTCTCTTCCAAAATTCAAAGCAAATTGCTTTTCCACACAGGGAGCTGCATGTTAGCAGCTCCCCATGTGGAAAAGCAATGCCGGCTCCCGCAGGACGCGGGGAGCCGGCGGGACCGTGGGGGGATTGGGGACCCCCCACGGTCACCAACGGAGAGGGCCGGCCCCGGGGGATGGGGTCACCGGGGCCAGTAGAGGCCTCAGGAGGGGGGCCTCGCAGCCCCCCTCCATAAAAAAGAAAATCTGGCCATGCCCCGGGGTACATTAAAAAAAGGGGTCAGGCCCTGGGGGATGGGGTCCCCAGGGCCCAAAAAAAGTAAAAAGAAGGGGGGCCACACAGCCCCCCTTCCAAAAATCAAAAAAAACACGCGATCGTGCCGAGGCCCCGCCCCCTCCCAGCAACACTCTGCAAACGGGCCCTGTGGTGCGTTTTAAGTTGGGAAATGAATTCCCCTTCAAGACTGGGGGTCCCTGGGGGCCGACTTGCCCACCAGGTACCTCCAGTAAGCGCCACAGGGCTGGGTTGCAGAGAGGTGGTCCAGGCCACGCCCCTTTTCACACCTCTCTGCAACTCAGCTCTGTGGCGCTTTTTGGAGGTACATGGTGGGCTACTTGGACTCCAGGGACCCTCAGGATTCAAGGGGAGTTAATCCCCCAACTTAAAACGCGCCACGGGGCGCGTTTGCACAGTGGTGAAGGGAGGGGGCGGGCTTCAGGTGACATGTGTGCAAACAGGCCCCGTGGCGTGTTTTAGGTTGAGGAATTAATTCCTCTTCAATCCTGAGGGTCTCTGGGGGCCAACTAGCCCACCAGGTACCTCCAGTAAGCGCCACGTAGCTGCGTTGCAGAGTGTTGTAAAAAGGGGCGTGGCCTCTGAACACCCCTCTGCAACGCAGCTCTCTGGCGCATACTGGAGGTACCTGGTGGGCTAGTTGGCCCCTAGGGACCCTCGGATTTGAGGAGGAATTAATTCTCCAACTTAAAACGCGCCACAGGGCGTGTTTGCAGACATGTCACCTCTGGCCCCACCCCCTTCCTTCACCATTGTGCAAATATTCCTCTAAAATCAGCCGAACTACGAATTCCGATTTACTCACCTGTTATCAGGAGAGACCTCAGTGCTGCATCTTTTAGCCCAGCACTGACCCTGAAAAGTAATTCTAACCGTACTTACCAGTAACTTGTATTTCCTTCCATAGGAATCCATTGTCTGGTTTTCAGCAGAAAAGTTTCAAAGTGTCGATTTTCACAAACTACAAATATTCCTTAAAAATCGCCTGTATGACTTAAACGCATACTTTCAACTGTTTACAGGAGATGCACCAGTGCTGGATCCAGGATCCACCACTGAGTAAGAAAAAGTAACGATAACACTACTTACCTGCTAAGTGATTTTCCTCCCATAGGATAACATTGGTGATTCTATGTGAAAAAGTTTGTCTCAACTTTTAAAATACAATAACATTCCTTAAAAATCACTACTGTAAGCAAAACGCTTTTACTCAACTGTTTACAGGAGATGTCGCAGGACTGAATCTAGGATCCAGTCCTGTGGTTAGAAAAGTAATCCATAAAGTAACTAATTGCATTTAACTAGAAATTCACATTGAGCTCAATGTTGCATTGTGTTTGAAATTGTGTTGCCCATTACAACAACTGTAACTACTGTACTTAAAAGTCTAATGCCTATTTGCAAAGTATTTAAACTAAAGTAATTCATTCTGAGAAAGTATATTTTGTAATGTAATGTATAATGTAATTACAATGTAATTTAAAAAATAAAATATCTAAAAATAAATAGATTAAAAAAATGTAGTAAATCAGTATCAAAAAAATAAATATAACAATTAATACATTTAAAAATTGTCATTTACAAAACCTTTGAAATTCACTGAAAAAACCATAGGTTTTAGGGACAGTTATAGTTAGTTGGACATTGCACTCGTACAAAACCCGTGAAATTCCCCATAACTCGCGCCCCCGCAATGCACTGCTGATGACGTCACATATTACATCACTCATGACATGGTCAGTGACATCACTGACATCACTGATGACATCTCAAATGACATCACTGATGACATCATCCACGTGATAATCTGATGCACCTCCTCACACCCTAATATAACCTTTGATACACCCACTCTAAATTACAGACTGCCATTCTCAAAACCATAGACACTCCAACACCAATAACTACATACACACTCACTGATTCTTAGGTCTACACACACATCCACTCACTCACCCGTACAGTCACTCATACTTACGGTCACTCAGTACAGGACTATCATATGCACTCATACACCTATATAGACACTCGCACACCACCACTCATCCATAGAGGTACTCACACACCTAGTCAGTCATGCAAATAATTAATCACACTGCCATTTACTCACCTATACAGTTATACACACACCAGCTCACTTACTCATACAAATACTAGCACATTCTTACGCTCTTATACAATCACTGATACAAGTACACACTCATCCATACAGCCACTCTCACAATCACACACTCTCACTTATAGCCATTTATATACTCCAACACACATATTATACTGCCTTTCACATATGTAGTTACTCACACTTGTACCACTGAGATATACATTCACTCACTAACACACCCATAGACACCCTCACCCACCCATACAGTCCATCACAGATGCACTCTTGAAACCATGCACCCAGTGAATCACCCACTCACACATCTATGCACAGAGTCACACACACCCCACCCACACAAACACTCAGGCACCCATACAGATACTCACACAACCAATCAATAACCCATGTAGACACTCATGTAGCTATTCACAAACCCATGCAGCCGCTTACACACCAACAGACAGACGGATACAGACATTCACACAGTTTAGTCACTAACCCATGCATTCAGTAAGACACGTTTAATCACTCACTTAGTCAGTCACGCACCTATTAAATCATCCATTCAGACATTTATACACCCACTCATTCTTCAATACGCCTTTCCCTATATATATTAAACATATTTAAACTTTACAGAAACAGTCACTGGATGATGTCATCAGTGATGTCACTGACCATGTCATGAGTGATGTAATATGTGACGTCATCAGCAGTGCATTGCGGGCGCGAGTTATAGTTAGCTGAACTAACTATAACGGGGGAATTTCACGGGTTTTGTACGAGTGCAATGTCCAACTAACTATAACTGTCCCTAAAACCTATGGTTTTTTCAGTGAATATATATATATATATATATATATATATATATATATATAAAATCTTATAACCTGGCATCAAGACATCTAGACCTTTTCCTCCTGTTTTGTGTGGAGATATTCAATCAGTGGCAGGGTTGAAGTCTGATGGAGATTATTAGCTGATAGTTCAACTTTTCCTTAACTTTTTAAAATGTTTCCAGCACAGATGTTACCAGTTTAAACAGAAGTGTTTTTTATTGCTTTATTTATCTAATTAACAGCATTAAAATTAATATCAGTCTTATTTTTATTTCCTAGTTTCACAGTGCCCTGAAGGGTTGTTATTCTCTTGATTATTTGGAGGCAAGGAGAACCATCGCTGGGGGGAGTACATCTTCGGGTGAGATGGCCTCCTTGAAACGGAGTCGTTCACAAGCATGGCCAGAGGAGTCTGGTGACCGGGAGCATGGACTCTACAGCTTGCACCGAATGTTTGACATTGTAGGCACTCATTTAACGCATCGAGATGTGAGAGTGTTGTCTTTCCTTTTTGTTGATGTAATTGATGACTATGAGCGAGGAATGATCCGCAGTGGCCGGGACTTTCTGCTGGCACTAGAAAGGCAGGGCCGCTGCGATGAGACCAACTTTCGGCAGGTGCTTCAGTTGCTGAGGATTATTACCCGCCATGACTTATTACCCTATGTCACGTTGAAAAAGAGACAAGCTGGTAAGTGATTCATTCCTCTTTTCTTCTGATTCATTGCAAAGATAAAGAACTAAATAAACCTTTTTATATGATTGAGAAGTGAATGAAGTGTGGGCCTATTGGTTATTAAGAAGGCCAAAATATCAAGTGATTGTGCAGTTTTCATTTTGTTTGTTTGCATTAGAGATCAGTGCAATCACCTAAATATAATCTAATAGTTCTTAAGATCACAAAATTGTCATCAACTGAAGACATATTATGCCAATTGTTCAGATGACTAAGGCGTCCGTCCCTGTTCCCCTTTTTAATGCGAAGTTGTATAAAATTTACAAGGTCAGCAGAACTGGATAGGAAAATAGCATCTTGAGTGTTTGAAAAGATTGGCTAAAGGAGTCAGTGTGGCTAGTGTAGCTGAGCTGCAAATAATGGAGGACCTTTGCTTGAGATTTGGAGTGCTTGTCTTGGAAGTCAGAACTGCTACTAACAGATGCTGAAAGTGTTCAGGTGCCAGGCTAACAAAATTGTACCACTGTTAAACTCCCATCTATATAATGCAATTTGTGCAATTTCGAAAGAAATTTCCCTTGCAATGGTTAATTCATATATGTAATGATCATGAAGCCAAAAACTTTATTAAAATAAGACTTCACTGAAGGAAAAATTGTGTTAACAACGAAGTCGAACTTCAAATTAAAGCAACATGCCTGGTGTTGCTTGCAACAAAAGAACTACTAACTTTGAAAAATTAAATGTTTGTTTGTGTACACAAGAAAACATACATGTTACATGATCATTTTTAGTCTAATTGCCATTCAGCAGATTTCGCTTGGAAATGAAACAGAAAATGTAATTTTTCTGGCAGTGATTTCTCTACATATTGTTTTTGCATGACGGTTTTTATACTAAAATAATATTCAAACCAGTGTAACTTTCCTTCTTTATCGAGGGCTCTTCATGGATAGTCAAGAGCTATCAGTGATAGTGACCATCTGGATGTTCCTTGAGTTTTTAAGAAAAGATAGTATCACTTCTGGAAAGCTTTTACTATGTGTTCTGCCACAAGCTACTTTAACTTTAATCTGTTTTTTATTGAACAATGGAGCTGTATAATTAAGAAAACTCTATAAGTGGATCCTTGCGTCTCTTTTAATGGTATAGCTCGCAGTGCAAAGGGAAATGGGCCTAGATAGCAGCCTGACGAGGTTCAAAATAAAAACACCCCAGATGTTTAAGCTGTTGCGTCTTCACTATATCACAGTGATCTGCACTGACTTTTTATTGCTCCTGTAAACAGGATCTTGGATGACTGTTATCTGCCCTCATTACCTTTTTATGCGAAGGGCTATTTTTTTTTTTAATACTTTTTTTTTTCTACTGTTATTTGTGCTGACATTTAACTGGAGATTTTGCAGGTTTCCTTCACTTTTACTCTTTCGCTGTACAGTGCCCAGATATTACTTCTTGTGAATTGCTCAGGTATTACCTTTTTGAAATGCCTCACCTATGGCTGAAAAAATCGTTCAGTGATCCTTATGCCTTTGAGGTTTGCCATATCTCACCCATTACTGATGTGTTCATATTGTGCGAAAGCCTGTCAGGAGGAGACTGACTGACCATTCTGAGGGTGGGGGAGTTCTCCTAAAGTGATGTTTGGAAAATACCAGAAAATGTACCAAATCTTGGCCGAGTCTGTAAGAGCAGTGCATGGGATGGGATGATGCCTCTCTTCACCACAGTGGATGCTATTTCATGTAAGGACTTATCAGGACAGGGCACATTTAGTCACAATTGCAAGTGAACGTTTTCTTTTCTAAATGTAAATTGAACCTTTAGTTTTGGTGGATGCTGTCTGTTTTTCCCTTCAAGATGGTGTGGCAAGTGCCATTGCCAGACTTTGCCTAATCATTTAATTCTGTTAGGCCTCTCCCAATGTGGAACCCTCGTTTTATTTATTTATTTTAGTTTTGCACAACCGTATGCCACCGGCTACTAGTCACATTAAACTGATGACCAAGGAGGCAATTCTTAAGGTTGGTGTCTCCATGTTGAAACCCGTGAATGTCTGTGATGCAGGTTTGGTAGAGTATGGAGTTATCGTTCTAGAGTCCTCAAATTCAGTTTGACAATGTTATATTGTGTATTCTACAGGCAATTGTTTTACAGAAAACATATGAACTGGAGGTATCTATTACAATTTGAGTGTTTGCTGATATAAGCTTGTATGTTTCAGCCCATAAAGAGCACTGTGAGTGGGTGCGTCCTCCATTACTTGCCATCTCTTGCCACATCCCTAGGATGTTTATCTGCTTGATCACCACATGGTATACACTGCATGCTTTGTTGTCAAAGAGTACACAATTATTGTGATCTCTAGGGCCAAACTTTCATTTGAGCAGGGTTTAAAATATGTTTGGCTGGACTAGATGCAAAATCTCTGGAGGAAAGGAAGGTGGACATACCAGTATGTTGTAGAAAAAATGACTAATGTTTAGAGCATGCAGATCTCTGATGTGTGCATGATACTTCTTCCCTCCAAATTATTAACTCTGTTCTGCTCCCTTGATCTGTCACCAGGGGATAATAATGTGTGTGGTAGATGTGTGTGGATGGACTAAGAACTAATTAAGACAAGGAGCTACTACTTTTTATAACAGATCAAGGTATCTTTACTCATCTGAAGACCTTAATCTTTTCGACACCAATCAGATTTTGCCCATCCTCTGAAGTGCTTTGCATTCTGGCTGTCTGTCACAATTCATTGGTCGTTTTAAGGTCTCAGCTAGACAGCGCATGCACTGTCTCAAAGACATGCGTTTAATCTGAGGACTTCAGTCCACCCACAGGCTTCCCATTTACTTGCTCCATAGTCAGTCTCCTATTCTTTGTCACCATTTGTCCCTGGCATACATGGTCATGCCTCTCTTCTTGTGTTTAGCCCTCCCCCAGAGCATGGATCAAGTACTTTAAACATCCACTGCTCCTGATTTTACAACCATTTTAGGACTTTTTTTTTCTTCTTTTCAGCACTCTACACAGTGCTTGTGCTTTTACCAGCTCCACCTTCTCCCACCCGCATGCCCCTTCCACAGATCACCCCCTCTCCATCACTGCTTTTCTCTTCGTTGCTGCTTTCTGTTTCCCCACCTCCTTCCTCCCGTATTTGCTTTCCTCCTCGCACCTCTGTGCTTGCCCCGTCCACAAATCTCCCCCTACCTAGTTACTGCTTTAATCTCCTATTGTAGTCTGTTTTGTTCTAATGAGTGGTGGTGTTCTGCCTTTTAATGTCCCATTAGTGAATAGCTGGTGTGCTGATTGGCGAATGTGTGCCTGAATGCTATTACTTGGCACATGTGTACTCTGTTTATTTTCTGTGCGTGTGGGTACTAGGTGTGTATTTCCACCATATGTGGAGGTTCGGCAATGGTGTTTATAGCTGGAAAATCAGACCTCAAGTGAATAAGGTATGCGTTATCACGGGGCATGTCAGAGCTTCTAAAGTACCTGTGTCTTCTGCTGTAATTGCTTAGCCACGTTTCTCCTCTGCGACATGATTAAAGTGTTCAAGTCTCACTTTGTTGCTTCTCATTTCATAGGGTGGGACTCTATTTCTTCAAATTTCTCGCTTTGGGACACTTTCTTACTTTTTCTTTATTCACCGGCGAAGAGTTTCCGTGCACCATTGTTCCTTAACTTGAATTGTCTTCAAAGGAGCCAAGCTGAGGCTCTCATCAGGGTCTGCCTGTTCCTAGGTGTACATGGCACAAATAGTCTTTTTTAAATGTGGTTGCCGATGCAATGTGTTTCCTCATGTTCACTACTGTAAACCAGCCTAACACACTGATTCTTAAATAGTGCCAACACCACCAAGGGTAGTACAGCGCTTTATATTAGCACCAGTTACTTTTTTTGTGCAGTTTTATATAGTCCAACTTAGGTATTGGAGTGTTTTACATTAGCACCAGTGTCTTTACACAAGGACACATTCATGTTTGTAGGCGCGGGGAGATTAAGTGATTTGTCCAGAATCAAGGATGTTAAGCCGACACTGAAACCCAAACCTGGCTTCCCAGCTCCATAGTCTGCATCTGTGACCCTGGCACCACATCCTCTCCCTAGAGAACGCCACATTGTCTCCCCAGCCCTGGCCTCGGTTCCACATTTCATTTTGTGATTATGGCCAAATCATTTAATCCCCTCATGGCAGCCCACATTTGCTGTTGGTTGCCTGTCCACCTCCCTCCTGTCACTGCATGCCCACACTGAGCTCCCGTTGCACAGATCCCCTCTTCCCCTAGATCCCCTCCTCTGCTGACTCTGCTTTTGACTTTTTTGTTCAGTTTTATGTAGCGCCAACACCACCCAAAGGTATTGGAGCTCTTTACAGGAGCACCAGTTACTTTACACAAGGACACATTTATTTTTGTAGGCATGATGAGATTAAGTGATTTGTCCAAAATCAAGGATGTTAAGCCGACGCCAGAACTTGACCCTTGTTTCCCAGCTCCATAGTCGGTAGCCCGGGCCCTTACCCCACATCTTCTCCCTAAAGGACGCCATATCTCCATAGCCTCTGACCCAGTTCCATATTTTATGATTATTGATAAATCACTTAATCTCCCTGTTTCTCAACACAACAAGCATTGGCAATGGTAGTAGGTTTCACTTGTGCGAAATCAATTGCTTTTAGGACTCGCTAGACAGCGCATGCGCTGCTCGGGTAGACAGCACATGCGCTAACTCGAAGAGACGCATTGCTATCTGTGGGCTTACAGGCTTCCCATTTTTTCCCATTGGTAAATTTCAACGCTGCTCCTATTTTCTTTGATGCCATGTGTCATGGCCTGCTGGCGCCATGCCCTCATCTTGTTTGGCCCTCCTATAGCGCATAGACCAAGTACATGTCTCCTTATACTGCTCCTGGTTTGCGCAGCTATTTTCTGTCCGTCTCCCTTATACATACATACCTCTAAAGCGCATGCATGTGTACATAAACCAATGCATTTCTTAAAGTTGTTAAAACGCGAAGAGCACTTGTTTATTTTTTTTTGCTCGATACGATGGTTTGGAGCGTCTGCTCCGCCCTCTGTCTTGCCATAACACAAGCCGATGGTATTGGGGCGCTTTAAGTGCTCACCAGATACATTCCACAATTACACATTCATTTTGTCGCTGATCCTGCTTTAATTAAAGTATTTTCCCCCCTTCATTGTTGCCTCCTCCCGCCCTCTCCCATTGTTGCTTGCCCATCTCCCCATCCCCTCCTGCTTCCCTGCTTGACCCTTCCCTCCACTATATATTTTATTTGTTTTGTACGATCCAATGGTATTGGAGCGCTCTTTCCTTCTTCCGTCTTGCCATAGTCTCCCTTGCACACACAAACACATACCACTAAAATGCATGCACTTGTACATAAATAAATGTGTTTCTTTAAAAGTTGTTAAACATGAATAGTACTATTTTATTTTTTTGCACAATTCGATGGCACTGGAGCACTGTTTCCGTCCTCTCTTGCTATAGCACGAACACTAGCCAATGGTATTGAAGTGCTTTAAGTGCTCACCAGTTACATTCCACAATGACACATTCATTTTTGGTGCTGATCCTGCTTCAATTAAGGTATTTTTCTCCCCCTTCATTGTTTCCTCATGCCCTCTCCGGTTGTTTCTTGCCCACCCCCACATCCCCTCCTGCTTGACCTATCTCCCTACTACCTCCCTCGTCGCTGCTGCTTTTTTTTTTTTTTTTTTTTTTTGTACGATCTGATGGTATTGGATCGCTTGTTCCGTCCTCTATCTTGCCATAGTGCTCACCAGTTACATTACACAATGACACATTAATTGTTGTGCGCATGGGGAAGTGTAATTCGCCCAGAATCCCAAACTGTTCAGCCGACCCAGAGATTCGAACCTAGTTCCCCCTGTCAGCATCTCTGGCCATTATGCCACATCCTCACTTCACTTCAAAGCTCCTCAACAGTTTCTCCCCATCACTTCCACATTTGTTCAGCAAGACCCCGTCAACTCTAAACAAGCATTGGCAAAGCCAATAGATCTCTGCAATGACTGAGCTATTGGTCTTGTCAATGTGAATATGTTTTAGCTATGTTGTCTAGCATCACATCTGCTGTTAAGCATCCCTAACAAGGAAACATTTCAGAAATTCTGAATCAAGGCTACTCTTGAAAATGATTGCTTATCCCTGTTCATCTTTCTGCTTGGTTAATTTTTTTTTTTTTTAAACAGCAGGTTTGTATACTTGATAAACCAACTGCACCATACTAGTTTTAGGATGCCACATTAGGCCATTTTTAGAAGGCCATAAAAAAGATATCAAAAGACACACAATTGATGGACGGAATGCAGAACAAATCAAAACATTCACCCCCAGTCAAGAGATCTGGGTTAAATCCATCATTCTTTTGCTCACCATGCCACCCCAGTTTAGACCTGGCCATATGCAAATCAGTCTTGACCCTGTGCCTCATGGGAACAGTCCAGCCCGAACTGCCAAGCCAGGTCCTCCCTGGACCGGAAACAAGCATCCTAGGACCAGTTTCGGGGTTTCACCCCTCTTCAGCCAGGATAGCTTGATTCCAGTGGCACAGTGAGCCCAGGACCCACGTCTGGGCATACCTGGCGCACTTAGGGCGAGAAAGCAAAAGGCACACAATTAAAAAAAGATATCCCCACCAAAGATACTAGCAGCGCATCTTAGGATTAAATTGTTTTTCTTTCTAGTCTCATGAGATTGTCATTTGAGCTTTTGGACTGATGCGTAGTACTACACTTCACATCAAAGGTAGTGTTTTAGTAGTAATTATATCAGTAGGTAGGGTTACTGAGTTAAAATTTCAGTCAGTGGACCGGCCATGCCAATGAGTTCAAAATAGAAAGAGTAGTCTAAAATAACCTGGCCACCTTTTTGGAAGAATCCATTTTACCTTCTCTGATGGAGACATCTAGCTGCAAATTCCTTATATTTGAACTCCCAGGCGTCTGGATCTGGAAGATTTTTGATAGCATTACCCCTGTGCCCGATAGGTGGCGTTGGTCAACACTGCATGATGTTGTAGGCGTCGGGTTCGTCGTCGTGACGTCTGCGTCGTCAATATAGGTGCCACTCCGGGGCGCAGACGTCAGTTCTTTACTTTCTGTGCCACCCAGTGCAGATCTATCGAAGAAAGCTACCCCTTGCCACTTCTTGACAGACATTTCGACTTTTTATTGAATTCTTTTGGTGTGTAGAAAATGTCCAAGAAGACCTCTGAGTTCAAGCCGTGCGGCGCCTTTCACCGCGCTATGTCGGTCATCGACCCCCATCTGCTATGTCTGTGGTGCCTGGAGCGTGACCCCAACACAAAGTCATGCTCCGACTGCCGGGCCATGGCGCTGAAGGCTTTGAGGGAGCGGTCCCTAAAGCTAATTGCGGCCCGCTGTTTGGCGCCCGAAGATCACCTTGTCGATCTCGCTCCCAGTCGAGCGGAAGGTCCAAGCAATTTTCCGGGAGGGAGGGGGGGTCGAAGTCTTCTTCCTCCCAGTGGAAGTCATTGTGGTCACGTAAGACGTACAATAAAAAGCACAAAAAGTCAAAGCGTGCTTGACTTCATATCCCATCTGTCACTTGACGAGACGGAGGAGTCTCAGCATCCATGGCCCCGCTCCGCAGAGCGAGAGCCTGGGTCGGTTCAGCGTTTCCCTCCCTTTCTGGGGCCGGGAGCGACTCCCGCCGAATTAGGACATTTATGACGCCATGTGCCCCATATTTGAGCGGCCTGATCCTGCCGGCGCGCCTTTGGGGCCTTACAGGCTCAGCAGAAGGAGATCTTGTGGGTTCAGCGACTCCGGCGCCACGGCCTCCTCTTTGATTCGCCCCCAGATCCGGACTGGCGCCGGTCATACCTCTTCGACCTTCCCCAGCGCCACGTCTGACGTAGAGACCCTCTGCATCGGCAGTGCCTCCCCCATCGTCATTAATGACGACATGGAACCGGTAGGGCGTCGACCGGCGCCGATGGAGCCGTGTGGCTCCATGCCATTCACTCTGCCCTATTCTGAAGGGTTAGGAATGGATGATGATGATTGGGAGGGGCAGCAGGATCCTTTAGAGATCCCGCAACCAAATCAAGACCTGGACTGGTATGAGGACCTCGGTGATGCCAGCAGCCTAGCATACTGTCTCCCCCTAACCTGACTACGGAGGAGGGGGCTTCTTTTGCAGTGGTGGTGCGTAGGGCTGTGTTGGTCTTGGACTTGCAGCTTCCTACAGTGACTGTCAAGACTAACATCTTGACGGATGTCCTGCAGCCTGGCGTCTCCACCTCTAAACCCTTGCTACCTTTAAACGAGGCTTTGACCGACGTTCTACTGGGCGCCTGGTCTAAGCTAGCACAGGGGCTCCTGTGAACAGAACTATTGCCTACTGTCGCCGCCCAGCACCGGACGACTCAGCTTTCCTCTCCAACCATCCCACTCCGCAGACCTTGGTGGTCCAAGCTTCCACTTCCCGTGGCGCTCTCCCTTCCGCACCCCTGGACAGGGAATCCAAAAGGCTGGAAAGCTTCTGTAAGAAGATCTTTTCTTCTCCCAGCCTTGCATTGTGGTCAGTAAACACTGCATGCTTCTTGGCCGTTATTCCCATTCGATATGGGATACAGTTGCGCAAGTGCTGCCAATAGTCTCGAAGGAGGACCGGGCTATCCTCCCAATATATTTCAGTTGGGAGAGATGCAGCGAAGTTTGCCATTCGATGTGGCTTAGTCACAACAGACTCGCTAGGCAGAGCGCTTTCATCGACAATGGCCATGAGGCCACGCCTGGCTGAGGACTTCTGGCTTTTTCAGCGGATGTCCAAGCTAACCTTATGGACATGCCCTTTGATGGCTCCCGTCTCTTCGGAGACCAGGCAGATGGAGCGCTTTAAGGACTCACGGGATACGGCCAAGACCCTAGGTCTCACCACATCATCTCGGCATGTGTCTTCCTTTTGCCCCTTTTGTGACTACGGAAGGGGTTTCCAACCACGGCAACCCTATTCCAGCCAGAGGACCCCACAAGTTCAACAACCTCTGCGGGTTCGTGGATGCGGTTCACCCCGACCCCGCTGTTCGGGTGGCCAGAAGTCGAGCCAAGCCACAAACACACCCTCTGCCGCAAAACCTTCCTAGTCCGATCCCTCTGGATCATGGGCGTTCAGTTGGTGGCAGGATACACCATCACTTCCACCACTGGCGGGACATTACCTTGGACAGGTGAGTGTTGCAAATAGTCCGATGGGGCTACTCCCGCCCCTTCGAGACTACCCCTCCCTCCATGCTTCCAACTTACAACCGGCTGAAGGAGGATCACCTTGCCTTACTCCGTGAGAAAGTCGAGACTCTCTTGGCCAAGGGAGCAATAGAGAGAGTTCCCGTGCCAGAAATAGGCTGTGGTTGCTATTCCTGCTATTTTCTGGTTCCAATGAAGGACAGAAGCCTTCGTCCTATCCTCGTATTCAGAGCCCTCAACTACTTCCTCAAAAAGAAGTTCAAGATGCTCACCCTTTCTCAGGTCCTGTCTGCCCTGGACCGGGGAGACTGGATGGTAGCGTTGGACTTACAGGATGCTTATTTCCATATCCCCATCCTCCCTGCACATCGCTGCTACCTGCGGTTTACGGTGGGCCAGGAGCGCTTTGTTTACTATGCTCCCCTTCAGCCTCACCAGTGCCCCTCGGGTGTTCACCAAGGTAATGGCTGAGGTCGCAGCCCATCTGCAGAGATCAGGGGTTCCAGTCTTCCCCTATCTCGATGACTGGTTGTTGAAGGCGGGCTCGTCCAACACAGTTGTCTCCCACCTCCAGACTACGGGGAACCTCCTGCATTTGCTGGGGTTTACTATCAATGTGCCGAAGTCACACCTGACTCCCTCTCAGACGCTCCCTTTAATCGGAGCAGTTCTGGACACGGATCAGTTTCGGGCTTATCCTCCCGAGTGGTGAGTCCAGGAAATTCAGGCTATGATACCAATGTTTCAGCCTCTTTCCTGGATTTCGGTGATAATGACTATGAGGTTGTTGGTCCTCATGGCCACCTGCATCCTGCTGGTGGACCATGCCAGATGGCACATGCAGGCTCTGCAGTGGGACCTGAAGTTCCAATGGGCACCACATTGGGGAAATCTCACTGACCTGGTTCAGATATCGAAGGGCACCGCGAACGACTTGCGGTGGTGGCTGACAAACCACAATTGGGTCAGAGGCAGACCCCTCTCATTTCCCCCCCCAGATCTCACAGTAGTTACGGATGCGTCGCTTCTGGGATGGGGCGGCTATCTGGGAAAGGTGGAGATCAGAGGACTCTGGTCTCTGGCGGAAGCCAAGCTCCATATCAACCTGTTGGAGCTTCATGCTGATTGGCACTGAAAGCCATTTTTACCATCTCTCAAAGGAAGGCTAGTTCAGATGTTCACTGACAAAACTACCGCAATGTGGTACTGCAACAAACAGGGCAAAGTGGGGTCGTGGACCCTTTGTCAAGAGGCTCTGCATCTCTGGACTTGGCTGGAACAAGAGGGCATATCCCTGGTGGTTCAGCATCTGGCCAGTTCTTTGAATGCCAGAGCAGACAAACTCAGCCGTTGGTGCCTTGTGGATCACGAGTGGCATCTCAACCCGGAGGTGGTGCAAGGTCTCTTTCTTCAGTGGAGAGAGGCTAGATCTGTTCGCCTCCAAAGAGAATGTGCAATGTCGGCAGTTTCGCACGTAGAAATTTCCAAGGCGGCTCTCGCTCGGCAACGCTTTTCGTCGTGAGTGGAGCACAGACCTCCTGTATGCCTTTCCGCCCATATTACTCCTGCCCAGGAGTGACCGGGCCCAAGTCATTCTTGTGGCTCTGGACTGGGCATGGAGAGTGTGGTATCCTGAGCTTCTGCAAGTGAGCATCGATCCTCCGATCAGGCTGCCACTTTGGGAGGATCTTCTGTCGCAGCACATGGGGAGGGTCCTCTACCCGAACCTTTCTACTCTCCGCCTCCTTGCATGGAAATTGAGCAGCAACAGCTGACGGCTTTTGACCCTCCTCCCGAAGTCTGTGAAGTTAATCTGGCAGCCAGACGTCCCTCCACAGTCGGTATACGCCTGCCTATGCCAGAGATTTTGTAAATACTGTATAGAACGGTCTGTTGTCCCCTTGTCTGCCTCCCTCTCAGATATTCTTCTTTTCATTCTCTTTGGCCTAGCAGGGCTCTTCTCTGGGCACACTGAGGGCATACCTTTTGTCCCTGTCTGCTTTTCTTCGGTTGCCCGGCCAGCCATCACTATTTAAATCATCTCTTGTACAGAGATTTTTGAAGGGGCTTGCCCATTTGTTTCCTCCTTCACTTTTTATCATGCCCCAATGGGACCTTATTTTGGTTCTCACTTGATGTGTGCACCGTTTGAACCTTTGCACAACTGTCTTCTCAGGCTGCTCGCTATCAAAACAGTCTTTTTAGTGGCAATAGCTTCTGCCAGGAGGGTGAGTGAACTGCAGGCTCTATCATCTCAGCCTCCTTACCTGATCGTCTTTCCAGACAAAGTAGAGCTCCGCTCTAGGTTTTTTTTTCTCCTTTCTATCTGTGACAGTCTGTTACCCTGCCCTCCTTCTATGCACCTCCGCATCCTTCTAAGGAAGAGAAGCGTCGCCACCGTATGAAACCAAAAAGTTATTGTTCTACCTTGATCGCAATAAAGAGTTCTGGGTAGATGACCAACTCTTTCTAGGGTACGTTGGAGCAAAGGAGGGGCATAGTTTACGTTGGGTCATAACCTGCATAAAGATTTGTTACTCTTTGGCAAAGAAACAGCCTCCTGAAGGCCTTGGGCCCCATTCGATCAGAGCGAAGGCAGCCACCACGGCTCTTCAGCGTGGTGATCCGGTTCGTGACGTCTGCCAGGCGGCCACATGGGCATCTCTGCACACGTTCACCAGACATTACTGCCAATCAAGTCCGCAGGGAGGGGCTTTTTGGCTGTTCTGACTTGCAGGACTTTCCGGTTTGAAGCTTTTCTGCAGTCCCACTTCCAGGAGAGGTATTGCTTGAGTATCTGCTCAAAGGTAAGGAATATGCGGCTAGACGTCTCTATCAGATGGACAAGTTACTTCCCTTCGGAAACGCCTTATCTGGTAAAAACATGATCTAGCTGCAGATTCCTTACCAACTCACGCATCTTCCCTGCACTGCGGATTAGTTTGTCAGGGCTGTTCCTCTTCAGAACCCTAGTTGTTTTTTGAACACACCATGGTCAGTCACTTTATGGCTACTCGCTTCTGGCGTGGAAAGTCGTGAAAAGTACTGTCCTCAGCGCACCGGGGTGACGCCTATATTGACGACATGGACGTCATGACTACGACGATGAACCAGACTCCTGCGATGTCACTCGCAGTTGACCAACGCCACCTATCGGCACGCAGGGGTACTGCTATCAAAAATCTTCTGGATCCAGCCTGACAGCTGGGAGTTCAAAGGTAAGGAATCTGCGGCTAGATCATGTCTCTACCAGATAAGGTGTTACCGAAGGTAAGTAACTTGTCCTTCCAAACTATTTAGTTAATTGAACTGCTGAATTTTTTTAATTCTCAAAAAGAAAGGCACTGCACACAATTTATGTAGAAAGGGGACTAGTGTAAGAAAAGATCAGTTAGAAAGACATCACAATTATTTGCTGCTTTGCGAGGTTACAGCCGTTTCTAGAGGAGGTGCTAGATGTATTGGTAGATGTACACATATTTGGTATGCCAGAGCAAAACAAACGCCTACATACTCATTCTTCATGCAAGAAAGGAGGTACACTGGATTTCCTAGGTAACATTCCATTAGTTGACATTTGTAGGCACAAGTACGTTGTATCGCACTGAAAACTTTATTTGTGTCCTCTTCTAAAACGTCGAGCATTTACTGCTTTTGGGGGGGGAGGGGATTTAGCTGGCTTTGTTAGATTTGTGCTCTTCCACAACACATGCTGCAAAACAAAGTCTTATAGTAGAGTAGGAGTATGTTTCCTGCTTGGGTTGCTGTATATTCACAGGTGACTCTCCCACTTGGAGCAAGAAAGAAGCAGAGTTTGACCTTTCGACCCGGTGAAATATGGATGATTTGATAACCTTCTGTGTTTAAATGATGCCTAACTGGAATGGGCCATGTCTTTTATCTGACATAAAAACCTCTATTTTCCAGTGTGTCCGGACCTCGTAGACAAGTATCTTGAGGAGACGTCCATCCGCTATGTGACACCACGTGCGCACACCTTAACAGATGAATCCTCTCACACACACAAAACAGGTAACAATTTAGACACCGCACTTGGCGTTTTTTTCAATTTAACATGACCTCTCCTATTGTTGGCATGATTAGAAAATACGTACTTTTCAGAAGCTGTAGTAATGTTTTCTGTCCCTCCATATTTATTTTTCTCTAAATTGAATCGGTTTCTAATTGTTTAATTTCTCTAATTCCTCTGTTGTCTTGGGCATGTTTACATTTGATTGAGCCAGCACTACCATTGTTCTGTGCACTGGCTTGTTCTAGTGAAAGGACCCTAACAGTACAGAATGTGTAAATAAGCACATCTGCACGAAGATGGTGGGGTGGATTCAGATTTTGAATTTGTCTGTGGAAAAAGTCGTAGATGTTCTATAGTGGACTTAATACAAAAGGCATCAGAAGTCCTTCTTTATTATCCCATAATAAAGTGTGTCCTTCGTTTTAAGGGAAATATGGGTCCAACATATAGATTAAACTTAGTGGAGTGTAATCACAAGTGTGTGGTAAATTTTAGGAATCCCCTTATTCTTCCATCTTTGACTTCTCCAGAATCTTCCTTAATCATTAGGGAATTGCTTTTAATCATCTGGCATATTCATCATATCTTGCGGAGCTGGGTTGCTCACAAGGGAATTATTATGGATGTTAAACGTTACCGTATGCGATACCTTTACTACAAAGCTGTTATCTCATACGTTACAGCAAACAAGTTAGAAGTTTTTATGATTTTAAACTCTTTATTGGTTTTTGAGAAGAGAAAAAGGCAGTCATGATACAGCAGTACACGTCACTTATTGTTATAAGTGGGTACAGTGTATCATTCTTTGTTTAAAAAAAAAAAAATGGATACCATATTACAAAACGTGTCATAAATAAATCATAATACATAACATAGAATATAAAAGTATAGAGAGATCAGTGGAATTGCTGTAGACAGCATGACATTACTGTAGGCAAACTTGTCCATATGCACCACCTTGGGTAACAGACATGGTGACCAGGGCATATGAAAATACAAATGCTAATCAGTGATAATAATCTGATCGGGGAAGTATTGAAAGTCTAGTAAAATGGGCAGTACGTAACTTCTGATGGAATATCAGTGTTTTGTTGTGGATGTCTAAAACATCTGAGAGATGCAACCAGGCCCGTCCCTCTCTTATAAAGATATTCGTATGAAGAAAAGGGAATCAGGGTACCTTCCTGTCAAGCAGTCTGTTATGAGTGGTATATAGAGGTGTTCAGGGGGGTTTAGTGCTGGCAAAATAGTTGTCCAGCGTCTTCCATACGGGTCTGAACTACAGTCTCCAGGAAGAATGCTGAAGAGCAATGTTATCAGCGTCTCTCAAATGAGAGTTGCAATTCAGCCAAGATTTGAAGGAGGTGGCAGCAGTGTTTTTCCAGTTATAATGTACAGATTTACAGGCCGCAGTCAGTAAGATATCTATCAGTAGGCTATCACTACTTGACCGTACCTGTGGGTCCAGTATACCCTGGATGAGTGAGATAGTCTCTTTTCAATTGGATCCCAAATGGGGACCAGATAAAATCAAATACCTGGTCCCAGAAATGAGTTGCAGCACTACAGTATAAGAGTAGGTGTGGTAGGTCTCTGCTGTCCTTGTTTCAATTCCAGCACATTTGATCATCTGTAAGTGACATTTTATGGAGACGCAAGGGAGTCCAAAATGTCCTATGTAGGAGCTAGTATTTAGTTTGGGGAAGGGATTGCACAATTTTATGAGAAGTCGCCGATTTTCAAATCCGACCCCAATCATCCGGAGACATTGCATCAGACGTGTTCCATTTCTTTAATAAAATGGAGGTCAAGCGTGTAGTTTTAGGGGGTGATACAATCTGGAGAATTGGTGGCCCAGATTTGTGGCTGGTCGCTGTTTTTTTATGGAAATTCTGGGTTGCTTATTTTGCCATATGAATTTTCCTAGCATCTTATCTAGTTTTTGATGGAAGTCTTTGGACAGAAAAAGCGGCAGCATACTTATGAGATAGTTGACTATTGGGGTCACCATCATTTTAATTGTTTCTATGTGACCCCACCTTGGGGTTCCATTCATCCAGCAGGTCTTCTATTTTTTTTAGTGTCAATTTTTCTTTGTGCTGTAAGGTTCCTATGAGATCTGATCCAAAATCTATGCCTAGATATTTTACAAACTGAGGTTGCCACGCCAGCCCTGAGTTGTCTAAGAGGTCACTAGTGCAGATATTATTTAGCCCCTTTACTTCAGATTGATCCTTGTTAGGGTTATATCCTGCAACTAGCCCATAATCCAAAATCTTTTGTATTAATGCAGTAAGGGAATGGCGTGCCTTCCCAGTCGTAATCAAGATATCATCGGCATAGGCTGACACCTGCATGGTAGTTGTATTAAAGGTAATGCCAGTGATCCAGCCGTTTGATTGGCTATTATGCAGTAAGGGTTTGAGGGCCGGGGTGAATAAAGAAGGGGAGAATGGACAACCCGGCCTCGTTCCTCTCTCTAAAGTATAACAAGGGGACAAGAGCCCCCACACTAGTGCAAGAGCCACTATAGAGAGCCATTACAATCCTTGTGCAAGTCTCACCTAAATTGGATTTTAAAAGGGTTTCACAACGGGATGTCCATGAGACTGTCATATGCCTTTTCATCATCTAATGTTATTGCCTCGGTCTCGGAGGCGATGATCTTGGCCTTTTCAAGGATATGACATAAGATGCGAGCGTTATCATTAGACATACGGTTCTTCATGAAGCTATCCTGTGTACCCCTAATTAAACATGGTAGATGGGGTTCCTATATTTTGCATAGAATTTTAGCATATATCTTCGGGTCTAGGTCAGTTGGAGAGATTGGCCTATAATTTTTTGTAAGGTTTGGATCCTTACCCTCTTTCGGCATCACCACAATGGTGGCTTCACTTGCGGCCCGAAGTAGAACCTGAATTTGTAAAGCGGTGGAAGAGGTCTAATAGTGCTGGATTGAGAAGGGGGGGGGCAAATGTCTTCTAAAAGTTAGCCCTGAAGCCAATCCGGAGCTTTGTTTGGTTTGAGCGATTTAATAACCGTGGTAATTTTATCTGAGATGAACGGAGAATCAAGGGAGTTCTTATCTTCCTTGGTGATGGCAGGAAGGTGTATGCTCTTTATGTACTCTGTGTTTATCGGCACATGACTGTCATTTTTATACAGTGACTCATAAAAATCTCTAAATATTTCCAGAATCTTTTGTGGGGGTGGTTTGTGTCACATTTGAATTATCTTTGAGTGCAGCGATACCCCTATGACTCTGTTTCAGAAAGGACACTAGCAATTTCCCAGCTTTGTTTGCTTCGCACAATTTCAAGCTCTTGTATTTATTAACACAAACCCCAGCTTTCTCGCTCAGTATACTATTGTATTTGTATTTTTTTTTGTTAGGAGGGAGAGTGTATTGGAGTCTAAACTAGAGACCTTCCTGGTTTCTAGGGCCTTGATTTCGTGCTCTAGCCCCAACAGTTTCATACTATGTGCTTTGTTCAGTTTAGTTTGAATCTCAATTAGAGAGTCCCTGACAGTTGTCTTAAGAGCGTCCCAATGGGTGGTAGGGGAGACATCTACAGCTGAATTGTTTTTATGTATGGTATTTTTGATGGTGTCCCTGGAGGCAGCGTCTTTGATGGACTCCTCGTTGAAACACCGGACTCTGCAAGATGGCTATGTATTAACCCCCATAAGGGACAAGGAGATGCATGAGTGGTCAGAAACTAGCCTGGGAAAGATGTCTGTTTGATCTATGAGGGTGGGAGGAGTGGGTGGGTGGGAGGGTGTGGGTGTGTGTTATGAGGAGGTAGTCAAAACTTGAGTATGATTTGTGGGGGTTGGAGAAAAGGTATGGTCTCTGGTGTCAGGATGTTGCAGTCTCCAAGAATCACATAGTTTGAATCTTGAGCACAGTTTTAGGAGCGATTTATGGGATCTAATTGTCTGAAATGAGGATTTTGATTTACCTATCTAGAGTAGTATCTACAGGGAGATTAAGATCAATACCCATGATGACCAATCCATCGTCTGGAACGTGGCATAGTGGGCTAGATCGGGAATCCAAGAAATCGGAGTCATCAGAATTCGGACCATAGACATTGAGTATTGTCCAGCATATGCGAGTCTATAGTTAATCCTGATTTTCTGGCAATCAAGGTCACCACCCCTTTTTAGGTCTCGCCTGAGCCAGCGCATGCGCTGCTCTGGCGAGAGTTTTAGTAAGCGGGTTTTGGAAGTGCAAACAGCAGTTTGCTGGCGACCAGCTTGCGTTCACGCGAGCGTGTATGCGCGATCAGGCGCCATATGGCTTCCCTCGCCATCTGGCTTCCCTCGCGATTAACTTTCGCGGCCGTGTCAGTTTCACGGCCGCGCGGCCATTGCTTGTTTTATTTAAATGCTTGTGCGCTAACACTCGTTTCCTTGCTGCACTGTGAAGATGCTATATCGCTTTTCGATATGTTCTCCTGATGCGTTTGAAAAATGTAGAAAAGTAACTTAACGTAAGAAATGCTGTTCTCCTGATGCGTCTGAAAAATGTAGAAAAAGAAACTTAACGTGAGAAATGCCTCCCCCCCTCCCCCATGCGTTCTGATAATGGGTGCTTGGTTTAAATGTTTCTGAAAACACTCGATTCCATGCTGCGGTGTAAAAATGCTATATCGCTTCTATTCTGTACTCATGATGCGGTGTTTAAATGTAGAGCAATTAACTTAACGTGAGAAAAGCGCTACCCCCCCCCCATGCGTTTTGAAAATGTGTGCTTTGTTTCAATGCTTCTGCGAAAACACTCGACTTGCGGTGTTAACGTGAGAAAAGCGCTTAATTCCCCCCCCATGCGTTTTAAAATGGGTGCCAGCCGTATATTCGAATCGTATGACGGATAGACATTGAGCTAGGTGCATGCCACGTTTAACAAACTAGTGTTGGACTCTGTTGTACTTCACTTTGTTCACATGTGAAACCATGACTAGGATGTTGGAGGAATTGCATTGGAACAGGCCATCGAGTTAAAAGTTAGTTACTTGAATACATTGTCAGGCTGCAGGTTATGAGTTCTGATCCTCTCTCTCTTTTTTACATACTTCAGAAGGTCGGGAAATTGGGTATAAAAAATGGAAAATAGTAGCACCAGTTATAGTGGACGGAGAGCTGTATAAAAGACAAACTATTATTTGCATGTGTCTGGCGCTGCAGCTCGGAGCCTGTTGCACGCAACAGCTAGGCTTATGTGTAACGAAGACTGTCGGGTTGAGTGAGGGTAAGAACCCCACCATCGATTATGCCACTTATAACTGATCCTATGCAGCGCGGATATTTTTAAGGCCTTTCTTTTAAGAATCAACACAGCCGCTAGGTTCTTGTAACCAGCTTCTAGAAACGGGCTGCATTAGGGTCTGGCCGAGAGTTTTAGTAAGTGGGTTTTGGAAGTGCAAACACTGGCTTTCGGCTGGCGACCAGCTTGCGTTCACGATGGGCGTGCACGCGCGCAGCTGCCATCTGGGTTTCCTATCTCTTCCTCATTTCCTCGTCATGGCTCATTAACTCTCTGGACTGTGATGTTTCAATCGCAGCAGCAGCTCACATTACCAACTGACGGCCCTGGACTACAGTCACATGAAAAACAACAGCGATTAGCATTGAAATGCAAGCTTTTTTTGTCTAGTTAGAAATATTGCTTCGGTGGGTTGATTTCACCTTATATCGCTATTTGTTTTATATTGGGAGTCACAGCCTAATTACCAGTATTTTTGTCTCACTCTGTTTTTCTTAAAATATTTATTTGCGCAAAGCACAAAGCTATATTTAAGGTTACTTTTTCCGCGTCACTTCTTCACTCTATTTAAACTCCACACCCCCACTCTTATTGTCTCTCTCCTTCTCTCTCCCCTCTCTAATTCTCTCTCTACTTAATTAACTCTCCCCTCTATCTTTTTTAGCCTTTCATTCTCTCACCCCTTTATCTGTTTCTCTTTCAAACTCCTTCATTCACACTCTCTCCCCTTCTTTCTCTCTCTCTATCCCGCTCCACTCTTTATTCTATGTACACCCTTTCTCTCTCTTTCTCTCACCACCCTCTCTAATTGGGCATTATATCTTCACTCTATCTCTCACTCGGCATCACCACAGCATCACTCAGCATCACCACAGCATCAATCAGAGCCAGCACAGCATCAATCAGAGCCAGCACAGCATCACTCAGCACCAACACATCTCTCAACGCCATCACAGCATCGCTCAACGCCATCGCAGCATCGCTCAACGCCATCGCAGCATCGCTCAACGCCATCGCAGCATCGCTCAACGCCATCGCAGCATCGCTCAACGCCATCGCAGCATCGCTCAACGCCATCGCAGCATCGCTCAACGCCATCGCAGCATCGCTCAACGCCATCGCAGCATCGCTCAACGCCATCGCAGCATCGCTCAACGCCATCGCAGCATCGCTCAACGCCATCGCAGCATCGCTCAACGCCATCGCAGCATCGCTCAACGCCATCGCAGCATCGCTCAACGCCATCGCAGCATCGCTCAACGCCATCGCAGCATCGCTCAACGCCATCGCAGCATCGCTCAACGCCATCGCAGCATCGCTCAACGCCATCGCAGCATCGCTCAACGCCATCGCAGCATCGCTCAACGCCATCGCAGCATCGCCAGCGCCATCGCAGCATCGCTCAACGCCATCGCAGCATCGCTCAACGCCATCGCAGCATCGCTCAACGCCATCGCAGCATCGCTCAACGCCATCGCAGCATCGCTCAACGCCATCGCCAGCATCGCTCAACGCCATCGCAGCATCGCTCAACGCCATCGCAGCATCGCTCAACGCCATCGCAGCATCGCTCAACGCCATCGCCAGCATCGCTCAACGCCATCGCAGCATCGCTCAACGCCATCGCAGCATCGCTCAACGCCATCGCAGCATCGCTCAACGCCATCGCAGCATCGCTCAGCGCCATCGCAGCATCGCTCAGCGCCATCGCAGCATCGCTCAGCGCCATCGCAGCATCGCTCAGCGCCATCGCAGCATCGCTCAGCGCCATCGCAGCATCGCTCAGCGCCATCGCAGCATCGCTCAGCGCCATCGCAGCATCGCTCAGGCGCCATCGCAGCATCGCTCAGCGCCATCGCAGCATCGCTCAGCGCCATCGCAGCATCGCTCAGCGCCATCGCAGCATCGCTCAGCGCCATCGCAGCATCGCTCAGCGCCATCGCAGCATCGCTCAGCGCCATCGCAGCATCGCTCAGCGCAACCGCAGCATCGCTCAGCGCAACCGCAGCATCGCTCAGCGCCATCGCAGCATCGCTCAGCGCCATCGCAGCATCGCTCAGCGCAACCGCAGCATCGCTCAGCGCAACCGCAGCATCGCTCAGCGCAACCGCAGCATCGCTCAGCGCAACCGCAGCATCGCTCAGCGCAACCGCAGCATCGCTCAGCGCAACCGCAGCATCGCTCAGCGCAACCGCAGCATCGCTCAGCGCAACCGCAGCATCGCTCAGCGCAACCGCAGCATCGCTCAGCGCAACCGCAGTATCGCTCAGCGCAACCGCAGCATCGCTCCGCGCAACCGCAGCATCGCTCCGCGCAACCGCAGCATCGCTCCGCGCAACCGCAGCATCGCTCCGCGCAACCGCAGCATCGCTCAGCGCAACCGCAGCATCGCTCAGCGCAACCGCAGCATCGCTCAGCGCAACCGCAGCATCGCTCCGCGCAACCGCAGCATCGCTCCGCGCAACCGCAGCATCGCTCCGCGCAACCGCAGCATCGCTCCGCGCAACCGCAGCATCGCTCCGCGCAACCGCAGCATCGCTCCGCGCAACCGCAGCATCGCTCAGCGCAACCGCAGCATCGCTCAGCGCAACCGCAGCATCGCTCAGCGCAACCGCAGCATCGCTCAGCGCAACCGCAGCATCGCTCCGCGCAACCGCAGCATCGCTCCGCGCAACCGCAGCATCGCTCCGTGCCACCGCAGCATCGCTCCGTGCCACCGCAGCATCGCTCCGTGCCACCGCAGCATCGCTCCGTGCCACCGCAGCATCGCTCCGCGCCACCGCAGCATCGCTCGGCGCCACCGCAGCATCGCTCGGCGCCACCGCAGCATCGCTCGGCGCCACCGCAGCATCGCTCGGCGCCACCGCAGCATCGCTCGGCGCCACCGCAGCATCGCTCGGCGCCACCGCAGCATCGCTCGGCGCCACCGCAGCATCGCTCCGTGCAACCGCAGCATCGCTCGGCGCCACCGCAGCATCGCTCAGCGCAACCGCAGCATCGCTCAGCGCAACCGCAGCATCGCTCAGCGCAACCGCAGCATCGCTCCGCGCAACCGCAGCATCGCTCCGCGCAACCGCAGCATCGCTCCGCGCAACCGCAGCATCGCTCCGTGCCACCGCAGCATCGCTCCGTGCCACCGCAGCATCGCTCCGTGCCACCGCAGCATCGCTCCGTGCCACCGCAGCATCGCTCCGTGCCACCGCAGCATCGCTCCGTGCCACCGCAGCATCGCTCCGTGCCACCGCAGCATCGCTCGGCGCCACCGCAGCATCGCTCGGCGCCACCGCAGCATCGCTCGGCGCCACCGCAGCATCGCTCGGCGCCACCGCAGCATCGCTCGGCGCCACCGCAGCATCGCTCCGTGCAACCGCAGCATCGCTCCGTGCCACCGCAGCATCGCTCGGCGCCACCGCAGCATCGCTCGGCGCCACCGCAGCATCGCTCGGCGCCACCGCAGTATCACTCGGCAAGACCTGAGTATCATTCAGCATCACCTCAGCATCGTCTCCGCAACAGTCACCACCACTACCACCTCAGCATCACTCAGCACCACCTCAGCCTGCTCTCGGAATCTGGCATCTGTTGATTCTCCCCTAGCGTCTGGCCGCTGCTAGTGTTATAATACATGTACTAGTTCCCAACCTTCACCCTCCGATTGTTTATGCCCCCTCAAAAAAAAGCTTTAACAAACCACCATTGCAATAGGCAGAAACAAGTTGCCAGCATTGCAAGAACAAAAGAAAACTTAGAATTTTTTATTGTAAATACTTTTTTTAATATGGTCGTTCAGTTTTACATAATGCCTTCTTGGTCATATATAAAGTAACAAAAATGCTTCTGACACTTTTTTATTATAACTTTTCAGCATGCTGCACAGCAGCCACACTTCTCTACAGCACAGCTTGAAGACATTGGCAAAGTCAATAGCTCTGGCTAAACACTTATAAGGCCCCAAAGGCGAGACCTATTGCAGCCTGACTCTCTCACTGACTGACTCTCTCTCTCACTGACTGACACTCTCTCTCTCTCTCTCTCTCTCTCACTGACTGACTCTCTCTCTCTCTCTCTCACTGACTGACTCTCTCTCTCACTGACTGACTGTCTCTCTCACTGACTGACTGTCTCTCTCACTGACTGACTGTCTCTCTCACTGACTGACTCTCTCTCACTGACTGACTCTCTCGCACTGTCTGACTCTCTCGCACTGTCTGACTCTCTCGCACTGTCTGACTCTCTCGCACTGTCTGACTCTCGCGCACTGTCTGACTCTCGCGCACTGTCTGACTCTCTCGCACTGTCTGACTCTCTCGCACTGTCTGACTCTCTCGCGCTGTCTGACTCTCTCGCGCTGTCTGACTCTCTCGCGCTGTCTGACTCTCTCGCGCTGTCTGACTCTCTCGCGCTGTCTGACTCTCTCGCGCTGTCTGACTCTCTCGCGCTGTCTGACTCTCTCGCGCTGTCTGACTCTCTCGCGCTGTCTGACTCTCTCGCGCTGTCTGACTCTCTCGCGCTGTCTGACTCTCTCGCGCTGTCTGACTCTCTCGCGCTGTCTGACTCTCTCGCGCTGTCTGACTCTCTCGCGCTGTCTGACTCTCTCGCGCTGTCTGACTCTCTCGCGCTGTCTGACTCTCTCGCGCTGTCTGACTCTCTCGCGCTGTCTGACTCTCTCGCGCTGTCTGACTCTCTCGCGCTGTCTGACTCTCTCGCGCTGTCTGACTCTCTCGCGCTGTCTGACTCTCTCGCGCTGTCTGACTCTCTCGCGCTGTCTGACTCTCTCGCGCTGTCTGACTCTCTCGCGCCGTCTGACTCTCTCGCGCCGTCTGACTCTCTCGCGCCGACTGACTCTCTCGCGCCGACTGACTCTCTCGCGCCGTCTGACTCTCTCGCGCCGTCTGACTCTCTCGCGCTGTCTGACTCTCTCGCGCTGTCTGACTCTCTCGCGCCGTCTGACTCTCTCGCGCCGACTGACTCTCTCGCGCCGACTGACTCTCTCGCGCCGACTGACTCTCTCGCGCCGACTGACTCTCTCGCGCCGACTGACTCTCTCGCGCCGACTGACTCTCTCGCGCCGACTGACTCTCTCGCGCCGACTGACTCTCTCGCGCCTGATCTGACTCTCTCTCGCGCCGACTGACTCTCTCGCGCCGACTGACTCTCTCGCGCCGACTGACTCTCTCGCGCCGACTGACTCTCTCGCGCCGACTGACTCTCTCGCGCCGACTGACTCTCTCGCGCCGACTGACTCTCTCGCGCCGACTGACTCTCTCGCGCCGACTGACTCTCTCGCGCCGACTGACTCTCTCGCGCCGACTGACTCTCTCGCGCCGACTGACTCTCTCGCGCCGACTGACTCTCTCGCGCCTGACTGACTCTCTCGCGCCGACTGACTCTCTCGCGCCGACTGACTCTCTCGCGCCGACTGACTCTCTCGCGCCCGACTGACTCTCTCGCGCCGACTGACTCTCTCGCGCCGACTGACTCTCTCGCGCCGACTCGACTCTTCTCGCGCCGACTGACTCTCTCGCGCCGACTGACTCTCTCGCGCCGACTGACTCTCTCGCGCCGACTGACTCTCTCGCGCCCGACTGACTCTCTCGCGCCGACTGACTCTCTCGCGCCGACTGACTCTCTCGCGCCCGACTGACTCTCTCGCGCCGACTGACTCTCTCGCGCCGACTGACTCTCTCGCGCCGACTGACTCTCTCGCGCCGACTGACTCTCTCGCGCCGACTGACTCTCTCGCGCCGACTGACTCTCTCGCGCTCGACCCTGACTCTCTCGCGCCGACTGACTCTCTCGCGCCGACTGACTCTCTCGCGCCGACTGACTCTCTCGCGGCCGACTGACTCTCTCGCGCTCGACCTGACTCTCTCGCGCTCGACTGACTCTCTCGCGCCGACTGACTCTCTCGCGCCGACTGACTCTCTCGCGCCGACTGACTCTCTCGCGCCGACTGACTCTCTCGCGCCGACTGACTCTCTCGCGCCTGACTGACTCTCTCGCGCCGACTGACTCTCTCGCGCTCGACTGACTCTCTCGCGCCGACTGGCGCTCTCGCGCCGACTGACGCTCTCGCGCCGACTGACGCTCTCGCGCCGACTGACGCTCTCGCGCCCGACTGACGCTCTCGCGCCGACTGACGCTCTCGCGCCGACTGACGCTCTCGCGCCGACTGACGCTCTCGCGCCGACTGACGCTCTCTCGCGCCGACTGACGCTCTCTCGCGCCGACTGACGCTCTCGCGCCGACTGACGCTCTCTTCGCCGACTGACGCTCTCTCGCCGACTGACGCTCTCTTCGCCGACTGACGCTCTCTCCGCCGACTGACGCTCTCTCTCGCCGACTGACGCTCTCTCTCGCCCGACTGACGCTCTCTCTCGCCGACTGACGCTCTCTCTCGCCGACTGACGCTCTCTCTCGCCGACTGACGCTCTCTCTCGCCGACTGACGCTCTCTCTCGCCGACTGACGCTCTCTCTCGCCGACTGACGCTCTCTCTCGCCGACTGACGCTCTCTCTCGCCGACTGACGCTCTCTCTCGCCGACTGACGCTCTCTCTCGCCGACTGACGCTCTCTCTCGCCGACTGACGCTCTCTCTCGCCGACTGACGCTCTCTCTGCCGACTGACGCTCTCTCTCGCCGACTGACGCTCTCTCTCGCCGACTGACGCTCTCTCTCGCCGACTGACGCTCTCTCTCGCCGACTGACGCTCTCTCGCGCCGACTGACGCTCTCTCGCGCCGACTGACGCTCTCGCGCCGACTGACGCTCTCTCTCGCCGACTGACGCTCTCTCTCGCCGACTGACGCTCTCTCTCGCCGACTGACGCTCTCTCTCGCCGACTGACGCTCTCTCTCGCCGACCTCCTCGCTCTCTCTCGCCGACCTCCTCGCTCTCTCTCGCCGACCTCCTCGCTCTCTCTCGCCGACCTCCTCGCTCTCTCTCGCCGACCTCCTCGCTCTCTCTCGCCGACCTCCTCGCTCTCTCTCGCCGACCTCCTCGCTCTCTCTCGCCGACCTCCTCGCTCTCTCTCGCCGACCTCCTCGCTCTCTCTGCCGACCTCCTCGCTCTCTCTCGCCGACCTCCTCGCTCTCTCTCGCCGACCTCCTCGCTCTCTCTCGCCGACCTCCTCGCTCTCTCTCGCCGACCTCCTCGCTCTCTCTCGCCGACCTCCTCGCTCTCTCTCGCCGACCTCCTCGCTCTCTCTCGCCGACCGGCTCGCGCTCTCTCCCCGACCGGCTCGCGCTCTCTCCCCGACTGGCTCGCGCTCTCTCACCGACTGACTCGCGCTCTCTCACCGACTGACTCGCGCTCTCTCACCGACTGACTCGCGCTCTCTCACCGACTGACTCGCGCTCTCTCACCGACTGACTCGCGCTCTCTCACCGACTGACTCGCGCTCTCTCACCGACTGACTCGCGCTCTCTCACCGACTGACTCGCGCTCTCTCACCGACTGACTCGCGCTCTCTCACCGACTGACTCGCGCTCTCTCACCGACTGACTCGCGCTCTCTCACCGACTGACTCGCGCTCTCACCGACTGACTCGCGCTCTCTCACCGACTGACTCGCGCTCTCTCACCGACTGACTCGCGCTCTCTCACCGACTGACTCGCGCTCTCTCACCGACTGACTCGCGCTCTCTCACCGACTGACTCGCGCTCTCTCACCGACTGACTCGCGCTCTCTCACCGACTGACTGACTGACTGACTGACTCTCTCTCTCTCTCTCTCTCTCTCTCTCTCTCTCTCTCTCTCTCTCTCACTGACTGACTGACTGACTGACTGACTGACTGACTGACTCTCTCTCTCTCTCTCTCACTGACTGACTGACTCTCTCTCTCTCTCTCACTGACTGACTGACTGACTGACTGACTCTCTCTCTCACTGACTGACTGACTGACTCTCTCTCTCACTGACTGACTGACTCTCTCTCTCTCACTGACTGACTGACTCTCTCTCTCTTACTGACTGACTGACTCTCTCTCTCTTACTGACTGACTGACTCTCTCTCTCTTACTGACTGACTCTCTCACTCTCTCTCTCACTGACTGACTCTCTCACTGACTGTTATACAGGTACTATTTCCCAACCTTCACCCTCCTGTTATTTATGCCCCCCCATAACAAAAAAAACCCATAACAAACAACCATTGGGACAGGCAGATAGAAGTTGCCAGCATTGAAAGGACAAAAAAAAACTCAAGACATTATTTATTGTTAATACTTTTTTAATATGGTCGTTCAGTTGTTCATAATGCTTTCTTGGTCATATATAAGGTAACAAAAATGCTTCTGACACTTCTTTATTATAACTTTTCAGCATGCTGCAGACTTCTGTACTGCACAGCTTAAAGACATAGGCAAAGTCAATATCTCTGGCTAAACACTTATAAGGTCCCAAAAGCGAGACCTATTGGCTATGCCAATGCTTGTTCTTATTTGATGCAGGAGAGTATGAAGTTTCACTGATTCATTTTTTCCCAAATGAAGCTAGCTTTTTTTGGGCCGATCTCGGTTTCTTGCAGTAATACTACATCAGCTTTGAGTTTATATAAGTAGTTTTACATTTTTTTGCACTTAACTGGGTGATTGATCCCATTAACATTTAGGGAGATCCCCTTTCGATTCTCAGCAAGGAGGGACTTTGCCATGATGTAGGGATACATGTGCGGTTGTAGAACACAGGAGCAGGGGATCAGCCTTGCATTGTTTCCAGGCGAACGAAGGTCGAGACATAGTAAACAGAGTCGATATCTGTGGAGGCAGCCACCTCGGAAATAAGTGTATCCCTGTTACCCTTTTGGGTAACTGTGTATCGGTGCATAGCTGCCTATAAGTTAGAAGTCAGAGGAGCAAAGAAATGAATTGTCATGCCAGTGAAGTCAAGCAATATGAAAGAAAGAAGAACACTAAAGTAAATTACAACACCATCTCTAAAAGGAAACCCTTCCAATAAACCCTCCCCCTTTCCACCCACCCATCCCACTCTTAACACTGAATGTGAGGGAGACAACAGCGTAGTAACATTCCAGCCACCACAGAAGTGTGGGAACAGATCAGAACATGTGTAGAAGTGGTCCTGTGAACAATGAACACAGTGTTAAGTGCCACCCTATACCGATAAAATCAGCAACCAGGAACTTGAACAACCAAAGGCTCTCATAAGAATACTTGGAGGGTGTACTTAATTCTGCATAAGGAAGGACAACATATAAGGTAGTAGCAAGAACTTCTAACTTAATTGTACAACCTGTGTTCCTAGCCTACTAATAGGTCTAGCAAATGTAACTAAGGTCACAAGCCTACAACAGTCTTGGATAAGAAGATATCCTTGCTCCAGCATGCCTTGTGTAAATGACTTGTTATTCCTCTAAGTATTGCTCATCAAGCGTGGAGGTGCGACCAAAGATGTGGACAATTATTGTTCAGCGGGGGCACAAAGTCCCATTGTAATGTATCAAAATACAGCATGTCATGAAAGGGGTAACATAGATAAGTTGTGATATTGTACTGTGCGTAGGACACCAATGCAGACTTGTATGTTAATGGCATGTGGGATAAGTACGCTGAAGTAATCTGTAATGGTGTCAGGGACATTAGTGGTAGTTTGTCTAAGATGTCTTTGGATATGTTAGAGATCAGCGGGGCATTTGCTAGGCACTAAGTTGGAACATGAGGTCACTGCCTAGAGTAGCATTCAAGCAATACTACAAAAATATCAAGGACTGGTGCACTTTTACTTTGTGATAATAACACACCCCGTCTAAGGAACTCATTCAGAAATAAAAGGAGTTAAACAACCCCACCAAAGCAACATAACAGTGCATGAGTAAGGCATATAAAAACACTTGTCTGCAGTAGCAGGAGAGAGCTGGTTTAGTGTATATGAGTGGATATAGAGCAAAGTAATTTCAAGTCACATAGAGTTTCTGCGTATAAGTCTCAAGTTTTCTTCTTGGTGGTAGGCGTATGTTGGGTTTCCATTGAGATGCCATCTCTTTCGTCCTGGGAGGTCTGTAAGTCTTTGTGATCAATGAAGATGTGATGTTTCCCGTTGACAAAGACCGTAAATTTGTCAGGACCAATAAAGGAGAAGTGGTGGTTCAAGTTCCTGGGTCTGAGTGCCAATAGGCCTTTTCTAACTTCCACCGTCCATTTTGAGTAATCCTGCAATATGAATATTATGCGGCCATTCCAAATAATGTGGTTGTTTTTACACATATAGTTCAGAATTTGCTTAGTGTGCTTATAGCGTAGCGGCCGGCAGACAATCTAACCTGTAATTGCTTTGTTGGTGGGTTTGAATGAGGGGACTCCGTGTGCCCTTTCTAGTTCAAGATTGTTATCGAAGGCCAGGCCTGTCGCTTGCAGAATCTATCTCTCTAGAAAGGCAATGTATGAGTCCGATGAATCCTTCGCTCCTTCAGGTATTCTGAAAATGTGTAGGTTTCCTCTATGATTGCTGTCCTCCAATTCCACCATGTCTCTTTGGAGAAACTTGGATGCTTGCAGCTTCTGAATGTCTTTACTTGGTTGGCAGTCATGTCTTCCATTGTGCTGAACCGTGTTTCCTCCTTAGCTCCTTTGCTGTTAATGGCATTGACGTCTGATCTTAGTTCCCAAAGTTCTAGTTGCATCATATCTGTGTTGGCCTTTGTGGACTTAGCAAGATCATGTACTTCAGCAAGTTTCTTAAGGATCATGTCCATAGGGTTACTTATATCCACTTTCACCTTAATTGGGGAATCTGGGGCCTAAGGCTCCACTTCTGAACACTTCAGGCCTGTCTTGGTTTCTTTTTCGGCCATGATCAGAGCACAGAAGGAACGGACAAAGGCTTACGTTGACCTATATTCTGGTAACGGATAGGGTCTTTGTCACTCCGAGTTCTTCGGCAGATGGCGTGCAACATAGGCCTAGTAGGAGCGTAAAGAGAAGGAAAGGTGTGCTGGTGAATGTGGCCTTTCTGCATATAGCCCAGGTCTCATTTGATAGAGATCTTTAACGTCCAAAATTGTATGAGCCACCTATGTGTTACACAGTACCCCAAGTTATTAATGGAAATTCAGATGGGCAGCTGCGAAGTAAGTTTCAGTGGGACTGAGAATTGTGGAAAATTATCGACAGTAAGTCCATACGCAGGCGGTGCCTTGTTCAGAATTCTGAAGTCCCTCTGAAATGCAGGAGGACATATAGCAGGCGTATTCAGGCACACAAATAGTGCAGTGTGCAAGCCCAACAGTGAGGGTGGTATGCCTTCCTAGAGATTTAAGTCTCCAATTACTAGAATCTCTCACGTGGTATGCCACGAGTGTGGAAACATGTGCTATGAGGTAATGACTGCTGCTGATGGGGGGGGGGGGGGAGTTGGGTTCTCTGCATGAGGCTGTGAAGTGCAAAAGCTCAGCAAAGCTCAGAATTGTCAAGATCATTAGGGAGTGCCATGGATTGTCGAGTTTGATGTATATTTAGTGATGTAAGGAGGAAATTAGACGAAATTGCCCTGCCATGCGCTATTTGAGGTCAGGCGAGATGAGATGTGATGTCTATGGAGCCCTATACTGTCCCTTATGCTCCGATATAGGTTAGGAATAAGAATCCGGCAATGCAGCCTCCAGGAGGCACACATCATATGGGGTTAATAAAAGGGGTTGGTTACAGAAGGTGCAGTGGTTCTCTCTGTCAGGACTTCTGTGCCTATCCTCCTTTGTTCTCGGTGGCCATTTTTAGGTCGAGCCTCGAGTAGCGCGCAAGCGCTGCTTAGAGGCGAAGTCTTTTAGTAAGCGAGTTTGAAAAGCAGTCCCAAAAACGCTCGTGCGTCGTGGCTGGCCTTTTTGGGATGGGTACGCGCGGCAAACATGTGTTTCCAATTATCGCGCCCAGACGCGTGCGCGATAATTGGAAACATATGCCGGCCGTGCGGGGAAAAGGCCATGACGCACGAGCGTTTGGTCAGCTGAGCAGGCTGCCGCGCTCGCTCGCCCTCGCTCCTCTCGTTTCTTTTGGGCCTGATATTTCCTCCAAAACGGGGGGGTTTTCGCAGCATATGGATTCAGCACGCCGTGAAGGTAAATTAGTCTGACCATGATAAATAACGTGCAGAGAATGGCGTGTGTAATCAGGTCAAAGGTCAGGTGTCAGAGTGCTTTCTAGCTGGTCCCTTGATCATTGTTCCAATTAGTGATAAAACATTAATGGGCTCAGCCTCCGACACACAGATACGTCTGTTTCGTGGCTTCTTTCCAACATTCAGCCATGCCCCCCGCCTCTCCCCCCACCGCCTCCCGCGCCCCCTCCTCTGATTTGAGTCTTGCTCACAAAGGCTCCCATAACCACCCACTCACTCTCCGACAATTCGCACGCAGACTCTTACAAAAACAAAAGGGAGGGCGCTTGTTTAACGCCAGCTCAGCTTTCGCATTTACACTTGTTATCGATTTTTAATCAACATTCTATGCACATTTGAGGATTGCTCCTATTTACATAACATCAACAAAATGTTGAAAAATTCGCCATGTCACATATATTAAGGAAGCTAAAGTCACCCCTGTGAGAGTCCACAGTTCTCATATTTTTAGGTTTCATTTTAAAGTTTTTGTTCAGTCTGAGTGAGAATGTCAGTACATATTCCTCCTGCGAGGTAAAGTCTTCCCAATATTTTTCACCGAAAGTGTGATACTCTTGAACAACAGAAAAGTAAAAGCTTGATCCCACTTCTAGCTTTCTAAGGCACTATGGCCTCCTCGTTTATTATGCGTGAATCAATCGGTGAATGAATAAATGAAGGAATGCATGAATGAAAGAGACAAACTAAATCAAAGGTAGCGCTGAAAGGGCTCCAACTGCGACAACATGCAACCAACACCTCAAAATTGAAGGGAGGCTGGAGGTCTTACAAGCAAATGAAAATCAGACCATGACATCTGGAAGGACCCGTGGAAGCCTCAAAATGAATCTCCTGAAATAGAACATGGCTGACAACTGTCACCAGGTTATAAAGGTCATGGTATTTGCGCCAACCACACATTGGGTTCTGGGACTTGTAGTTTTGCTTCTTCTCTTGTAACAGAAGCACAGCATAGGCCCCTGCAGTCCCTATATTTCAGCTGTGTAGTCTAGTCACCCTTCAGAGGACCCCCATTCAGTGTATAACCTATGTGTAGATGCAGGATGCTGGAATATGATGGGCCCTCATGATATTTTGCAAGGAGGACGGAGGCCCATCATTTAGAGTTACATTAATACCTTTTCAATATTTCCATACAAGTCACAGTGCACAGACTGGGCCTAATTGGCCTAACTGGCAGCTATGCAAAGAATAATTCAGAGTTTTGGTCCCGCGTCTTCAATCTCGCAGTTTCACAAGTGATATAATAGTAACAATGGTTCGAGGTTGAAATTACCACAGCTATGTTTGTGCTTGCATCCATTAAGGGTGTATTTTTTCACAATTTAACATTAATGAGGGGCCACAAGAGATTCTCCATCGTCTGCATCTAAAGTTGGAACAAGTAATCACAAGGACTGAATAAGAATGAAAGGCACGAGATGGAAGAAGTGATGTTGTTTCTGGAACATATGTTAACCACATCTGCCTGGCCAGCTCTTTCAAAATATTAACCAATGCCATTCACTCAGTTGCCTCCTGAAGATAGCTGAGAAAGCAGTTCACTTTCTGTGATTGGCTCGGCCATTTGGAACCCCTCCCAAAGAGTAGAAGCGCATGGGAGAAATCCTAACACATATTTTCTGAGCAGCTAGTGCCACTGGGGATGTCAAAATGGCCGTGTCACAGTCAGTTACACGTCAGGAAACACAAGTCTGTCTCTATTTCACCTACTGCTATGTCCTCACTCTCCATCGTCACAATCAAGCATCCTTTGGCCTCCAATCATATTCCCAGGAAAATCTACCTCAAATTCACCCTACAGTCCTTAGGAAATCATTGGGTGGATGATCTCCAAGCTAATAACACTCCTTCTATGTACCACTGTGTACTATCCTAAGATACCAAATTATGTGATTGTCTGAGGATGTTCTTTCTCCTTTTCATTTCCTCCTTCTTCCGTAAAGGTTATTCTAGCAATAAGGTCTTTGCACGTAGGTACTATAGGTGAGGCGAAAGGACAGCACAGAATTAGAGGGCGCAAACCCTACATTTCACCACAATCAGGGAAATTCCAATAATAGTAGGTAAAATTTAGAGGCTCCTTTCTTTTATTGTTGTATCACGAGTAAAGGACAGTAAATAGATGGGTCTGTTTCTGGCAGAGGTCACAGAGTCAGAGTTAAATAGTTAGTTTCAGTTTTGAAACAAAAATAATGCAATTGTTAATTTTTTCAAAACCCAACACATGGACGTGAGCCCATATTGTGTCATCTGATCTTTATTTGTAAAAACAAATTCTGAATTAAGGGGATTTTGTAAAGATTGGTGGACACAAAGCATCCTCCAAAAATGGTGGGTGCCCCTTCCACCAACTTTGTGGATGCCCCGGCCCCCACATTTGGAAAGGGGGATGCAAGGTTTCCACCAGCCGAGCCTTAAGTTGCTCCTCCTTTCCCAAGTACACCCCTAACCTTAATGACCCCATGCATCTTCAGATATCAAAGTTAAACTCCTCATTATCCTCAAACAAAAGGATTTCAGATAAAGAGTGAAGAAGTGCCTTCAGATACGTTGGCCATTCTCAAAGCAATATTCAATAAAAAAGATAAGAAAAAGAATTGGGAATAGGTCGTATAAAAATATAGTCATAGTCAGCTTTCTAGGTGTACATGTTAATAAAAAGCGAGGTAACTATCAAACCACGGGTAGAGATATGTATCACCAACAAACACGAAACAATTTTGTGACACTAACCAGCCAGTGAGGCATTCATTAAACCAAACAGAGAATCAGGAACACAATTCAAGCTAAACAGAAGTAAATGTATCAAACCAACCACTGACAAATAAGGCAAATCAACTAGTGACATATACATCAAACGAAAGAGAGAGATTTATATCAAAGTACCTTAAAATATTAAAGCCAACAGAGAGGCACACATTAAGCCAACCAGTGAGACATATGTAAAATCTAACAGTAAGATACACATCAATACGTCAACAGACACATACACGATACCAACCACGGAGGCATATTTTAAACCAGTCAAGCCCATAACCAACCACCGTAAGAAACATACCCTGTTCCAACCAGTAACAACAGATGCGACATACAACGTATTGCGCATTTATTTTATTGCACTGTATTTACTGAGATGAATAATTTCTACCAGAAATACTGCACGAGTATGCTTAGTAACAACTGAAAGAACATAACATTAAGCCACCCTGCAGAACACCTGCTTCATGTAAGGAGGCTGTGCTGTCTCAGCGCAGGTCAGCAAGATATAAACTCAAGTCCCTCAAGAGATGGGATTCTTGAGGGACTTCTTGACCTTCAGAAGTTAACAAAAAAGTACAGCAGTTCCAGATCACGAGTCTGAATAACAGATGAAGTGCCTGCCAGGATGCGAGCTTTGTCAATGACAAATTACCACCCAGAAACAGAATCCCACTGAAAACTGCTGCAGCGTTATGACACTCCAAGCCCGCTCAAAGCTCTGAGATGAAAAGAAGGTGGGGGTTCAGAAGAGATGGAAACAAGCATTGGCATAGCCAATAGGTCTCGCTTTTGGGACCTTATAAGTATTTAGTTATGCAGCACAATATCCTTGGTGCAACAACATTAACTGTTGCATGGTTAAACACTTATAAGGTCCCAAAGGCGAGACCTATTGGCTATGCCAATGCTTGTTTGTTGAGTGTCGCTGGTCTTGTGTTTGCTGGTTGAGGCAAAGTCGGATTGGGTATTGGCAGCTAGCATCGTTCTTCTCAATGTTGCATGTCACTTCAGGTGCCTCCATGCTCGTAGAACGTATCCCGTCACCTGCGACTCAATTGGTGACCTGGGGACCGCTGAAGTTCCGATTTTCAGTCTGTGATAGCGGAAGCAGCAGCCTCAAGCCAACATTCATCGCGCCGTCCAAGCCATGCTCCAAACAAGTTAGAAGTTTATATGAACAGATTTTTATAGAGCCACATGTTTGGGAAGGAGAGTCCAAGTTGCTGTTCGCCCAGTACAAAATACCACATAGCCTTAAAATGGCACTGCACTTTAGATGTCGGATTAATGGCTGTGACATGGGGCCTCTCCTGGAAACATTTTAGGATGTGATGTTTGAAGAAATAGAAATTACTGTTTTGTAATCCGACCGTTGTATTAATGTATGATACTACAAGGCCTTGGAAACTGGGAAAGCAAGAGCAGGGGTTCTCGGCAACAATGGCCACCAAGATGGTGCCCTAAAAGAGTCTGACGCCTTAACTTTGACATAAGTCTGGAGGAGATGATCAAGGCTGCATATTATGAAGCAAAGATAAGGATTGAGTAAGACTTTACCTGATCAGGCGATGAATATACTGTAGATGGAGCGCATTTGCAGTCAAAGGATCTACCTGAATCTTGGATCATCAGACTGCATTGTAATGTCTTAGAAGGGATGTGTGCCGGAGTGTTTGAGTTACGGGTTGGATGAGTAAGGCTGGATTGGTATCCGTCATACCTATGAATAAAAGATTGTGGAGAAGATGAGACCAAGGATTCATATGATTGTCACAAAAAGCGGTCATCTGAACTATACGTGTACATAAGCTTTGCTTCTTAAAGCATTGCTTAATGCTTAACGTTCATGGTTAATTGGTGATGCCAGTTTGTCAGATTTATGCTTCAAGTGATGAACCATGAGTACTTCTAAATGATACGATTGATTGCAGCATTTGAGTGTTGTGTATGGTAGGGTTTTCCTGGTAATACATATATGTTGCGTACAAACAAGGTCTGATTGTTTACCAACAAGAGAACACACTCTTTCAGGAAAGAGAGATCAATTGTGTGTCTGTGCCTCTGTCGATCCTGGGGCTTAAAAAACTAATATTTTGAAATCTAATGGTAACATTGTGTGGGAGATCCTGCATATTATTTTCAGAGCTTTAAGTCCATATTAGTCGCATGAACGAAGCAGAGGAATGAAATGTTCCATTTGTGAAGGGATGGGATGCATACTAATAGATCTCCTAAGCCCCAAAGACGAATTATGCTCTGCAGTCTTTAGAGAAAAGGAGAACGGGGCGGTGTTTCTAACTCCTCAGCACGAGTTATGTCCATATAGATAAGGAGTGTTAGGAGTCAGATTGGCCTGTCAAAGTAACTCGTCAGCAGGCTGAGTATAGTATATAGATACAGGTAACAACCCTGGCACATAGAAACAGTAGAGAGATACAGTTGTTTATATTTTACAATAAAAGGTTATTTATTGCGGCCTATTCATACATAACTGTTATGTATCGGAATAGTGGTAATTATTACTGTGATCTCAGAAGTCATAATATAGAACACAGTGAATATTAGAAATGCTTAAAACATTTTACATCACACATTCCAACTCTCCCTTTTAGATTAGTCTAGTTCCTACCTAATATCTACATATGTCATTAGTCTCATTGTTATTACATTGGCTGAATGATTTATTAGAGTCCTTCGCTATTTATATGCAAGGCCCTATGGCATACCTAAGTAAGCCATAGGGCCTGCAGTTAGATAGCGCTACTTCAGCATGTCCCTTTAAAAATCAGTTGTCATGCCCAAATCCTTTATTCTCTTTATACCTCCTAAAGAAGCGGTCACCTCTTCACTTCGGGAACACTAGCAATGTCTCTGTTGCAGAAGCACTCGGAAGGCTAGCTAATGTTGCCATTTTTCTCTCCGAAGCGTAATTTGTGTGAGGCTGTTAGACCTAGTCTTAGCCTCGAATGCTCGATGCTCTGGAGACTTATTGCATCAGCAATTTTTTGTCAATAAACAGCTCAAAAATAAATATTGTATATATGGCAAAAGATTTGAAAAGACTGGCACGTGGTCATTCAAGGGATCTCTGGCCTTGGGGCCTCCATTTAAAAATTACTTGGAATAAGGTTTCATGTTAAAGGTGGCAACCATCTTCATCTATCCACCCTAAAAGCAAAATGAGTCTCTCATATTTGCATTACGTGATCTATTCAACGACTTTCATGGCCCTCCCTCACTATAATTTTAGAAGTTATTAAAGCTAAATTTATTAAAGCTACATTTCTAGTACGGGTTTAAAAACGGATTACTTGAGACTAAGATTCGATGTGTTGGAGTTAAGTTAGCTAAGCAGAGTTCGAAAAATGTTATAACTATAAATGTTTGCATTTTGTGCAATGCTTAATCGAAGGAATGGTCTCGTAGTCTCTACATCAAACCGACCAAATGAGTATTTTTTTTAAAACTGCACTGCTTAAATTGGGTGTGGGAACTTGCACAAAAAGGCATTAAAATATGTTTCAACTAAAGTGAGGAGGAGCTCTTGCCAGGCTTTGTCGAGTTCATGCTGGCTGCTGAAAAGAGCTGCTTGACAGGCTCTGCTTCCTTGGTGGTCTGTCTCACAAGTGCAGGATTTCATTGCCTAATCAGCCATTTTGTCTTATTCTTTAACCGCTTCGCCGCGATCGGAATTCCGCCCAGGTGCTGGACATTCCGATCGCGGGTGTGGTCGTGACGAGCTGAGCTCGTCATGCGCACAGCGCGACCGCGCAGCATGACGAGCTGAGCTCGTCATGAGCATCGAAGGGGTTAAAGAAAGCTATACTATATGATTTAAGCATGAGTTTCAATTGTAGCTTGCTGACCACACAATATTACATTTTGAACTTGTTGTTTTATTGTTCTACCATTTTAAATTATATGTATTTTTGTATTGAATTCATATTGACTTTATTTTAATGATTTTAATCAACCACACAATAAAAACATTACTATTACTGCTCTGATGGCATTCCCGGTGATTTATTTAATTCGGAGGTGGATTTGTGGGCCCCCTTGCTCACCATCATTTCAATGCGGCCGTTAGAGGGAGGTCCCCCTCTGGCTGGAAGCGATCCATCATCGTCCCGATCTTCAAGAAGGGCAACAGGGCTGACCCGGCTTGTTATCGCCCCATTTCACTGGTGTACAGCGATATTAAGGTGTTGGGAAGGGTTCTGCTGGTCCACGTGGGCAACTGATAAGAACATACTTTCAGAAGTCCAGTATGGGTTTAGGGCTGGACGGGACCCTGAATCTTTTCATGCTGACCGCTAAATATACTGGAGCGAGGGACAGGGCAGTCCACTTGGTCTTCATGGACCTAAGCTCAGCCTTTGATCGTGTCAACAGAGCTGAGCTCTGGGCTGCATTTGGGTCCATGGGGGTCGAACCGGCCCTGCTGTCCTTCTTACATTCTTTGCACAAAGCTCTTTCCTCTTCGTTCAGATATGGGCTGGAGGGGGAATGCACAATGCTCCTGGAGTTGACGAGAGGGGTGTGCCAGGGGTGCATACTGGCCCCCTTTCTCTTCACTCTTTACATTAATGGCCTGGATATGGCCCTGCTGGATCCAGGAGTGGATGTCCCGACGGTAGACAGTCGTCATCTGCCTGTTCTTTTATACGTGGACAACGCCGTCCTCCTGTCTCGAACAGCTATGGGTTTGCAACGTCCGTTAGATCTTTTTGTTATTTATATGGATGGACTTGATCTCACCACTAATTACCTCAAATCCCACGTCATGGTGGTGGGCCCAAGGAGCACTAGATCCAAAAGTTACTCGGTTAAGGGCCACCCAATTTCCAGGGTTGAGCACTTTTCGTATTTCGGAATCCTTTTGATTCCAGACTCTCTTGGCAACCTTTGACAAAGAAAAATACCTTGAGGTTAAAATCGGCCATCAACTGGGTTGGTCTTTTGGCAAGGCGTATGGGTCACACCAACGTTGAGGCAATGCTCATAGTTTATAAGGCCAAATGTGTCTTGTTGGCGTCTTAAAGCTGTGAAATTTGGGGCAATGTGTCCTGCCCAAAGCACAAGGCTGCAGAAAATGCTTTCCTGAGAAGCCATCTCAAAGTACCAGCGAGCACCCCCGTCTGAGATGCTTCACAAGGAAGTGGGACTAGGGAATATAATCGACATGATTGCCTTGCGTCCTCTGTTATATTGGTTGTCCGTCTGGTTGAAAGAGGATATGTCTCTTAATAGGCTCATTATTTGCGACTGTATGGCCTTGGACGGCATGTTGAGCTTGCTTTTAATATGCGCAGCCTGGCTTGCTTATAATATGTGTACTTTTAATTCTCTGGGTGTTCCTGAGCTGTTTTCTGATCCAGACGGTATAGTTAGGCAGGATATACAATGGCTAAAACCGGCATTTTATGAAAGGGTGTCTGCTGGAAGTGAGGCTGCAGCCCTTCACAAACACTCATTGTCATTTTATCATGGTGAAAACTACCTGGAATGGAGCCCTATTTGCTCCTGGAGATATCGCCGCAGGTTGTTAACATATTTTAGGTTCAACATGTTTTATCAGCTTTTGTTACCCAAGGGGTCTTGGTTGAAAGTTTCAGACCTTCCGCTGTGTTCTTGTAATGATGTTTCTGTCCCTGACTCCCTCCACATTGACATGATTGCCCCAGATTTAATCATCTCCGTTATAAATTCATACATCCACTTCTTTTGTCAATTAATTTCAATCAAGTTATGCTGGTCTTTCTTTTTCTTCAAATGCTAAACTCACCTACCATCTGTTTTTATCTGAATCGTTTTTGGTATTAATGGGAAGTGAATGTTGGTATTTGTTTTCTTAATTCAACATTTGGGCTTTGTCCCTTTTTAGCTACTTTTAATGCTGTGACTTAATCAGTTTGCCATAGAAGTATTATTCTTTAATTTGTTTATTTGTTTATAATTTGTAGTGGAACCATCCTAATGATTTTCTATGCTATGTATTTTATTTGTATACTTTTGTGATTTTCGAGAAAAAATCGAATAAAGTTTTTACTACTATTACTGTGGTGTCTGTTAAATTCTTTGGGCTTCACTTACCTTGCCAACTTACTTGGGTTGACCTGTTGATATATAATAATGTTAGTTTCCTAGTAATCCTAATTTCCATGGGCCCCATCAATGCCAGGGGTGGACATAACTCATGTAATTCTGTGTCATGTAATCACGTGGAATTACCTATAAACTATATGAGAGTATGCTCAGAAATGCCCCTCATGTAAAAAATGGTCACAAGCTTTCCCTTTGCGCTAATACATAGTGCAAAATCTAATAGTAACACGAATAGCAGTTGAGTAGGCGGTCGCTGAATGCGCACTTGTCGTAGGATTTTCCTCCAATTTACACCAACATTTAGTGCTAGTTTCTTAGAGCCAAATGTACCCGTACATCCACAATGGACGCAAGGATGCATTTTGCGTCTGGTAGATAGAGCTAAATGCAACAGTGCATAAACAGGAGAGCAAGCAGCCTTTCATGCACCCTAAATGTGCTCTTATGGTAGGATTCACTGTCCCTCCATCCACCCCCCCCCCAAATTACTCTTAATTACGCAAGCGTAGTCGAGGTATCGGTAATCCCACATCTAACAGTAACACACAATTACTCTGGCATGATTAAAATTACTCCCATGCCTAATCGGTGCTTAAAGATGCATATACCCAATACACATTACCAGGCTGCTTAACTATATCTGCAATGGTGGACCCGAGATAGTAAATAGTCTGATTGCTTAACTGATCCACAGACCAGGTTCTGTATGCGGTAGTCGCAACTAGGGTTCCAAGAACTTCTAATGTGGTATTAGCACCCACATATACCTATCTAGCTGTTAAGCAGCACTTTGAATGTGTTGTCTGTCAGCACTCTAAAGGTTGGGAAGCCTTACCTACGTTAGAATATTGATTCTTTGCTGGCTTTGAGTATCTTTTGCTTTCCCTCAAAATGTCTTCCTGTAGTTCATTAGCATAAGCACGTTCCTCTTCCCGAGTATGTACTTATTAGTATGGCTCATAGAATCTTAGTGGTCTTTCAATACAGTGTGCATCTAGATATTGTTAGTAAAGCATCCACTTTGGATGCTCGTTGGCCATTAGACCATCATCATATAGTTAATGTAAGGTCTAAGTCTGATGCCATCATAGAATGCATAAGAATATTTTGTCTAATTCTAGGTGCCTGTAAAATTCATCCTGTAATTGAAATATGTGCTGGGAAATCTTCAAACGGTTTAAGCGGAAGGAGGACAGGATGTGTCCACAACTACAGGGTAATAATGGTAGTGGCTTGTATCCTTGGAGCCCTAGGTTCCCTTCCTCGTAGCAGCGCTTCCTCATACTTTAAATAGGCTATTGCTTAAAGAGTGAATTACTGAGCTTGTGAGCGATATCTATTATTCAAAGCAAAAATGTGCCTCACCACTCTGACCCTCCCTCCAGTCTGCAGAAAGGGAAAATTGTATCTGATTGCCAGAATCTTTAAGGTGATAAATGACTCTTTCGAAGCTGGAGCACAGCCACTTTATGCATTTTTTAAAGGAATGTTAACAATTGAAATATCTTTGATCTCTACTATTTGATTCAGCATAGCCCACTACAGGAGATTCATAGAGTAACAAGCATTAGCAGATGCCAGTATACTGGGATAACTATGCTATGATTGCATTTAGTGGAAGGCTACTACAAATGCTTTGAATGTTTCTGTCTTAACGAGTTTCGTTGGTAGAATTACCACTGTTGATGTTGATTCTGCCTACAGCTATTTTTCGCTTGATTAGATTTTTCCTCTAATAAATGTCTTCTTTTGTCTTAGTGCCTCAGGCCCACCCTATGGTTTGCTGTTCACCGTCTGGACCACAGATCTGTACCAAGAGGCCAGGTCGTGGTAGGAAATCACTTTGCGGCCAACTTAAAAGGAGGAAATCGGCAACGCCAGACCCTAAAGAAAAACAAACTTGTGGTAAGAGTGACTGTATTAGTTCACCAGCAGTATTGTTTGGTTGGAGAAACACACCCTTTACCTTTAGGAAGATTTAAACCGGAGAATGCTATGGTATGCTTAAAAATTAAATCGCATTGTGGCTAGCAATAGGTAATCGTTTGGATTTTTAAATACTCTTTGCACACTGCTCTCCTTTATAAAGTGGATTTTCCACCCTTCTTAGTCAGAGGTTCTCTGGTCCTCCTTCAGCTTGAAATATGGCTATCTTGCCCGCAGATGATCCCTACTGCTTTTTTGTGTCTTTTGAAATACATAAATGTTAGAAATGGGGGTCTCTTGTTGGCAGAGGTAGGTACCTTTGTCCAATTAGGGACCCTTGCTTCTATTCAGAGTAAGGGGAATACACTTCAAAAATAACCCCTGCTCACCCCCTTGGTAGCTTGGCACGAGCAGACAGGCTATCTCGGAGGCAATGTGTAAAGCATTTGTGAACACATACAGTAATACAGTGAAAACACTACAAATGCACACCACATGTTTAGAAAAATAAGTAATCTTGATCTAAACCAAACCAGACCAAAACGCCAAAAATCTGCAATACAGTAATAAAAATATGACTTTCAAATGGTAGAAATAGTTCAGTTCAAAGCAAATATGAGATGCTACACTTTTACACAAAGTACCTTGAATGCATCTCAAAATGCAAGCAAAAAGGGTTGCAGGGAAGGTGATGCGTCGGTTCCTTGCTCCGGGGGAGGTGATGCATCAGTTCCTTACTGCTGCGCTGGGGAGGTGATGCGTCAGTTCCTTACCGGAGAGGAGGTGATGCGTCGGTTTCCTACTGCGTGGGGAGGTGATGCATTGGGTTCTTACTGCATCCCCCAACAATGCGACAGACTTGGCGCTTCGATGCGATGTGTGACGATCCGGTGCGATGCGCGGTTCTTCTCCAACCGGGCCTGCGTCAGAATTGGTGCGCGGATCTCGGGCGTCGGAGATCGGTGCACAGGATTCGTCGCACGGCATACACTTCAGCCGCGAGCAGGCGCTGCGTCGATTCTTCGGCGGCAGCGATGCGTCAAATTTTCTCTCGCACCGCTGTGATGCGCCGTAAACAGGCGATGCGTCTATTTTCACAGTTTTTGCAATTTCCAGTCCCAAAACAACCTCCAGAGGCCCAGAACACTGCCAGGCACCTCTCAGCAGGTCAGAACTCCCAGCAGAGGAGTTCAAGGGGGACTGGGGGTGAAGTCTTTGTGTCCCTGAGATTTCAGAACAGGAGGTAAGCTCAATTCAAGCGCTTGGAGTTCTTCCTCAAGCAGGGGACACAGCAAACAGCAAAGTCCTTCTCCTTTCCTTGGCAGCAAGTAGCCACTGCAGGCCAACCCCAGACAGCAAACAGCACAGGGGCAGTATTCCTCTTCAGCTTCTCCGGCTCTTCTCCTTGGCAAAGGTTCCTCTTGATTCCCAAACGTGATCTAAAGTTCTGGGGTCTGAGCCCCAATATTTATACAGCAAAATACTTTGTTCTCTGGTGGCAGAGGAGCCCTGTGCTCAGTCAAAACCAGTTCTGTCCTCTCTGGTGCAGCTTCCTGGCAGGAGGTGGAGACAGCATTGTGGAAGGCAGACCAGGCCCATTCAGGTGAAAGGAAATCTCCTCCCCCTACTCTAAATGCAGCCCAGCCCTGACTCATCCAGACTCTCTGGAGCCACTGCACATCCCCAGTCCCTGTCACTCCAAAGCCAGACCGTCAATACACATCCTAGCAGAGGCACACTGGATGGCTAAGCAAGAAAATACCTACTTTCTAAAAGTGGTATTTTCAAACGCAGAATGTAAAAATCACTCTCACTAAAAGATGCATTTTAACATTCTGAGTTCAGGCATACTAAACTTTATTTTCCTACCTTGTTCCCAGGGGTAGTTATGTTTATGTTATAAGCAAACTCCCCATTCTATCCTATGAGAACAGGTAGCCTTGCAATAGTGGAAAAAAAACGAAATTGGCAGTATTTCACTATCGGGACATGCCACACACATCAGGGCATGTCGTACCTTTCACATACACTGCACCCTGCCCACAGGGGCACCTTGGGCCTACCTTATGGGTGACTCACATGTAAGAAAACGGGAAGGTTAGGGCCTGGCAAGTGGGTGCACTTGCCAGGTCGACATGGCAGTACTAGGCTGCACACAGGCTCTACAATGGCAGTCCTGAGACCTTGTTGCAAGGCTTCTTGTGTAGGTGGCACAATCTGTGCTGCAAGCCTACTAGCAGCATTTGATTTACAGGCCCTGGGCACACACAGTGGACTGTACTAGGGACTGACTAATAAATCATATATGGCAATCATGGAATCACCAATCCATAACAACAATTGACAAAGGGAGCACTTGCACTTTGGCACTGAACAGCAGTGGCAAAGTGCCCCAAGCATCTAGACCAGCAAAACGGAGTCCAACACACAGCAAAAACACAGGAGGTAAAGGCAAGGTGTGGTGCAGCGGCCAGGGCAGCTGACTTCGGAGCACAGGGTTCACGGTTCGATCCCCGGCTCCGGCGGCAGCTCAGCTCAGCACCATGTGACTCTGGGCAATAGCTCACTTAATTTCCACTACGGCCCCCAGCGCCTTGAGACCCGTAAGGGTGAGTAGCTGCGCTATATAAAAACACTTACTTTTTACTTACAATTGGTCTCGCCTTTGGGACCTTATATGTATATAGCTATGCAGCACATTAGCCAGGGTGCTGAAACATCCACTGTTCTTTAACATGGAGGGAAAGTAAGCACCAAACTGCGTGACACACCAGGTATGGGAACACATGGAGAGAAAGATTGCCTTTCAGCGGGAAATGGTATAGTCCAAAGCTGTTTTTAATATAAAATCAGGGCCTTCGGTGGTCATATCACTGAAAATAAAAGATTTGAAAAAAATATTATTGTCTACGGGTGCTCGTGGAAGACAATTTTTATGGACTGGAATTTAGAGAATGCTAAAGTGATTCTGTTATTTTACTGACGTCTGCTGGTCGTTTTCTATCAAGAAAGTTAAATGGAGGCAGTTGCCAGAAAATAAAAAAAAAAGAACGTCCCTCAGCAGAAAGCAATTCTGGTATTTTACTGACCTCTACTGGTCGTTTTCTATCAAGACAGTAAAATAGAGGGGCGTGGCCAGCAGCTGATGGAGATGGCCGCCACCAAGCGAGCCCTCAAAATCCGCCATTATCCATTGTTCCAAGGGCAACCAACTGCAAGTAGCCGATCGGGGATGCCGCGGATGCCCCTGAGAGCAAGAAAATCCCGGAGCTGAGCTGCAGGGACCGGGTGAGGGACGCTTCTTTGGATCGGCCTACACACGCAAGATGGCGCCGTCCGTGTAGCCCCGAGTGAAAGAAGCATCGGGCGTCCCTTTGCAGTGCCGCGGAAATGTGTGGCCGTGCCAAAGGGAAAAATATTTTTCTCTGTCAAAAAAGTAATATAAAAAAAAATATATCATTAAACGGGCCCAAAAAAAAATTTGTGTGCACAGTTGTACATTATGTAAAAGTGAGCATGCGGAAAGCCCTGTGCATAGGTGCAAGTAGGAATTCGCAAATGTTTTTCAGGAGTGTTCCAGGAAATCTGTGACTGTGAATTCTAAAGATTCGGAAGTCTCTGGGCCCGTAAGTATTGAAAGATAACTTATAGCAATTGGACCAATATTGCACGGCACACCATATTTTTTTACTATAAAAAAGCCAAGTCTGTTGGCTTTGACAATGTTTGTTTTACAATATTTGCTTAACAGCTCACAGTCCAGACATCAAAGCGTTAGGACTGTAACTTTTTTTAAACTTCAAAAGAATTAAAAACAGGATGCTGCGTTGTTCCAATGGCACCGAAAAGGGAAACTTTTTTTTTTTTTTTTTGTATTGTTCGTATCTGAAAGAGACACGTTAGTGACAGATTCCTTACCTTAGAATATCCCCAGGCGTCAGGCTGGATCCGGAAAGTTTTTGCGTAGCAGTACCCTTGCGCGTCGGTAGGCGGCGTCGTGCGGCTCCGCGTCCGTCGTCGGCGTCGTGATCGCCGGGATGACGTCGCGGGCAGTACTTAGACGCCGCCCCTGCGCGCTGACGTCAGTTCTTCTTTTTCCGCGCCAGCAAGCGCAGATCCGGGAAGAGCAGTGCCCTAGTCATTTTTTGACTAACTTTTTGGTGAATTTTTTCACTGTTTCTTCAAATCGACTCCAAGGTGTCTTAGGGATGCCCGGCTTTAAACGTTGCGGCGCCTGTGCTCGGATGATGTCCATCACAGACCCGCATCGGGAGTGTCTCTTCTGCCTCGGCCGAGGCCACGACACGGAGTCGTGTTCCGACTGCCGGGCCCTCAACCCGAAAGCTTTGCGAGAGCAGTCTCGAAAGCTCCTCGAGGCCCGGCAGTCGGCTCCGCGCCACACCAGGCCCCGGTCGCGTGAGAGGTCGAGGGATCGGTCGCGGAGTCCTCACCGGTCGTCGGGATCCAAGTCTTCGTCGTCCGGTAAGTCTAAGCACAAAAAGTCCAAAAAGCATCGTCGCTCTAGGACTTCGCCTCGCCGGTCTCGCGACTCGGCTGAGGCCCCTCCCGGCACCGTCCCCGCGGCCCCGGACATGCCTGTGGAGTCTCCCCCGCAATACCAATCCTTCCCGGGTTCGGGGGCGGATCCGGCCCAAATACAGGAATTCCTGTCGGCCATGGCCCGCCTCTTCGGGCCTCAAGGTCCCTCCGGTGCGCCTTCGGGCCCTGATGGGGTTGCTCCGGCGTCGCCGACGGCTCCGGCGTCGCCCGTGCCTCCAGCCTCGATTCCGGCCCCGGCCTCGATCCCGGCTCCGCAACCCCCATCGACGCCGGTCGACCTGACCACGCCTCCGCCGACGTCTCCGGTGCCGTTCTCGACGCCGCCTGGGGCTCCGGGCGGCGTCGTCCCCAGTTCCTTCCGGCTCCGGACATGGAACCGGACCGACGTCGCTCGACGCCGGTTCCGGCGCCGATGAGACCTTGGGTCCCAAATGTCCCTCCTCCTCCTTATTTTGAACCGGAGGAGGACCAGGAGGACTGGGAGGGTTCTGAGGACCCTCTGGCACAACAGTGTCAGTATGATGAGGACTGGGCAGAGGAACTAGGGGATGCCAGTGGTCTAGATACTTCCCCTGACACTGGCATGCTGTCTCCTCCCGTGGCTACGGAGGAGGGAGCCAATTTTGCAACGGTGTTGCGTAGGGCGGCTGGAGCCTTACATCTCCAACTCCCTACTGTGGCGGTCAAGACTAATCTCTTGACAGAGGTGCTTCAGCCGGCAGCCTCCTCTACGGAGACTGTGCTGCCGTTTAACGATGCCCTCACTGACGTTCTTTTGGGCGCCTGGTCCAAGCCCAACACAGGGGCTCCTGTGGATAGGAACGTGTCCCGACGCCATCGCCCAGCTCCGGGCGACCCCCTATTTCTCTCTGTCCACCCCACTCCTGAGAGCTTGGTTGTCCAAACCTCCGCTTCCCAAACTGCCTTCCCTACCGCCCCTCCGGATAGGGAATCCAAACGCCTGGATCAATTTGGGAAGAAGGGTTTTCTTCCTCCAGTGCTGGCTTGCGGTCCATCAACACCGCTTGTCTTTTGGGCCGATATACCCACTCCTTGTGGGATTCGGTGGCGACTGTTTTGCCCCAGTGTTCTGAGGAGGTCCAGACACTGCTTTCCCGCGCCATTGCGGAAGGAAGGGATGCGGCCAAATACACAATACGATGTGGCCTTGATACCGCCGACTCGCTGGGCAGGTCTATTGCAACGACGGTGGCACTGCGTTGCCACGCCTGGCTGAGAACCACTGGTTTTTCAGGGGATGTCCAGAATACTCTCATGGACATGCCCTTTGATGGAGTCGGTCTTTTTGGGTCCAAAGCAGACCATGCGTTGGAGCGCTTTAAGGACTCACGGGCTACTGCCAAGTCCCTGGGCCTTTCTGCTACACGCCCTCCGCTAACTTCTGCTTTTCGCCCCTATCGTGGCCACGGAAGGGGCGCCCAGTCACGTCAGCAGCCCAGCCACCGGCCCGCGCAGCAGGCGTCTTCGCGTGGCCGAGGACGTGGATACCGCCGTGGCGGTTCGGGCAACCAGCGTGCGGGTCAGGCCACCACCTCCAACCCGTCCGCGGCCTCCAAGCACTCCTAGTCCCTCCTTTCAGGTGCACAGCACGCCAGTAGGGGCCAGGGTCCGCCATCACCTTCACCACTGGCGTCCCATCACCTCGGACAGGTGGGTCTTGGACATTGTCCGAAGGGGCTACTCCCTCCCCTTCAAGACCACCCCCCAGCCATGCCACCTCAATTCCACCGCATGTCAGGGGATCACTTGGTACTTCTGCAGAAGGAAGTCACGGCCCTCTTGGCCAAGAGGGCCGTCACTTGGTACTTCTGCAGAAGGAAGTCACGGCCCTCTTGGCCAAGAGGGCCATCGAGCATGTTCCGACCCCAGAAGTAGGACGTGGTTGCTACTCCCACTACTTCCTGGTGCCCAAAAAGGACAAGGAGGACATGCGTCCTATCTTGGACCTCCGGAACGTCAATCGCTTCCTCCGGAAGGAGAAGTTCAAGATGCTCACCCTAGCTCAGGTCTTGACTGCCCTCGACCCTGGAGACTGGTTGGTAGCGTTGGACTTGCAGGACGCTTATTTCCACATCCCCGTCCTGCCGGCCCACCGGCGTTACCTACGGTTCACGGTAGGCCTCGAGCATTTTCAGTTCACCGTGCTCCCCTTTGGCCTTACCAGTGCCCCTCGGGTGTTCACGAAAGTGATGGCGGTGGTCGCAGCTCATCTGCGCCGGGCAGGGGTTTCAGTCTTCCCCTACCTCGACGACTGGCTGCTGAAGGCGGGCTCGTCCCAGGCAGTCGTCTCCCACCTCCATACTACGGCCGAACTCCTGCACTCGCTGGGGTTCTCCATCAATGTGCCGAAGTCGCATCTGATTCCTTCTCCACAGCTCCTTTTCATCGGAGCAGTTCTGGACACGACGCAGTTTCGGGCCTATCCTCCCGAACGGCGAGTCCGGGATATTCAGGCTATCATTCCGATCTTTCAGCCTTTATCCTGGGTTTCGGTACGGATGACCCTGAGGCTGCTGGGCCTCATGGCCTCCTGCATCCTGCTGGTCAATCATGCCAGATGGCATATGCGGGCTCTGCAGTGGGACCTGAAGTTCCAGTGGGCGCAGCACCAGGGCAACCTGTCCGATCACGTCCAGATCTCGGAGGGGACTGCAAAACGGTTGCAGTGGTGGCTCTCGAACCGGCAATGGGTCATGGGCAGATCCCTCTCCCTTCCCCAGCCAGAGCACACAGTTGTGACGGACGCGTCCCTTCTGGGATGGGGCGGTCACATGGGAGAGGCGGAGATCAGAGGCCTCTGGTCTCCGGCGGAGTCCCGGCTCCATATCAACCTTCTGGAGCTCCGGGCGATCCGACTTGCACTCAAGGCATTCCTTCCCTCTGTCAAAGGGAAGGTAGTGCAGGTGTTCACAGACAACACCACCGCCATGTGGTACTGCAACAAACAGGGCGGGGTGGGGTCGTGGACCCTCTGTCAGGAGGCTCTGCGCCTCTGGACATGGCTGGAACATCAGGGCATGTTCCTGATGGTTCAACACCTGGCAGGTTCCCTGAACGCCAGGGCGGACGAACTCAGCCGCAGATGCATGATGGATCACGAATGGCGTCTTCACTCGGAAGTGGCGCAAGGACTCTTTCTACAATGGGGAGAGCCTTGGTTAGATCTATTCGCCACCGAAGAGAACGCGCAATGTCATCAGTTCTGCGCGTTGGAATTTCCAAGGCGGCACTCGCTCGGCGACGCTTTCGTCGCGAGTGGAGTTGCGGTCTGTTGTACGCCTTTCAGCCTATACCACTTCTACCCAGAGTGTTGAAGAAGATTCGGCACGACCGGGCCCAAGTCATTCTTGTGGCTCCGGACTGGGCTCGAAGAGTTTGGTATCCCGAGCTACTCAGTATGAGCGTAGATCCCCCGATCCGTCTGCCTCTTCGGGAGGATCTTCTGTCGCAGCAGCAGGGGACGGTCCTCCACCCGAACCTGTCCAGTCTACACCTGCTTGCGTGGAGATTGAGCGGCGGCAGTTGATTCCTTTCGACTTGCCTCCCGAAGTTTGTGATGTGATTCTGGCAGCCGGGCGTCCCTCCACTAAGGTGGTATACGCCTGCAGGTGGAACAAATTTGTGGCATGGTGCACAGCAAAGGCTGTGGATCCCCTTTCTGCCCCTCTCTCTGAGGTCCTTCTGTTCCTTCTTTCTCTGGCCCAACAGGGTTCTGCCCTGGGTACCATCAAGGGTTATCTTTGTGCTATCTCGGCCTTCCTCAGGCTCCCTGATCAGCCCTCCCTTTTCAAGTCCCCTGTTGTTAACAGGTTCTTAAAAGGCATTACACACCTCTTCCCTCCTGTTCCGTTTGTGATGCCTCAGTGGGACTTGAACTTGGTTCTTACCTTTTTAATGTGCGCTCCCTTTGAGCCTCTACATAATTGTCCTCTTCGTCTTCTCTCTCTGAAGACAGCCTTTCTGGTGGCCATCACCTCCGCTCGGCGGGTGAGTGAGCTCCAGGCTCTATCTTGCAAACCTCCCTTTCTGTCTGTTCATCCAGACAAGGTTGTTCTTCGGACGCGTCCGTCCTTCTTGCCAAAGGTGGTTACTGCCTTCCACATTGGGCAGACCATCACTTTGCCTACCTTCTTTCCGCCTCCGCATCCTTCCAGAGAGGAAGAGAGGCTCCACCGTCTGGACCCAAAACGTGCGCTCTCCTTCTATATCGACCGCACAAAACACTTCCGGGTGGATGACCAGCTCTTTGTTGGCTACGTGGGCGCCAAAAAGGTTGGGCGGTGCACAAGAGAACCATCTCCCGCTGGGTTACCTTGTGCATCAAGACCTGCTATTCTTTGGCTAAGAAGGAGCCTCCTGTTGGGCTGCGTGCCCATTCCACCAGGGCAACGGCTGCTACCACGGCCTTGGGCCGCGGTGTTCCGCTGCCGGTTATCTGTCAGGCAGCTACGTGGGCCTCGCTGCACACGTTTACAAAACATTACTGCCTTGACAGTCAGGTCCGGAGGGACGGCTTCTTTGGCCGTTCTGTCCTCCAGGACTTCCTTGTCTGATCTTTGTTCGCAGACCCACCACCGGGGTTGGTATTGCTGGGGTATCTATTCTAAGGTAAGGAATCTGTCACTAACGTGTCTCTTTCAGATGCACAAGTTGCTAACTTGTGTAACGATATATCTGTAAGAGACAGTAGTTAGTGACAGATTCCTACCGCCCACCCATCCTCCCCGTTCTGCGAACTGATTTCTAGGGTTAAGGACATCCCTTTCAGGGCCTTAGTATTTTTCAGACACCTATGTCAGCTTCTTGCATGGCTCTGCGTTCCTGGCGCGGAAAGTCGTGTACAGAACTGACGTCAGCGCGCAGGGGCGGCGTCTAAGAACTGCCCGCGACGTCATCCCGGCGATCACGACGCCGACGACGGACGCGGAGCCGCACGACGCCGCCTACCGACGCGCAAGGGTACTGCTACGCAAAAACTTTCCGGATCCAGCCTGGGGATATTCTAAGGTAAGGAATCTGTCACTAACTACTGTCTCTTACAGATATATCGTTACACAAGTTAGTAACTTCTGCTTTTCTCCCTAAAACATTTTTGTGTAAACAAACCTGAAAACGCAGGCGCCAAACTTGAGACACCAGTATAAACTGTAAACTACATGGAAGCCTTGTGCAGAGGCCACAGCGGAAAACCATAAAATGCATCCCCCGATGCCGACCGAGGAGATGGCGTCCTTCTGCAGCCACCGCGATGCCCCAGAAAATTAAATAAAACAATAAACTTGGTCATTTTCCTCATACGGCTCGAAACATTTGACAATAACGAGCCATGTAGAAATAAAAAATAAAAATAGACGCTGCATCTTTAAAGCCCAAGACTGCGACATTTTTCGAGTTTAACAATGGAACATTTCCGAGTGTTTCCCTCCAGCGGCCCTGCCAAGCACTGGCAGTGGGAGAGCGCGCAGAAACTTGTTCCGTTCGGCCCCAGACAGGCTGCACAACTTCCTTCCTGACTTATAATTGAACGTTGAACAGAAACACGAGACCAGCGGGTGCTGGGACGGCCCGGGGACCTCTTAAGGCGCACCGGTGGCCGAGGTGGAGAGCCACCTATGAGGGAGGGGCAGAGTCTCGCTGGTAGGAGGAGGACAGAGTGGCTGTGGCGCGCGGCGGCTCCCTCCGGGGAGGAAATGGACTCTGCAGGGAGGAGCGGGAGGGAGCTCCAAGCAGCTGCGTTCCTTCTGCTGGGGGCGGCTCCGGCGAGGCAGGGATGGGACCGTGAGCCCGGGCAGGCTGCAGGAGCCCGGAGGGCCTGCTCTGAGAGCCCCCGCTTGACACCGCAGGTACGAGCTTGAGTTTTATGAGCAGTTGCATTCTTTTGTGAGCTGGCGGAGTGTGCCTTAACCCTGTGCTTTGCAGCTCCCTCGTTGCTTTGAAGAGCGCAGGGTGAAGGGAGACCGTATTATAGTTTGGGCAAGCTACATGTAAATTGTATTTATTTAACGCTTCCTACCCTTGACGAGGCGTTGAAGCGCTTGAGCATGTGTTGTCTCTGTTGGATTTTGCTTTTACCACGTTACCCGTAGTATATCGTGAATTGGTCCAGTCTGGGGCAACTAATCTTTTGTAGAGTACGGCTGTTTTAAATAGATGTTGTTTGCGCTTAGAAACAGGAGTGCCATTCGGGGCGCTATATAAACATTACTGCATTTAACAAAAAAACTAGACTTTTTCTAAACCACTGGGAATATGGAATTTGCACAATTCCAAACCCCATCACAAATTTTAAAAGGTGGAGACTTTTGTCCCACTAACCTGCCTACTTCTTCGCCTCTTTTAGATCCACGTTGAAAGACAGCCCTGGTGAATGCTTGTACGGTGTCATGGTTAACGTGTGTGCATATCCAGACGTTGGCATTTTTTCTGTGCTCGTAAAGAACGTCTGTCGAACGGGGTGGTGTGTGTAACTTTCCCCTCTCGTCATGCGCTGTGAGGAGGGCGTAAGAACAGTCTGGGGGATATGTCTGGCAATCCAGGCAGGGAACACTTTTAATCATACCTTACGGGGCACTGAAAGCAAACACGAGCGTTAAAATGTGTCATTTATAGCGCTTTGCGCAGCGCTGTACTAGCCCCATCACTTGTAAGTGGCTAAAAGTGAATGATGTGTTCGTTCTGCGAAAAAAATGTGTGCGCGTATTTAGGCGCTTTGACTCAGAAAGCAGTTATATATATGGGTAGACCCAAAGGTACTGGGACCTGGGTTTAAAGCAATACAATGGGGAGTGGTCCCAGCAAAATATACTTTGCCGCAAAGCTTAGGTTGTACAATCACAGATTTAGACAAAACATACATGGAAATGAAAGATTAAACAGTGTTATTTATTCACACTGTCATGTTCTCAAATACATCTATTACATAATCAAAATTCATACACAAAGTGCCCGGAGCGACAGGGAAAAGAAGGGATCGTAAAAGAAGTGATTTCGTGAGGGTAAAGTGTGTGAGCAAGAGGTAAATGTGCAGACAATTAAATCATAGTTGTCAACAAAAGATTCTAAGTTTGATTTTCGCCATTAGTGCACCATAATATACATGATTTTTTGTAGCCAGGCCTAAAAATTGAAAAAACACAGTGAGGTAATCTCTGTCGTTTCTGGCTGGCTCAGAAAGGAGTGTCGACGTTTCGACCCCGATTGAATGTAGGTTAAGTCGCACCTTACGAGGGGGTCTTCATCATGACTGTGAAGGGGGGGGGGGGGGGTTTGCGGGTTATGTAGGGCACCTAGGTTTGATTTGAAAGGAGTTTTAGAGTGAGCACCTCAATGGGAAGAGAACATTAAAAAACAGTAAACTAGGGACCAGATGGTCCCTGGAAATTACCGTGGTAGCCCTGCAGACAGGACTTTGGTGTGGCAAGGGTGCGGGCCCGTGGGCTCCAAGAAACCGAGAGCGGAAAAAACTGCACCTGCAGAAGTAAGGCGTGAGCCAGCCAGAAACGACAAAGATTACCTCACTGTTTTTTCAATTTTTAGGCCTGGCTACAAAAAATCATGTATATTATGGTGCACTAATGGCGAAAATCAAACTTAGAATCTTTTGTTGACCACTATGATTACCCGGTAGATGGTGTGGTTACTCTTCATGAAATAAGTTGAGCAGCAAAAAGCTCAACATTTAGGCTATCAGTTTGCCAAATCTCAACCCAGACGAGTTGTGGCCCTTAATTCAGGTTTAGTTAAGCAGACCATGCACACTTTTGTGACATCTTTTCCGATTAAACCAGTGGAAAAAAGGATGGAAAAGATACAAAGTTACTGACGTTAATCCTTTTATGTTCCAAGACTCCCCTTCACCACCAGACTCCATTTTTGACTCTGCTAAAACAGTAAGGCTATTAAGAGTCAGATTTCACTTTCTCTGTTCGCCAGGGCAAAAGTAGGAAAAAATGGGCTTCATGAGCAACATTATGTGGCACAGGTTAGTTAAATCTGAGAGCGGTCAGTTTTTCTTCTCTCTTGGCAGAGCCAAGCTCTTTATCGGTTTAGTGGAGAAATCTACAACAAGAAAAAACAATGTCACCAAAGTAATGGGAAAATGTTAAAACAAAACACACACTACTGGATAGTCTGCTATTACAGCAAAAGATTCTTCAAACGTGGCAGATCAAGTATATTGCTATCACTTTTTGACAAGATTTTCCGCCTAACCGGTATCTAATTTTTTTCAAATGTAGCAAATGACTATGGATCTTCCTTCTACTCTCTCCTTTCTTGTATTTATTTGTTTACAACATGCAGATAACAATTCAATACCTGAGAAAACGAAAAGCCTGTCCAAACCACCAATTGGGGGATTTTGAGAAAATATCAGAATTTCCAGAGAGTTTAAAATGTGTAAAAGTAGTCCCTTTTTAGGTCGAGCATTCGAGACCTCTTGTATATACTTTAGTATATACTTATATGTGTATGTACTTTGTGGGCTCTGGAGATCAGCCCTAGGACTTGTCTGCTTCTGCTTAGGGATTTTTTTTTCTGTTCAACTGCCTCTATTTAACTGTCTTGATAGAAAACCACCAGTAGAGGTCAGGAAAATACCAGAATTGCTTCCTGCTTGTTCAACTGCCTCTATTTAACTGTCATGATAGAAAAAGACCAGTAGAGGTCATTAAAATACCAGAATTGCTTTCTGCTGAGGGACTTTCTTTTTTTTATTTTTCTGGCAACTGCCTCTATTTAACTTTCTTGATAGAAAACGACCAGCAGAGGTCAGTAAAATACCAGAATCACTTTAGCATTCTTTAGATTCCAGTCCATAGAAATTATCTTCCACAAGCACCTGCAGACAATTTTTTCAAATCTTGTATTTTCAGTGATATGACCACCGAAGGCCCTGATTTTATATTAAAAACAGAGCTTTGGACTATACCATTTCCCGCTGAAAGGCAATATTTATCTACATGTGTTCCCATACCTGGCGTGTCACGCAGTTTTGTGCTTACTTTCCCTCCATAAACAGTAGATGTTTCAGCACCCAGGCTAATGTGCTGCATAGCTAAATACATATAAGGTCCCAAAGGCGAGACCGATTGCATTGCAAATGCTTGTTATTGGAACGAACAGTATCCAATGCAAAGCCATAAAAAACAGGAGAAGCCCCTTTGTCAAATACCAGAATCTCCCAGAGTATGTGTTGCTTAACATAGTATGGGGCCCCAAAAAGGATCTTCTCCAAAAGAATGAGTTACTTTTACTGTCTCAACCGAGATAACTATAATTATAACGGAAGCAAGAATCTTGCCAGCCAATCTCTGGCCTCCAGGCCCAATACCAGGAGATAGCAAAAGACAATTGTATGCTCAATATTGTAATGGAAAGATGCAAAACCTTTTTTGTTCAAACGACTGTATCAGCATTACTTGCTTTGTCCTCTGTTTATCACCTAAAGGATCAAAGCCTTTTCTCTGGACTGGCTGGTGGAGGAATTTCAGTGCAGTACAAAAGAACAAAGTAGTCTACGAACGAGTTAGTCTCCTGTTGCTGTTACTTTGGGTTTTTTTGCCAGCAAGTGGGTAAGGAGGGAGAGAGATTCAGGATGCTAGTCCTTCATAATATCTTTCCACATCCATGCAAAGAAATTTCAATAGACTCCTTTGATTTTCTAGATTCCTAATTTCACATTACTTTATGGGTAACACACACAATTTTCCTAAGAATCTGAATAATTAGTTCCCATTATCGATAAACGGTTCTTCCAATCAGACTGCTGTCTTGGCATTCTCCAAGTACCCTGTAGTAGTAGTCTTCCACTATCGTCGAGATTGACTGATCAAAGCCAAATAGCCACAAACATTGTGACAAAAATCGGGCCAACTTTCAAACTTCTGCTGGACTTGGAATTTTAAACTCGGCCAAGTTCATCCTGATAGTTCATCAACACTTGTGTATTCCAATGGACTATGACAACATGTTGTCTATAGAGAATAAACGTGATCTGTTGATGGAGACTCCATTTAAAGCCAGTCAAGTGTTATCTCTTCTGGACAGCTTTACATCCTATATCTGCAGAGTGCCAAAAGCAGTCCGCGTATGTGACCCTGTCTAGAGTGTCTGGAATATCATTGATCACAGACAATGGCAGGCTAGGAAGAAAACAGTCACCTGGGCACCAGCTCAGTTCATTCCTTGGCATGGTGATTCAACAGGCGTAACATGGTATTCTGAGTTCTTTCCACAGACCAACTTCCAAACAAACCACTGTCACAGATGCATTAATGGAAGGATGGGAATCCCACATGGGAGCCCTATTGGATCGGGAGATGTGCTCCTTATCAGGACAGAAATTATTAGACTATTGTCCTTGCATCTTTCTTTCCAAGACACTTGTTCCATCGCAGAAAGGGGCATGCATACATTCAATATAAGGAAGGCATTGCATGGAAAAGCAGAACATTGCATTCAATCCACACAATTGTTTGTAACTTTATATAGCTCATCATACAGGTATGGGTTGCACTAAACAGACCATTGCTAGACTGAAAGTATTGTGTCCTAGTTAGTGAACAGACTGATAAGCCTGTTGCTCAATCTGCCAGAGACAATTGGCTTTTCTCATACGGAAGGTTACCATTCTGGACATTTGTACGAATGCCACTCGGATGGGAGTTAATACATTTGCGAAGCACTGCTGCAGTAATTCTGTTTTCGAGGCAGTTACACTTATGGGGCCAAAACTTAATACCTTTGGCTATTTTTCATTCTTTGTTTTTGGTTCCTACCCGTGAGGCAGGAGTGTATTTTCGGCTTCCTAGTCTATTCTACTGTTTATGGATATCCGAGAGAAATCCAAACTGGAAAAAGGGTTGCTAGTCTGCAAGTCCAGGTTACCATCATAGTTAAGCCCACTCAACCCATAAACATCCCATCAATCTTCAAAAAAAATATTCATTAATTGGTTTCTTCAGAGGCTCTCACTGTTTTCTTTTGAAAACAAACTACTTGGCTAACCCTGCAGTGCATGATGGGAATTGGCTGCTTCAGGAATTCTTAAAGGTACATTTTGCTTTCAGCATTAGTCAGAGCTCCATTTTATTTTTTTCCCCGTACCAAAGTGGTGTTTTCAGTCAAATGTACTTTGACTGATTTGGATTACTGATTGCATTTTTAAACCAAAAAAGTCAGAAAATGCTGCCTCAAAGGGCAGATTTACTTTATTTTAAAGCATGTTTTAATTTGTGTTCTGTGAATCCGACACCTGCGTCAGAATAATTTACTTATTTTGTTTCAAAGTGAATGCTCCTAATGGAGAATCACAATTATGAGTGAGGAACGTTCTTAACTGATTCAAAAAGAGTTGGGCACGGTGATACTGGGAATCCCTGGTCATAAATCATGCCATTGGGAGATACAGTCCTCAGAATAGTGAAAAACTAGCTCGAGGATACTCCGCTCTGAGCAACTGATGCATTTTAGCAGTGTGGGTGCTGGTGTGGCTTGCTGTAGTGGAGGGGGGCAGTAGGGAGCCAGGATGTTAGAAGAAAAGGAGGCTGTGCTCCTCTGTGGTTGGCAGGATCCAAGCTGTGCTGCTGCTGCCTGTAGCACTGACCCCTAAAGATGCACTTTTAATAAGTTCAGATCTGCACCGAGTAAATACTGGGTCAAGTATTTTTGGACCTGGTAATTTCTGGACCCCAACACTAGATCACTCATCCGAGAGAAGATGGGCTGGTAAGATGAGGTGACAACTTTAAAATGCTCCTTGAGGAAAGGAAAAAAACAAATCTATAAGGGCTCATGTTTTATAATCTGAGTAAAGATGTTTGGCCTACCAAGCTTATAATGTTATAATTGTGGGTATATATTTTATACATCTTGTTTGCTTTTCATTGAATGAAAACTAATATCCAACATGATATCATCTTCATTTTTTTTTTCTTCTTGTTTTAGATATCCGCCTCAGAGTTCGGGCAGAATACTGCCAGCACGAGACGGCGCTTCAGGGAAATGTCTTCTCCAATAAGCAGGACCCATTAGAACGACAGTTTGAGCGCTTTAACCAGGCCAACACCATCTTAAAATCTCGGGACTTAGGCTCCATCATCTGTGACATAAAATTTTCGGAACTCACCTACCTCGACGCATTCTGGCGTGACTACATTAACGGATCCTTGTTGGAGGCACTCAAGGGGGTTTTCATCACAGACTCTCTAAAACAGGCAGTGGGCCATGAAGCCATCAAGCTCTTGGTCAACGTGGACGAAGAAGATTATGAAATTGGACGCCAAAAACTGCTTCGGAACTTGATGATGCAGTCTGCACCTTGACATTCTCTACCACCTTTTGTCTGGTTGCTTGTCCGCACTCTGAATTTTGAGAATCTTTTTTTAAAGATTATTACAAAAACAAAATGCAAGTTCTGTATAACTTACTCTTGCTGAAGGAACTCGAACGGGTGAAGTGGAGGAGGGCCTTTTTGAAATCCTGTCCCCCTCCTTGTTCGCTCCTGTATCACCCCACAGCCTCTCTCCACTTGGTAAGAGCCATTCTTCTTTTCAAAACCACAAATAAAAAAATATATGGGAGAGATGAAGCACTGATATTTCCATCTAGGGGCCAGTTGGAGCATGATGGTTTACCAAGCATAGCACTAAGAGGAAAACACACAAAAGGTGATTCTGTGGAACGATCAAACAATGGAAAGGACCTTGACTTCTCGCTCAGTCTCACCAAGCTCTGCAGCCTTCGTTTCGCTATTTTTTTTTGTACTGTGTAGTACTAATAAAGAATAATTATGAACATTGCTTTGGGAAAAACCTTGGCAAATGAAAATGGCATATTATTGTGAAAGTTCAATAGAAAGGTTTTTTGGAAGTTGGTGGCATGAAAGACGATAAAACACTGTATGACCCTCACAATCTCTTCAACTCCTTCTCTTTAAATAAAAAAATATATATATAAAAAAAAAGAGATCAAGACCAAGAGGATGTGGGGACCCCATGCAGTACATCCTTGTGTTCATGATTTATTTTTTAGCTGTGATGTTCACTAACGGTTACTTTTTATTTTCTCTCTGTGGCTCCAATTATTGATTAGATATTTGGATGAAAAATTGTGCAGCGGTCGGTGAATAGGTTGACCAACATTGATGTTTAAAGACAAAAAGAAAACAAACCCCCTTCATTGTTGGGGGTGGAACATATGTAGCATTTCCCTAATGGTCTTTATCCAACGCACAGTGTGATTTCTCACTGTTATTCAGTCTGTTGCCAATATCACTTTTGATGTCTCATCTGTGATCTGTATGACTTAAGTTGGGAGTGTGAGAGGAGAACAATAAACATTTGTCCTATCAGTGAAAGTCTGTCTCGAAGATTGCTCTGAAACACGTGGAATTATTTGTTTTGATGACTAAAGGTCTTTAATAAGTCCCGTGAATACACGTATAAAAGCCAGGAGTATAGTGCACATTTTAAGGAATAATATTTATTTAGATTTTTTCATCCCAATATGTTTTTGTGGTCCTTCATCATGGTAAGTATTTGTACATGAAGGTGGACGGGGCTCTGGGCATAGCATAACATGGTTTGTGATATCAGTGCAGCACATCGGCATCTCCTCCTGGTGCAGCTGTAAATTGCGAGAAATAAGAGTGGAAATGGAGAATATTCGATTTCAGAAGAGATTGTCTGTGTATTTGAAGTTTGTGATTTGCCCTTGCCCTTTTTTGATTGCGCTTTTTTTATTCACACTCACTCACTTTAACGCACTCTTTCACACACACAATCACTCATTCTTTTCTACTATGTTTTTAACAAATGTATATTTATTACTCCGTTAAGTACTGAAATTATTTCGTAAATGAACACTACAAACCAGAAATGGCTACTTGTGTATTGACCTTGTACTTTTATTTGTAAAAATGTTTATTGAAGATCCGGTTTCTTGTGCTTTAACACCTGTACATAAAGAAACGGTTTGGGTACTTTTTAGCTTAATGGTTTCTCATATCCCAACGCTCTATGAAAATTTGTAAAGCCAGAAGTAGCGAATCAGTAGAAGAAATCTAAAGATCATGGAGGACACATTTTTCCAGGTCTGGTGTAGGTTCTACAGCACTTAAAGTTCTGTTGCCTTTCTTACCTGCAGTCTATGTACCTCTGGATATAGATCAACTTCACTACTTCAGGCTTCACTTAAAATTTCAACAAATTATTATTTTTGTTAGACGACAGTACGTTAATCTCAGTTCAGTTTATCTTTTTTCAGTTAAAATAATGTGAAACCATGAAAGATACACCATAAAAACAGGCACTCAACACCTCCTATTAGGCTCTTCGCTCTTTCTGCTCCAGAAATAAAACAAGCAGCATGAGAAATATGTACATCAGGTAAAAGCTGTAAATATAAAAGTTCATGTCTAACCTGTTTAAAATTCAATTTCTGGAGCCGCGGCTGAATAAAATTGTTCAGCAAAATACTGTACATGGGAATAAACCTAGTAAAGTGCAGTGTAGCATGTTCATTACCTTTGTGCAGGGGCTAGGTGCAATTTCGGATTCCTCGGCCCAACCCTTCGGTATAACTAACAGATGATGAGCAAGGCTCATCATAAACCATAAGTCACTAAGGAGAGTCACTGTTCCTGAGATAAGAATTGGGAAAGGAGTTGTTTTAGAGAAATAGAAAAGATTCGGAGAGACTTTTGCTTGATGCCCTCACACACCCCGAAGGATGTCATGCTTCATCATGGGGCGGTGCTCCTCGTCGGGCCGGCGCTGCAATGCCCTACGGGTACCCCGAAGAGTCACTATGTCGGAGATCTTTTTTGTGATCTAGCCCTATGGTGTGTGCGGGTCAGTGTGCAGTGTTATGTGAAAGGTGACAATTAAAAATGACTAGAGGGTATCTAAGGTAGACTAATTTTAATGAGGGGCGGGTCCCCTCTGTCATAGTTTAAAAAAACAAAAAAAAAAAACAGGTTGTGTGCTTCTCAAGGGTAGTTATGACCCTCGGTAGCTAGACAAGTGCAGTGTTTGTTTAAAAAGAGAATGGGGTCCACATGTTTTGCACTATAGTGTGGTCTCAGGAGGAGATCCTTCACGCTTCTTCAGGACCATAGGGGGGTCCTATCTAAAATGACAAAAAAGAAGGAAGAAAATAAGAGTTCAAAAATTCAGTGAAGCAGTACTATATTAATACAGAGTAGAGGTCCCCATTGGTGGACCGCGGTGTCTTAATATGAGCAAAGCCCACAAGTCACTATTTTCCACATGTGGATTGGTGAGGCGCCTAGTTACATGAATAAATAAAAGAATATCTAGAACGAAAAAACAAGCAACATGAAATAAGCCATTAACTCATAACGAGTGCTCATGGTGGACATGTTGCTGTAGGCTGCCCCATAGATGTTAATATAGGCGAGGAGCAATCTATGGTAGATAGTATATGGTACAAAATGATCATGTCGCTGCCATAAAGCCTATTTTGGTAATGGTAGTCAGAAATACGGTTACCATTGATGGCAAAACATTTTTGATCCACACCGTGATATCAAGGGCAACGGGGGGTGGGGGGGAGGAGAGATAGTTGAGGACCGCTTACCTATTTAATATAGGTAGATTACTCCATAAGCCATAGCGAGAGAGTACTGGCCGTCACAATCTACATGAAAAAGGAAGTATTACTGTCACATATTCTAGTGGACCCATAGCACATGCAGGCGCAACAAGGAGGAGTGATAGTACTCTGTTTCATCGGAGGGCACAGATTCTTGCACCTACCCGACCTCTCGCCTGCTTGGGGGTTGTTGGGTGAGATCGCTCTGGTTTTTCATGTTCCGGCGGAAAGCGGAGAAGGGGGGTGTGGCTACGGACGAACGGGGTGTGACCGAGTAGTCACCAGCGGTAACTGAAGGCACCATCTTAGAGTGGTTTGTATTATCGTGGGTAAGAGAGAAAGTACTCATTGATCAGCGTAAATGTAGCTGTGCTATAGGCTATTGCTACTAGAGGGCATAGTGAAGTGGAGTGATGTGTAGCCCTCATGTACGAGAGAGGAATCTGATGGTTCGTCTATGAAGTTAGCGACTATTGTGGTGTGTCATATAGAGAAAGAGTCGTCATGATGTTGTGGCGAGAATGCCTGAAGGTGGCCAGAATAATTACCCAACAATTGGTACAACATTCATCGTTGGAGGAACAAGCGCCTCTCTAGGGTGGCATTTAGTTTGTTATACACACCGATCAGTGTGTCTCTAAAATTCAATCATGGTTGAGTGTATATAGGAGTGATATCAATAAACTGGGACTGGTGGTTATGAGTGTCGTATGTCCCTAATGTGTATATGCAACATAGAGAGTTACACTAAATGATGGAGTGACAGGAGATATTGATGAGTGTTAGTCAAGGAGTACCTACAGGGTAGACTGAGAGTGTTGGTTCAACTTTGCAGTTCTATCCAAGGTATCTCGTCGTTCAGACCATTGATGTTTGAGCGCAACCGGAACACCAAACGTTGTTCTTTTCGGAATAGGGTGGTTGTATTCCAAGATGCATTAGCCCCAGAATAGTCCATGTTAGTTGGTCTATGGTGTGGCGTTTCTCAATATAATGGTTACACATTTTGGTTGTGCTACGGCCACAGCGGATATTGCTCTTATGTTCGCTAATTCTGATTTTCACTGGTCTGGTGGTCATACCTACGTAATGCAGGTTGCAAGGACATGTGATTAAGTGGACAGTTTTTTGTGTTACAGTTAATGTGTTGTCGTTGGGTCCAACTGACGTCTCCTATCTGGGGGTCCTTTGTGCGTCGTGTGAAGGCACAGGCACTGCAGTTACCGCAAGGGTAGTGACCCTTAACTGTAGGAAGGTCCCACAGTGTGGTTTGTTGTATCATCCTCTTTGTCTGCGTTTGAGTGTGGACCAGCATGTCTTTAAGGTTTTGAGTTCTCTTAAAGGCGTATCTGAGGCGTTCTAACTGGAGTTCTCCTTTGTTGACAGTGTTTTAGAATGATGTTTTTTACTTTATTGGATGTGGGGGTGTATGTCGTGACGCAAATCATGGGATCATCTTTTGTTCTCGGGGTGGTTTCTAAAAGGGCTTCGCAATGGTTGTTGCGGGCCCTCTTCATGCAGTTCTGATTACTTTCTTTGGGTAGCTCTTGTTGTGTAGATTGTGGCTGAGAGCGTCCGCTTGTAGATCCTAGTCTCTTGTGTTGCTGCAGTTCCTCCTCAGCCTCAAGAATTGTCCGTATCGTAAATTCTCGCTAAGTGCTTTAGGGTGGTGGCTATTGAAGGGGAGGAGACTGTTGCAGTCAGTGGGTTTTTTGTATGTTTTGGTTTGTAGTGTGCCCTGTTTCAGTGCGATGAGAAGATCTAGGAAGGGGATCTCCTTATTAGATTTGGAGAGAGTGAATTTGAGATATGGGTCTCTTGTATTGATCCAGAGATGGAATTCTTTGCACCTTTCCTCAATGCCTGCACAGAGGATCAGTATGTCATCGATGTAGCGTTTCCATTTGATGATGTCCGTCTGGTAGGGGTTTGTGTTGGTGAAAACATGTGAGGACTCAAAGTCAGCCATGTAGACACATGCCAGGCTCGGCGCAAATGTGCTGCCCATGGATGTTCCGTGTATTTGGTGGTACAGTTGGTTCTTATATTAGAAAAAAAAAATTTGAGAGCTATATTGGCACAATCCATGATGAACTCCTCAGGTGTTGGTGAGGCGATCGATGTTGTTCTGAGCATATTGTCGATGACCCTGATTGTAGCGTCTTGGGGAATGTTGGTGTAAAGAGCTTCCACATCGAGGCTAACGAGGAAGGTGATCTCATGTTGATTGGGAAGGTTGTCAATAAGGCAAAGGGTTTCTTTTGTGTTCTTTAGGAATGATGGTGTGTCCTGTACTAAGGGTTGTAGATAATGGTCTCAGAATTGGCTTAAAGGTTCTAAAAGAGCCAATGCCCGACACTATAGGTCGTCCCAGAGGAGGTTGCACATTCCTATGGATTTTTGGAAGGATGTAGAAGTATTGGATTATGGGTGTAGTTTTTACCCAAAAAGTCTGCTTCATTCTTCGTGATCCATCCGTTGGAGATCGCTTCACAGAATTTTTATCTTCTTGGGCATGGATTCCGTGGGATCTGTATTCAATTTCTTGTAGTGTTTGTTGTTGGCCAATTGTCTCTGGCACTCTGTGTCGTAGTCGTCGGAGTTCAGGATGACAGTCGCGCCGCCCTTGTCTGCTGGTTTAATGACTATATTGGAGTCCTTGTTGAAATCCGTGATGGCTCTTCTTTTAATTTGAAATTCCTTTAAAAATGGCACCAATGAACTTCATCCCTTTTTCCCACCAAGCCTACAATATTCCAATTCCAAACATTCAAGAATCCGTTTGACTCCTGATCAATGGAAGAAACAAGAAAGGCGTTATCAGAGGTAGAAGGGAATGTTTGTAGTCAATCTAGGTTATCCAAATTGCTTAATACTTCAAATCTATTGGCCGTAGGAATGTAAAGGGTTAGGGCCCTCTGAACCCTAAAGGGCCGATTCACCTTTGGGAAGGTACAGCCAGTGGAGCCAGCCAATCCTTGCAGCCTGTAGAAGAATTCTAAAGGCAATGCCAGACTGCCCTTCCTTAATGAGGGATATGTTAGCCTAAGAGATGGCCAGCAGTTGATCATTGTTTAAATTCTTCACAACACAATCACCCTCAAATATTTTAGGGTCCCTGCCGACCCAAGAAACTCTCCTGACATTTATATGTTGAAACAAAATTTGTCCCGGTCCTAACGCCTGTTCAGCAAATGACTATCCTGGTTTTTCAACTGCGGAAAACTCCCTCCCCTCCCCTTTACTCCTAAGATGTGTTGCATTGGCCAAGATCATCACAAAAATGATGGCGGAAAGTCAAGAGTAGAGGCTGCAGGTGAAATCTTAGCCTGGACCATCTAACCCCCCCCCTTTTCAAATCGGAGCTGGCCACCTGGATAGAATTTGTAGCTTTCCAGATAGCACGGCTAATGTACTAGTGTAGGAGTTGGAATAGAGTTGGAGCGTCAACTGCTGTCAGCTCAGTTGATTGTACCAGAGCTTTAATGGATTCAAATAGGTTTGAGACCACGTTTTGTGTCTTGTTTAGTTGCTGATTTCTAGGGTCCCATATGCTTGACTGGTGAATTGGCCATATTGGATTTGCGCTTACCCATATTCCTGCGGGGGACGTGAAGAGCCAAGATGGATGTCCGGTCCTTTCATGGATGGGCGCAGTCTTGGCCTGCGCTACAGTGTACAATCATGCTTTTGACGCGGCCGGTCCTACCTTCAGGTTCAGCAGTAGTATGGGCCTAGTAGTCCTGGCTCTCCAGCACAGAGAAATCAGCATTGCACATTGTGGCGTAGAATCACTCTTTTCATGCACCTGCCTCCAAGGCCAGCGGTAATATGGACCTAGTAGTCACGGCCATCTAGCTCCGAGAATGTTCATCTCTTTCAGTCCCCTTGCATTTATAACAAGCCTTAAACTGCTTATGCTAGTCTAAAGGTAAAATTGCCAATGTCCTCCTCAAATGAATAGCCTTAAAACAAACGACATGATTGTGTTCCTTTATGTGAATGGCCCAACAGCTAACTCCTTTTAAATAGCATTTGTGACCAGAGAGAAATTGGTAGCAGGTCGGACTTTTATTGAAGGAACTACATACACTGTTGACATTGAGGGTGGATAATGCCAGCTGCATGTGTGGTTGAATAGAAGGCTATAATAGGCGACCCTCTCTGTATTATTAGTACCATTTAGCCTACTGTTGATATCCTTGTCTGCTCTTATTGTTATTTTCATGTGAAGTAGGCAAAGATACATTTGTTTTAAAAAATTAACCTCTTTGCAAATGCGTAATAACCTGTTGGGTGAGTAACTGCGATTAGAGGCAAGTCAACATATGTTATTCTTGCTAGCCCTTATGGTGGCATGTCGCACATCTAGGCCCTCGCTACGTGCCACCTTGTAATCCTGGCTGGTAGAGGGATTATTTGCCACATTGGGAGGGCTTTTCATTGAGTTATTTCACTTGGGAAGGTGAAATACGAGAAGAGGCGGGTGCAGAATGACAGCGGGGATTGGGTAGGACTCTCCTACTGCCTAATTGGGAGTAAATGAAAGAAGAGTACAATTACAGGAAGTACTGTTACTCTTAGTAGTCTTTCCCTACCACCGAGGCTCCATATTTAAGGCAGAGAAAATTATCAAGATTTCCTTATTTCCCCAAAATTAGTATCCGACAATTCTACCTGTGCAATACTGCCTGGTACTTAACAGACTTATGAACTTTACATATCGCTGTGTTTAAGCAATGCGATTCTTAATCTCCTTCTTACTGCTGAAACAATAGCATCCAAACATAACCAGAACAACAGTAGTACAGATGTGGGTGCATACCTTAGACTCATTCTTGGATGCTTTGAGGGCAAAGGTCTAGATCTCTAAACCACTGGAGCTGTCCCCACGTCCTGGTGCAGAGCCTGTGTGATCTGCCCACGTTTCCCCCGACAACCTGCATTGCTGACCCCATTACAGGTTCTGTCCACATTTATTCTAGTTACTCAAGCTCACCCTTCAGGAAATCCATCTTTGAGCCACCCTCCTTGCAAGAGGGCATTCCTGGAGCAGCCTAGAGACTGGTTGTGGTAAATAAGAATGATCTGTAGCCAAGCATATGCTGTTGTGACTAACACATTGTAGATCCTATCCTTTGTGACCCCACCTCCCCAAAAGAGGATAAGGTCAATTCTGCCTTTATGGCTGCAACACCACCCAACCCATCAAAACCGACCTTGTCCCTTAAGTCCCAAGTTCTCCGCAGGCCTAGGAGATTTAGAGGCAACTTTACTCCAAACCTGCCACCTCCGTTTTGGGCTTCACTTACCAGACCTCAATGGTCCAGTCAGTCTTTTGTGTCTAAAATCACCAAGTTCAATCTGTGGGTGATAGCTCAGCTTCTCCAAGGACAAACAAGGAGCAATCGTGTCATGGTCATGTGCCGCTGCCATTTTGGGGAAGTTCCTGATCAAATGTAATTTTCAGGCTGCAGTGCGGACTGACTGTTTGTGTAAGGTGATGGGTCTCAGTGGGCAGTGATTCCTGTATCATCTATCAAATGGCACCGTTCAAGGACTAATCAGATCAGCAACCGCCTGCTATAAGGTTCTCACAGAATTTCTAAAGGCAGCCTGTCTACTTCCCTCCACACCTAGTTGTCTACTACCATACCCTCGACAGAAAACATACCATGTTCGGTGAATATTTATCTGAGAGACTTCTCTCTATAGATTCCTTACCTTAGAATATTCCCCAGGCTTCACACTGGATCTGGGAATTAATGTTTAAGCAATATCCCTCCCTGCATGCAGGTAGGTGGCATCATTTGGCTTTGCACTGGTCTCACCTGCACCGGAATTGAATTGCACCATGCCTATATAGGAATCACCCCAGCACGCTGAAGTAAATTAATTTCTTTCTGCACCAGTCAGCACAGATGTGAAAATGAGATCAGTTTTGAATGACCTTTTTTCTAGACTTTTTGTTGGCACTTTTTTTTAAAGAATTTCCTCTCCTGGCAGGTTAGGGGTGTCCCCGATGAAACCACCGGGTTTCAAGCCATGTCGATCCTATTATAGGCAGATGTCTGTGACAGACCAACACTTGGTTTGTCTTTGGTGCTTGGAGCGGGACCACAATCCCAAGACCTGCGAGGACTGCTATGCCGTGCATCCAAAGGTGCTGTGGGAGCATTCCCTAAAGCTCCTTGCCATTTGATGACCCTGCAATGCTCATGATCCCAGTCACGCTGAAGGTCCTGGGACCACTCGCAGAACCGCTCCCGATGGTTGTGCCCCACCCCCACTACCAAGTTGTCAAGTGAGTATCACCGTAAGAAGTCGTCTGAAAGGTTGAAGAGGCCTTAGACTTCACTGTGCCCGTATAAGTACACCGACCAGATGCGGGAGCATCAGCACTCTTGGACTCACTCCTCTGTGTGGCCCAACTCCTCCGGAGCACCTTTGGGCCCCACAGGTGTGGGGGGCGCTACTGGATTCCTGCTGGCAGGTTCGTCCTCTGCACCAGTTTGGCCCCTTGGATCCAGTGCTGGATCTGCAGCAGCACGCCTGTGACCTTCCTCAGCGCCCATTCCAGTACTGACACTCCCGGTGCCGCAGATGCCCCACAGTGGCGAAATCCGTATCATCATACCGCCCATCCGGCTCGGGCGGGGCCTCCAAGTTAGAACCAGCGCCTTTTTCTTTTGACCAGCCTGAGGAGGGTGATTAATGGAAGGGGTTGGATGACCCTTACGGATACCCGCATCCCTTAGATGACACATGGGACAAATGGTGTGAGGAACTGGCGGATACCAGTGGTCGGGACACCTTACAAAACACTGGCCTCATCTCTCCCCTTACTTCGCTACACAGGAGGGTGCCTCACTTGCAGTGGGGGTGCAGCTGAGGTGTTAGACCCTACGCTACCCTCCGTGGCAGTCAAGAGGAACGCCTTGATGGAAGTTCTTTAGCAGGGGGTTGCCCACAACGAACCCTTGCTTCTGTTTAAAGAAGCACATACAGATGTCCTTCTTTGGGCCTTGTCCAAGCTGTGCACAGGAGCTCCTGTGCACAAGACAATTGCCCGCTGCTATTGCCCCACTCCATGGGATCCCAGTTTCCTTACCCAGCACCCCACCCTTGAGAGCTTGGTGGTCCAAATCACCACTTCTGAGTCATCCCTGGTGCTTTCTCTAACTCTTGGCGGATAGGGAATCCAAGAAGCTAAACAGCGTTGGGTAGAGGATGTTCTCTCCTGCCATCTTAGCACTGTGGTTGGTGAACACCAAGTGCCTCGTGGGCCGATACACCCATACAGTCTGGGATTCAGTTGCACAAGTGCTGCCCCTGGTCTTGGAGGGGGCTCAGGCCCTACTCTCCCAAACTAATGCGGAGTGAAGAAATTCAAATTTTACCATCGGGTGTGAACTGGACGTGACTGACTCACTGGGCCGAGCAATTTCATTGTCTGTAGCCCTTGGGCACCACACCTGGCTGAGAGCCACTGGCTTTTCAGGGAATGTCCAAGCCTTACTCATGGATGGATATGTCAGTTGATGGCTCTTGCTTTTTTGGTGGGAAGACAGACTCCGCGCCAGAGGCATCAAGGATAGCAGAGCTACGGCTAGGTATTTGGGCCTATACATGGCCCCTCGCCAACCCCTGTCTGTCTTCCTCCCCTTTTGGGGCTACAAAAGGGGCTTCCAACCTCATTCCTTCCTTCCAAACCACCAAGGCCAACAGGCTTATCTGCCGTTTTGTGGCAGAGGATGTGGTTCCCGGGACTACTAGCCATAGTTCGGGCCAGTCCACCACTCCCCTTGCAGTCACACTTCCAAACTCCTTTAGTTTGCCCTCATACCACCATGAGCATCCAGTGGGAGGCAGAATACGCCACCATTGGCAGTCGATTGCATCAGAAAGGGTGTTTTACAGATAGGGAATGGAGTAGCCCTTTTAGACTTTCTGTACACCCCTCCACCCACTTATGATCTGCAGGTGGAGGACCATCTGTCCTTCCTCCGTCATGAAATGTTGGCTGCTTTGGCCAAGGGTGCTATCGAGAGGGTACTGGCGTCAGAAGTAGGTTGTGGTTGCTATTCCTGATACTTTCTAGTGCCTTCGTCCTATCCTAGACCTGCGCCTTCTGAACTTCCTGATAAAGGAGAAGTTCAATCTACTCACATTAGCTCAAGTCCTGGAAACTGGATTGTAGTGTTGGATTTGCAGGATGCATACTTCCACATCCCCGTCCTGCCTGCCCACAGGCGTTACCTGCAATTCATGGTGGGTGAAGTGCATTTTCAGTTTGCTGTGCTTCCCTTTGGACTTACCAGCGCCCTCAAGTGTTCACCAAGGTGATGGTGGTGGTGGTTGCAGTGCATCTGCGGAGGTCAGGGGTTCCAGTCTTCCCCTACCTCGATGACTAGCTGGTGAAGGGGAACTTGCCCCAGGCAGTCCTCTCCCACATCCAGACTATGGCGGACTTAGTGCACTTGCTGGGGTTCACTATCAATGTGCAGAAGTCACACCTGACACTCTTCAGACACTATCTTCCATCTGAGTTGTACTGATACAGTGCAGTTTGGGCCTATCCTCCCAAGCGGTGAGTCCAAGATATTCATGCTCCCCCTTCCTCAGCCACAGATAACTATAGTGTCTAGGGTGGTGTAGAAAAGTGCCCCTTTTTGACATTGTCACTCCCACTTTTTGGCTGGTAATGATGCAATTTTGATAGAAGTGCACTGTGTTCCTGCTATCCAGGTCCCCAGTGCCAGATCTCTTTCCCTAAAACTGCGCAATTGTTCCCTCAATTGGCAATACCTTTAGCCCACACTGTATGTCCCTAGAAAATGGTACCCCTGGCACCTAGGACATGGATATTAACGAGGGTCCCCAAAGGCTGCAGCATTTTTTGTGCCAACCTATGGGACCCCCTCCCACATTAATGCAAACTGCCATTGCAGGCCACATGACATGGCACCTCCTGTGTGCCATGCCTGTAGATACTCCATGTAATATGGAAGTCACCCCTACAGCAGCAGGCCTTAAAACCCTAAGGCAGGATGCATTATATCATGTGTGAGGACAGATCTGCCTTAGCAGATATGCCTCTGTGATGTCCAAGTTGATTCTTGGATATTGTCAGTGAACATGGAAGCCATTTTGAGTATATGTACTGGGCACTGGTGATTACGAGTTCCCCAGCTACATGATGGCTTGAAACCAAAGATATTTGGTATCAAATATCTCATATTAATAAACCCACACTGATTTCAGTGATGGATTTATTAATACTTGGACCCAGACGGTACCTTAGAGGTGCCCCTGAAAACCTACAAACCTCCAGTGTATTGGCTGACTGGTGTAGACCACCACATACAGGTTTCTGACCCCCCCCCCCCTCTCTGTAGGTGACAGCCCAACCTCTATGAGGGCAGAAGCAATGCCTGCTCCGGCCAGAGGCGATGTCACCTCCTCTAAGCAGGATGGCTAATAATCAGCATTTCATGGCAGGAGGCTTCAAAGGCATCTGCTGCCTTTGATATGTGACCCAGGCTTCCCCAGACATGGAAAATGCCACCCCCTGCCCTGGGCTCATTTGGCACCAGCGCAGGCAGGAAAATTAGCTAGTCAGGAAAATTAGCTAGTCAGGAGGCGTGTTCACTATCAAGTCAGTTTCACCAATAAGGTGGGCTACCTGATATGAACACAAATACTAGAATTCCACCATTTTGGTTTTAGGTAGAATTAGGTTCACTGGATCAGGGTTATGCTTACTTCCCACAGGAAGTGGTCATATAGGGGGGGTGTAGCCACCCTAAAGGTGAGAAGCCCATTGGCCACCACCTGTCACTCCGCTTAATGCCCCTAAATTGAGTATTTAGGTGGTTCCCCTGATGACAGGGATTCAGATTTGACGGGCCCGGAGGAGAACAAGGAAGAGCCATGAGAACTGAAGACTTGCTGTGGACTTTCTGGCGCCAAACACTGCCTGCCCCAGTCTCAACAATCGTGAAGAAACGGACTCATCCTGCAGCTCAAACTCTACCAAGAACCCCAGTAGATTGTCAGCCCTTCACAAATTGCCAGAAATCTCCCTTGGAGTAGAGGAGCTACTCCCCTGCAGTTTGCAGGCACCAAAACAGCAGAATCCGGTTTACCGTGCTGCCGCTCCCCAGTAGTACTGATGCAGCAGCTGCAAAGGAAGAGTTCGCTATGCACTGGAAGGTCAGATCTATCTACCCACCGAGTATGAAGACGCCAGGGCCAACCAAAGCCACACAGCACCAATACCTGGTGTACCGGACCCCTTGAAGCAACCAAAGCCTGGTTGAGTCCAATCCAGACTCATCGAGGGACGTCAGCACTGCTGAGACCCACGTCCAGATTGGCTCAGCTGTCCTGATTTTTGCACCCTCAACCAGCGAGACTGATACCCGCAAGGTCCAACCTAACCACTCTGCACCCGAGCGCCCTGAACCGACTGTGCTGCCCTGCTCCCAAGATCCTTGTGAATCGATTTGCCCCTCCTAGTTGGGAGCTACTGGACTTGTCCCCAAGACCACCTCTGCAGCCTGCTTGTAGGTGGCCCCCTGTCTCTCCTTTGGTGTAGCACGTAAAGCTACCAACCCGATTAGCACCTCTGCGCAGGGCAGGTAAACTCTAATTGCTGATAGTACCTTGGACCTTTCCCCACCACACCACCACCTTAAGTCCTGAACCCCCTGAAACCTACTGGAAGTACCTGTATACCGTATATGTATGTATTCTCCCATTGGAAAGTATTACACGTAGACGCGTTTAAGTGAACATTTTACTTACTTGTGAAAGTTGATATTTTAAAAAGTACTTACTTGCTTACGAAGTTCTTGGTATCAAAATGTATATAAAAATACAATTTATTTTCCGAAATTGGTCTTGGATTTATTCTTTGTGTGTGTGTCTCATTTATTGCCTCTGTGAGTACAATAAATGCTTAGCATTACCATCTGATAAGCCTAAACTCCCCCCCCGTACCACAAAAGAAAGCATTTAGTGTTATCATTTTTGTCTCTGTAAACCAATAAGGGTTGCCTGGACTCTCTACACAGTGAACCTCATTTTGGTACATTATACAGAGAGATAACTTCTTACATTGGACTGCCATCTGGGAGACGTGGAGATCAAGGGACCCTGGTCAAATCCAAACTGCATATCAACTTGATGGAGCTTCGGGCGATCTTATTGGCTTTGAAAAGCTTTTTTCATTTGATAAAGGGGTAGTTTGTTGTAGGTGCTTACTGCCAACACCATTGCCTTGTGGTCCTGCAACAACCAGGGCAGGGTGGGGTCGTGAACCCCTTGTCAAGAGGCCTGCATCTCTAGAAATGGCTGGAACATCAGGGCATTTCCCAGTCGTTCAACACCTGGTGGGCTCTCTGAACGCCAGTGTGGACAAACTCAGTCGTCATTGCCTACTGGATCACAAAAGGCATCACCATCTGGAGGTGGTTTAAGGTCTCGTTCAAGAGTGTAAAGCTCCTTGGTTAACTCTGTTCGCCACTGCCAAGAACGTGCAACATCAGCTGTTCTGCGCGCTTGAGTTTCCAAGGCAGCTCATGCTCACTGACAGCTTTCGACCCTCCTCCTAAAGTCTGTAATGTTATTCTGGCAGACAGAAGTCCCTCCACCAAGACAATCTGCGCCTGCAGGGGTTAAAAAAATGGTGCCAAGGTGTGCAACCAAGAACATCGACCCTTTCTCAGGTTTTAAGATTTGTTCTCTCTTTGGCCCAGCAAGGTTCTGCTCTGGGCACAATAAAGGGCTATTTATCAGCTATTTCTGTATTTTTGTGGGTGCCTGGACCAACTTTCTTTATTCAAGTCACCTTATGGCTAGATTTCTCAAGGGTCTCTCCATACATGTTTCCTCCCAGACCACTCATCATGCCCCAATGGGTCTTAAATCTGGTTCTGATGTGCACGTCTTTTGAGCTGCTGCACAACTGCCCTCTTCATTTGCAAACCATCAAGACAGCTTTCTTTGTGGCCATAACTTCAGCCAGAAGGGTCAGCAAAGTGCAGGCACTCTCTGTGCACCCTCCTTAAATCACCTTTTACCCAGACAAGCTGGTTCTTCTAACACGTGACTCCTTCCTACGAAGTAAGTGACACCCTTTCATGTAGGCCAGAATAACACCTTGCCATGTCTCTCCCTTATAAACAGGAGGGACACCACTAACTGGATCCAAAAAGAGCATTGTTGTTTTACCTTGATCATACCAGAGTTCTGGGTGGATGATCAACTCTTCGTACAGTATGTTGGGGGCTAAGAAGGGGAAGGCCGTGTAGAAACGGACCATCTCACAAGGGATAGTGCTCCGCATAAAGATCTGCTACGCATTGACCAAAAGCAACCCCCTGAGGGCTTGTGTGCTCATTCCACTGGAGCCAAGGCTGTGACAACTGCGTTTGCTTACAGAATTTCCATCCTGGACATCTGTCAAGTAGCTATGTGTGCATCTCTGCACAGGTTTATTAAGCACTAGTGCCTGGCTGACGGGTCAGGCATTTTGCTTGTTTGGTCCTGCAAGACGTTTTGGTCTAAAATCCGTTTAGCACACCCACCTCTGCAGAGGTACTGCGTGAGTAACTATTCCAAGGTAAGGAATCCACGGCTAGAAGTCTGTATTAGATTAACAAGTTACTTACCTTCTGTAATGCCATATCTGGTAGAGACTATCTAGGCACAGATTCCTTACCGACCCTCCCTCTCTGTGAACTGATTATGGTTTAAGGGTCGCCCTTCTAAAAGCACTAGACATGCATACCAATCTGTCAGTGTTCCTCGTGACTCCGCGCTTCTGGTGTGGAAAGTACTAAAAGAAACTGACGTCATTGTGTTGGGGTGATGTCTAGTTAGGCACCGGGCACGTCACTTCCGGCATGAACGATGGTGCTGATGCTGAGCCGAACGATGCCACATACATGAGTGCGAGGGTACTGTTAAAAAACCTCTGGATCCAGTCTAATTGCTGGGTAATATTTTAAGGTAAGGAATCTGCAGCAAGATAAGTATTTACCAGATAAGGCGTTACCAAAGGTAACTTGTTCTTGGCGGACAGATGCGTGGAAGTAGTTTTAATGACAATGTTGGGGTAGGCCGTTTTATAGCATCTATTCCAGCTTTTGAAATATCAAATGTTATTTTGTTTGTGCTTTGAAGTTGATTATTCTCAGTACTCACTTGACCAGTACCCTAATGCTCTTATTAAACCATGTAAATATATGCACAGGACTACTAAAAAGCTTTATTAAAACAAAACCCTCCTTGAACAACAATTGCGTGAGTTCTTTGGTATTACCTCTTTCAAACAAAGGTTTTGATTGTATGCAAACATCCTAATTGTGCACTTCTTGTCAGACGACACTTACCACCAGTTTCATTCAGCTTGGGTGCAGCATGCATCTTTTTATACAATCTGTTTAAAAAATGTATGAAATAATGTATAATTTGGATGACCCTGTAAAGAAAGCCAATGATCATTAAGAACTAGTCTTCAAGCACAAGATGTTGATGTAAATTTAAAGGCACTTCTGCCTCCAACTCATTTTTCTGATACCCCCAGAAGCTCATTCATATGAAAAGCTTAATCTATACATTCTTCTGTGACCCAGGCAATATTTTATTAGATCTGGCATTAGCCAACAGCTTTTGAATTTACTAAATTTATGTATATACTTAAGGATAGGGGCTGCCAGCCCACTTGGCTTACTAATTCAGTAAAAGTGCACTTATCCCTAAAGAGAAGACTGATTTGGAAGAGGAAGTTCTGGTATCTCTGGTACTTGGGGTGCCTCTGTACACTCTTACTGCATTTGAGGTAGTGGTTGGGGGGGGGGAGAGAAAGTAACTGGTTGAAAGGCCAGTTCAGCAATTGAGCAAAGACAACTTCTTATAGCTGGGCCCTGTTATGAAGTAGTTGTGGGTGGTTATAACATAACGTGTATTTGTAAAGTGCACGTTCAGCCCCGCAACGGGGCATCTTGGCGCTGAATAACAGATGTTTATTATTACCCAACGGTACTCATTTTATCGACCTCAAATGGATGAAAGGCTGAGTGGACCCGCCGGGATTCGAACCTGTGACCATGAGGTCGAACACAGGCCCCTGCAGTGGATGCATTAGTCCACTGAGCCGCCAGACCCAGCATATGAAGCGCTCTTAGCAGGGAATCTAAACCTACACTTCCAAAACGTGTTTGGCCCTGGAAAGCCAAACCTCTTGTACAGAGCAAGCCCTGTGCTAATAGGGGTATACTGCCTGTTTCACTGACAGGTCTATTTCATTTTCTTTCTGGATGTAGACTTGAGAATCAAAGTCCGAAGCTACCGCAATTACTCTGTGGACTTCCTGTGGGCAGTCCTAGTCAGGTACAGTAGGACTCTCTCCTGACGCCTGTTCTGCCCCTGCATTAAAAAAAAAAAAATGTCTCCTGCACTGTACAAGTGGTTGTTGAAAAAGAAAGTTCCACTCAGACAGCTAGTGAAGAAACTGAAGAAGCACATGAGGCAGTCTTAATTTTTTGGATACAACCAGAGGGCACTCCTAAGCTGTAGCACTGGCCCATTCGAGCAATCTCCTCTGGACACACAACTGTCCAGTTTTGAGACTGCCCAGACACTAAGTTCAATCTGCGAAGTGATTATGGCTCAGCTTCTACATGGACAAAGCTATGCCCTCCCATGTACAGAAAAAGGTGATAACATATGGTAACATGTGGTACCAGTCCAAATGCTTATTTATATGGAAGACCAAACCCAACATAGTCATCTCCATTGTGCATCTCTGGTGCAAAGGTTCCTTGCTCTGATCACCTAAGATTACCACTTTTTCATGCTCAACTGAAGCGTCCAACTGCTGAGGTCCTTGGACCTGATTAACACAGTGATCGGGACCATAATATCTGGTTTGACGATACAGCTGCAGTCATGGCTCAAGTCCTTTGACTAAATGCAAATGGCCCTAGAAAGAGTAATCGACCTCAGCTTCAACAGGAAGAACTTTTGCAATCCCCCCTCCAGGGAAGGTCCTCAGGACTGGCATGGTATGGCCCAATCGCTAAAGGTCACCTTCATCCAGAAGGTACAGTTTTAAGTCTCAAGAGAGCCTGTCGTTACAGTGATGGCATTTTACCACTTCCATGTTCAAACATATAAAATACATGAATTATAATTTAGATCTCCCTGTTATGTGGCTTTCCTATGACACACAACATGCAAAGGATGGCTAAATAGTCAAGTTTAGCAATAATGAATGGATTGAGAGTGCTAACTTGGAACTCATACCATTGACATCTAGAGGTAATACTTAAATTGCCAATGAAAGAGTCAAGGGTTGGGAATCTTATTGTGAAGGTATGTACCCACCTCGCACTGGATCACTTGGTTCGATTGAGAACTTTTGCTAGGTGATGTGATAAGAAATGGAATTATGCTATACCTCAATCATGGGTTGGTTTGTGCATGGATGATGTGATTGAAACAAGTATGATTTTTCTACTATTTATCCTTTGCGTAAAATTTCCAGGAAAAAATGTTTTTTACTTCAATTAGGCTCTGTAATAGAACATGCGTAATGGAAGCTTAAATTGATGCTGTGGGATTGGTTTAATTGATTTTTACTCTGAACAAACTAAGGGGCATATTCTCAAGAACGTGTGATAACCACCGCAATTTTAGCTTAACGCAACTTTGCATATCGCAGTCTATCGCGGGAAAACAACACCGTGTTAACGTAGTATTCCCAACCTAGCGGCACCATGCGATAGTCCCACGATAACGCGTCAAATGACCGCGTTAAAATTAACGTGACGCCGCAAAAATGCGAAACATGAACGCGAATAAAGTTGCGATGAGGCCAACCGCGATACAAAAATCAGTGATAACCAGCGACAGGCCTGCAATTCCCACGCGTCATGCGGGAAAATGCAATATAAAAGCTGAACAAGAAAAACACACCATAAACAAAATAAACTGTGTAGCAACATGGATGCACCCGGAACGAGTGCCCAGGTCAACGCAAACCCCACAAACCACCAGCAAGGAACTTCGGGGTCAGGGAAGGCCAAGAGGAAGACTGGGTACAGTCCGCATGACAACCGGATCATCGTCACGGAGGTGACAGAGCACTAACAACAACTGTCCGTCACCTCCACCGTGTCATTGGCAACACAGACGGAAAAATGGCATTCCATCGTGAATGCAGCCGGAGTGTCGAGGAGGCCAAGATGCGCTGGCACGATGTGAAAAGCCAAACCAAGCAGAAACCCGTGCCAACAGGAAGGCAGCAACGGCGAATGGAGGTGGGAGTCCTGCTCCACAGGAGGAGCTGGAGCAAATGGTGGCCACAGTCATCAGTGTGGAGACGGTGCAAGGAGTCGGGAGTCCGGACACTGCTCGACATGACCTGACACAACATCAACAGGGTGAGTAACGAACAGGGACTGTGGGGACGGGCACAAAGGCACACATGCACAACGTGTAGCACCCCGCACACCCACAATGACCCTGGGTCATGTCCCTGATCCCCGTGGCACACTGCAGCACACATACAAACATCAAGTAGGCCCCCGTCCACCATGTGCCCAAAGGGGTCCCACCCCACACATCACCAATTCCACAACACACACATGCACCCTTGCAAAACACAGCAAAGATGCGTATGTGAGAGCCACACTGACAATGCAAGTGACACCACATGACGAGCAGCATGGCTGGAGTACAATCACCATGACATTGTGCACGCCACGAGACTGAGGTGGCTAAGTGTGGACCACATCCGGAAAGGAGCAGGTCACACTCTGACACATCCACGTGCACAAACAACCACTGACGACAACAATACATCTGCAGACAAACAATGCACAAGAGTACAAAAATCGTCCAAGAGCACAAATGACCCAAGTCGCCAACATCACAGCAGCTTAAAAGCACAAAAGCCAAAGGCACACCGCCTCCAAGGGATAAGGCAAAACCAAAGGGGATGATGGACGGAGTGTTGAACATTGCAAGCACTCACCCCCAGTCAACTGATCTGGGTTTAATCCATCATCATTCTTTAGCTCACTCCGCCACCCCAGTTCAGACATGGCCATATGCAAATCAGTCTGACCCTGTGCCTCATGGGAACAGTCCAGCCCGAACTGCCAAGCCATGTCTTCCCTGGACCGGAAACAAGCATCCTGGGACCGGTTTCTAGCTTACAGCCGTCATCAGCCAGGCTATCTTGAATCCAGTGGCAAAGTGAGCAAGGGACCCACGTCTGGGCATACCCTGCCAACTTAGGGCGAACATAGCAAAACCAAAGGGGATGATGGACGGAGTGTTGAACATTGCAAGCACTCACCCCCAGTCAACTGATCTGGGTTTAATCCATCATCATTCTTTAGCTCACTCCGCCACCCCAGTTCAGACATGGCCATATGCAAATCAGTCTGACCCTGTGCCTCATGGGAACAGTCCAGCCCGAACTGCCAAGCCATGTCTTCCCTGGACCGGAAACAAGCATCATGGGACCGGTTTCTGGCTTACAGCCGTCATCAGCCAGGCTATCTTGAATCCAGTGGCAAAGTGAGCAAGGGACCCACATCTGGGCATACCCTGCCAACTTAGGGCGAACATAGCAAAACCAAAGGGGATGATGGACGGAGTGTTGAACATTGCAAGCACTCACCCCCAGTCAACTGATCTGGGTTTAATCCATCATCATTCTTTAGCTCACTCCGCCACTTGTTCTGCATTCTGTCCATCAATTGTTGTTTTTGCATTTGTCACCCCGAGTGGGACGGGTATGCCCAGACGTGGGTCCCGTGCTCTCCATGCCACTGGAGTCAAGCTATCCTGGCTGATGAGGGCTGAAAGCCCGAAACCGGTCCTAGGATGCTTGTTTCCAGTCCAGGGAGGACCTGGCCTGGCAGTTCGGGCTGGACTGTTCCCATTGGGCACAGGGTCAGGACTGATTTGCATATGGCTGGGTCCAAACTGGAATGGCATGGTGAGCAAAAAACGATGGATTTAGGCCCAGATCTTTGTACTGGGGTGAATGTATGACATTGTTCTGCATTCTGTCCATCAATTGTTGTTTTTGCATTTGTCACCCCGAGTGGGACGGGTATGCCCAGACGTGGGTCCCGTGCTCTCCATGCCACTGGAGTCAAGCTATCCTGGCTGATGAGGGCTGAAAGCCCGAAACCGGTCCTAGGATGCTTGTTTCCAGTCCAGGGAGGACCTGGCAGTTCGGGCTGGACTGTTCCCATTGGGCACAGGGTCAGGACTGATTTGCATATGGCTGGGTCCAAACTGGAATGGCGAGCAAAAAAACGATGGATTTAGGCCCAGATCTTTGTACTGGGGTGAATGTATGACATTGTTCTGCATTCTGTCCATCAATTGTTGTTTTTGCATTTGTCACCCTGAGTGGGACGGGTATGCCCAGACGTGGGTCCCGTGCTCTCCATGCCACTGGAGTCAAGCTATCCTGGCTGATGAGGGCTGAAAGCCCGAAACCGGTCCTAGGATGCTTGTTTCCAGTCCAGGGAGGACCTGGCCTGGCAGTTCGGGCTGGACTGTTCCCATTGGGCACAGGGTCAGGACTGATTTGCATATGGCTGGGTCCAAACTGGAATGGCATGGTGAGCAAAAAAACGATGGATTTAGGCCCAGATCTTTGTACTGGGGTGAATGTATGACATTGTTCTGCATTCTGTCCATCAATTGTTGTTTTTCCAAGGGATAAGGGGAAGCAAAATCACAGCTGCAGGTGCGACTCTCACACAATGCAGCACACACACATAGCAATGACAGCACATCCACGACAATGGGGTACACAGTGCAACACTTACACTGCAGAACAGAGGACACAACTGGGTCCGCCTGTGTGTAGAAAATGGCCAATCACATCTGACATAGCAGGAAACTGTGAGATGCAAATGTACGTGTACAACCTCACCTACGTCATGTAGTCCAAATGTCCACTGTCCCGCATCAAATAGTCCGCCCCCTCCCAAACAGTCACAATGTACATTGTCATGCAGTCTGTATGTAAACTTGAACGATGCGTCAACATACATGCCAACACAATGTCAACAAGCATCTCCCCTTCACATTGCAGAGGGGCAAACAACAGCTCCAGCAGAGCAGACCAGACAACTCTACAGTGATGCTGAAGAGGACCTCCACACTTCCGACACCGACGCTCTACAACAATCCATGGACATCTGAGGCAATCGACCTCCAGGAGCTGGGCAGCACCGCTGCATCGAGGATACCCCACCCCCTGCACAGACAACACAGCTGGACGCACCCACCACCCGGGCTGGCTCCCAGCAGCCCACCGAAGCATACATCGCATTCCAAGGCCAGGTGTCAGACTGCCAGAAGGGGGTGGCCGAACATGTGCGGGTGGGGTACTACCTCATGGAAGCCGAACTAGATCACATACGTGGGTGTCTAAGTCCCATCAGGGACCACCTACACTCCCCAACGGAGACCCACACTGCGACAGAGGCACATGCCTTTGCACATTTCCAGTACGGAACCACACCCAGAGCCACGGGATAATCATCCACACCCCCACGCTGGACTGGCGTACGCCGGCTCAGTTCACTCCTCTTATGTATTCAGTGGGGGACGACAAAGCTACATGTGCAATGTCTTACCCGCTGCCTGCGGTGACATGGCTGCGTCCTCTGTACACGGCACAATGTAATGTTGTAGGGCCCGGGGCACTAATGCATACATCATGAGCACACGGACACACTCAGATAGTTCGTTGAACTGGCTACGGGCACGTGCGCTCGACACCTTTATTGGCATAGTCACATGTACAGTGATGGATGTGTGTGGGGTGAGTGTAAGCCAGCCCTCATGGAGTCTTTGGTGCTGGCAACAACTTGAACAGTGATCACAATTAAAGCGGAAACAGAAAACACAAGCATAACAGAAACAACTGTGAAGCAACATGGTGGTAGCCGGAGAAAGTACAGTGTTCACACAACATGCAAGCAGAAAGGTCCATGATTTGTGGTGCACTGAGTTAGTGGCACCTGAAGAGCTGAGCAGGGTATCAAGCTGATGATGGCACCCACGACAGGTGTGAGCAATTCTGATAGTCTGGCAATAAGACACTTCTGACTCCTGTTGTTTGGAGTTGGTCCTGGCGGTGGTGGCGTGTGCATCCTGCGGTGATGCGACGTCTGGGCAGGTCAGGACTCGATTGGATGTGTGAGCCCAGGTGGACCGCAGTTGAGGCCAGAGGCAGCGGACAGCGCAGAGCCGCAGACACATGGCCTTGATGACCCCCAGTCCATCGACCCAGAGGCCATCCAATATGCTATCAGACAGGGGCCATGACGTGAGCTGCACAGAGTTAGTGGCCCCGGATGCACTGCGGCCGGCACAGGCACACCGCCACGGGACGGTGACTTGCGGTGCAGTGAGATAGGGCTACGCGAGGTGAGCGGGTCCTCGTCGATGTCGAAGGTGAATATAGCGGAGGTTTGCGGGCGACAGTGGAAGGTGTCCTCCAGGGCATGATGCAGAGGGCAGAAGCCGGCCGGAAGCGTCAAATGGAGGAGTGGAATGCTACAGGCTCGTTTTTGCCACAAAGTCAGTATCACCGACATGATGATGAAGACAACCCCCAGTCCATAGACTCAGTCGCCACCAAAGTTCAACCAGAAAGTGTCCATGGATGTCGGGGAACAGACTTAGTGGCACCGGAGCTGAAAGGGGATGCAGTCTGCGATGAGGCCAGTACAATGATATCAAGTCTGCCATATATGAATCATGACTGAATACCCAATGTGTGACCTACTTGACCGCAGTGTAGGCCGAAGGCGTAGTCATCAAGGGCCCACAGACACGTGTGGTTGGGATGCCATGCACATACTTTGTGTCACCACATCGAAGGGAGTATAGTGATTTAAACTCTGCATTGATATGTGTACTCAGCCATTGTGTAATCAAGACTCAGTTCCAAATGTGTGACCTACTTGACCGCAGTGTAGGCCCGAGGCAGCGGTCAGCAGGGGCCCACAGCCACGTGTCGTTGGCCCGCGATGCACAGAGTTAGTGACACCAGAGCAGTTGTCGGCAGTGTTCGCTCACCTCCGTAACGATGATCCTTTTCTCCTCCGGACTGAACCGCGTCTTCCTCGTCTCCTTGCGTACAATGATATGTATTCCGCCATGCAGAAATCAAGACTCCGTTCCACATGTGTGACCTACTCGACCGCAGTGTAGGCCGAAGGCAGTAGTCAGCAAGGGACCACAGACAGGTGTAGTTCTAATGCTATGCACAGAGTTGGTGGTACCACATCGAAGGGAGTACAGTGATATAAACGCAGCCATAAAGTGTGTACTCTGCCATTGCATAATCAAGACTCAGTTCCAAATGTGTGACCTACTTGACCGTAGTGTAGGCCGGAGGCAGCGGTAGAGTACGTCAACGAGAAAGGAGTAAAGCGGGCCTGTGTCGCGGAGGCCGTGATGGTCTGAGGAGGCTGCCAAGGTCGCGGGCTTCGGGCTTGGAGCTTGCGCCGGCACATGGTGGGCCCTCTTTGACACACGCCAGTGTCGGCAGGTGAGCAGTGAGGCCTAGCTGCGCAGGGGCGGGCATGACGGGTTCGGGGACCAGCGGCCCGGGGTGCAGCAGGCGCACAGGATCGCAGGCCACACCGCTCACGGCGTCGGCCTCATGGCGGGGTGGGAGGCGCCGCCCTGGCAGACACGTTGGGCATTCCGGAAGAGAACCACGCCCAGAGCTACGTGCTTTTTATTCACACCCCTACGCTGGCCTGGCGTACGCCGGGCCAGCCCACTCCGCACACGCTTACAGGGGGGGACGTCACAAGCTACATTTCCGCGATCTTCCCCACTGGCTGGGGTGACATGGTTGCGTCCACTGTCCACTACACTCCAAACACCAGCAGTGCATGTAGACATGGATAGGTCTGTGGTCTGCATACTGTAGTCTGTCCAGCACATCTCCGCCACACTTGGCATTGTGTACATTCTCATTCATGGGTCACTTGCCTCCTTCGCACATGCCTGGTTCCCACCTCTCCCCACATTCCGCTATTGTGTGGCTGAGGTGCCATGCCGTTGATGGCTCATGTACATGGCTAACCAAGGTTGCCACAATAAGTTGTGCTGTTGTGTCTGGTGGGTGGGCATGTTGTTTGGCATGTTGTATGTGATTTTGTAACGTGTGCAGTGCGAGAGTTGTGAGTTGCATGATTGTGGAGTTGAGGTGTGTGGTGTGTTCATTTGGTACTTGCCAACGAGCAGTGCATTCCCATAGGTGCCATCCTGGAAGCGCTTGTTGATGTTGGACTGTCTGAAGTTGAAGGGATCATCCACACTGCCTGGGTAGTTGGCTACGACATTGGTGAAGAGTCCCCGGTGGTCCACTATTGCCTGCACGTTGATGGAATGCGTGTGCTTTCTGCTGCGGTCCGGGGGGGGTGGTGGCGGCGGTCCTGGGGGTGGTGGCGGTGGGTGTTGTTGCCCTCTCGGGGCTCCGGGATGCATGGTGAGTGGCTCCATGGCATCTGTTGTTCTTCATGTGTGGCTCAGGGCTGGGCTCCTTTTTGATGGTGCAGGTTGTCGTCCGACTTTACACCAGGTCAGAGCAGGTGTTAATTTCCTGCTGCTAACGCGCCTTATCGCCTGTTTTGTGGTCTTATCGCTGATGTGGCTGGTCGTTGAGAACGTTGTGGTGTGGTCGCGGATTTTTGCTCGGTAACGCCTACTCTGCATCTCATTAGCGATAGTTGCCGGGGTCATCTGTGGCGATGTTTTTTGCGGATGCTTTCGCTAGTAAACTGGTGGTATCGGCTGTTAGCACCAGCTTGTGAATGGGGCGATAAATTTATCGCGACTTTGGCTGCGATAAAGTGCCGATAACTTGGCGATAGCTCCTTGAGAATATGCCCCTAAGTAAACTAAAACTAGTTGTTCTGTACGGGCATCCCCATGGTTTTGGTAATAAGTTCTGTGCAGGGAAATAAAAACTCCTTCCCCATATGGCCAACCTGATTTCCATGGAGAGAAGTAAATTATTGCATCCCTCAATATCACTGCCATGCTTGTGTGCATTTTTATTGAGGTGTTGACCTTGCCAATTCAACCCCACTCCCCGAGAACTTGGATGTACCGAAATAGCCCCAAGAAAATAACTTCCAAACTACCAAAAACAAAGTAACCGTTTCATGTTTAATAGACTTTGACATTCAGATACTTCGAAATTATGTAAAGAGAATGCCTCAGTGTTCTCTTATCTCCTCAGGCTGGCAAAAAATAGCATCCAATCCACCTGAGCTGATGTTCACTCTCCCAACACATTGAACAGGTGCATGGATGCTCAGTTACCACCACCAAAAACCTTTCTGCAAGATTCCATCCCATACAAATACCACACCGTGGCGTATAGGTTTTTGCTTGGGTTTCATGACAGCAGCAAATCTCATGAATAGTGATCAAATAAGCTTACAAAAAATAAAACTGTGGGATACAGTGTATCAGTAAAGGGTTTTGAAAAGTTTTCTTTCTTCTTAATACTCTCCAGTCTCACATGATGACCTGAATAGTCAAATATTCATATACTTTCTTAACAGTCATACATCTTTCACAATATCATATAATGCCACAATATGGTCTTCTTTGGCTTAAATCTGGATATCCTTCTGGAAAGCAAGTCCCCTGGGATGTCACGACACACCTATCTAGGAAGTTTTGAAAAGCTAATGCAATGGTGTAATGCGATATCTAAAAGGTCAAAGTCGAATGACAGTAAATGGTTAAAATCTATGCTGCTTTAAGATTGATGGTGTAAAAATATGTCACAGTCCTTGCTCACGTAACTCTTGTATCTTTGGATGGTGATGATGGTCAATTTCGAATGTTTTTGTTTAGTAATCACAGGTCTGCACAGGGATGCAACCCACCCCCTTTTTTTTCTATTAACATAGGGTTTACATGCTTTTCCAAGATGACCAGTTCAATGATTTATTCTCTGCTGTTGCTCTTCTTTATATTCTGCTAAACTCCTGTGACAAACAAAGCCACATTTCTGACCTAATGCCCAATAGAAATAGCTTTCAATTTCTTTGTAATCTTGTGTTGGAATCCACTTACACAGCCAGGCTTACTTGTCTTTGTAAGAATCCACAATACCATCATCCTTGTCATGAATGTGGCAAAACAAAAGACAACACTTTGTGCCTTAACATTTAAATAGTTAAGACAGAAGAAAACCGACTGCTCTGTGAACAGAAAAATAGGACTTCCAAAAGGTAGGTGAAAAATGTATTCAGATCAAACCTAACAGGAGGGTGCTCGCCAGCCAACTGCTCCCATTCGGAAACACTGAGCATTGTCCATCATTAGAACAGAATGCTCACCCAGTGTTCTTCACAGCAAGGAGTGCAGGATGCCACCATTCTTCCTCCCTTAAATTATAACAAAGAAACACATATATAACGGCATCGTAATGAACCATGTTACAAAACACTATTAACCACAAAAATGGGAAAATGAACATACCTGTATAAAGAAAAATCATAACATTACATCAAAGTCATATTAAAGAACAAGTTACCTTCGGTAACGATATATCTGTAAGAAACATAGGTTAGTTATAGATTCCTTACCTTAGAATTACCCCCAGACGTCAGACTGGATCCGGAAAGTTTTTCGTCAGCAGTACCTCTGCACGTCAGAAGGTGGCGTTGGTCGGCTCCGTGTCCGTCGTTGGCGTCGTGGTCGCCGGGATGATGTTGCGGTAGCTACTTAGACGCCGCCCTCGCGCGCTGATATCAGTTCTGTACACGACTTTCCGCGCCAGAAACGCAGAGCCATGCAAGACACTGACCACTGGTGCACAAAACAAGGGCCCTGAAAGGATGTCCTTAACCCTAGAAATCAGTTCGCAGAACGGGGAGGATGGGTGGGGCGGTAAGGAATCTTTAACTAACCTATGTTTCTTACAGATATGTCGTTACCAAAGGTAAGTAACTTGTTCATCTGAAAGAAACAGTTAGTTATAGATTCCTTACCTTAGAATAGATCCCCCAGCAATACCAACCCCGGAGGTGGGTCTGCGAACCGAGATCACACCAGAAAGTCCTGGAGAACAGAACGGCCAAAGAAGCCGTCTCTCCGGTCTTGGCTGTCCAGGCAATAGTGTTTTGTAAACGTGTGCAGCGATGCCCACGTAGCTGCCTGACAGTTGTCATGTAGAGGAACTCCTCGTCCCAAAGCAGTAGTGGCTGCCGTCGCCCTGGTGGAATGGGCGCGTAGCCCCACTGGAGGCTACTTTTTAGCTAGAGAATAGCAGGCTTTAATACACAAAACGACCCATCTAGAAATGGTCCGCTTGTGTACGCCCCGACCTTTCTTGGCGCCCACGTAGCCAACAAAGAGTTGGTCATCCAACCGGAACGGTTTTGTGCGATCCAGATAGAAAGAAAGCGCACGTTTTGGGTCCAGACGGTGGAGCCTCTCTTCCTCTTTGGAAGGATGCGGAAGTGGAAAGTGATGGTTTGCCCGATGTGAAAGGAGGTGACCACCTTGGGAAGAAAGGATGGACGAGTCCTAAGGGCAACCTTGTCCGGATGTACAGCCAGAAAAGGAGGTTTGGAAGAAAGAGCCTGGAGCTCACTCACTCTTCTGGCAGATGTGATGGCCACCAGGAATGCAGTCTTAGGAGTTAAAAGTCTTAAGGGACAGTTGTGAAGTGGCTCAAAGGGAGTGCACATCAAATAGGTCAAGACCAGATTCAAATCCCACTGAGGCATAACGAAGGGGATAGGAGGAAAAAGATGAGTTATGCCTTTTAAGAAACGATTAACAACCGGGGACTTGAAGAGAGAATGCTGATCAGGAAGCCGAAGAAAGGCAGAAATGGCCGAAAGATAGCCTTTGATAGTGCCCAGAGCAGAGCCCTGCTGGGCCAAAGAAAGGAGGAACAAGAGGACCTCAGAAAGGGGGACAGAAAGGGGATCCACAGCTTTGCTGTCACCATGCCACAAATTTGTTCCATCGGCAGGCGTATACCGTCTTAGTGGAGGGCCGCCTGGCTGCCAAGATTACATCACAAACTTCGGGAGGCAAGTCGAATGACGTCAACTGCCGCTGCTCAATCTCCAAGCAAGGAGGTGGAGGCTGGACAGGTTCGGGTGGAGGATCGTCCCCTGCTGCTGCGACAGAAGATCCTCCCGAAGAGGCAGTCGGATCGGAGGATCGATGGCCGTGTGGAGCAGCTTGGGATACCAGACTCTTCGTGCCCAATCCGGAGCCACAAGAATGACTTGGGCCCGGTCGCGCTTGATCTTCTTCAGCACTCTGGGCAGAAGTGGTATAGGCGGAAAGGCGTACAACAGACCGCAACTCCACTCGCGATGAAAAGCGTCGCCTAGCGAGTGCCGCCTTGGAAATTCCAACGCGCAGAATTGCTGACATTGCGCGTTCTCTTCGGTGGCGAATAGATCTAACCAATGCTCTCCCCACTGTTGAAAGAGACCTTGCACCACTTCCGAGTGAAGACGCCATTCGTGATCCATCATGCACCTGCGGCTGAGTACATCCGCCCTGGCGTTCAGAGTACCTGCCAGGTGTTGAACCACCAGGGATATGCTGTGATGTTCCAGCCATGTCCAGAGGCGGAGGGCCTCTTGACATAGGGTCCATGACCCCACCCCGCCTTGTTTGTTGCAGTACCACATGGCGGTGGTGTTGTCCGTGAACACCTGCACTACTCTTCCTCGGACAGAGGGAAGGAATGCTTTCAGTGCAAGTCGGATCGCCCGCAGCTCCAGAAGGTTGATGTGGAGCCCGGACTCCGCCGGAGACCAGAGGCCTCTGATCTCCGCCTCTCCCATGTGGCCGCCCCATCCCAAAAGGGACATGTCTGTCACCACTGTGTGTTCTGGTTGGGGAAGGGAGAGGGATCTGCCGTTGACCCAATCCTGGTTCATGAGCCACCACTGCAATTGGCATGCAGTGCCCTCCGAGATCTGGACTCAATCAAACAGATTCCCCTGATGCTGCGCCCACTGGAACTTCAGGTGCCACTGCAGAGCCCGCATATGCCACCTGGCATGATCGACCAGCAGGATGCATGAGGCCCAGCAGCCACAGGGTCATCCTGACCGAAACCCGGGATAGAGGCCGAAAGATCGGAATCATAGCCCGAATATCCCGGACTCGCTGTTCGGGAGGATAGACCCGAAACTGCACTGTGTCCAGAACCGCTCCAATGAAGAGGAGCGTCGGAGAGGGGGTCAGGTGTGACTTCGGCACATTGATGGAAAACCCCCAGGAGGTCGGCCGTAGTCTGGAGGTGGGAAACGACTGCCTGGGGCGAGCCCGCCTTTAACAACCAGTCGTCTAGATAGGGGTAGACTGGAACCCCTGATCTGCGCAGATGAGCTGCGACCACCGCCATCACTTTCGTGAACACCCGAGGGGCGCTTGTAAGGCCAAATGGGAGCACGGTAAACTGAAAGTGCTCGTGGCCTACCGTGAACCGCAGGTAACGCCGGTGGGCCGGCAGGACGGGGATGTGGAAATAAGCGTCCTGCAAGTCCAACGCTACCATCCAGTCTCCAGGGTCGAGGGCAGACAAGACCTGAGCCAGGGTCAACATTTTGAACTTCTCCTTCCGGAGGAAGTGGTTGACGTCCCTGAGATCCAAAATAGGACGCAGGCCCTTGTCCTTCTTGGGCACCAGAAAGTAGTGGGAATAATAACCACGACCTACTTCTGGGGCAGGGACGCGCTGGATGGCTCCCTTGGCCAAGTGAGCCGCAACTTCCTGTTGGAGAAGGGTCAGATGATCCTCCGACATGCGATGGTACTTGCGTGGCATGGAGGGAGGGGTAGTCTCGAAGGGGAGGGAGTAGCCCCTTTGGACTATTTGCAAAACCCACCTGTCCGACGTGATGGTGCGCATTGGGGGAGGTGATGGCGGATCCTGCCGCCCACTGGCGTTTGGTGGCCCTGAAAGGTCGGACTAAGAGGGTTTGGAGGCTGCTGCAGAGGGGGCGGTGGTGGACTGGCCCGCTCGCTGACCCCAGAACCACGGCGGTGGTTCCCACGTCCTCGGCTGCGCTGAGGTGGAAGAGCTTGCGCTGGCCTGTGGCTCTGAAAGGAACGTGGTGGGGCACCCCTTCCGTGGCCACGAAAGGGGCGAAAAGCAGACAGTGCAGGGCGAGTGGTGGAGAGGCCCAAGGACTTGGCCATAGCACGAGAGTCCTTGAAGCGTTCTAGCGCACTGTCTGCCTTGTCGCCGAACAGGCGATGGCCATCAAAAGGCATGTCCATCAAGGTGTTCTGGACATCCCCAGAAAAGCCAGTCGTCCTGAACCAGGTGTGACGGCGAAGCGCCACCGACGTTGAAATGGTCCTACCCAGTGAGTCGGCAGTGTCCAGTCCACAACGAATGGGAACTTTGCTGCGTCTCTTCCCTCGGCAACAGCACGGGAGAGCACGGTCCGGGCCTCCTCCGGACACTGAGGCAGCACTTGCGCCACCATATCTCACACAGAGCGGGAATAACGACCCAAGAGGCATGCGGTGGTCACCGACCGCAGCCCTAAGCTGGAGGAAGAAAACAACTTCTTACCAAGCTGATCCAGCTTCTTGGATTCCCTGTCCGGTGGTGCGGTAGGGAATGCGCTTTGGGATGCTGAGGCTTGGACCACCAAGCTCTCGGGGGAAGGGTATTGGGAGAGGAAAGTGGGGTCGCCCGGAGCCGGGCGGTGGCGTCGGGCAACCATCCTATCCACAGAGGCCCCTGGACCAGGTGCCCAAAAGGATGTCTGTAAGGGCCTCATTAAACGGCAGCAGGGGCTCCGAAGAGCTCGCTGCCGGTTGAAGGACCTCTGTCAGGTTAGTCCTGACTGCCACAGTAGGTAGCTCGAGGTTTAGGGCCTCTGCCGCCCTATGCAACACCACTGCATAAGACGCTCCCTCCTCCGTAGCCACGGCAGGAGGAGACAACATGCCAAGGTCTGGTGAAGTGTCCAGACCACTGGCATCCCCCAGGTCCTCTCTCCAGTCCTGGTCGTACTCAAACTGAGCAGTGAGAGGGTCCTCAGACCCCTCCCAGTCTTCCTCATCCTCCTCTCGCTGCCAAACTGGCTGAAAATGGCCAGGGTGGAATGCAGGCACAAAAGTACCCATCGGCGTCGGCCGACGCCAGTCCGACTCCGTATCCACATGGAGGTGGGAGCCGGGGTCGACGCCAGCTGGAGGTCCAGCCGGCGTCGGCAGCGGACGCGGTGCCGGTGGAGTCGGCGCCGGTGGAGGTGTCTCAAGGTCGACCGGCGCCGATCCAGGCCTGGATCCAATGGGGCCCTGCGGGGCCAGGGCCGGAGCCGCCGGCAGGGATGGCCTTGAGCCCCCAACCGAGTCCGCGGGCCCGAAGGCGCGCCAACGGAGTCGGGCTGCCCAAAGATGGCATGCATGGCTTCGTAAAACTGACAAAGCTGGGCAGGGGTCGCTCCGGGTCCCGGAAAGGGAGGGAAGCTCGGAGTCGACACTTCAGGCTCTGCACGCGGAGCCGCGGGAGTGGCACCGCCCGCATCCCTCGTCGCGTCGGCCGACGGACGGGGAGAAGTCGAAGAGTGACGATGCTTCTTCGACTTCTTCTTGTGCTTCGACTTACCTGACCCCGAGTGCGAAGACTTGGATGACGAGTGGTGATGGCTCCCTCGAACGGCGTCGGAGCACGACTTGGGGTCGTGGTCGCGCTCCAGGCAAAAGAGGCACAGGCGGTGCGGATCCGTTACCGACATCATGCGGGAACAAGAACCGCAGGCCTTGAAGCCGGGCATCCCTACGTGCACCAGGAGTCGGTTAAGACTCAAAAAGACGTCGACAAAAGTCGCTCAAAAGTTCAGTCAAAAAATTACTGGAGGTACCTCTCTCTCTGGATCTGCGCTGGCCTGCGCGGAAAAAGAAAGAACTGACGTCAGCGCGCGAGGGCGGCGTCTAAGTAGCTACTGCGACGTCATCCCGGCGACCACGACGCCAACAACGGACGCGGAGCCGAACGACGCCACCTTCCGACGCGCAGAGGTACTGCTGATGAAAAACTTTCCGGATCCAGTCTGACGCCTGGGGGTAATTCTAAGGTAAGGAATCTATAACTGTTTCTTTCAGATATCCACAATTTTCATACATTGAAGAATATACTATGGCACTTTGTGTGTCCTATTCAAGAATGGTAAATAAGTGCCACCATTCTTAACACACTCTTACTTCACACCCTGTATCAGGCACTCAAGTAGCTTCAACACTTTCTTGCATTTCCATCACTCAACAGAAAAGAATAGAATAAGGATCAACTCTCCTTAGCTGGAGGGGCTGGGAACATTTGGACAACACTTTGCTTGTCCAATGTCCTTTTCTCACTCAAACCCAAACTCCCTCCTGCAATTCTACAGGAACACACCTGGCCAATTCCTTTTTATTTCCTCACACATTTTCCTTCTCTACACCATTAGACAACATTGCCCCTGGCTGCTACCCCTCAATCTCAAAATAGGTTATCCCTGTGACACTGTTGGGAGTTGTCTGATATGACCACACCAACATTTTCCCCTGAAATCAACAAGTTATCTGCACACCCTCTTTAAGAGTTCTATCTACCTCTCAACCAAACCATTTCCTTGGGGGTAATATATAGACAGGTGAACATGTTCAGTTCCCTTTACTGCCAAGAAATCTTTTATATTATGGAAAGCAAACTCTTTTCCATTGTCTTTTACGATACCCTTGGGCATTCCTTCTCTATCCCATAAATCTTCCAGGAACTTGATAACCTCTGTAGTAACCTGACTAATGCATTTCACTTCTGGTCATTGTGAATAATACTCTACAACCACAACCATGGGGCTGAGACCCATAACACTGTAAGGGCCATAAATATCTGGGGCAGTTTTCTTCCATGGTGCATACCGCTTGTCTCATTTGGTGGATGTAGCACTGTTTTTGGTCACTTATCGCTCCACGCACATGGTATACAATACCTTCTGTTTCGTTCCACATCACAGTCAACTCTTGGCAACCAGTAACTCTGTTCTAATATGACATTTGGTGGCACTCATCCCTATATGACCTTCCAGAACAAGTATTAAAATTCTGTCTCTCAACATCTTAGGAACTACCAGTAAATCATTTCTCATTATAATCTTTCCTGAGTATGACAATTCCGTATCTACTTTGCAAAATGATTCTGCCAGTTCCAACACAAGACCCTTCTTAAGCCATCCTACAGAATATTTTCTTTCAGGGAATCCACTCATCATGCAAAATATGACCTACAGTTATTTCATGCACACTAGAAATTGGTACTTCTTAATCAATTGATTCACCAACCTGAATATCTTCCCCAGGCAGACATGACAGAATCTGCTAAAACAATTTTTTTTTCCAGGAAGGTATTCCACTCTGTAATTATTCTCCATTGATCTCAAAAGTCACATTGAAATTCTCACAGAGGCACAGCCTACCCCCCTAGTGGTAAAAATATCTACGAGAGGATGATGAGCAGTGCGCAGGGCCGGCGCTAGGCATGGGCAGTGTGGGCAGCTGCCCAGTGCCTCGCACTCAGCCCACCAGCATGGCGCCTTGCACCGGTGGTGTGTCCTCGTGTTTCCCTGCCGATCCAACTGAAAGAAAGGTGTCTCCTTGCAATTAGGGTCCATGGGAGGGGCCCTGTAGGAAAGTAGGATCTGCTTCTTATGGTTACCCCCACTTTTTGCTTGATGTTACACTGTTTTTGAATAGTCTGACTGGGATCCTGCTAATCAGGACCCCAGTCTATCTGCTTTCTCCTTAAAATGTTATGCATGTACTTTGGTACACTCCAGATTTGATACTGGGGTACCCTTGTCAGTCCCTAGTATATGGTACACATGTACCCAGGGCATAGGTACCCCAGAGCCCTCCCATGGGCTGAAGCATGTATTATGCCACCCATGAGAGGCCATGCAAAATGGAACTACAGGCCTGCCATTGCAGCCTGTGTAAGATGGTGCATGCACCACTTACGATAGATATAGGTTTACTATATCTATAGGTCACCACACTTAAAACCTATAAGTCACCCCTATAGCAGGCCTTAACAATCCTGAAGGCAGGGTGCTTGGTTTTATGTGAGAGGGTGCCCCTGCATGAGCAGAGCCCCTCTGCAGCCTTCGGAGACCATTCTCCCGGGTTGTCTGTGACACAGCCAGACATAAAGGTAGAGATGCATTATAACGTCGCGGTAAATGCTATCTCGAAAATGGCTGAAACAAAACATGTCGTGTTTGGTATCAAACACCTTGGAATCATACCTCCACACCGGTAACCGATGTGGGAGGTATGATTCCACCCCTCAAAAGCAAGCTTCGTGGGTCCCTGGTCTTCCTGGTACCAGCCTTCTTGACCCGGACAGCCCAAAATGGATGCTGCCGACCAGAGACACATTTCTGCCCTCCTGCTGCTGAGCCAAGCTCGAGCAGAGGAAGGCAGCACAATAGGCATCCTGCCACAGGGAGGTGTGACCACCTCCCAGACAGGATTTAGTGTATTGGAGCTGGGTGGGTGCACTGCCAAAGTGCCTGAAAGTCTGCACGAGGGGCAAATATGTCCCTGTGCATAGTCCAGCTCAAGCCAGTTCTGGGAGCCGCTGGCTCCTGCTCTGGCGCAAAGCTGGACAAAGGACATGGGTGTAACCACCCCCCTGTCTTGACCCTCCCCTGGGAGGGTCCCCTGAAACTGTCCAACCCTCTCCCGTGGGTACAAAAGGGCTGGCTGTAGGACCCTAGATTCGACATGGACAAGATTCTGAACAAGAAACCACTGACCTTCGACCGTCTGGACACTCTGGACTTCGACTGGGCCCGACTTCGTCTCCCCCTCGTCTGTGCCCGTGCACCATACAGGCTCCGTGCAGGACCTGTGGAGCATCAAGGACAACTGAAGTATCTCCCTTGGGGTGAAGTAGTCACTCCCCTGCATTCGCAGGCACCGTAACACAACTGACCGGTCTGCTGATCCTGAGCTCCTGCGGACTCCGAAGGCTCCAGCAACACAGGAGCTGGGTTCCTATGTTCCTTAGGGTCGAGCTGCCCTTTCACCAAGTTTGAGGCCAGTATCTCTCGTGGGGACCGCATAACCCAAACCCCTGCGCACCGCGTACTTTTGTAATTGCATATGCTTGTTGGTGTTCCCCAACTTCGTGCATTGGGCTTACGATAGCCCCAACCTCTGCGCACATTTCATGCCAAGGACTTCAGCCTCCTCGCACCCTGTGCCCTGCAAGCTGTAGTTTGGTGAAACAGCTAGAGGTCCCCTCGCGACTCCTGTGCCTTTGGCCTGTGGGTCGATTTGAGGGACAATCCTGATTTTCTTGGGCTCCCCTGGTTGCTCCAGGCCTGCCCTGACTCCCCTTGCTGTGGTGAGTCCTCTGGTCCTTGCTGGGCCAGACCATAACCTTTCTTGACCTTCTTCGTGGGTTGCCGTTGCCAAGGCTTGTTGGTGCTCCCACCGGACACCGACCCCTCAGTACTTGACATCCTTCGTGGGACAGCTCGTATCCAGCTCCTGGTCGTCCTCGACGTCTCCTGGTCCCTGCAGCTGTAGAGTCAAGGTCTCATTCTTCGCACCTGCAGCACCCGACATCGGTGGGCATTCGTCTACCGAGCCCCTGGTCACTCTTGAGTGACCCAGACTCTATCCCCTCTGCTTTCAGGTTCCTTCCATCAAGAATCCACCGGACACTTTTCTTTTTTCCAGCAGTGGCATTTCTTTGAAGACTCCCATTGAGAACGACGGCGGTTTCCGACGCTACTTCAGACCTATGCACCCGGCTTCCTTGGGATAGGTAACTCTGGTACTTCGGTATCCACGGGTGCGGTGGCTCTCCAAACTTCTATGTTCCAAAGGGTTTCCTCGTAATCCACTGGGAAGGGTCCTTTAACTTTAAAATTGCAACCGCGACTCTCCCATTGAATTGTACGTAGCACGCGGTCGTGTTCTCACACTGCACCCGTCCTCTGTGGGGTCCCTACTTACTCACCTGGGGTGGTTCCTTGGGGTCCCAGCGATTCTACACTCTCTAGACACTGTCTTGACTCGAGTCGTGGTTCTTATATCAATATTTTAGTATATGGTTTGGTCTCCCCCGGGAGCCCACTGTGTATTAGTGCTACTTACGATTGTTTCTGTGCTATAGTATTGTGTGCTTTGTGTTTATCTGCATGTAGCAGATAATGTGAGGTATTTAAGGTGTTATAATAATAAATATATATTCTTATAACTACTGTGTGGTTCTCCTTTCATTTAACAAATACAATAAGGTTGCATTCTGGTAAAACAAGCTGCTTAACATTCCTTAAAGACTAAGCCTGAAGGCTGCTCTCCACAGCTACCACTTGGATAGCTTTCCAAGGTTATCTTTGACCCCTTAAATCACCATAAGGGTTGTTTGGACTGGTGCAAGGTGCCCACTTTAATTAGTGGACATCATATACCAGGCCAACTTCTCACAGGCCCCCTCCCCGGGCCTCTCAGGGATGGTGTCGGGAGGCCTAGGGGAGGGAGACACTTTCTCTTGTCCCAATTGCAAGGAGACCATTCAGAGACACTGCGGGACGCCTATTGTCCAGCATTTTAGTGCAATTCTCACACCTTCAGCCCGATAGGAGCTGTAAAAGAGGTGCTTGTAGGAGGCTGGGAGGAGGAGCTGCCTCCCAGGAGGAGTCAGCACAAAGCAGCTTCCTGAGCTGTATCACTTATGTAAATTAGAGGGGCCTCGCACATTCCCTTTTGGTCCGGGGTCCCGCAAATCCTACAACCGGCCCTGTCTGTGCGTATAACAAATTTGGTCTCCCACGTAAACCTCTTTAAGTAATTCACTCCCCACCAACACGCCATCAATCCTGAAGTAAATCTTTGCTTCCATTAATGGCCTCAATGTACTTGCTTCCATTGTGCATCTATGTACCTTCCATGTACTTGGATCTGTGTGTTACTTTTCTCCTGAAAAAGAATATCCAATGCACTACCCTATTTCTCATCCTGTACCTTTAACAATATCTTTAATCTACATATATTTACCTCCTTTATGCATCCATATACTTTCAATGTACTTATGGATCTATATATTTATCACTTTCTTCTAATTTAGCATTTCCAATGCACTACCCTATTTCTCAGCCTATACTTCTCTCAATATATCTTCTAGCCCAACTTTCTGACTCATCTCAAACTTCTTTCTACTACTCTTTCAAATGCACTACCCTATTTCTCACCCTATACATCTATCAATATATCCTCTACATCCACTCTCTCATTTATCCCAAACCCCATGCCACTACTATGATCCCCAAAATAACCCTTTCTAGGATCTCCCCTACTCTACCCCGCCTTGCATCATCTGACACCTCTTTTACTATACCGATTCCCCCAAAACAAACCTTTCTAAACTCTTTCCTCTGACTCTTCCCCTCCAAAACCCCTTTTTACTCATCCAAAAAGCCTCCTCCTACTGCTATGACCTCCCAAAAAACAAAAACAAAAATTATCCAAATCCTTCACTCTTCTATCCCTCCACTATCCTTTTCAATAAAAATAACAGACTAACATGTTCACTTCTCAAATTCCATTTTCCACTATACTAATTCTCCACTAATCCTTTATGGGTTCCAGAGTAGCGTGCTACTCGCTGTTGGACTTGGCCCTTTTTAGCAGGTTCACCCCTAAACTTTTTGCCTGGTCTGTGACCTAGTGTTGGTGGTTTTAGGCCTCTGGGCACTTTAGCACTGTGGGCCAGTGTAAAGTGCGTGCGCGCTGAGTGCGTGTGGTGAGATTGTCCTGCCCTCCCATAGGAATTCATGGGGGATATGTGTGTCCATGGTAATTCCTGGTGTGAGAGGAGTGCAGGGGCGAGTTTAGTATGTGCGAACTCGTGAGAATAAATGCTGCGCAATGGTGTGCGCAGATTTATTATAACTGGTGTAGGAATGCCACTTTTAGAAGTTGGCATTTATGTGTGCTCTGTGTCTGCCTGCCTGATGTGAATTGCATGTCTGGCTTGTGAGTGACAGGGGCTCGGAGGTGTGTGTGGCTCCTGGAGGGGCAGGGTGAGTCAGCGCAGTGGTGAATAGAGAGATCTGCATCTAGATGGGAGGGAGGAGTTGCACCTGGGGCCTGAATAGGGCTGTGCATTCCCTCCACAATGCTGGCTCCACCCCCTGTGGTGCGTCTGATGTCCCTAGCCTGTCCTGTGAAAGGAGAGAGGAGCTGAGCAAAACAAAGTGCTCCAAAGCTCCCCCCAAACCAGTTGCGTCTGGTTTTTCCCCAGCCCTGCACCTTTACACAAAGGGAAAAGGGTGTATAAAAGAAGGGGCTGTGACCCCATGAAAATGTTCTTCTTCCTGGACCTAATCCTGCAGGGCGTGCTGCTGCGTGGGGCCCAGGGGGAGGCTGCCAGGAGGGCTTGCCTCCCTGGGCCCTGCATTGCCCCTTCATCTATGGCCTGCTTCTAAGCACCTCGTGAGCACTGTGCTGGATTCTTATTTTGCCCAGAAGAGGAGCGAGCCGGCTTTGCAGCGCCGTGCTGCCTGAAGGGAGAGAGAGGGAATCCCCAGCGTAGGGATTCCCCCGTGATTCGTAATTACGGGTGCCCACCCCGCTTATGATTTTATTTAAGTAGTGGGTGCCCACCCCACATGGCCGCTTTGTTTTTAAAATGATACTGCGGGTGCCCACCCCGCGTTTTCGGCATTTGCGGGTGCCCACCCCGCATCTGAGCTGAGAAAACGATCACCGCCGCGGCCGGGAGGAAGTCAGGCAACATGGTGCCTGACGGCGGGCGGGACTTCCGGTTTTTCGAGGGAAGTCCCGAGCACGCCGCCGGTGAGAGGAGCCGGCCGAGTGATGTGTGGCTGCTGCCCGGGGCTCCCGTGAAGCAGAGGAGAGCCCCGGCGAAGAAAGGAGGACGGGAGCCTACCCCGCCTCCACGGGCACCGCTAAAGAGTCCCGGGTCCCAAGGGGGCCCGGGTGAAGAGAAAAAGGCAGCAGAGGCCGCCGATGGCAGCGCGGGGCTCCCAAGAGCGAAGGGAAGCCCCGCGCCGCGAGAGAAGTGCTGCCGCTCCCACCTGCCAGGAGAGGAGCAGGAATGAAGAGGCTTCCCCCCAGTCGAGAGCCCAATGAGTAGGGGATGGCTGGGGGGGGGGGGGAAGCAGGATCGAGGCACAGGCGGTGCCTAGCTCCCGAGCGGACCCGCAGGAGAGCGGGCCGCTCCAACGTGGGGCATCCTTGTTTTAGAGCCCAGCATGGCTCCCCCCGCAACGTCGCATAATTGTTTAAGAGCCCAGTATGGCTCCAACGCGGGGCACATTTATCTTTAGAGCCTGTGTGGCTCTAACCTTGGGCATAGTTTGTTTTAGAGCCCAGAGGGCACTGTGGTGCTGGGCCCCTTGGCCGAGATGATTACAGTTGCCCCGCTTGACAGTGGGCAACTGCACCGATGGGGGCGATGTTATTTACGAGCCCCAGCAAGGCCCAGAGGGCACAGTTGTGCCAGGGCCTATTATGGTTTCCCAGCTGCCCCGCTTGATAGAGGGCAGCTGCAATGTTTTGCGATATTTGTCCTAGAGAGCACCATGCGTGCCAGGGCCCACATTTTGGTCCTCACAGCTGCGCAGCACTTAGTGCCAGCTGCACCGTTTAGGCGTGATTCTTTGGGGGCATTATTGTTGATTTAGACAGGAGTAAGATACACTCCTCTTGCCCCATACATTCCCAGCTGCCCAGCAAGTAGTGGGCAGCTGCTACGTTTAGGTTTGCGCAGATTGCGCACCCTTGACTTTCGCTGCATTGGCAGCGCGCCCTGACTTTGGACATAGGGCATTTGAGCCCCTTTTCTGAAATGGCCAGATGGCCAGGGGGGACTGTTAGATTTATAGGGCGCCAGGCCCTAAATGTGATTTATGCCTCCGCTAAGGTTTCTACTGTGAGGTATGTGCTAACGTGTTATGGTGGTGCTAGGAAATGTGATTCATGTATTATGATTTACGCACCCTGTTTTATGCCTCTAATGTACTGTCATGATTATGAGGTTTTGCATAATGTGTTTATGCTTGTGATTTTATTATTACCTAATGCGTTTAGGTTGTGAGTTATTCTCTACCGTGATTTACGCCCCTAATGTGAGTTATACTTAGGAGTTTAGGGTCTAATGTGTTTAGACTTATGAGAGGGTTGCATAATGTATTTATGCTGGTGAGGTTGGCGCAGAATGTAATTTGCGCCTAATGTGATACTGTGCATAATGTAGTTTATGTTACAGGAGGATGCTGAGTACAGTGGTTACCGGTGATTACTGGTTGTACGTTTATGATATGTGCTACATTTACTAAGTTCGCTTTGTGCTGGTCCTGACAGTGGTCCAGTTGGCCCTGTCGGGTGTAAATAATCCCTTGTAAATATGACCCCGTGCCAGGTGGCACGATGTATATTATGTGAGTACTATTCTAATGTGTTTTATGATAATACAAAGGCTATTTTTATATATAACCTTGTGTGGAGTTCCTTCTTGTGGTTTGCCTGGTATGTTGTTGCTGTGTGCGTGCGCAAACGCTTTACACATTGCCTCCGGGATAAGCCTGACTGCTCGTGCCAAGCTACCAAGGGGGTGAGAAGGTTATCTTTGGCGTGTAACTCCCTTGCCCTGACTAGAGTGGTGGTCTCTGCCTGGCTTTGGCGCAAGCCTTAGCCAACCAGAGATCCCATTTCTAACACTCGCCAATTAAGCGTTTCAACACCCCATCAGGGTTACAAGCGCTATATAAATGCAAACCTTTTTCCCTTTTCTACCCCTCCCCAACTCTTCTCAATCCAAATAACTGACTAACATATCCACCACTCAAATTACTTTCATGTTTCACCATACTAATTCAACACTAATCCTTATGGGTTCCAGAGTAGCGTGCTATTCGCCAAAAAAGCGCTTCAAAACCCCATCAGGGGTAGCAGGCGCTATATAAATACAAACCTCTTTCCCTCTTCTATCCCGCCGCCTACCCTTCTCTATCCAAATAACTGAATAACATATCCACCACTCAAATTACTTCATATTTCACTATACTAATTTTCAACACTAATCCTTTATGGGTTCCGGAGTAGCGTGCTACTTGCCAGAAAAGCGCTTCAACACCCATCAGGGGTAACAGGTGCTATATGAATGCAAACCTTTCTACCCCTTCTATCCCTCCGCTATCCTTCTCACTCCAAATAACTGACTAATATCCACCACTCAAATTACTTTCATATTTCACCATACTAATTCACCACTAATCCTTCATAGGTTTCTGGAGTAGCGTGCTACTCGCCCAAAAAAAAAAAGCGCTTCAACACCCCATCAGGGGTAACAAGCGCTATATAAACACAAACCTTTTTTCCTCTTCTATCCTTCTGCTATCCTTACGAATCCAAATAACTGACTAACCTATCCACCACTTAAAATTACTTTCATATTTCACTATACTAATTCAACACTAATCCTCTATGGGTCCCGGAGTAGACAACGCCTCGTCAGGGGTATTAAGCGCTATATAAATGCAATTACAATACAATAGAATACAATGTATATGCAATGGTAACTTCTTTATAGTGTTGGAGTTGTAATAGAAAAGCACCCAACCCAATGTTACTAGCACCAGTACTAATGAAAGTTTTATCCTGGGTGTTGAATATCTTTAGTGCTGTAGCTATGATCGTTTTCAATTCACAAAACTCCTTCTCACCAATTAAATATCAGTTTTCAGCAAATGTTTATATAATTACTTAGTCTAGTCTGGAAACATGGGACTAAAGAAAGAATAATATTCTGCAAGCCCTAGGAATGTTCACAATTTTTTGTTGCTCTGTGGTAAAGGAGCTTTCTCAATAATAGCCGGACTCGTTTTACTTTTGGAGAGATTCTATTTTCATCTAATCACATTCCAAGGTACTCAACTCCTTCAACATCAGTTTTGCATTTTTCCCTCTTAGTGGCAAATCCACTGTCCTGAAGTACTTCTAAGACCCTATTATGTATCGTAATGGTCTCTTCAAATCCCAATATGCATCCTGGAAGTATTTAACATTGGACATATTCTTAAATATTTGGTAAATGGCTCTTTGCATACGGCCAAAGTCACCTCAAATGGCACACACTTGTACCTATAACTCTGTCAAGCATGATGAAAGAAGGCAACAGCATGGAATCTGAGTGAAGAGAGATTTGATGGGATGCTGATGACAAGTCCAAAGTGGAGTAAATCCTTGCTCCTATGATTTGTCGTCCGCATCGCCCCAGTGTTAGGGGGAGGATGTCTATCCACCCAGATTGCTGAGTTCAAATCACGCAAATCTACACATAAAGTAATCTCGCCGCTGTTTTTTTGTGTTTGAACCACAGGGTCCAACTAATCTGACACCTCAGTTTCTTCAATAATATCCTCCTTTCATAACCTTTACAATTCTCTGTACAAAGGTTCCCTCATTACCAATGGAAAGCCTCGAAGTTTGTGTGCCTTGGGAATTACACTGTTCGTAAGTGGATGCTGCCGTATTAGGTATGGGTTCTCCTGCCCTTGTCCTTTGTTTTGAAAGACCAGGTTGGAGATCTTATGATGGATGGTTTACATGTCTGGTTCCTTCAGGAATGCCCACATTCAGGAGTTGCCTCCTCGCCCTGTCTAAGGGTACTGTGCGCCCTTCGACTCAAGTGCATGGGGGACATGGGAAAGAAGGTAACCCTAGCTTAAATTTGTATGTCTCTTGCAAACCTCATGGTGGTTGTAGACACACACTGTGCCCTCCAGTTGTATGTCCTGGAAGCTGTTTCTGACATTACAGTTGTTGTTTTTTTATTGTAATAGTATTATCTGTCCCGGCTTGTTTATGGCACTTTTATTTGCAAACTGATAAACATTTTTGTGGTATTTACTAACACAGACATTCCTGCTTCATTGGTTTTCTAAAATGGAAACCCTCTTCCCCATCACCTTTCAGGCTTTTGTATAGATATTGTTTGATTGTTGTTTGGTTCAGAGAATCTGTGGTCTGTTTTTTTAATCTTATTCTATGCCATATCTTTAATTCTTGTATAGGTTTTGTATGTTTCTTGGGCCGTGACCGGTAATTCTGTAAGTGTATGTATGTATGATTGTGTATATGTGAATATATATATATATATATATATATATTGTGTGTTCATTAGCAAAACTTCCTAGGCAAGTCCCTTTTGTGTTCATTCTGTAGATGCTTCACCAAGCACTAATTCTTTTGTGCACACTATTGGTGACTAGTGTTTTCCTTTTTTGTTTGTTTAGGTTACTTTTCCCCAAGTGTCATTTGACAATGGTCCTGGTGATGGCCTGGTATATTAAACTGCAGGGGTTGAAATGTCCACTTTCATTATCTTAATATGGACTGCTCCAAGTGTTTGAATTGCAATTATATATACTTTGAAGTGTTACTCAGATTTTGGAAAATGACCATATGATTTGTGTGCTAGTACAGCCTGTCGTCCTTAGTTTCATGTGTTTTTATCAATTGTTTTGCACTTTAGTTTCCCCAATTTTGCACTGCGCCGTCACACTTTATACACTGCATCATTACAACTAATTTTTATTGTGATTTATAAATTGATATGTATTTACTTAACATTCTATTTGTTCATCTCTACTGTTTTGATGCATTTGAGCTTACCTACGTTTTTGTTGTTTTTTCCCTTACCCCCCCGAGCGAACCATTCAATTTATACACTGATATTTGTATCACAGACTCACAGTTGTAGACATGGTCTGCCTTAATTTTAAGTCTTTTCAGTCTTGGTTGCTGGCCATCCTTGAAGCGCTGGATGGCAGGCAATACAGACAATGATTGGTGGCACAGGGGCACTCTTGTACCGTTAGGTGTGCACTGCTCATCGTTAGCGAAGAGAAGAGGATTTCTGAAAGGTAGGTGAGTTACTTTATTCTGATCAAATCTAACAGGAGGGAGCTCACCAGACAACTGCTTCCACTCAGGATACACTGGGGGTTATCCATTCTTAGAACAGAAGAACACTCACTCAGGGGGAGATTTACCTACTTTTCATGTAGCGCACTGCAGCAGCCGCAAATGCTGCGCTACCTGAAAAGGAGAGAGGAGGAGAGCACCCTATTTACTAAAATAAGGCACTCTCCTCCCCTCTCACTAGCACCGGCACTGCAATCAGCTGCTTACGATTCAGAAAATGGTCAATTTTCTTAATGTGCAGTGTGTACTATAAATGGTGTATTATATGCAGAAAGAAGAGAAATCCCCTCGTGTTTTTGATCGCATAATTAGGCTTGCAGACTCTCATCACTGCTTCCCCAATGGGTATTATCAAAGATAACTTGTAAGGCATTGGTATGAAGACAAAATCCACTGACAATCATCTTTGTGTCTTCCTAGAAACAAGACCATTGGGGCAAGTTACGAGCTCTAAGTTGTTGTGTGAATTTAGACGCAGTCCTAATCTATATATTTATTCTATGTCTCTTATTTTACTACACTCACACATTATTTAAATCAATTGTTGGTTCAACAAGGGTATCTATAAAGTCCACCCTGGAGCAACCGGAGTCGTATTCAATATTACCAATGAAAAGCCATCAAGGGAGCGCTAATTAGAGTTCAGACATTAGCCCAACAAAGGTGAGGCATTAAGTCACCCAGGGAGGCCTATACCAAGGAGAGAGAAGCCCATCCCACTGGAAGCTAGCAAGTATCAAAGTGTCCCACTCAAGGGCAACCGGTAACTGAGAATCCACTGTCCCAAAAGATTTCAGCTCACCTGTGGGTTTTGTTGTGGGGAGGCAGCAGGCCCCTGCCACTGAAAGCTGGACCCCAACAAGATGGTACAATTTACACTAGAACAGTGGAATGTTGATCGCTTCATTGCAGCCATAGAATTGGTTAGGGCCATTATTGGTGGTATAGCCTTCTGCCCCAACATTCCATTTTGTTTTTCTTTTTAAAGAAAATTCTACCCTCCGGTGGGTAGAATGTTTTAGTAGCACAATAGCCCTACTACAAGCTAAATCGGTTGTTACAGAGCTTCAACCTTGTCATGGGTCTTCAGCTCTGGCCTATAACTAATATTCAGGGCCAACAACCATTATGACCCTAAGCAGTGAGCTAGCATACTTTATTATACAAACCTTGTTTTCTTTTCATTGAGCCTAAGTTCAACATGGCATCGAGCCTGCCTTGGGAGAGAAATAGGTTGAAGCATCTGCTCAAGTCCAATGGCCACATCCACGCCGCTAAAAATGCTTCAAAATACACCACTTGGAGCGGAGTTTCAGTAATGGCTACTCAGTCAGAATGTAAATACTACATGTGAAGTGAAAGACTGAGAAATGTCTTCAACTCAGCCAATGCTGAAGAGCGCCTCTTTACATATAGACAACACACGTTAATACAAATCCACCCTGTTTAAAAACAAAAAAGGTAAATGTAATTTTAAAAACACTGGGCTTACCACCAAGTGGTGTGTTAAAAATTATTGATGGTAATTCAGTAAGGTAAAAAATTATATTTTAAAGCACATTGTCACTAATTCTGATCAGAACTTAATGGTACTGAATTATCATTCTAAGTAGAAATCTTCAACGTTCACCGTCACGGTATGTTTGAGGAAGTCAATGCAAAATAGTGACTATAAGACTGTCACAGTTGTCATTACTTGACGGGATTTAAAAAACATTTTCCCCCAAGGAAGTATTAAGATGGCAGCAAATGTTGTATTTAAAAAAAAAAAACTTTGCACAAGTCACATAAGGAGGCATTTCAACTAATCTAAATATCACTAATGATGAACAGCAGAACTCGTAGGGCATCCACCATAAATGCTTTCTTTTGAGAAACTATATTGGAAAGGATTCCTTTTGAGACAGAGAGTTGTAAAACATTCCTTAATGTTTGATAGAATTTAAAGCACTTCACGCACAGTAGTGCTTAAGGTAGTTCTTTCAAAAATCTTGCTCTCTGTGGTCCCTGCCTACTGAGTACTAGTAGTGTGGTTTCTGATGATCACAACTTTAAGCGTATGTTTTCATCTCCTATCAAATAAATTACTCATCTCTGGTAATCCTGCTCAAGGTGGATACTCCATCTAACTGCAGATTCCTCATCCAGGGGAATCTCCCCATGCATTAGACTGGATGAGTAAACTCTTGCAATAGCTCCTGCGCGCCAAAAGGTGGCACCATTGGCCTCCATTATGAATCTCCTACCTCACTACAAGTTGCGCAACAAGTGTTCCTTGAAGCACCTGAAGGCCATCAGGGACCGAGAGACTAAGGTGTTTGCTGCAGAACACAAGAGGTGATACCAGTCTTGGTCAAGACTGCCCTCGTTAGCGGAGTCAAAGGTGATTTTGAAAGGCAAGTCAAAGGACAAGGCGAGGAAGAAACAGAAGATGCATGACTAAAGTTCCTCAACGTCCCAGTGCTCTCAATACACAGGATGGTTGTGGCACCCAATTTGGACCTTTGTTGTCTGACTCCCACCAACACTGACCTTGAAGCAGATGCCCCCAAGTTCAAAAGACCTTTGTTGACTCCTCATCAAGTTGTGGCCTTCAGGGAGGCTATGCTGCAGATGCTTAAGTTAATTGTGGCTCTCTCTGGACTGTCTTCCAGTCCAGTGGTCACGTTGGGACCTCCAGTCAGACTTCTTCTGGCGGGCCATCCCCAGGCGCCACTGATACTGGGCTAAGTCAGCCCACTGTGCTAAAGGTTCACCCACTCCTGTGCTGAAGGTCGCACCTCCACGTTCTCCTTCGGCATCCGCAACAATTCTCATGGCTCTGGATCTGTCAACCCATCTGGATGAAGACGTAGAACAATCTTCAGCTAGAACCACCTAATGTTGAGGTTTCAAAGCAAATACTCTGGACAATGCAGGCTCTCCTCCATTTTCCCTTTGCTCTGCCACAGAATTTCTGAAGGATGGAGGACATTTTACAGATGCCGTTCAAGGCTAAAAGAACAGATGATGGATGGAATGCTGAACAAATCAAACATTCACCCCCACTCACAAATCTGGGTTCAATCCATTGTTTTTTTGCTCACCGTGCCATTGCAGTTTGGACCCAGCCATATGCAAATCAGTCTGGACTCTGCTCCCCATGGGAACAGTCCAGCCCGAACTGCCAGGCCAGGTCCTCCCTGGACCAGAAACAAGCATCCGGGGACCAGTTTCGGGGTATCACCCCTCATCAGCCAGGCGAGTTTGAATCTGGTGGCATAGCAAGCATAGGACCCAAATGCAAAAAGAACAGATGATGGACATTTGATTTGTTCAGCATTCCGTACATCATTTGTTCTTTTTACCGTTCAAGTCCGCCAACAAGTTCTACATGATGAGGATGATGATAAGGAAGGAGATAATTTACTTCAACCTCATTATACAAATGCAGGCCACTATCTGGATATATATTTTTTTTGGGGCCCATTTTTATATAGAGTGAACTTGACCCAAAGGAAGAAAAGCGCTTTACTTGAGCACCAGAGTACATTACACACCATTATATTTTTGTGCTTTTTTTAGGTAACAGGGAGATTAGCTGATTTGTCGAAAAACACAGGGTGTTGAGCAAATGCAGGGATTTGAAACTTGTTCCCCAGCTCCAAAGTTAGCAGCTTTGGCCGCTTGGCCACATCTCCTTGTACATGGATTTGCAAAATGCCATGCCTTTATGTTCTCCTAATGAGGAAAGCATTTCCTTTGCAGTTTGGTGTTGGAGGACTGAGAAAGTCCTGGAATTGCCACTTCCCACTGCAGAGACTAAATCTGACCTCCTCAAGGAAATTTTACCATGTGGGCTATCAACCTCTGAGCTTATTTTGACTTTAGATTTTCAGCCCTGACTGTGAGTCTTGACATTGCAAGGCATCACAACAGCACCAGGTATGCCAAAGTTTTTTAGGCAACATCAACCCCGGATGGCCTTTTAGTGCAATCCGCCATTGTCAAAGAACCCTAAATTATTGTCCTTCTTCTGCATCAGACAGAGAATCAAAGGTATAGGATAGAAAGTATTTTCTTATGCCACTCTGGCTTTAAGCTGCCTGAATGTAATATGATTACTGGGTCATTACACTCTTTGAGACATGGCTTGTAAGGTGCTGCCAGTCTTGCAAGAGGACATGTGAAGTGCCTTTGCTAAGAGAGAAAGTGATGGTCCAAATGCTACAAAGTTCTGCCTGCATATCTATCAGAACTAAAGTGTATTATTCCGGCTCATTTGTGTTGCAGTTTGTGGTCACTGCTTTCCCCAAGGCCAGCTCAGGTGGAAATCGGATTAGTTCATGACCTATCTTTAATGGTGGGAACTGCGGGCAGCATATTGGTGCAGTTTTTCTAATGTTGCGCACTTAAACCTCGTATTTTAAGGAATGGGGTGACCAGATATTGAAAACAAATAACCAGGACATTCTGCGAAAATAAAAGGAGGACTACAACTTCACATCATCCCTGGGGCACAGAAAGACCGGCGCTCGTTAACAGAAACACAGCCAAAGTTGCACTAAGGTAATAAAATGCACTTTTCAAGCACAGTATCTTACCTGTTAAAAAAACTGCTTTCTGATAAGAGCTTCTAACTAGCCCTGCTTTGGATTACATAAAAAACGCGCCTTCGACTGCCTGCAGTGGGCCCACTGTGAAAATCTGGACAGGAGTCAATTTGATGATATCTGCCTGGACAGCTGGTTTAAAACCAGGACTGTCCCTGCAAATCCAGGATGCCTGGCCACCCTATCAAGGATTCATGTTGATGATTGTTTTCGTTTCAGCACCTTGTTGTCACCAGTGGCAAACTATGGAAGTGATATTAACACAATCTCCCTTTCCTGCTACTGTATATACCCCACCACACGCCCCTATTCATTTTGCTCTTTTCCAGACCATGTGTCTTGTTTACCACTATGCGGTCATCCAATCTGACAACAGTAAGATGCTTCAGGGTAAATAAATCTGCATGGCTGCTGCCCATACAGTAACTGTTGTGTGTTTTCTAGCCAGTCTTGGAAAGCTGCAGGCTGTGCTTGTTCAGTGCTTTTGAGGGAACCTTGTACCGCTGCTGCTAGTGATGGCTATTTCTCCGCCTGCCAGGGATCTTGCAAAGCTCGCTCTGTCGCTGTTGCCTGCGCCAAACATATTAAGCGTCTAGGGGTGCTTGTACTGCTGCTGCCTGCCCTGTACCTGTCTGAAGAAAGATGGCACTCCTGCTGCCTGTGCTTACCCCGGCTGAGCTCATGGTACCTCATAGCGGAAACAAAGCTGAAGTTGCTCGTAAAGTATACACTTCCATTTAAAATGATGTACAAATACTCCCAATGGCCACCAGTACAAAGCGGAGAACAATATGATGGTCAGATCATTAGGTCAGAAGCTTATTTAATTTCAAGTACACACAGCGCCACACTATCCAGGGACCAACGTTATGATTAATTTTCCGCAGAAGGGTACAGGACAAGCTTAGCATTGGAGTTTAGAATGGCTGAGTCTTTGTCTGTGTGGAAACTACAGCTGGAATGTTTTGTCATTGGATTTAAGGAGGACAGTGAGGAGTGCTGAACAAATCAATTGTTTACCAACAGTTTGTGCTGTGTGAAAAGGACTTATCACGCCGGCAGAAGCAATTCTCTGGTTGCAATGGGTTTCTTCTGTTCACACTATTTGCTGAAATCAGTGACTCTAAAATTGCAAGATAGCGCTACTGGTCAGATTGGTTGATTTCTGTAGTACAAGGACAGAAGGACGCACAGGGAGATTGGAATCTTCTATACTTTGGTGACTTTACCATACAAGTCAGGTCTCCGGTGGCTGCATACAGGCATTTCCTGGCGGATGCGGTGGAGGTAGTCAAGATTTATCTCGGCACAGCAAAGGCCAGTTCCTTCTTGGCACTGAGCGATGATACTGCCCCATGGATCCACTACCATGGCATGGCCATAAGAGGCACGGCGCTCGTTGTGTGAGCCAGTCTGCGCGGCAGCCACCACATAACACTGAGTCTCTATGGCGCGAGCTCGCAGAAGTACCTAAAACAAAAAGATGGAGATATTGGTTTTGCAATTCGTTATGAATGAGGTGAGAACCATGAACAGAAGCACTGAGCGAAGTTCTCATCTCTGTTGCCTACTGACATTATCCATAGTAAGGGGAATGTGCAGAACGGCCATGCTTACCTCCCAGTGTGCCGGCCCAGTAGTTAGCGTAAAGGCTGATGGGAATGTCAGAAGCTCTGCTCCTTCCTGGGACAGAGTTAAGGACATTTCTGGGAAACGTAGATCATAACAAACTGCTAGGCCAACCTAGTGGGAGAAATATGCATCTGTACATGAATACTGTAAATCAACTTGTTTAATTGTATGGGATATATTTTGATTTCTACACATTTTTTTCATCCCAGTGTTTGGCTAAAATTTACATTAGATAATCCTTTTTTATAAACTTTGTTTGCAAGATGCAATTATTTCTTTATTATTGAGTTACAAATATTGCCTCAGAGGTCACTCGCTTGCTCATTAGGGTTGCAGTGATTAAGTCACCTCAACACCACTCAAAAATGGCATTCAAAATAAAAGGAAAAGCAGCTGAAAAGCTCTGATTATGTTAATGCGGATTGAAAATCTTTATGCGATAATTAGGCATGAGACAGTGTTCATAGAGAGCCTACACGGAGCGTCAAAACATATACTACTGAGAACCATATACAGGTCAATGAGCTTCAATGTATGCATTTAGAATTTGCCTCATGTTATGATTAATAATTTGCTGAGCACCAACCCATTTAAAAAGAATGCATTGCCTTTTCCAAATGTATCACGGAGTACTTAATGTGTTCATCAATACATTTGAGCCATAATAAAAAGTTAGGATCCTAAGTCACACATAAACATTTGAGGCGAAGTAAAGAATGGAAGATATAATTGTAAAGGCATGAGAGTATATGTTCATATTTTCATACTGCTGACAGAAGACACAAGTCTACTTTTTCTAAAAGTAACAACCCAAACAATTTGTAACATTAGTCTGCAAAAACGTTTCCAAATCCTAGAGTGGCCATTTGCCCACTGACAATACCTACCTTCCCAACGGGTGAGCTCACAGGAGGTACAATTTCAGAGCCAGGTATGGTGAATTTGCTCTCTCTCAGTGAAACCCTTCCAGCTATCTGAACATCAAAGAGGTGTGCCTTGTGGTATACAGACACAATCGATCCTGGAGAAACACCACATAAATACACAGTAGTTAGTTGAGAAAGCATAAGAGTTTTGATTGTTAACAAAAAGGCAAGGAAGCTGACGAGCTCTGCAGGAACCAAACCCAATGCATGAGCGTGCAGTGCATAAAAACAGTTATGATCAAGTTAGAGGTAAGATCAACCACTCTCATCAGAGATGGGACAACACATTTCGGTGGTTACAGAAATTGTCAGGGCTACAGAAATCTTGCCCTCTTTAATTCAGCTTGATAGATGAAACACTGTTGTATCACAAGGAAACCAGGTCAGAAACCCCAAGTGACTATGCAGCATAGACATAAAGATGCTGACACATTAAAGAACATTGGGCTACATTGGTCTTTCATTCAACATAAAGTGAAAGGGGAGAGTACGTTGGGAAGGGGCCTGTACATAAGAGTACAAAATAGTCTTCAATCATTCTACAGCTATTCCACTGGTATGAACATGGAAAGTTTTCCCTTCAGTTATTCTTGAAAGGCACGGTTATAATGCACTAGGTTGGACCCAGGTTTAACGAACCACTTCCGGAGCCCCTGTATGTCCATCCGCCTGCCATCTGAAACAGGGGGAAAATAGAAGCGTCTTTGCCAAATATGCAACCTAACCTTTGCCTGTTCTGTTGCCAACCTCAACACTGTGTCTCGCTGGGATTCATCAACGACCAAGGGTCAGCTCTGGAGTTCCCAGGTCACCGTCTAAGTGTTGATCATCCCTAACAGGCACTCTCAGTGTCCACCTAACAAGGATAGCCTAACTGCACAGTTAATATTCACAGAGTTGCGAAGGAAGGACTGACAAGCATAATTAAAAACACCATGTCGATTGGACTCAAGCCAACCCAGTTACCGTAAATTGGTTGTTCTATTTGGGATTCTCCAGTCCATTCCTGCTAGTGGCTGTTTCGCTCCTATGTCTGGAGAGTACAAATAATGGTGGTGGTCCCCAATGGAATGCAAATGAGTTACGATCACTGTCACACTCAGTTTATTTTCTTCTGGAGGCTTTTCAGTGACTTCAAGAAGGTGTATCCCATCAGTCCTACATATTGTTACTTCCCAAGATGATCATACCTATTATTATTTCCTGTACTCCAGACAGTCACATCCATTGTTATTTCCCATATCCAGAACAGCCATCACTCGGTTATTTCCCACACTCAAGACAGCTATACGCACTATTTCCCAGACTCCAAGAAGGGATTCCCAAGTTGATATCTTAATACGCTTTCAAACTGTGATTTACCCAGCTATATTTAAACTGGTTTGACACTCAATTCCATACACATCCATTAGAAAACCATACTGTAGCTAAGCCAATGTATATTTTTTATTAGGTCTTCATTGTATGAGCATAGAGAAGTATACAAATGCTGAAGCGATAGGGCATACAAACAGTACTGAGAAAAGAATGCTCAGTGACCCCAATTTTGGCCCTGTCAGCTCTGCAAAGAGGTTTAATCTCTTGAAAAAAGGCAAGTAGATGATCTTTAAGCATACAAACAGCGCATTAGGTATCCATACACAATGCAGGTACTTTTCTTTACAGTTATGCTAAAAATTATGAAACCAATATACAACTACGCACATGAGCACAGGACAGGCTCAGGTGTTGGTATACTGTCCCCAGCCCCCTCAGTAAAATTGGAAAGTGCTGAAGAGGGTATTAAAAGGACAGTACTTTAAAATATAAGCAGGATGCTGTGCTGTCACAGAGAGGACTTGGCCGAAGCGAAGTAGTTGCTATAGACCACCAAATGAAAGCCAAACTGAACTACTGCATTGTTCTATATGAGTGATTTACTCTCCCACAGATCTCTGTCTATTACAAGTTGGACAGTTGTGTTGAAAAAGCACATCTCCTGGGCCACCAAAGCAATATTTCATATTATACATTCAAAAGAGCAGGAAAGGGCACACATACACCTCAATACGCTTCGTATATGAGGCTGAAACAAACTTTTTTCTTATGGCTCATGACAAACTTGACAACCTTGTGAATAATGATGGTGCTTGATTTTAGAAACTCTCACAAGGGCAAAGGACTGAACATTTGCAAAGAGCAGATTCAGCCTTAGGTGCTGTCATAATTTGGATTTGCATGCCAGAATTTTAATTTTAGGTAGAAAACTGACCTTTGTTGTCCATAATGACGTGAGAGTTGTGTATTCTCTGATCGTTCTCCCAGTCACTCTTTCTTTCATGAAAACCTCCCAATGACAACCACATTCCAGACTCCCTGAAAAACATCCGGAGACAAGACTTAGAATATAAAGCCGGGCTGCATAGACTGCTACGCCACTCACAACATGCTTTTTATTACTGGCTAAAAATGACAGGTGTGCACAAAAACCTATATGATTTGGAGGGTCTGTTCAGGCTGTTCTACAGATGGAAATTATAAGAACCTCGTAGCAGAGAGGAATGGTACTAGTAAGTCATGACATATATGCAAGGTAGGCGAAGATCTTTAAGGCACATAAACAAACTTTAACAGATATCAATCATGCATTTTCCATTCAGATGCTTCTTGGGTCTATACTGGAGAAAGGCCAGGGTCCAGTTTCTTTCTAGTTTCTGTATGTTTGATTTCACACCAAAGGAGGAAACATTTTTGCAAAGTTTCTCTCTGGCCGTTCTCTACGCCAGGCTCTATGATGGTTGAAATAATTTGTCCACTCACTCCTCTATGACCAGGCAACTTCAAAATTAAGGGCAATTAACTTGTGTAATGTTTAATGGCCTTCGCAAAGTGAGTTGGTTTAGTATAAAGAAAGCCAATGGCAACTTTATTACACGCAAAGCTATGATGACGCTTGGGAACAAGGAGAACCATATGGATCATGTTGCATTTACTGGTGCTCAAGAGGTGCATTAGTTCCAACAGGATCCCTGCAACCTGTCACTAGAATGAAGGCCTAGTTACAAAGAACTTTCGCTCACCTGGCTCCAAAATATTGGAACACTCTGCCCGAGGACCTGCGCAAATGTCCCAGTCTCCTCCGATTCAGGAAACTCCTGAAGACTGAATTATTTCGGGACTGATTTGGGCTGAATCTGTACCTTGTCTTCTCTGCAGCGCGGAGATACCCCTTCGGGGGTGATTCCGGCTTTATAAATTCCTTTACAAATTACATGAAATCATTCTGGCATGATGCTACCATGAAAACTGATCACAGATGCAATGGGCATGCTTTATACGCAACAAAGTTAAACTTTTGCAACTCTTGATGCTAATCCTACCTACGATATTTTAAAGTTAATGTAATACTTGGATTCTTCCTTTTTTGTCTTAGTTAAGGGAGAGGGTGCTCAGTATTCATCTTGGAAGTAAAAAACACAAGAAACATACTCTTGACTTTGGGCTTTTTTCTTTAACCAGAAAGGCAGCCTAAATACTTCACCTGTAGATACCACTCTCCTTCACCATTCTAATGTCATTGGTTAGAGGAGTCTAGCAATCTTTTTCCCTGTTCATGAAGGCTTTGGATACCTGCAAGGTTTGTGTTCCTCAATATAGTGTAAAAAGAAATGTTATTTTCAGAGGGTTTTTTTCTTAAGCAGTGAGACATTCAAGTTTTTGTTCATTAAGAAAAATGAAAACAATCAATATACTATTTAATCGCATTTAGACTACAAAAGAAACAATGTATTAAATATTTACAAATAGACTACGGTGACGAAAGCTCCAATTTATGGTGGAATACATCTTGTGGAAGGAAAATGGGTGAAATAAGGGTAGATAGAGGTCACTATGTCAAGGGTTGCCCACTAAGTGTTCAGTGGACTAATGCGTCCACTACAGTGATCTGTGTATGACCGCATGGTCACATGCTTGGATCCCAGTGACCACACACACTCTTTAATCCTCCAGCGGTCGACAGAATGAGTCCGGTCAAAATAAACATCCATTATCCAACTGATGCACCATATGTATGTCGTTCTTTTTAAGAATGGTTTTTGAAGTGAGCTCTTGTTTAACTAACACACATCTAAATAGATTCCGATCTCTTAGATCTTCATGGTAAAACTGCCCAGGGACTGCAAAACTAGAACGAATGAAAAAATGATTAGTAAAGCGGCTGGCCACCCTACTGGTCTTTAAACGTCTGCACACTAGATGGACTAATAAGGAATTAGGTCAAATAATCTGCTTAAGAGCAAGTGGCTAAAAGGAAGACTGTACCAGTGACTGGGCCAAAGAAAGGACAACAAATCTGCCAATGTGGTCCTTAGAGATTGTTTTCTATTCAGTTTCTTAAAGTGTCCCAATCACCGGTATCTGGCATAAAGAAAACCAGATCAAGGGTTTCCTAATGACAGAGCCTTGTCAGAAAGGACTCAAGGAAAAATACACAAGGCCTTGAATTTAGGCCAATCAGATTAAAGGAAATGGAGAAGCATGCACAAATACTCGAATGGAGTTATGCTTGAGTGTTCTGGATAGGTTTAAGAACATAGATGTAGATAATTACAGTGGTCAATTCGGGATAAAATCAAGGATTGCACCATCATTTTATGAGTCTCCGTTTGCAGAGGACGGATGACCCAGATGTAAAAGGAACAGTAGGAAATTGCATGATAGATTTGATCGAAAAGCACAGATCGTGGTCAACACTATCCTGAGTTCCTGAAACAGACGTGTCATCGTGGGGGATAGAACCACCTCTGAGTTTGCCGCCCCTTAATGAATCTTAACACTCCTCCTCCATTCCAGACATGGTTAGAACAGGTGATGAGTGCTGGTGCCAAATTCCTAGGAGGAAGGCACTTAGTAGTCCGAAGGCAGAGATTCAACAAGGTGGGTATAGTGCCATCTTTAACGGAGTAAACTGGTGTGCAACACACTATAGGTCTAGAGAATGAGATGGTCTCCTCTCCAGTAATTTGCAATAACAATGTCCTTCTTGGTTAATAGTTTTTCTTAGGCAATTTGATCCTTGGCATTTTGTCTAAGGAAATGGCGGTTCAATTCTGCTAACATTGGACTATTAGGCCTTGTACTAGGAGAGTGTACCTCCTGTGCTATATCTATTGATGTCTTGCAGGGAGATTGAATGTTAATTCATCCTGGCTGTTAAGTACAGATGGATCAAGTTCTGCAGATATCCCACCGGATATTTACGGTATGTTAGATTTACTATATCCATTAGAGCTTCCCAAATTCATCCCAGGAGCCTGAGTGGTTGGAGCAGAGGTAACATGGCATCTGCTCTTGGAAGTATGGTAGCAGCCATTTACGACTGAGCATTCCTCCCTCTCTCGGTCTCCCCATCAGTATAGTACAACTTTTTCTAATGAGAAATAATAACTCCAAATGCTGTTCTCCCCATTGGAACTCATGATTCACAATCCCATGTCCCAAATACTAATTGTGAGTTGAACACTTGTCATTTGTAAACTGCTGAAACTAAAAGGGTCATTATGATGTCTGGCGGATCGCCGCCGCCCATATGGCGGTGGCGATCCGCCCACCATTCCGGTCCGCCCGCACAACATTTCCCCCCCCGCCATATTACGATGGCGGTGGGGACCCAGGCGGACGGAAAGACCGTCCGCCGCTTTTCCGCCGGTCGACTCGTCGACCGGGCGGAAATGGGCCCTAACATGGTGGCAGTGTCTGCAAGACACCGCCATCCATATTAGGATGCTGGCGGAAAGCAGCCTTTCCATGGCGGTGTTGCCGCCATGGAAAGGCATGTGGTCTTTGCCTTTGGGGGCCCGTAGCGGGCCCCCATATAGTTGGGGGGGTGGGGGTGCAGCATTGGCATGGACAGAGTGGCAGGCACTGCGCGGTGCCTGTCACCTTGTGCATGCCAATACACAAGTCTATTCCCAGCATTGTGGCGGGCGGTGCTGTGAGCACCGCCCGCCACAATGCTGGGAATAGGGCTTGCCACCGCCACGGTGGCATCCTAATATCAGGTGCGGGGCCGCCGCACCCCTTGCGGACGGTCCCGCATTCCGCTGCGGTGGCGGGCAGACTTTGTCCGCCCGCCATCGTAATGATGCCCTAAGTGTGGTGCACCTAAACTACAATGGCATGTCACTACATAAATGTTACTACTACAGGGAATGCCGCTACATCATGTAGGCAAATATAATACATTTATTTAGATTGTGAGGAAATTCAGTTTAATTAAGGATTATAGGTTACATTTAATTTAATTTAAAATATGAGAGGGTAAATGTACAAATTTATTTTCAATTAGTCAAGAGGTGGGGTAAATAATAATATCTAGCTTAATGTGCATTAATTGTGCATTAGGCTAAGGCATACTAATTAAGCGTATTGGAAATAAGTGCTATAATAAATTATTTAAAATAAGTATACAACTTAATTTTATTTAATGGCACAAACTTAAAATGAAGTAAGGGATTCAGATTAATTATTTAAATAAATGTTTCTATTAATTTTAAAATGTCAAATTAAGGTTTAGGATTGACATGGTTACATTAAGATTACTTATTTAATTTAATATAGATGAAATATATATAATAAATCTTTGGTTATGATTAATTTAATATTAAATCAATGGCCATTAACAATAAGGGTACTGGTTACTTTTTTATGTCATCTATTTTTTTATTGGGTTAATTATTTTCTATTTTGTAAATTAATTAAATGGTAGGGTTAGAATTAAAAGAATGTGGGACGAGGTTAGGGGTCGGATTAGATTTTGGCTAGGGGTGAATACTTAATGGATATTCATTTAAATGAATTAACAGTTAGGGGCACCATACAGTTTTTAGGTCTCGCGCCCTCGCGCAGCGCGAGACCTCTTGTATGGGCTCCAGAAAGCTAACCACACGCTCGTGCGTGTGGTTTTGCTTTCGGAAGCCCACATTGGCTGTAGCGTGCTTTTAAAAAAAAAAAAAACAGCACGCAATTGGGCAAAGGCGGGCGCATGTCCCGCCTTTGCTCCGCCCATTCCTGTCCGTGTCTAGGACGCGCGGCACGGACGACAGGCTCCCTCGCCCCCCCCCGCTTCTCTGTGGTGCGCGCGCACCACTGGTTGATCCAGCTCTCCTCATGCCATTCCCTGTCTCTCTCTCTCTACCTCTACTCTCTTCCAGACCCATCCCTTCTCATTACTATCTCCCCATTGTCTTACGCATTCCCCTTTTCTCTCAATTTCTACTTGTCTTCCCGCAACCCTCCGTTGCCTCCTTTCCCGTTGCAATTCTTTTTTCCAGATGCCTTGTTTTCTTCTTGCGCGCCTCTCCACTCAGCCCGGAGTCTATTCCCTCACTCAACTCCTCTCCTCATCCATTTTTTCTAGCTCAGTGTCCTTCGCCGCCCCCCCTCCTCCCGACCCTTCCCTCATTCCTTTCCCCCCTCAGCCCAATGTTCTTCTCTCATTCCCTCTCTCCCGTGCTTCTCCCACAGGCACAGGAGAGGAAGCGCGCGGCACGAGCTCCTGCATCCTCTTAAAGAGACAGGCGCTCGCGCTTCTGCTCGGGAAAAGAGCAGGACTTGACGAGTCGCGAGGAAAGAGAACAGTCTCAGACTTCTTGGGAGAGGGAGTGGTTATCCTGTAATCCTCATGTCGGGGAGCTGTCGCAGTGCGCGTTTCCATTCTTTAAGTAAGGGGGTACTGGAGCTAGTGTTCAACACCGTGCTGTCTTATAGCCGTGGTATTAAAGGCGGCCATTTCAGACGAGGCTCCTTACCTGGCCAGTTCTCACGGAGTCTGAACAGAGAAGGAGCCTTGGGTGAAAAGGGGTTCAGAGCGAGCCACGGGTACCACAGCGCATTGCCGAAGATGGGCCTGCTCGGGGTGTGAGGGTTCAGACTAGGGCACTATCTGGGCCCTTCCAGACCAGTGTCTTTACAGTGCTCGTCTTTGTTCTGCCTTTTCTCACCTGTCCCTCACTCCGCCACTGCTGATGGGCGAGTACCGCAGGTTTCCCGCCTCCTCCCCTGTGGGGATGGGGCTCTGTGCGCATCACCGAGCATCTGCTGATGGCATTTATTCATCCGGCGCATGGGAATTAAACACAACACAACCTCCCCCGTCTCACTTTCCACACTGCCCTACCCTCCCCACCTCCCTTCTCACCAGGACTGCCTCAGCTTCCTCGCTTTTCTTCTTGTCTGCTTTCTGCATGCTCTATCTTTGCTTCCCTAACGCCTCTTCTTGTCTTACTTATTTCTTCCCCATCCACCACAAGTCTCGCTTTATTCCTTTGCTTTTGTCTTACATGTTTCTTTCGACACACACAGCAATACCTTCCTTCTTATGCTTTCCTCGCGTTTTATTTTATTTTTGATATTTCTATACTATCACATCAATTCCTTTATATATATTCCTTCCTTCCTTCCCTCCCTTTATCCTTCCTTCCCTAGCTCTCTTTATCCTTCCTTACCTCCCTTTATCCTTCCTTACCTCTCTTTATCCTTCCTTACCTCCCTTTATCCTTCCCTACTTCCTTACCTCCCTTCATCCTTCCGTTATCCTACATTCCCTTCCTTCCTTCTTTTATTCTTCCTTCCTTCCTTCCCTTCGTTCCTTTATCCACCCTTCCTTCCTTACTTTATCCTTCCTTCCTTCCTACCTTCCTTTCTTCTTTCCCTTCCTTCCCTCCATTTATCCTTCCTTTCTTCTTTCCCTTCCTTCCCTCCATTTATCCTTCCTTCCTTCCCTCCCTTTATCCTTACTTCCTTTCTTCCCTCCCTTTATCTTTACTTCCTTCCTTACCTCCCTTTATCCTTCCTTCCTTTATCCTTCTATCCTTCCTTCCTTTATCCTTCTATCCTTCCTTACCTCCCTTTATCCTTCCTTCCTTACCTCCCTTTATCCTTCCTTACTTCCTTTATCCTTCCGTACTTCCTTACCTCCCTTTATCCATCCTTCCTTCCTCCTTCCTTCATCCCTCCTTCCTTCCCCCTTTATCCTTCTTGCCTTCCCTCCCTTTATCCTTCCTTCCTTACCGCCCTTTATCCATCCTTCCTTACCGCCCTTTATCCATCCTTCCTTACCTCCCTTTATCCTTCCTTCCTTACCTCCCTTTATCCTTCCTTCCTTACCTCCCTTTATCCTTCCTTCCTTCATCCTCCCTTCTTTCCTTTATCCTTCCTTCCTTTCTTCATCCTTCCTTCCTTCATCCTTCCTCCCTCCTTCCTTCTTCCTTCCTTCATCCTTTCTTCCTTCCTTCATCCTTCCTTTCTTCATCCTTTGTTCCTTCATCCTTCCTTCCTATCTATCTATAATTTTAATGTGGTTTAAAAGACAAACGTAACGATTTTTGGCTCAGCAGGTTGATCATCCAGAGTCCTGCAAGAAACTCATGGATTTAGCAGTTAAACTAAATCATAGCTAGGCGGGACACCGTGGTGATCACAGTAAGCCTAACAAAAGGTAGTGGTTGTTAGAGAAAAGAAAACACAAGTTTCTAAGACATCAGATTAAAGTGAACCAATGCACAAAGGGGGTCTCGGGGACCTTTAACTTAAGAGGAAGGTCAATGCTGTAGAAATGAAAATCTGTTTTTATTACTCCTTGGAACATGGTAATTTCTAAGAGGATTACCCACATAAGCCCAAAAACAAAATAAACACTATACTACTGGGTAGAAGTGTGACATGGATCTCGTATTGGTCAGAGACTGTAAGTCAGTCTGACAGTTGTAAATGCTTCAAATTCCAGTCACATTGTATTGGTAATCACAAAGGAACAGTTCCTTGGAAATGGTGCTTAATTCAGGAGCTACAGCAAACCTGCTGGACAGCTCATATGCTAAAATGTTGGGTGTTCCCATGGAAAAGACAGAGGGACCTGAAACTGTGCAGTTTATTGATGGAAGTGAATTATTATCAGGACCAATAGCTTCGCTGACTGGTGTTTTGATATTGTCAATTGAAGAGTGTCATCAATAAAAGTTACAGTTTAATTTAATTGATGCACCACAGTTTAGAGCAATCCTATTTGTACTTTGGTTGCTGGAACAAAACCCAGAAATCAACTAGACAATTTGTTAAGTACTCTACAGGTCTCCGTACTGTGAGAGTAATTGCTGAAGAAAAACCTAAAGAAGGACACTCCAATACAATGTGTTACTGGCAGAACCAAATCTTTGATTCCAAAACCATACAAATATTTGGCTTAAGTTTTTTGTAAGGCTAAAGAGAATGTTCTAACCTGCATGAATCTTTTGACTGTCGACTAAATTTGTTTAATGGATCACAGATTCTCACGTGAAAAGAAAATTTGAACCTGTGACAGTATCTAGATGAGTTACTAGAAATACCATTAATTTGCAGGTTTCATTCACCACCCTCTACTTCATTGTTCTTTGTCCCTTGGAAATGTAAGAAATTGAGGGCTTTTTTATTACCGGACTCTGAACCACTTTACAATAAGTACCAGATATCTCTTGCCGTTAATTTCAACTTTTAAAGACCAATTTAAGAAGACCACAATCAAAACTAAACTGGGCCTTCATGGACCTTACCATCTAGAACAGAGGTCTTCAAAAATGTTTGATCCGAGCCTCCCCTCCCACCTAAGTAAAATATTTTGAAGTCAGGCCCCCCCTCATAAACTTTATGGCAAGGATTGGGGGATCGGGAGGGACATGGCTTATGAGATCATTTCAGTAATATTTTTTCAAGAGCTCACAACCCACTCTAAACATGAGACTTATAAAACAGCAAATGCATCAAACAGAAACAAGCATTGACCGAAAAATACTGCTCCCCATAATTGAGGTGTTGTGAGCGTCTCACACTCCTGGACCCCAAAGAAATTACACTTGCTGCACTAGTGATAACTGTAGTCCTAAGTAGCAGGCTATCTCCTCTGTCTTTTCTACCCCTTCCCCACCATGCTGGACCATCACTCCAATCTTGAAACAGGCCTTCTGTCTCTTTCAGGAAAAAAAGAGCTCCCACATATTTTCTAGCTTTTTTCTGCTAGGGTGCCCCCGTCCCAATACTAGAAAGGAAAATAAGTTCCCATGCCTCTTTTGTAAAGTGAGACAGCCATAAGTGTGATGCAGTGGGCCCCTCCGATCCCTGGGCCCCAGTGCTGCTGCATCTTCTACATTAATGATAACTACTGCCTTGCAAAGAGGGAAGTCTTCTCTGTAACCATCACAGAAAAACAAGCGGGCCCCTATATCATTAGCCCAACCTTTTGGCTTTTGCACCTTACAATGTAGGTGTCCCTTCACCGAGGAATATGTAATGCCTCTGGCCACTTTGTTCATCCAGTACTATGGACTAACACAATTGTGCAGAAAAATAGACAGGATGGCCTCACATACCCCCGGGGTGTCAAGCTTCATCATCGGCCATCCCACGTTCGCAAAATAAACCTCTAATGGTCAACAAGCCCATATTAGGGCTGTAGTTCAAGCATTAGCAGGAAACTAAGGGAAAAATAACAAGCATTGGCATAGCCAATAGGTCTCGCGTTTGGGACCTTATAAGTTTAGCCTTGCATTTTTGACATTGCAAATAACAATGCCTTTTATTTTTGTTTTTGTTTTTAAAACATAAATAAAAAGCATTGTCATTTACAATGCCAATAGCTTAAACTTGCGTAAATGCGAGACCTATTGCATTGCAAATGCTTGTTGTTATGGTTAATAGTTACATTAATTTTGACAAAGAGGCACAGACTACGATTCTAGTTTGGATTTGGCTATCTAAATATAAATAAATTAAAGTAATTCATTTTACTTTAGTCACTGTAGTTGTAGGGCAGGGGTAGTGTGGACAATGTAGTTGTAAAAACATATAAAACAAATATTAAGCATGTAGTTGCTGACAGGACATTGGCATTGATGCAGTGGTACCCCAAGCTATTTATCAATGAGGTAATAACATACAACTGACAGAGAATGTGAATAGCGTAACTAATGTTAATATAGGTCTTTAAGTCGATTGTCCATTAGATTATAGCAATCATGCTGTTATTGCTGTGAGCAAGAAACCAGGAAAATCATAAACCAATGTTGCTAATTTTCTCATGCTTTCACAATAAGTAAATCAATACATTTTCTGTAGCTGCACAAAGACGCTTCAACCTGATATGTACCTGGCTAGGTTGGAGTATCTCTGCATGAGTTCACCTTCTAAGGTTTCAGCCTGGTTCAAGGTCTCTTCAGTGCTTCTTCCAACGTAATCAAAGTTCTCTGGCAGAAAAACCATGCTGGCACCTCGACGAGCAGCTTCGCGGATCAGTTGTGAGCAGGTAGCAAAATTCTGCTCCTTGTCAGAGGTGGATGTCATCTGACACACAGCTATGAGGGGTTTGGCCGGACTGGCTGTGCTGGACATGCTGCTGATCCTATTCATTTACAAAATATTCAGTGATTAAAGAACAGGATAAACTGGGTTTATTTTATTCCTTATATCCACAAACTCTGCTACAAGCACAGCACCATGTATGCCTTTGATACAATCCTGAAGATTCATGCTCTCTGGTATCATGGAATTTCTATTCCCCGGTGCCTTCACTGTGACGACATTTATATTAGCAAATGCTGACCCACTGTTTGCAACTTTGCCTTATAGAGAATTCCACTCCTACTCTGGTGTAAAGAACATATTTTGAAGGTGATGCATTTAATAAGCACCTAGAAATCTGAAAAATGCTTTTAACAGGCAAATCCCAAAGTTTGAGCTTTTTGCCACCTTGAACTAATACTTCATCAAAGATGTGCTTCAGTGTTTATCCCTTTTAGTGCGGGTACCCGCACCCCTCCCCGGTGTGTGTGCTGGGGAGGGCTAGAATGGATCCTCCAGTTCTTGCAACAGAGGCTTCCTATTGTTTAAAACAAAGGGCAGGGGAAATGCAGAATCACTTTCACATAAGCCCCAGCCCCCCCTTCCATCCATCCATCTATGATATCGGCATGCTGCGAGGCGCGCTGACCTCACAGAGTCCCCGCCAGAACAGCTAACCGGAGCAGGTGAGTGCTATCTTTTGCTCCTGTGGGGGAAATAAATGCCAAAAACGGCCTCCATTGGTTTCAAGGAGGCCTTGTTACAAGGGGAATACACTTTTGTTTAAAAAAGTGTTTTTCCCCTGGGGACTCAATTAATCCCATCAAAAAAGGTGAAAAGTAAAAAAAACAAAAGTAAAAAATTAAAAGAACAATGATTTTGTAAAGAGGTTGGGTCTCCTTGAATTGGTCTACAAATTTATTTTGGAAATGTGTGTTTTCAGTGGGGGGATGGCTGTGGCCCCGAGTGGAACCACACATTTCCACAAAAAAAAAAGGTAAAGAAAGGTAGGTGGAGTGAGTCGACCCTCAGCATATGGTTCGACCCCTTTGGGGGGACCATACATATTTTTTTGAAAATATGTGTTTACCCCTGGTGGGCAACAACCCACATTTCTAAAAAACATATATATATATATTATCTACTGGCGGTCGCCAGTAGATAGTTATAGTTAGGACCTATTTTCCATAGGAAATCCGCAACATTCTATTCCCAATAACGTTGGCGCCGGTTGACGAATCTTCACAAAATTTTCAAAACTCGTGGGGCGCTCCGGTCCGTCCTATCCTGAAAGTCTTGGGGTGATTCGTCAAGTGGGGGCCGAGAAAAAAGGGGGGTCCCAAAACGTGTTTTCCCCATGCAATTTTCCATAGGAACCTTTAGTCGCAGCTACAGCCCGAACTGCTGAACGGAATTACACCAAATTTGGCAAAAAGGTAGCCCTTGGTTCAGAGTCGTGCCTTTTGGTTAAATGGTGTAAATCCGTTCAGTAGTTCCTGAGAAAATCAAAAGTAAAATCACATATATATCTATGGCCGCGGAGGGTCCGCGCACCCTCCCGATCACGAGCTGTATGCTAATTGGCTGTCAACACTCCAAACCAGGAAGTTTTGGCAGCCATCTTGTTCCTCGGTAGAACCAAGGCACAGAAACAAGTGCGCAAAACGCAAAAAGGGGGCATGGTAGAAACACCCTGACCCCCTAGGCCTGCTTAGGGGGTCCCACAAGGACCCCCAGGGCCAAAAAAAGCATTTTTAATTTTATTTTTTTTAAATCGGCGAGATTCGCGCCGAAAATTTTAAAAAAACGAAGCGCGGGCTCCCGGTTTCGTATTCAAAAAGCCCCCGGGTGGGCCAAGTCCCGGCAGCAGTAAAACAATGTGTGGGGGGGCCCCAATCCCCCCCACACTGCCCCGGGGACCGCCACCCCCCGGGGCTTTGCAGTAATATTTGCGGGGGCTCACGGCCCCCGCAGCCCCGAGGACCGCCACCCCCGGGGCTTGTTTTTATAAAGTTGGGGGCCTCTGAGGCCCCCGAGCCCCGGGACCGCCACCCCCGGGGCTCACTTTAATTATATTTGCGGGGGCACACTGCCCCCCGCAGCCCCGGGGACCGCCACCCCCGGGGCTTCTTTTTTAAAAATAAATGTACCTGTGTGGGGGGCTCGAGACCCCCACACGCCCGGGACCGCCACCTCCCGGGGCACTAACATGTAAATTAGGGGTCCGTTAAGGACCCCGAGCCCCAGGGACCACCACCTCCCGGGGCTGTGCAAGTGAAGGGAGGGGGGCCGCGCGGCCCCCCTCCTAGAGCCTCTGATGGCCCTGGGGACAGCCACCCCCCAGGGCCGGCTCCTGCAGTGTCCCGGGGTGCCCACCCCGGGACACTGCTGTTTGCAATGACAGGGCGGGAGCCCTGTCATTGCCAACTTGCTTTGCTTCATTGAAGCGAGAGCAGGGAAACCTGCTCTCGCTTCAATGAAGCAAAGCAGACTGCTTTCCACATGGGGAGCTGCATGTCAGCAGCTCCCCATGTGGAAAGCAATGCCGGCTCCCGCAGGACGCGGGGAGCCGGCGGGACCGTGGGGGCATTGGGGACCCCCACGGTCCCCAACGGAGAGGGCCAGCCCGGGGGATGGGGTCCCCGGGGCCAGTAGAGGCCTCAGGAGGGGGGCCACGCAGCCCCCCTCCATAAAAAAAAAAGAAAATCTGGCCATGCCCCGGGGGATGGGGTCCCCGGGGCCGGAATTGGCCACGGGAGGGGGGCCCACGCGGCCCCCTTCCCGTTCATTTTTTTTTTTTTTTTAATTAAAAAAGGGGTCAGGCCCTGGGGGATGGGGTCCCCAGGGCCCAAAAAAAGTAAAAAGAAGGGGGGCCACACAGCCCCCCTTCCAAAAAACAAAAAAACACGCGATCGTGCCGAGGCCCCGCCCCCTCCCAGCAACACTCTGCAAACGCGCCCTGTGGCGCGTTTTAAGTTGGGAAATGAATTCCCCTTCAATACTGGGGGTCCCTGGGGGCCAACTAGCCCACCAGGTACCTCCAGTAAGCGCCACAGGCCTGCGTTGCAGAGAGGTGGTCCAGGCCACGCCCCTTTTTACACCTCTCTGCAACGCAGCTCTGTGGCACTTACTGGAGGTACCTGGTGGGCTAGTTGGACCCCAGGGACACTCAGGATTCAAGGGGACTTTATCCCCCAACTTAAAACGCGCCACGGGCGCGTTTGCACAGTGGTGAAGGGAGGGGCGGGGCCTGAGGTGACATGTGTGCAAACACGCCCTGTGGCGTGTTTCAAGTTGGGGATTAAGTCCCTTGAATCCTGAGGGTCCCTGGGGTCCAACTAGCCCACCAGGTACCTCCAGTAAGCGCCACAGAGCTGCGTTGCAGAGAGGTGTACAAAGGGGCGTGGCCTCGGACCACCTCTCGGCAATGCAGGCCTGTGGCGCTTACTAGAAGTACCTGGTGGGCTGGTTGGGCCCCAGGGACCCTCAGGATTCAAGGTGACCTAATCCCCCAACTTAAAACGCGCCACGGGGCGCGTTTGCACAGTGGTGAAGGGAGGGGGCGGGGACGCAGGTGACATGTGTGCAAACACGCCATGAGTGCATGGGTACTGACTGGATGATTAGAATACTGCAAGGAGAGTGCATGGTGAATTTATAAGTGCTTGGGTTTTGGCGGAGTGATTGGATAAGTACACACATGTCACATCAGGCCCGCCCCCTCCCTCCACCACTGTGCAAACGCGCCTCCTGGCGGGTTTTAAGTTGGGGGATTAATTCCCCTTGAATCCTGAGGGTCCCTGTGGCCAACTCTCACGTATAGTCATTTATACTCCAACTCTCACATACAGCCTTTTCCCTATGTAGTTACTTGGACATGTACCACTGAGACATCCATCCATTCACTCACCAACACACCCATACACACACTCACCCGCCCATACAGCTGTTTTCACATGCACTCTTGAACCCATACACCCAGTGAATCAACCACTCACACATCTATGCACACAGTCACACACCTCACACCCACCCACACACACACTCAGTCTCCCATACAAATACTCAAGCAACAAATCAATAACCGATATACACACTCATGTAGCTACTCACCAACCCATACATTCAGTAAGACACATTTAATCACTCACTTATACAGTCAGTCACGCACCTACTAAATCATCCATCCAGACACTTATACACCCACTCATTCTTCAATACACCTTGGCATATATATAAAACATATTTAAACTTTACAGAAACACACAGTGACTGGATGATGTCATCAGTGATGTCATTTGAGATGTCATCAGTGATGTCACTGACCATGTCATGAATGATGTAATATGTGACGTCATCAGCAGTGCATTGCGGGCGCGAGTTATAGTTAGCTGAACTAACTATAACGGGGGAATTTCTCTGGTTTTGTACGAGTGAAATGTCCAACTAACTATAACCTCCCTGAAACCTATGGTTTTTTCAGTGAATTTCTAAGGTTTTTTAAATGCTAATTTCTAACTATAACTTCCCTGAAACCTATGGTTTTTCAGTGAATTTCAAAGGTTTTTAAATGCTAATTTCTAACTATAACGTCCCTGAAACCTATGTGAATATATATATATATATCCCTTCCACTGTGTGCAAAACACATGTTGCCACATTGATCCCTTTGCGCAAGAACTTTTTACCATCTTCAGATTATGCAGCAGATGTTAGATTATGTGGCATATGCAATATATATTTATATACCACATAATCTAACATCTGCTGCATAATCTGAAGATGGTAAAAAGTTCTTGCGCAAAGGGATCAATGTGGCAACATGTGTTTGCACACAGTGGAAGGGCCAGGGCAAAGGTTGACTGGTCATCTTTCAGTTGCTTATTTCTGCATTTGGTTGAAAAACTGGTACTAATAGGGTGAAGTGTTCGCCCAGACAGTACTACCATGCTTACACATCATAAAATAATAAAGTAATACTATCAAAAAATGTGCCCCTTTATACCATATGATTTGCCTTTTCGTGCTGCATAATTTAGTGAACCCAGTCGTATAATTCTGTGCTCTCCTACCGCATATTTCCAGTGACCCTGGAGATTACACTGGGTTTTCACAAGAAGCACGCCTGCGCACAAAGTTGCAGGGGCTACTATGTGAATGGGTGCTTCTTGAGATCAAAGGTAGATTTGTCGCTTCGGGAAATAACTTTTATACTGGCAATGGCCCAGCTTATCCCCAAACAACAAAGTTTTGCATATACCATGACAGAAGCATGCTATGGAATTCGGTATGTTCAAGGTGAAGTAATGTTCAAGGTGAAGTAATACTATATATTTTTGTGTTTTCTTAGTGTCTTTGGAGAACCTGCAGCTTCACCAAAAAAAGATATGCCATTTTTTGTTTACTTACTTTTGCACACATCTCACCTTCACAAACATCCAACGACTGATTTAGAACAGTACTTATGCCTTCTACGTAAGACACTGTTTTAGAAGAAAGGTTTTATCCAGTCGGCATAGATGACGTCTCGGAGGATGACTACAGCCCAGGGCCTAACTTGGCTTTGGAGGACAGCTCTGAGACAGGATCAGATACTGAGTCATCGATTCACAAAGAGCCTCCGTACTCGTGGTGGAGGCTCCTCAGCCATTGAGGGATCTCTGCCCTCATGGTAGTGTTGTATTCCGCTTTAGAGGTCCGTATATAGGTTTTCCTGAATTATGTCCTTATATTGGTACAATTCGCCTTGCCCTTATATAGGCATAGAATCCCTGTCCTTATTTAGGCATTAGCCGTGCACTCCAAATACAGGCATGGTCACCGACATCCGTCCACCCTAACGTCACAACGAGTTCTTAGAAACCAGACCCTTAAGCTTCGGGAGTTCCCCTAGCACAGGACTATTGATTTCTCCAAGAACTCATCTATTATGTATGAACCGTTATACCTTAAGGGTTCATTCCTGACGTCTTCCTCTGTCCGACTTCACGTCAATGCTAACATTCCACGACACCTACCAGGTACAAATATACCTTCCCTTGCTCAAGCAAGTTAGAGGAGACCTCGACTTCAGAGGAGCCTGTATCCTGGCCTGACGCACTGAGAAGACGCTGTCATTCCTGCACGCAGACGAATCCAGCTTCCAGTGTTCTGACTCCCTTCGCGGGGTGTTAGAGTTTCAGATCCGGCAGGAGATTCCCACCTCTCTTATTCTCAAGGTATGGAGCGGACTAGATCCTAGAGGGACTCTTGGCATACTAGACTTAACATACTCTTAGTCTACCATACTAGAGAATACTCCACCTACTTCTACCTTTCCCTACACCTATACTAGGTTAGGTACATTGAGGTAGAACTAGCTTAGAGACGCATCGTATGAGTACTCGCATTCTTAGCTCATGTTATTTATGTACGTGAATATATGCTAAAAGATAATGCTAGCGCAGTATTATTTATTTCTACTGCTTACGCTGTATATTATTTATCTTGCATACTGTCTTGTGATTATAACAGCACATATCTCTTACACGAGAAACAAGACTGTTCAATAAAACCCTTTTTATTGAAACGCCCGTCTTTCCTTTCTGTGTAACTCTGTAGAAACTAAGCATGCACGATTGAATGAGTGAAACTGTTATCTATTGTTTCCACGATTCTGAGACATGTTCCGCTTCTAAAGGGAAACAAAGTTGTCATGTTTTTCGGTTACCAGAAACTACTCCCTTCTTGTTCTCAAGGAGTTTCTAGTGGCCTCTGAGCTAGCTGGCACAGGTAATTAAGTTTAATATAATCGATAGGGACATACCGACCATAGTCCTATGTCAAACCTATAGGTTATATTATTCCAATGCGCAGAGCCTATTAGGGAAATAGGAACTACACTACATGGCGCCCAACGGTTTGGTAAGGCAGTAATTTAACGCTAGATACTGAGTAACTCATTCGTGCTTTTCTCAGAGACCCCATCTCACATACTCCATAAGACTTCCGGAGTGGGTAGGGCTAAATATCCGCCATAACTAAATAGGGAAGCACCCTATAAATTAGTTGTTTGGTTTGTTCAACGTTGAAGGATACAGTGTTCCAAAATATTGTGCACCTTATCTTTTTGTTTCCTTGAAACTTGCTCTGCATTTTTCAAAAAACAAATGTTCAACAGGGAAAATGCCACCGACACCGGTGGAGCTGCGGCTGACCCAGCCATAGCAACAGTTTTTAACTTTACAGGTTTAAATGAACCTGAGGAGGGTGTCATAGACATCAATCCAAACTTAAGAAGAGCCATCACTCTAAAACTTATAAAACACGGCCTACCACCAAGAGGAGGTAGAGCAGTTTTCGTGACAGAGGCATACGAATTCTTTCAGACAGAGGTATTTTATTCATGGGTCATATTTCCTGAATCAAATTCAGTAACAAAACTGTTTCACTTCCACAAAGAAGATGATCCACCAGAGGAATATATTCCTTTCGAGGATATTGAAATTCCACTAACATACCAGGAGCATCAGCTCTGGTTTAAAGGCGCCCTAAAACATCACAGAAACATTACCAGGCTCGGTCCACTAGGTAGACCAGGAGCAACATGGCCGATTCTAGCCGGCTACACTCCTCATCCTGACCTCGATATAATGTCAGACGAGAAACTACTTACTCAACTACAAGAGTTAATAAAAATCTACAGACAACTAGTTCAATATGTCATGCAGACTTTCACAGTCCAACCACCATCGACACTTCCAAATCAAACTCCTCAACCGGGGAATACACTAAAAATTACACCACAGACTCTATACGCAGTCATGGGAAAAATGCCCACAAAACGTGAGCAAATTCCATTCTGGATAGCTCAAAAATTACTCAAATAGAAGCAGTATTTCCAAATACTAGCCCTTATGAGAAACACAGAATCCTAACAATCTGTTTACCAATGGGGATCACACCACAACTGGAAGACTGTACCACTTGGGGCTCAGTGTTTGCTGCCATCTATACTAAAACACATGGTATTCCATCAATTGCAGTAATACCAGATGTCCTGAAACAAATTCAAAACGAATACGGGGCAGAGCCTGCTCTGAATTTAGGTATGAAATTACTGAAAAATTTCGACCAGGTCTCAACAATAATATTATCTAATATAAAAGGGGAGGCAGCAGCAGTGGCGATCCGCCAGCGATTAAGGGAATTCGATGTTACAGAACATCAAACAGAACTACCCAGAATAATAGAACAATCATATGCAGAATTAGACAGAGATAGTTTGGGTGGAAGACCAGTGAAGCCAAAACTATCTGAAAGTCCTGAGAAGGACTCTATTAAACAAACTCCTATTTCTTCTAAAAAGAAGTGGGAAACTAATAAAAATAATTCAGAGAAACGTTCTCAATCCCGAGGTAGGTCTCCTCAAAAGGAGCCCTCTGAAAGGAGGTATAACCTCAGGAGGAGATTGCACAGCTCAGCGAGCTGAACTACAAGCATTCAAACTGGCACTTGAAAGTACAGATCGAGAATTCCCCACACTAATAGTGTGCGATTCTTTCTACTGTGTGCAGTCGTATAATGAATATATACAAACTTGGCTTGAAAACGGGTTCAAAGATGCAAAAGGTGGCACAATAAAGCATAAAACGCTTTGGGAACAAGTAGTTCAGTTAAAAAGCGAACTACCAAAGGCTCACCTGATCCATACACTGAGTCATCAACGTGATGGCGTTCACGTTGCAGGGAATTCATTGGCTGACGAAGCCGCAAAGGGGCTGTTCAGACGGCTTCCGTAGCTGCGATCACTCGTTCAAAAACGAAAATAGACAGTGAGATAATGTTGGCTGTCAATGCTACGAGCAAAGGCAGTGGTGCAGCGTTACCAAAAAAGTTTCCACTCCACTTATGTAATTGATGCGAACAACGTTCCTTTTGCTCGAATCCCTGGAGTGGGGGATAGGGTAATTCCAAACATGGAACGTAGAGCTGCTTTGATTTATGAAACACATTTGGGGGAGGGTCTGTCACATCAAGGGATCTCTAAAACAATATTGACATTAAAAGAGATATACTGGTGGCCTGGGATGAATACAGAAATACACATATTCATCAATAATTGCATAGACTGTAAATTACAGTGAGAAAGCCACCAGACACCATGCTACGAATGTAGATGCCCAGTACAGACACCATTGTTAGACAGCATTAGACTATCTATGCACAGGCGTCCTCATGGACAAGTGCAATCCCACAAATACTAAGTCAAGGTTCCTATGGATATGGCCTCAGCGCTCGGCTGACGCTCGAACTGTTATAAAAGATTTGCGAGTCTTTATCGGCACATACGCAATAGGCACGCTACATTCTGACCAGGGCCCTGCGTTTAGCTCTCGGGCTTACAAAGACGCCATGGCCAGTCTGGGCGTTGCATTGCGGTACTCCTCTCCATTTCATCCTGAGGGAAATTCTGTTGTGGAAAGGAAAAACCGGGACATAAAGCAGTCTATAACAGCTAGGGTATTAGGTTCGGGTGATGGGTGGGTCAAACATCTTTATGGGGTCCAACGCTCATTAAACAACTTGCCAAGAAGTTCTCTAGGGGGGGTCACTCCATATGAGGTCCTATTTGGGACAAGAATGTGGGTGCCCGATCTGGAATGTAGAGGCACAGTGGTGGAAAATAAACCCTTTGATATCAAAGATCGTTTGGCTGTTTTACAGGACTTAAATGAACTAAGATCGAAACAAAGCAACGTATTCCTGCAGCCAACAACCACTGGGGAAAAACCGGCGGTCCCAGCAAGGCCTGTCTGGATTCCAAAAGTTGGGGATCTAGTCAGAGAGAAAATTGCGGACAAGAAGGAATTTGGACCTTCTTACAGACAACCAGTACCTGTCCTAGCCATACACGGAACAAGAACAGTACTTCTGCCGCCCCTTGCTGGAAAAAAGGAGAAAAGATTTGTGTCCATCGAACTCATCAAATCACAGTATGTTGTTTTTTGCTATTGCAGAATATATTATTTCAATGATAATTCTGATGCATTGCCCCGAGACCATACAGACCATAACAGAATGTTCAAAATTCAGCCTGTCATGGAACATTTGTCTGCCAGGTTTCCAGACATTTATACTCCTGGAAAGAATATAGCCACTGATGAGTCCTTGATCCTATACATAGGGTAGCTGCTAGTCCGACAGTACACTGCGAGCAAAAGAGCTTGCTATGGCATCAAGTTGTACATGTTGTGTGAGAGCTCTACTGGCTATGTATACAGTTTGAGAGTGTATACAGGGAAAGACTCCACTCTAAACACTGGGTTCGTTTTCAGTGTAAAAATTTGATGTATCTATGTTGCATTTGTGGCCTTGTTCTGTCACGGGCACTAGGACTACCCAAAAAAATGAGGTAGCATTTTTATCTGGGAACTTGGGAGAATTCTGGGTGGCAGGAAATTGTGGCTCCCCACAGATTTCAGAACTTTCTATCACAGAAATGTGAGAGAATGTGTGTTTTTAACCAAACTGAGGTTTGCAATGGCTTCTGGGTAAAATTACCTAGTGTCACATTTCCTCTGCTTTCAGAGACAGAGGTCAAAAGTCCGTTTGTCTTCCTACTCGCCAGAAAGGGCCAGTAGGACCTAAAAATAGCTCTCCCCAATTAAATCTAGCTCGCAAATGCGAGCGGGCGAGTGGATTTTTCGAGCCCTGACACCAGATAAATTGCTAACCCTGAGGCGTGGGATTTAATGGGATGCGAAAACTACTAGTACCCCTCCCTGGCACTCACAATATGGTGCTGCATAAGAGTCCACTAGAACAAAGAAGTGAAGCTGTTAGATTTGGGGGTCTCTAGTTGGCAGAGGTAGGTACCTTTGTCCAAATAGGGACCCTTGAGTCTAGTCAGGGAAAGTAGGTACACTCCTGAAAGAACCCCTGCTCACCCTCTTGGTAGCTTGGCACGAGCAGACAGGCTTAGTTCAGAGGCAGTGTGTAAAGCATTTGTGAACACATACAGTAATCAAGTGACAACACTACAAATGGACACCACACAGGTTATATATTTATAAAAATAGGTATACTTTATATATATTTATCACAAGACCATAAACGACAAAAATAATCCACAATACTGTCAAGAATACTTAGTTCTGATCAAAAAGGCTTAATTCAAGGTTCTGTGCGAGTCGGTAGCCTCCTCCGGCTACGGCGGTGTCGAGAACAAACAGAGTCTAACAGATCCAGCTGACCGCGTCGAGACGGGCCAACACAGCGTAGACAGACTCGGTCACAGTACCTTTACTTGAAGCGGCAGGCACGGGCGTGCGAGCCGGATGGCTGTTCGTCGCGGTCGCGATGCAAAAATGGAAGCGTTGCAGGACGCGTTGTCCCTCGATGCGGTGCAGGCAGCGACTCGTTGACGTCGTCGAGACGGAGTCGGTGAGAACAGGGCCGTGCGTTGCAGGGCGAGACGGTGCTTCGATGCGGTGCTGGCAGGTTGCGGTGCGGCGACGGAGCCGGATTCAGGAGCTGGCGTTGATCAGTCCGGACAGCGGTGCGAGTCGGGCGGTGCGTCGCAAAGCGTGCGAGCAGTGCCCAACTCCGGTGCGGTCACAGGACTCGAACTCAGCAGCAGTGACCGTGTCGGTCGGACCAGTTCGATTCGGCGTAGCGAAGCGTTGAAGGACGCGTTGTCCCTCGATGCGGTGCAGGCAGCGGCTCGTTGACGGAGTCGGTGAGACCAGGGCCGTGCGTTGCAGGGCGAGACGGGGCTTCGATGCGGTGCTTACAGGACACCGAGTCGGTCGTGAGAGTCGGTCACAGCTCCCTACCTCTGTAGCCACTGAAACAGAGTTTCCAGCAGCAATTCACAAAGGGGTGAAGTCCAATGGTCCTGGGACTTCGGTCAGGGGGCAAGCTCTCTTCCAAGCCCTTGGAGATCCTTCACAAGTTGAGGAAAGTTACAGCAAAGCAAAAGTTCCTTTCTCCTTTCTTTGGCAGTCAGGCAAACCACTGCAGGCCAATCCCCCAAGCAGCACTTCAGGCTTAGGGATAGTCTCTCCTCAGTTTCTTCTTGGTTCCGCTCCTCAGCAAAGGTTTCTTCTTGTTCCCAAAAGTGATCTAATTTCCTAGGGGTCTGGGTCCCCTTTTTATATCCAGTTTCTCTTTGTTCTCTGAAGGCAGAGAGGCCTCTGCCTAGTCCAAAACCAGTTCTGGTCAGTCCTGGAGCACTTTGTTTTTCTGACTCCTTCTTTCCTTTCAGAATGTGGGGCAGAGTGCTCAGCCGCCCGGCAGGAGGTGGAGCCAGCATTGGGGAAGGCAGGCACAGCCCTATTCAGACCCAGGTGCAACTCCTCCCTCCACTCTGGATGCAGATCTTTCTATTCAGCCCTGTGCTGACTCACCCTGTCTCCTGTAGCCACCTCCAGCCCCTGTCACTCAATCTCCAGACAAGGAATACACAACCTAGCAGAGGCAGGCTTGGATAGTTAGGCAAGAAACTACCCACTTTCTAAAAGTGGTATTTTCAAACACAGAATGTTAAAACCAACTTCACTAAAAGATGTATTTTATCACCCTGAGTTCAGGCATGCTAAATTCGTTTTTCTACCATGTTCCCTGGGACAGTTCTGACTATAAGGTGTAATAGTCAGTCTGCCCATTCTGGCCTATAGGGAGCAGGTAGCCTTGCAATAGTGAAAAACGAAAATGGCTGTAATTCACTATTAGGACATGCCACACACACCAGGGCATGTCCTACCTTATACTTACAATGCACCCTGCCCTAGGGCCTACTTTAGGGGTGACCAACATGCAGTAAAGGGAAGGTTTAGGGACTGCTAAGTGGGTGCACTCACCCAGTCGACATGGCAGCCCTAGGCTGCACACAGGCTCTGCAATGGCAGGCCTGAGACACACTTTACAAGCTGCTTCTGTGGGTGGCACAACCCGTGCTGCAAGCCCACCAGCAGCATTGGATTTACAAGCCCTGGGCACACTCAGTGCACGGTACTAGGGACTGACAAGTAAACCAATCATCCAATCATGGAGTCACTAATACTTACATCAATTCACGATAGGGAGCACTTGCACTTTGGCACTGATTAGCAGCGGCAAAGTGCCCATGAGCATCTAGTCCAGCAAAAACATATCGGTAACAGTGGAGGCATTACGAAAAAAATGGAAGGGAGACCCACGCCAAGGATGCCAGGTCTAACACGTGTCCCCTCCAGCTGAAATGTGGGGAGAACTATCCTACCCCTAGGGAGTTCTCATCGCTAAGGCGGAAAAATCTGGACAGTCCATCAGCATTGGCGTGTTCTGTACCAGGCCGGTGTTCCACCGTAAAGTCCATCCCCTGTAGGGAAATGGACCACCTCAACAGCTTTGGATTCTCACCCCTCATCTGCATCAACCATCTGAGGGGCCTGTGGTCTGTCTGAACCCGGAAGTGAGTCCCAAACAGGTATGGTCTCAGCTTCTTCAGTGCCCAGACCACAGCAAATGCCTCACGCTCAATAGCACTCCATCTCTGTTCCCGGGAAGTAACATCCTACTGATGAAGGCTACAGGTTGGTCTAGGCCCTCCTCATTGATCTGTGATAGAACAGCCCCTACACCATGCTCTGAAGCGTCGGTCTGAACAATGAACTCATTGGAGAAGTTGGGTGCCTGGAGCACAGGCGCCGTGCACATGGCAGTCTTCAAGGTGTCAAAAGCTTTCTGACAGGCGTCAGTCCAAATCACTTTCCTGGGCTGCTTCTTGGAAGTCAGCTCGGTCAAGGGGGCAACAATGCTGCCATACCCCTTGACGAATCTCCGGTAATACCCGGTGAGTCCTAGGAAGGCTCTCACCTCTGTCTGGGTCTTGGGGGCTCCCAAGCCAGAATGGTATCAATTTTCGGTTGGAGGGGCGCCACCTGGCCGCTCCCAACCTGGTGTCCCAAGTACACCACAGAACCCTGCCCAATCTGGCACTTACTCGCCTTGATTGTGAGGCCTGCTCTCCGCAGCGCCATCAACACTTCCCAGAGGTGACGCAGATGTTCTTCCCAACTGGAAATGAACACTGCGATGTCATCCAGGTAGGCGGCACTGAAATCCTCCAGTCCAACCAACACCTGGTTGACCAACCTCTGAAAGGTGGCAGGGGCATTCTTCATCCCAAAGGGCATCACCCGGAACTGGTAGTGCCCATCTGGTGTGGAGAATGCTGACCTCTCTTTGCCCCATCAGTCAAGGCGATCTGCCAGTATCCAGACGTTAAGTCAAACGTGCTGAGGTACCGCGCAGCCCCTAACCGATCTATGAGCTCATCAGCTCGGGGGATGGGGTGGGCGTCAGTCCTGGTGACGGAATTGAGTCCCCTGTAGTCCACACAAAACCGGAGTTCTGGGGTGGCACCAGGCGCGGCAGCCTTTGGAACCAAGACCACTGGGCTGGCCCAAGGGCTGTTAGAGGACTCAATCAACCCTAGCGCAAACATCTTGGAGACCTCCTCCTTGATGCAGGCTCTGACCCTGTCAGTCACCCTGTAAGCCTTGTGCTTCACAGGAAGACTGTCCCCAGTGTCCACATCATGGACGCACCAATGAGTGACACTGGGAACCAGGGAGAACAGGTCAGGGAACTGTCCCAACAGTTGGCGACAGTCACCCTGCTGCTCAGGTGTCAGGGAGGTAGAGAGGTTTACTCCCTCCACTGATCCATCTTGCTCTTGGGCTGACAGGAGGTCAGGAAGAGGCTCGGTCTCCTCCTCCATTCCATCATCTGTAGCTAAGAGCATGCCCACTTGGGACCTCTCCAAGTGGGGCTTCAGGCGGTTCACATGCAGGACCCGCAAGGGGTTCCTGGGAGACTGCAAGTCCACCAAATAGGTAACTGGACTCTTGCGCTCCACCACCGTAAAGGGGCCGGTCCACCTGTCCTGGAGCGCACAAGGCTCCACAGGGGCCATGACCCACACTTTCTGACCAGGCTGAAGCTCTACCAGAGTGGCATTCTGGTCGTACCACTGCTTCATCTCCTCCTGGCTGGCTTCCAGATTTGCCTCAGCAAGTTCTCTGAAACGCCTAGTCTGGTTCCTGAAGGCCAGCATGTAACTGTATACATCCTGGGGAGGTTTCCTGGGAGATTGCTCCCAGCCTTCCTTGACCAAACTCAGAGGTCCTCGCACCGGGTGTCCATAGAGGAGCTCAAAGGGACTGAACCCTAGAGACTTCTGTGGCACCTCCCGGTATGCAAACAACAGGCATGGTAAGAGGACGTCCCATTTACGCCTCATGGGTTCTTCCAGACCCATAATCATGCCCTTGAGGGTCCGGTTGAATCTCTCAACCAGCCCATTTCCTTGAGGGTGGTAAGGAGTGGTGAACTTGTAAGTTACACCGCACTCCTGCCACAGGGACTTCATGTACTTGGACACGAAGTTGGTACCTCTGTCAGACACCACCTCTTGAGGGAATCCCACACGTGAGAAAATTCCCATCAGTGCCCGTCCCACCACGGGGGCCGTCACTGTCCTCAGAGGGATGGCTTCAGGGTACCGGGTGGCATGGTCCACCAAGACCAGGATAAACCTGTTGCCCATGGCTGTCTTGGGGTCCAGTGGCCCCACAATGTCAATACCCACCCGTTCAAAGGGGGTGCTGACCACAGGAAATGGCTGGAGAGGAGCCTTGTGCTTCCTCCCACTCTTTCCACTTGCCTGGCAAGTCTGGCATGTCCTGCAGTGAGTGGCGGCACTCCTGCGCATCTGGGGCCAATAGAAATGGGTAACAAGCCTGTCAAAGGTCTTGTCCTGCCCCAGATGTCCTGCTAACGGTACATCATGAGCCAACCCCAGTAGGAAGGCTCTGAAGCGCTGGGGTACCACCAGCACACGGGCTGACCCAGGCTCAGCAACCTTAGGCTCTGAATACAGGAGACCATTCTCCCAGTAAATCCAATGTGATCCAGACTGATCACCTGCTGCCTGGTCTGTGGCCTGTTGCCTCAGACCCACGAGAGAAGGGCATGTGTTCTGCTCCTCGCAGAACTCTTCCCTGGAGGGTCCTCCTTCTTGCTGCCAATGGGTCAGCTCAGGTAGGTCCCCCAGTTCAGCTACCTGTTCCCCTGTAGGCTCCAGGGCATCCCCCTCAGGGTCTGCCTCCTCCTGGACCGTGGGAACTTCGGGGGCCGGTTTCCCGCGCACCCTGCCTCCTCTCTCTCTGGCAGGCACCTGGGCCTCCCTCTCAGGCTCCAGGTCCTCTTGAACACCTTTAGCTGCCATTGACCGGGTGGTCACACATGCCTAATCAGGCAAGCCCAACATTTCTAAATGCGCACTCCGCTCCACCTTAGCCCAAGGTGAGCTCTCCAAATCGTTCCCTAACAAACAGTCAACAGGCATGGCTGGCCTCACAGCTACTTGAAGAGTACCCGAGACCCCCCCACTCAAAGGGAACCTGAGCCACCTTGCAGTGACTCTCTGTGTTGTCAGCGGCAACAACCGGATAGAATGCATCAGGGATAACCTGCTCCTTAGACACCAGGTGACACTTGACAGCTGTCACACTGGCTCCTGTGTCTCTCAGAGCCTCCACCCTATGGCCATTGATGGTCACCCACTGCCTGTATTTCTTAGTGTTCTCAGGCAGCGGGGTCCTAGGGACCATCTCAGAGTCTCCTAATGAGACAAGGGAAAACACTGTGGGATCCCCCCACCTTGGGCACCCAACTCCTCCCCCAGGGCTACACTAGCCAACTGCCGGGGGACTACACTGGTGGGTGCTGGTTTTCCATGCAAAGGGCAACGAGGATCGTTTGCCTTGTGGCCAGGGGCGCCACACTTGTAACATACCAGTGGTCCTTGGTGAACAGGGGGCCTGTCAGGGCCACTGGCTTCTTCTCAGGGGGAGGCTGGGAACCTTTCCCTTGGTTCCCTTGGGGTCTACTTTGGGGCCCTTTATGGAACTCCTTCTGTTTACCCTTGTCCCCCCACTCTTCTGCTGGGGACCCTGCCCACCCTTGGCGGAGTCTCCCACGTGACCCTTGTGGACCCGGGTACTCACCCAGCGGTCCGCCTCCTCAGCAAGCTGCCTAGGGTTAGTCAGCTTACTATCAATCAGGTGCTGGCGTAGCTCAGGAAAACAGTTACCGGACAAGTGCTCCCAGGCAATCAAATCAAAGAGCGCCTGAAAATCAGTCGCTTTGCTACCCTTTACCCAACCATCCAAGGCTCTGCAAAAGAAGGTCACATATTCAACCCAGGTACTGCTTTCAATCTTACTACAGTTCCTGAACCTTTGCCTATAAAGCTCAGGGGTCAAACCATACCTAGTCATTAAGGCATCCTTCATGTGGCTGTTCGAATTATAGACTTCAGAGGGCAAATCCAACAAGGTATCCCGCCCTTCACTGAGGAACCGTCCCCACAACCCCGCTCCCCAATCCTTCTCAGGGACCCGGTGGGAAGACATGGCTACCTCATAGGCTTTGAACCACTGCCCAATGTCATCATTTTTAAAAAACTCCTTAACCACATCTTTTGGAATATACACCCTAGCTTCAACAGGCACAGGCGGTACACTGCCACCAGAGGGAGTAATCTCTAAGCTCTTGGCCTTCAATTCCAACTCCCTCAAAACTTTCTCATGTTCAAACTGCATTTTCTTTTCCTCTAGGGCCAATTTCCTAGTTTGCATTTCGAATTCTAACTGCCCATTCAGCTTGAGCTTGGTCAGCTCCATTTCGTGCATCCTACTCTCTTTCCTGTCCTCCAACTCCTCTGGAGACAGTCCTCTGGCAGAAACACTGCTACCTACTGGGGAAGGTGGTCTTCTAGCCCCTAGACCCAATAGCCCCTCCAGCTGCCCTTCTGCATTCTCAGCCCCCTCCACAGGGGCTCTCCTTGATTCGACCCAGGCCCTCAGCGCCTTTTGAAGGTCCTCCTTCCTGGAGAGTCCGGTCATGGACACTTTAAACTTTTTGACGAATTGCCTGAGCTGCTTAAGGGTGTAGCATTCTAGCCTCTCTTATTCCGAATCACACTCAACAGAGGCTACTGATGCTGGTTTCTCCATAGTGACTGAACTTGGCATTTGCAAAAATAGGAAATCCCAGAAAAAATGCTATACAAGTATGTGGTTGCGTTTTGGTCTGCACTCACTAAGTAGTGTTCACCAATCACTGTACATGAGTCACAAATGCAAGTCCAGAATCCGCACCGCTGACCACCAATGTTAGATTTGGGGGTCTCTAGTTGGCAGAGGTAGGTACCTTTGTCCAAATAGGGACCCTTGAGTCTAGTCAGGGAAAGTAGGTACACTCCTGAAAGAACCCCTGCTCACCCTCTTGGTAGCTTGGCACGAGCAGACAGGCTTAGTTCAGAGGCAGTGTGTAAAGCATTTGTGAACACATACAGTAATCAAGTGACAACACTACAAATGGACACCACACAGGTTATATATTTATAAAAATAGGTATACTTTATATATATTTATCACAAGACCATAAACGACAAAAATAATCCACAATACTGTCAAGAATACTTAGTTCTGATCAAAAGGCTTAATTCAAGGTTCTGTGCGAGTCGGTAGCCTCCTCCGGCTACGGCGGTGTCGAGAACAAACAGAGTCTAACAGATCCAGCTGACCGCGTCGAGACGGGCCAACACAGCGTAGACAGACTCGGTCACAGTACCTTTTACTTGAAGCGGCAGGCACGGGCGTGCGAGCCGGATGGCTGTTCGTCGCGGTCGCGATGCAAAAATGGAAGCGTTGCAGGACGCGTTGTCCCTCGATGCGGTGCAGGCAGCGACTCGTTGACGTCGTCGAGACGGAGTCGGTGAGAACAGGGCCGTGCGTTGCAGGGCGAGACGGTGCTTCGATGCGGTGCTGGCAGGTTGCGGTGCGGCGACGGAGCCGGATTCAGGAGCTGGCGTTGATCAGTCCGGACAGCGGTGCGAGTCGGGCGGTGCGTCGCAAAGCGTGCGAGCAGTGCCCAACTCCGGTGCGGTCACAGGACTCGAACTCAGCAGCAGTGACCGTGTCGGTCGGACCAGTTCGATTCGGCGTAGCGAAGCGTTGAAGGACGCGTTGTCCCTCGATGCGGTGCAGGCAGCGGCTCGTTGACGGAGTCGGTGAGACCAGGGCCGTGCGTTGCAGGGCGAGACGGGGCTTCGATGCGGTGCTTACAGGACACCGAGTCGGTCGTGAGAGTCGGTCACAGCTCCCTACCTCTGTAGCCACTGAAACAGAGTTTCCAGCAGCAATTCACAAAGGGGTGAAGTCCAATGGTCCTGGGACTTCGGTCAGGGGGCAAGCTCTCTTCCAAGCCCTTGGAGATCCTTCACAAGTTGAGGAAAGTTACAGCAAAGCAAAAGTTCCTTTCTCCTTTCTTTGGCAGTCAGGCAAACCACTGCAGGCCAATCCCCCAAGCAGCACTTCAGGCTTAGGGATAGTCTCTCCTCAGTTTCTTCTTGGTTCCGCTCCTCAGCAAAGGTTTCTTCTTGTTCCCAAAAGTGATCTAATTTCCTAGGGGTCTGGGTCCCCTTTTATATCCAGTTTCTCTTTGTTCTCTGAAGGCAGAGAGGCCTCTGCCTAGTCCAAAACCAGTTCTGGTCAGTCCTGGAGCACTTTGTTTTTCTGACTCCTTCTTTCCTTTCAGAATGTGGGGCAGAGTGCTCAGCCGCCCGGCAGGAGGTGGAGCCAGCATTGGGGAAGGCAGGCACAGCCCTATTCAGACCCAGGTGCAACTCCTCCCTCCACTCTGGATGCAGATCTTTCTATTCAGCCCTGTGCTGACTCACCCTGTCTCCTGTAGCCACCTCCAGCCCCTGTCACTCAATCTCCAGACAAGGAATACACAACCTAGCAGAGGCAGGCTTGGATAGTTAGGCAAGAAACTACCCACTTTCTAAAAGTGGTATTTTCAAACACAGAATGTTAAAACCAACTTCACTAAAAGATGTATTTTATCACCCTGAGTTCAGGCATGCTAAATTCGTTTTTCTACCATGTTCCCTGGGACAGTTCTGACTATAAGGTGTAATAGTCAGTCTGCCCATTCTGGCCTATAGGGAGCAGGTAGCCTTGCAATAGTGAAAAACGAAAATGGCTGTAATTCACTATTAGGACATGCCACACACACCAGGGCATGTCCTACCTTATACTTACAATGCACCCTGCCCTAGGGCCTACTTTAGGGGTGACCAACATGCAGTAAAGGGAAGGTTTAGGGACTGCTAAGTGGGTGCACTCACCCAGTCGACATGGCAGCCCTAGGCTGCACACAGGCTCTGCAATGGCAGGCCTGAGACACACTTTACAAGCTGCTTCTGTGGGTGGCACAACCCGTGCTGCAAGCCCACCAGCAGCATTGGATTTACAAGCCCTGGGCACACTCAGTGCACGGTACTAGGGACTGACAAGTAAACCAATCATCCAATCATGGAGTCACTAATACTTACATCAATTCACGATAGGGAGCACTTGCACTTTGGCACTGATTAGCAGCGGCAAAGTGCCCATGAGCATCTAGTCCAGCAAAAACATATCGGTAACAGTGGAGGCATTACGAAAAAATGGAAGGGAGACCCACGCCAAGGATGCCAGGTCTAACACGTGTCCCCTCCAGCTGAAATGTGGGGAGAACTATCCTACCCCTAGGGAGTTCTCATCGCTAAGGCGGAAAAATCTGGACAGTCCATCAGCATTGGCGTGTTCTGTACCAGGCCGGTGTTCCACCGTAAAGTCCATCCCCTGTAGGGAAATGGACCACCTCAACAGCTTTGGATTCTCACCCCTCATCTGCATCAACCATCTGAGGGGCCTGTGGTCTGTCTGAACCCGGAAGTGAGTCCCAAACAGGTATGGTCTCAGCTTCTTCAGTGCCCAGACCACAGCAAATGCCTCACGCTCAATAGCACTCCATCTCTGTTCCCGGGGAAGTAACATCCTACTGATGAAGGCTACAGGTTGGTCTAGGCCCTCCTCATTGATCTGTGATAGAACAGCCCCTACACCATGCTCTGAAGCGTCGGTCTGAACAATGAACTCATTGGAGAAGTTGGGTGCCTGGAGCACAGGCGCCGTGCACATGGCAGTCTTCAAGGTGTCAAAAGCTTTCTGACAGGCGTCAGTCCAAATCACTTTCCTGGGCTGCTTCTTGGAAGTCAGCTCGGTCAAGGGGCAACAATGCTGCCATACCCCTTGACGAATCTCCGGTAATACCCGGTGAGTCCTAGGAAGGCTCTCACCTCTGTCTGGGTCTTGGGGGCTCCCAAGCCAGAATGGTATCAATTTTCGGTTGGAGGGGCGCCACCTGGCCGCTCCCAACCTGGTGTCCCAAGTACACCACAGAACCCTGCCCAATCTGGCACTTACTCGCCTTGATTGTGAGGCCTGCTCTCCGCAGCGCCATCAACACTTCCCAGAGGTGACGCAGATGTTCTTCCCAACTGGAAATGAACACTGCGATGTCATCCAGGTAGGCGGCACTGAAATCCTCCAGTCCAACCAACACCTGGTTGACCAACCTCTGAAAGGTGGCAGGGGCATTCTTCATCCCAAAGGGCATCACCCGGAACTGGTAGTGCCCATCTGGTGTGGAGAATGCTGACCTCTCTTTGCCCCATCAGTCAAGGCGATCTGCCAGTATCCAGACGTTAAGTCAAACGTGCTGAGGTACCGCGCAGCCCCTAACCGATCTATGAGCTCATCAGCTCGGGGGATGGGGTGGGCGTCAGTCCTGGTGACGGAATTGAGTCCCCTGTAGTCCACACAAAACCGGAGTTCTGGGGTGGCACCAGGCGCGGCAGCCTTTGGAACCAAGACCACTGGGCTGGCCCAAGGGCTGTTAGAGGACTCAATCAACCCTAGCGCAAACATCTTGGAGACCTCCTCCTTGATGCAGGCTCTGACCCTGTCAGTCACCCTGTAAGCCTTGTGCTTCACAGGAAGACTGTCCCCAGTGTCCACATCATGGACGCACCAATGAGTGACACTGGGAACCAGGGAGAACAGGTCAGGGAACTGTCCCAACAGTTGGCGACAGTCACCCTGCTGCTCAGGTGTCAGGGAGGTAGAGAGGTTTACTCCCTCCACTGATCCATCTTGCTCTTGGGCTGACAGGAGGTCAGGAAGAGGCTCGGTCTCCTCCTCCATTCCATCATCTGTAGCTAAGAGCATGCCCACTTGGGACCTCTCCAAGTGGGGCTTCAGGCGGTTCACATGCAGGACCCGCAAGGGGTTCCTGGGAGACTGCAAGTCCACCAAATAGGTAACTGGACTCTTGCGCTCCACCACCGTAAAGGGGCCGGTCCACCTGTCCTGGAGCGCACAAGGCTCCACAGGGGCCATGACCCACACTTTCTGACCAGGCTGAAGCTCTACCAGAGTGGCATTCTGGTCGTACCACTGCTTCATCTCCTCCTGGCTGGCTTCCAGATTTGCCTCAGCAAGTTCTCTGAAACGCCTAGTCTGGTTCCTGAAGGCCAGCATGTAACTGTATACATCCTGGGGAGGTTTCCTGGGAGATTGCTCCCAGCCTTCCTTGACCAAACTCAGAGGTCCTCGCACCGGGTGTCCATAGAGGAGCTCAAAGGGACTGAACCCTAGAGACTTCTGTGGCACCTCCCGGTATGCAAACAACAGGCATGGTAAGAGGACGTCCCATTTACGCCTCATGGGTTCTTCCAGACCCATAATCATGCCCTTGAGGGTCCGGTTGAATCTCTCAACCAGCCCATTTCCTTGAGGGTGGTAAGGGGTGGTGAACTTGTAAGTTACACCGCACTCCTGCCACAGGGACTTCATGTACTTGGACACGAAGTTGGTACCTCTGTCAGACACCACCTCTTGAGGGAATCCCACACGTGAGAAAATTCCCATCAGTGCCCGTCCCACCACGGGGGCCGTCACTGTCCTCAGAGGGATGGCTTCAGGGTACCGGGTGGCATGGTCCACCAAGACCAGGATAAACCTGTTGCCCATGGCTGTCTTGGGGTCCAGTGGCCCCACAATGTCAATACCCACCCGTTCAAAGGGGGTGCTGACCACAGGAAATGGCTGGAGAGGAGCCTTGTGCTTCCTCCCACTCTTTCCACTTGCCTGGCAAGTCTGGCATGTCCTGCAGTGAGTGGCGGCACTCCTGCGCATCTGGGGCCAATAGAAATGGGTAACAAGCCTGTCAAAGGTCTTGTCCTGCCCCAGATGTCCTGCTAACGGTACATCATGAGCCAACCCCAGTAGGAGGGCTCTGAAGCGCTGGGGTACCACCAGCACACGGGCTGACCCAGGCTCAGCAACCTTAGGCTCTGAATACAGGAGACCATTCTCCCAGTAAATCCAATGTGATCCAGACTGATCACCTGCTGCCTGGTCTGTGGCCTGTTGCCTCAGACCCACGAGAGAAGGGCATGTGTTCTGCTCCTCGCAGAACTCTTCCCTGGAGGGTCCTCCTTCTTGCTGCCAATGGGTCAGCTCAGGTAGGTCCCCCAGTTCAGCTACCTGTTCCCCTGTAGGCTCCAGGGCATCCCCCTCAGGGTCTGCCTCCTCCTGGACCGTGGGAACTTCGGGGCCGGTTTCCCGCGCCCCCTGCCTCCTCTCTCTCTGGCAGGCACCTGGGCCTCCCTCTCAGGCTCCAGGTCCTCTTGAACACCTTTAGCTGCCATTGACCGGGTGGTCACACATGCCCAATCAGGCAAGCCCAACATTTCTAAATGCGCACTCCGATCCACCTTAGCCCAAGGTGAGCTCTCCAAATCGTTCCCTAACAAACAGTCAACAGGCATGGCTGGCCTCACAGCTACTTGAAGAGTACCCGAGACCCACCCCCACTCAAAGGGAACCTGAGCCACCTTGCAGTGACTCTCTGTGTTGTCAGCGGCAACAACCGGATAGAATGCATCAGGGATAACCTGCTCCTTAGACACCAGGTGACACTTGACAGCTGTCACACTGGCTCCTGTGTCTCTCAGAGCCTCCACCCTATGGCCATTGATGGTCACCCACTGCCTGTATTTCTTAGTGTTCTCAGGCAGCGGGGTCCTAGGGACCATCTCAGAGTCTCCTAATGAGACAAGGGAAAACACTGTGGGATCCCCCCACCTTGGGCACCCAACTCCTCCCCCAGGGCTACACTAGCCAACTGCCGGGGGACTGCACTGGTGGGTGCTGGTTTTCCATGCAAAGGGCAACGAGGATCGTTTGCCTTGTGGCCAGGGGCGCCACACTTGTAACATACCAGTGGTCCTTGGTGAACAGGGGGCCTGTCAGGGCCACTGGCTTCTTCTCAGGGGAGGCTGGGAACCTTTCCCTTGGTTCCCTTGGGGTCTACTTTGGGGCCCTTTATGGAACTCCTTCTGTTTACCCTTGTCCCCCCACTCTTCTGCTGGGGACCCTGCCCACCCTTGGCGGAGTCTCCCACGTGACCCTTGTGGACCCGGGTACTCACCCAGCGGTCCGCCTCCTCAGCAAGCTGCCTAGGGTTAGTCAGCTTACTATCAATCAGGTGCTGGCGTAGCTCAGGAAAACAGTTACCGGACAAGTGCTCCCAGGCAATCAAATCAAAGAGCGCCTGAAAATCAGTCGCTTTGCTACCCTTTACCCAACCATCCAAGGCTCTGCAAAAGAAAGTCACATATTCAACCCAGGTACTGCTTTCAATCTTACTACAGTTCCTGAACCTTTGCCTATAAAGCTCAGGGGTCAAACCATACCTAGTCATTAAGGCATCCTTCATGTGGCTGTTCGAATTATAGACTTCAGAGGGCAAATCCAACAAGGTATCCCGCCCTTCACTGAGGAACCGTCCCCACAACCCCGCTCCCCAATCCTTCTCAGGGACCCGGTGGGAAGACATGGCTACCTCATAGGCTTTGAACCACTGCCCAATGTCATCATTTTTAAAAAACTCCTTAACCACATCTTTTGGAATATACACCCTAGCTTCAACAGGCACAGGCGGTACACTGCCACCAGAGGGAGTAATCTCTAAGCTCTTGGCCTTCAATTCCAACTCCCTCAAAACTTTCTCATGTTCAAACTGCATTTTCTTTTCCTCTAGGGCCAATTTCCTAGTTTGCATTTCGAATTCTAACTGCCCATTCAGCTTGAGCTTGGTCAGCTCCATTTCGTGCATCCTACTCTCTTTCCTGTCCTCCAACTCCTCTGGAGACAGTCCTCTGGCAGAAACACTGCTACCTACTGGGGAAGGTGGTCTTCTAGCCCCTAGACCCAATAGCCCCTCCAGCTGCCCTTCTGCATTCTCAGCCCCTCCACAGGGTCACTCCTTGATTCGACCCAGGCCCTCAGCGCCTTTTGAAGGTCCTCCTTCCTGGAGAGTCCGGTCATGGACACTTTAAACTTTTTGCAGAATTGCCTGAGCTGCTTAAGGGTGTAGCATTCTAGCCTCTCTTATTCCGAATCACACTCAACAGAGGCTACTGATGCTGGTTTCTCCATAGTGACTGAACTTGGCATTTGCAAAAATAGGAAATCCCAGAAAAAATGCTATAAAAGTATGTGGTTGCGTTTTGGTCTGCACTCACTAAGTAGTGTTCACCAATCACTGTACATGAGTCACAAATGCAAGTCCAGAATCCGCACCGCTGACCACCAATGTTAGATTTGGGGGTCTCTAGTTGGCAGAGGTAGGTACCTTTGTCCAAATAGGGACCCTTGAGTCTAGTCAGGGAAAGTAGGTACACTCCTGAAAGAACCCCTGCTCACCCTCTTGGTAGCTTGGCACGAGCAGACAGGCTTAGTTCAGAGGCAGTGTGTAAAGCATTTGTGAACACATACAGTAATCAAGTGACAACACTACAAATGGACACCACACAGGTTATATATTTATAAAAATAGGTATACTTATATATATTTATCACAAGACCATAAACGACAAAAATAATCCACAATACTGTCAAGAATACTTAGTTCTGATCAAAAAGGCTTAATTCAAGGTTCTGTGCGAGTCGGTAGCCTCCTCCGGCTACGGCGGTGTCGAGAACAAACAGAGTCTAACAGATCCAGCTGACCGCGTCGAGACGGGCCAACACAGCGTAGACAGACTCGGTCACAGTACCTTTACTTGAAGCGGCAGGCACGGGCGTGCGAGCCGGATGGCTGTTCGTCGCGGTCGCGATGCAAAAATGGAAGCGTTGCAGGACGCGTTGTCCCTCGATGCGGTGCAGGCAGCGACTCGTTGACGTCGTCGAGACGGAGTCGGTGAGAACAGGGCCGCGCGTTGCAGGGCGAGACGGTGCTTCGATGCGGTGCTGGCAGGTTGCGGTGCGGCGACAGAGCCGGATTCAGGAGCTGGCGTTGATCAGTCCGGACAGCGGTGCGAGTCGGGCGGTGCGTCGCAAAGCGTGCGAGCAGTGCCCAACTCCGGTGCGGTCACAGGACTCGAACTCAGCAGCAGTGACCGTGTCGGTCGGACCAGTTCGATTCGGCGTAGCGAAGCGTTGCAGGACGCGTTGTCCCTCGATGCGGTGCAGGCAGCGGCTCGTTGACGGAGTCGGTGAGACCAGGGCCGTGCGTTGCAGGGCGAGACGGGGCTTCGATGCGGTGCTTACAGGACACCGAGTCGGTCGTGAGAGTCGGTCACAGCTCCCTACCTCTGTAGCCACTGAAACAGAGTTTCCAGCAGCAATTCACAAAGGGGGTGAAGTCCAATGGTCCTGGGACTTCGGTCAGGGGGCAAGCTCTCTTCCAAGCCCTTGGAGATCCTTCACAAGTTGAGGAAAGTTACAGCAAAGCAAAAGTTCCTTTCTCCTTTCTTTGGCAGTCAGGCAAACCACTGCAGGCCAATCCCCCAAGCAGCACTTCAGGCTTAGGGATAGTCTCTCCTCAGTTTCTTCTTGGTTCCGCTCCTCAGCAAAGGTTTCTTCTTGTTCCCAAAAGTGATCTAATTTCCTAGGGGTCTGGGTCCCCTTTTTAGGTTTCGCCTAGCGATGCAGCGCCATGCGCTGCACGCTAAGCGAGATCTATTGTTGTCGACTTCCTTAGCGATGCGGGACAGGATAGGTGCACGCGCTTAAAATACATCACTGTCTGTGCTGAAGCTTAACAGACCGGCGATGTGCACTTTCTCAGACCGGCGATGTGCACGCTCACGGCGTGTGTATCAGCTTGCTCCAGGACAGCACATTGCACGCGCACGGCGTGTCTTTCAGCTTGTGCCTGGAGCTTGCCCCCGGACAGCAGATGAGCACGTGCAGGCGTCTCTTAACTTTCGAGCGCTCCCACCGCGCGCTCGGCTGGACAGCCCCATCGGCCTGAGTTGGCGGCGGGTCGGCGCTTTGTGCACGGCTGAGGAGAAGCGCTGTTTCTCACTCAGGAGGGACTCCGCTAGCGCCCTGTCCCTGCCGGCATCCTCCCAATGCGCTCGAGGCTGAAGGCGGGAGGCTTCTGCGGCTGCAGTCCCCATGTACTTACGAGGCGAAGGAACAAGGTGGACAAAAAGAGGTAGGGTTTGTTTCAATAAAGAATAATTATAACATCACTGTAAAACATTGGCCCGATGACAGCGCAGGAAATCGAATAAGTGCTGTTGCTCATTAGTTGACTCGATTCCAAACGTGTACGGCGTCTTTTACTGAGGAGATGTGCACGCGTACAGACACGCGATGTGCACATCTCCTGTCCCCCTTCCATCGTCGCAAGCCTCACGCAGTTTCACTTTGGTAATGTGCACGCGCGCTCAGTTCGGGATGTCCTCAAGCCCCGTGAGCGACGCGCTTTCGCTTGTTAATAAATGCCACTCAATGCAATGGGAAAATCTGAGGTACTCTTCGACATGTTAAAAAATAGACTTTCTTGAATTTTGAATAGATTTTATAATATTTTGACATATTTGTTGCATGGTTTACATAGAAAATTTGTCATTTTTCGGCTGTTGCACAGACTCGTGCGAGTCAAGCCACACCTGTGGCTCAGCTCTTGCTCTCCCTGATAACTTGTTGGCTATCCAACCTCTAGGTCTCACTGAACTTAGACCCACCTGGCACTTATGTGGCCTTAAGCAGGTAAGGGAATCTTGTGCTACTAAGCTGCGCAGTCTTAATGAAGCCTGGAAACGTATTAATTTCCTCGTGCTTTCACTCCCAATCTCACACACTTACCTCTCTAGCAACTCCATTTCCTTCCTAGCACTGTCTCTATTTCCTTCCCTTTCATCGTCTTTCCCTCGCGTTCATTCATTTACTCTCGTGTCTTTCAAACTCCATGTCTTCGTTTATTTTTTCAGTGTAAATGACATTTATCTATTTTGACGAGGCTCTGTCATGAGGCCCAAACCGAACTCGCCGAGAATTTTAATAGTATACTTTCGGCTTATGACGGCAGCAAGTCAGCTCAGAACGGCGCTGCTTCTGTCTGCTGAAGCCAAGGCAGGGACCAGGACAGCTTCGCCTGCTCCATCAGTGGGCAGCGCATTAGTCCGACCTCAGAAGGTTTCAGTAGAGCACGGGACACGCGATCCAGAGTGGGTGCCAAATCATTGTCTAAAGGCACAATATTAAATGTGCGGCTCAATTTAGGACCAGCGCCTTTTACAAACAAGCATTTGCAATGCAATAGGTCTCGCCTTTACGCGAGTTTAAGCTATGGGCATTCTAAATGACAATGCCTTTTATTTATGTTTAAAAAACGAAAACAAAAATAGAAGGCATTGTTATTTGCAATGTCAATAGCTCAAACTCGCGTAAATGCGAGACCTATTGCATTGCAAATGCTTGTTATATCCAGTTTCTCTTTGTTCTCTGAAGGCAGAGAGGCCTCTGCCTAGTCCAAAACCAGTTCTGGTCAGTCCTGGAGCACTTTGTTTTTCTGACTCCTTCTTTCCTTTCAGAATGTGGGGCAGAGTGCTCAGCCGCCCGGCAGGAGGTGGAGCCAGCATTGGGGAAGGCAGGCACAGCCCTATTCAGACCCAGGTGCAACTCCTCCCTCCACTCTGGATGCAGATCTTTCTATTCAGCCCTGTGCTGACTCACCCTGTCTCCTGTAGCCACCTCCAGCCCCTGTCACTCAATCTCCAGACAAGGAATACACAACCTAGCAGAGGCAGGCTTGGATAGTTTGGCAAGAAACTACCCACTTTCTAAAAGTGGTATTTTCAAACACAGAATGTTAAAACCAACTTCACTAAAAGATGTATTTTATCACCCTGAGTTCAGGCATGCTAAATTCGTTTTTCTACCATGTTCCCTGGGACAGTTCTGACTATAAGGTGTAATAGTCAGTCTGCCCATTCTGGCCTATGGGGAGCAGGTAGCCTTGCAATAGTGAAAAACGAAAATGGCTGTAATTCACTATTAGGACATGCCACACACACCAGGGCATGTCCTACCTTATACTTACAATGCACCCTGCCCTAGGGCCTACTTTAGGGGTGACCAACATGCAGTAAAGGGAAGGTTTAGGGACTGCTAAGTGGGTGCACTCACCCAGTCGACATGGCAGCCCTAGGCTGCACACAGGCTCTGCAATGGCAGGCCTGAGACACACTTTACAAGCTGCTTCTGTGGGTGGCACAACCCGTGCTGCAAGCCCACCAGCAGCATTGGATTTACAAGCCCTGGGCACACTCAGTGCACGGTACTAGGGACTGACAAGTAAACCAATCATCCAATCATGGAGTCACTAATACTTACATCAATTCACGATAGGGAGCACTTGCACTTTGGCACTGATTAGCAGCGGCAAAGTGCCCATGAGCATCTAGTCCAGCAAAAACATATCGGTAACAGTGGAGGCATTACGAAAAAAATGGAAGGGAGACCCACGCCAAGGATGCCAGGTCTAACACGTGTCCCCTCCAGCTGAAATGTGGGGAGAACTATCCTACCCCTAGGGAGTTCTCATCGCTAAGGCGGAAAAATCTGGACAGTCCATCAGCATTGGCGTGTTCTGTACCACGGCGGTGTTCCACCGTAAAGTCCATCCCCTGTAGGGAAATGGACCACCTCAACAGCTTTGGATTCTCACCCCTCATCTGCATCAACCATCTGAGGGGCCTGTGGTCTGTCTGAACCCGGAAGTGAGTCCCAAACAGGTATGGTCTCAGCTTCTTCAGTGCCCAGACCACAGCAAATGCCTCACGCTCAATAGCACTCCATCTCTGTTCCCGGGGAAGTAACATCCTACTGATGAAGGCTACAGGTTGGTCTAGGCCCTCCTCATTGATCTGTGATAGAACAGCCCCTACACCATGCTCTGAAGCGTCGGTCTGAACAATGAACTCATTGGAGAAGTTGGGTGCCTGGAGCACAGGCGCCGTGCACATGGCAGTCTTCAAGGTGTCAAAAGCTTTCTGACAGGCGTCAGTCCAAATCACTTTCCTGGGCTGCTTCTTGGAAGTCAGCTCGGTCAAGGGGGCAACAATGCTGCCATACCCCTTGACGAATCTCCGGTAATACCCGGTGAGTCCTAGGAAGGCTCTCACCTCTGTCTGGGTCTTGGGGGCTCCCAAGCCAGAATGGTATCAATTTTCGGTTGGAGGGGCGCCACCTGGCCGCTCCCAACCTGGTGTCCCAAGTACACCACAGAACCCTGCCCAATCTGGCACTTACTCGCCTTGATTGTGAGGCCTGCTCTCCGCAGCGCCATCAACACTTCCCAGAGGTGACGCAGATGTTCTTCCCAACTGGAACTGAACACTGCGATGTCATCCAGGTAGGCGGCACTGAAATCCTCCAGTCCAACCAACACCTGGTTGACCAACCTCTGAAAGGTGGCAGGGGCATTCTTCATCCCAAAGGGCATCACCCGGAACTGGTAGTGCCCATCTGGTGTGGAGAATGCTGACCTCTCTTTTGCCCCATCAGTCAAGGCGATCTGCCAGTATCCAGACGTTAAGTCAAACGTGCTGAGGTACCGCGCAGCCCCTAACCGATCTATGAGCTCATCAGCTCGGGGGATGGGGTGGGCGTCAGTCCTGGTGACGGAATTGAGTCCCCTGTAGTCCACACAGAACCGGAGTTCTGGGGGTGGCACCAGGCGCGGCAGCCTTTGGAACCAAGACCACTGGGCTGGCCCAAGGGCTGTTAGAGGACTCAATCACCCCTAGCGCAAACATCTTGGAGACCTCCTCCTTGATGCAGGCTCTGACCCTGTCAGTCACCCTGTAAGCCTTGTGCTTCACAGGAAGACTGTCCCCAGTGTCCACATCATGGACGCACCAATGAGTGACACTGGGAACCAGGGAGAACAGGTCAGGGAACTGTCCCAACAGTTGGCGACAGTCACCCTGCTGCTCAGGTGTCAGGGAGGTAGAGAGGTTTACTCCCTCCACTGATCCATCTTGCTCTTGGGCTGACAGGAGGTCAGGAAGAGGCTCGGTCTCCTCCTCCTCCATTCCATCATCTGTAGCTAAGAGCATGCCCACTTGGGACCTCTCCAAGTGGGGCTTCAGGCGGTTCACATGCAGGACCCGCAAGGGGTTCCTGGGAGACTGCAAGTCCACCAAATAGGTAACTGGACACTTGCGCTCCACCACCGTAAAGGGGCCGGTCCACCTGTCCTGGAGCGCACAAGGCTCCACAGGGGCCATGACCCACACTTTCTGACCAGGCTGAAGCTCTACCAGAGTGGCATTCTGGTCGTACCACTGCTTCATCTCCTCCTGGCTGGCTTCCAGATTTGCCTCAGCAAGTTCTCTGAAACGCCTAGTCTGGTTCCTGAAGGCCAGCATGTAACTGTATACATCCTGGGGAGGTTTCCTGGGAGATTGCTCCCAGCCTTCCTTGACCAAACTCAGAGGTCCTCGCACCGGGTGTCCATAGAGGAGCTCAAAGGGACTGAACCCTAGAGACTTCTGTGGCACCTCCCGGTATGCAAACAACAGGCATGGTAAGAGGACGTCCCATTTACGCCTCATGGGTTCTTCCAGACCCATAATCATGCCCTTGAGGGTCCGGTTGAATCTCTCAACCAGCCCATTTCCTTGAGGGTGGTAAGGGGTGGTGAACTTGTAAGTTACACCGCACTCCTGCCACAGGGACTTCATGTACTTGGACACGAAGTTGGTACCTCTGTCAGACACCACCTCTTGAGGGAATCCCACACGTGAGAAAATTCCCATCAGTGCCCGTCCCACCACGGGGGCCGTCACTGTCCTCAGAGGGATGGCTTCAGGGTACCGGGTGGCATGGTCCACCAAGACCAGGATAAACCTGTTGCCCATGGCTGTCTTGGGGTCCAGTGGCCCCACAATGTCAATACCCACCCGTTCAAAGGGGGTGCTGACCACAGGAAATGGCTGGAGAGGAGCCTTGTGCTTCCTCCCACTCTTTCCACTTGCCTGGCAAGTCTGGCATGTCCTGCAGTGAGTGGCCATGTCCTGCGCATCTGGGGCCAATAGAAATGGGTAACAAGCCTGTCAAAGGTCTTGTCCTGCCCCAGATGTCCTGCTAACGGTACATCATGAGCCAACCCCAGTAGGAAGGCTCTGAAGCGCTGGGGTACCACCAGCACACGGGCTGACCCAGGCTCAGCAACCTTAGGCTCTGAATACAGGAGACCATTCTCCCAGTAAATCCAATGTGATCCAGACTGATCACCTGCTGCCTGGTCTGTGGCCTGTTGCCTCAGACCCACGAGAGAAGGGCATGTGTTCTGCTCCTCGCAGAACTCTTCCCTGGAGGGTCCTCCTTCTTGCTGCCAATGGGTCAGCTCAGGTAGGTCCCCCAGTTCAGCTACCTGTTCCCCTGTAGGCTCCAGGGCATCCCCCTGAGGGTCTGCCTCCTCCTGGACCGTGGGAACTTCGGGGGCCGGTTTCCCGCGCCCCTGCCTCCTCTCTCTGGCAGGCACCTGGGCCTCCCTCTCAGGCTCCAGGTCCTCTTGAACACCTTTAGCTGCCATTGACCGGGTGGTCACACATGCCTAATCAGGCAAGCCCAACATTTCTAAATGCGCACTCCGCTCCACCTTAGCCCAAGGTGAGCTCTCCAAATCGTTCCCTAACAAACAGTCAACAGGCATGGCTGGCCTCACAGCTACTTGAAGAGTACCCGAGACCCCCCACTCAAAGGGAACCTGAGCCACCTTGCAGTGACTCTCTGTGTTGTCAGCGGCAACAACCGGATAGAATGCATCAGGGATAACCTGCTCCTTAGACACCAGGTGACACTTGACAGCTGTCACACTGGCTCCTGTGTCTCTCAGAGCCTCCACCCTATGGCCATTGATGGTCACCCACTGCCTGTATTTCTTAGTGTTCTCAGGCAGCGGGGTCCTAGGGACCATCTCAGAGTCTCCTAATGAGACAAGGGAAAACACTGTGGGATCCCCCCACCTTGGGCACCCAACTCCTCCCCCAGGGCTACACTAGCCAACTGCCGGGGGACTGCACTGGTGGGTGCTGGTTTTCCATGCAAAGGGCAACGAGGATCGTTTGCCTTGTGGCCAGGGCGCCACACTTGTAACATACCAGTGGTCCTTGGTGAACAGGGGGCCTGTCAGGGCCACTGGCTTCTTCTCAGGGGAGGCTGGGAACCTTTCCCTTGGTTCCCTTGGGGTCTACTTTGGGGCCCTTTATGGAACTCCTTCTGTTTACCCTTGTCCCCCCACTCTTCTGCTGGGGACCCTGCCCACCCTTGGCGGAGTCTCCCACGTGACCCTTGTGGACCCGGGTACTCACCCAGCGGTCCGCCTCCTCAGCAAGCTGCCTAGGGTTAGTCAGCTTACTATCAATCAGGTGCTGGCGTAGCTCAGGAAAACAGTTACCGGACAAGTGCTCCCAGGCAATCAAATCAAAGAGCGCCTGAAAATCAGTCGCTTTGCTACCCTTTACCCAACCATCCAAGGCTCTGCAAAAGAAGGTCACATATTCAACCCAGGTACTGCTTTCAATCTTACTACAGTTCCTGAACCTTTGCCTATAAAGCTCAGGGGTCAAACCATACCTAGTCATTAAGGCATCCTTCATGTGGCTGTTCGAATTATAGACTTCAGAAGGCAAATCCAACAAGGTATCCCGCCCTTCACTGAGGAACCGTCCCCACAACCCCGCTCCCCAATCCTTCTCAGGGACCCGGTGGGAAGACATGGCTACCTCATAGGCTTTGAACCACTGCCCAATGTCATCATTTTTAAAAAACTCCTTAACCACATCTTTTGGAATATACACCCTAGCTTCAACAGGCACAGGCGGTACACTGCCACCAGAGGGAGTAATCTCTAAGCTCTTGGCCTTCAATTCCAACTCCCTCAAAACTTTCTCATGTTCAAACTGCATTTTCTTTTCCTCTAGGGCCAATTTCCTAGTTTGCATTTCGAATTCTAACTGCCCATTCAGCTTGAGCTTGGTCAGCTCCATTTCGTGCATCCTACTCTCTTTCCTGTCCTCCAACTCCTCTGGAGACAGTCCTCTGGCAGAAACACTGCTACCTACTGGGAAGGTGGTCTTCTAGCCCCTAGACCCAATAGCCCCTCCAGCTGCCCTTCTGCATTCTCAGCCCCCTCCACAGGGGCTCTCCTTGATTCGACCCAGGCCCTCAGCGCCTTTTGAAGGTCCTCCTTCCTGGAGAGTCCGGTCATGGACACTTTAAACTTTTTGACGAATTGCCTGAGCTGCTTAAGGGTGTAGCATTCTAGCCTCTCTTATTCCGAATCACACTCAACAGAGGCTACTGATGCTGGTTTCTCCATAGTGACTGAACTTGGCATTTGCAAAAATAGGAAATCCCAGAAAAAATGCTATAAAAGTATGTGGTTGCGTTTTGGTCTGCACTCACTAAGTAGTGTTCACCAATCACTGTACATGAGTCACAAATGCAAGTCCAGAATCCGCACCGCTGACCACCAATGTTAGATTTGGGGGTCTCTAGTTGGCAGAGGTAGGTACCTTTGTCCAAATAGGGACCCTTGAGTCTAGTCAGGGAAAGTAGGTACACTCCTGAAAGAACCCCTGCTCACCCTCTTGGTAGCTTGGCACGAGCAGACAGGCTTAGTTCAGAGGCAGTGTGTAAAGCATTTGTGAACACATACAGTAATCAAGTGACAACACTACAAATGGACACCACACAGGTTATATATTTATAAAAATAGGTATACTTTATATATATTTATCACAAGACCATAAACGACAAAAATAATCCACAATACTGTCAAGAATACTTAGTTCTGATCAAAAGGCTTAATTCAAGGTTCTGTGCGAGTCGGTAGCCTCCTCCGGCTACGGCGGTGTCGAGAACAAACAGAGTCTAACAGATCCAGCTGACCGCGTCGAGACGGGCCAACACAGCGTAGACAGACTCGGTCACAGTACCTTTACTTGAAGCGGCAGGCACGGGCGTGCGAGCCGGATGGCTGTTCGTCGCGGTCGCGATGCAAAAATGGAAGCGTTGCAGGACGCGTTGTCCCTCGATGCGGTGCAGGCAGCGACTCGTTGACGTCGTCGAGACGGAGTCGGTGAGAACAGGGCCGCGCGTTGCAGGGCGAGACGGTGCTTCGATGCGGTGCTGGCAGGTTGCGGTGCGGCGACAGAGCCGGATTCAGGAGCTGGCGTTGATCAGTCCGGACAGCGGTGCGAGTCGGGGCGGTGCGTCGCAAAGCGTGCGAGCAGTGCCCAACTCCGGTGCGGTCACAGGACTCGAACTCAGCAGCAGTGACCGTGTCGGTCGGACCAGTTCGATTCGGCGTAGCGAAGCGTTGCAGGACGCGTTGTCCCTCGATGCGGTGCAGGCAGCGGCTCGTTGACGGAGTTGGTGAGACCAGGGCCGTGGGTTGCAGGGCGAGACGGGGCTTCGATGCGGTGCTTACAGGACACCGAGTCGGTCGTGAGAGTCGGTCACAGCTCCCTACCTCTGTAGCCACTGAAACAGAGTTTCCAGCAGCAATTCACAAAGGGGTGAAGTCCAATGGTCCTGGGACTTCGGTCAGGGGGCAAGCTCTCTTCCAAGCCCTTGGAGATCCTTCACAAGTTGAGGAAAGTTACAGCAAAGCAAAAGTTCCTTTCTCCTTTCTTTGGCAGTCAGGCAAACCACTGCAGGCCAATCCCCCAAGCAGCACTTCAGGCTTAGGGATAGTCTCTCCTCAGTTTCTTCTTGGTTCCGCTCCTCAGCAAAGGTTTCTTCTTGTTCCCAAAAGTGATCTAATTTCCTAGGGGTCTGGGTCCCCTTTTTATATCCAGTTTCTCTTTGTTCTCTGAAGGCAGAGAGGCCTCTGCCTAGTCCAAAACCAGTTCTGGTCAGTCCTGGAGCACTTTGTTTTTCTGACTCCTTCTTTCCTTTCAGAATGTGGGGCAGAGTGCTCAGCCGCCCGGCAGGAGGTGGAGCCAGCATTGGGGAAGGCAGGCACAGCCCTATTCAGACCCAGGTGCAACTCCTCCCTCCACTCTGGATGCAGATCTTTCTATTCAGCCCTGTGCTGACTCACCCTGTCTCCTGTAGCCACCCCCAGCCCCTGTCACTCAATCTCCAGACAAGGAATACACAACCTAGCAGAGGCAGGCTTGGATAGTTAGGCAAGAAACGACCCACTTTCTAAAAGTGGTATTTTCAAACACAGAATGTTAAAACCAACTTCACTAAAAGATGTATTTTATCACCCTGAGTTCAGGCATACTAAATTCGTTTTTCTACCATGTTCCCTGGGACAGTTCTGACTATAAGGTGTAATAGTCAGTCTGCCCATTCTGGCCTATGGGGAGCAGGTAGCCTTGCAATAGTGAAAAACGAAAATGGCTGTAATTCACTATTAGGACATGCCACACACACCAGGGCATGTCCTACCTTATACTTACAATGCACCCTGCCCTAGGGCCTACTTTAGGGGTGACCAACATGCAGTAAAGGGAAGGTTTAGGGACTGGTAAGTGGGTGCACTCACCCAGTCGACATGGCAGCCCTAGGCTGCACACAGGCTCTGCAATGGCAGGCCTGAGACACACTTTACAAGCTGCTTCTGTGGGTGGCACAACCCGTGCTGCAAGCCCACCAGCAGCATTGGATTTACAAGCCCTGGGCACACTCAGTGCACGGTACTAGGGACTGACAAGTAAACCAATCATCCAATCATGGAGTCACTAATACTTACATCAATTCACGATAGGGAGCACTTGCACTTTGGCACTGATTAGCAGCGGCAAAGTGCCCATGAGTATCTAGTCCAGCAAAAACATATCGGTAACAGTGGAGGCATTACGAAAAAAATGGAAGGGAGACCCACGCCAAGGATGCCAGGTCTAACAGAAGCAATGTGTTATTCATATGGCAATTTTGAATAACTGTTGATGGGGCCTTGATTTAGAGTTTGCATCAGTCAACAGTTTAGCACACAGGCAGCCTTTCACGTGTAGGTGATTAAGCCTAAGCCAAAGCCAAATCTGTCTGTAAGAAGCTGGCTCTGTATATGGTATTACCACTAGGTGGTATTACCATGCACAGAGTCCAGGGGTTCCCCAGAAGTGTATAGGGCTCAATGTATAACCCAAAGTGCTCTATTGGTGGTAGTGTGGGCGAGCAGCCGTAGGCCTAACACAGAGGTGTGGAAGACATTTATTGCTCAACAGTGATCAATAATGAACACACGACTCAAGAAGAAGGAACTGACCCGCTACCTCGAGGAGAACAACATCCTGGACCCTTCCCAGTCCGGCTTCCGAATCAACCACAGCACCGAAACCGCCCTCATCGCCGCCACCGATGACATCAGGACCCTGCTAGACAACGGAGAAACAGCAGCCCTCATCCTCCTGGACCTATCAGCCGCCTTCGACACGGTCTGCCACCATACACTACGAACACGCCTTCACGACGCCGGGATCCAAGAGAAGGCCCTGGACTGGACCACATCCTTCCTTTCCGGCAGAACACAAAGCGTCCGCCTCGCCCCTTCCGATCCAAGGCCACCAAGATCATCTGCGGCGTACCCCAAGGCTCCTCCCTCAGCCCAACGCTGTTCAACATCTACATGGCACCTCTCGCCCACGTCGCCCGACAGCACAACCTCAACATCATCTCCTACGCCGACGACACCCAGCTGATCCTCTCCCTCACCAAAGACCCTCACACCGCCAAAGCCCACCTCCACGAAGGAATGAAGGCCGTCGCCGAATGGATGAGGACCAGCCGCCTGAAGCTGAACTCGGACAAGACGGTGGTCCTCATCCTTGGTTCCAACCCTTCAGCCTGGGACGACTCCTGGTGGCCAACATCACTGGGAACAGCCCCGCCACCCACCGACCACGTACGCAACCTAGGGGTCATCCTCGACCCCACCCTCTCCATGACTAAGCAGGTCAACGCCGTTTCCTCATCCTGCTTCAACATCCTCCGAATGCTCCGCAGGATCTTCAAGTGGATCCCCACCGAAACAAGAAAAACAGTCACCCAGGCCCTCGTCACCAGCAGGCTGGACTACGGAAACGCCCTCTACGCAGGAACGACGGCTAAGCTCCTGAGACGGCTGCAACGCATCCAGAACGCCTCTGCACATCTTATCCTCGACATCCCCCGACGCAGCCACATCACACCCCACCTGAGAGACCTGCACTGGCTCCCTGTCAACAAGAGGATAACCTTCAAGCTCCTCACCCACGCACACAAAGCACTCCACAACTCCGGACCAGCCTACCTCAACAGACGACTCAGCTTCTACACCCCCACCCGCCAGCTCCGCTCGACCAGCCTCGCCCTCGCCACAGTCCCCCGCATCCGGAAAACGACCGCCGGCGGCAGATCCTTCTCCCACCTCGCCGCCAAGACCTGGAACACCCTCCCCACCAACCTCCGACAGACCCAAGACCTACTGGCCTTCAGAAGACTCCTCAAGACCTGGCTCTTCGATCAGTAGCAGCACCACCCCCCTCTTCCCCCAGCGCCTTGAGACCCTCGCGGGTATGTAGTGCGCTTTATAAGTGACATGATTGATTGATTGATTGAAGAAGGAGATCCAGACCAATTTTAGAAAAACATACTTTGTTTGTATTTCATTTTAAGAGCAAGGTCTTCATAATATGGTAAGTAAGTTTGTAATTAAAAATACTTTTCACTTTGAAAAATTGACATTCAGAAACTTTTCAAAACAGTCCAATGTTATCCTATGGGGAAAACAATATTGCGGTTAAACAGGTAAGTATTAAACTTACAATCTCAGTCTTCGAAGCTAAAAGTCAGCAACGGCCAGGGATCAGGTCAGCACCAAAACTGTACCACCAGCGGCACAGGGGCGGCCAGGTGCAGAGGTCAAAATCGGAGTTCGACCCAATGCTTTCCTATGGAGACAGAGGGTGCCTCGAGCCACACTGCTTGCAGGTAAGTAGATCGGTTGCATGGGCCAATCTTTGAGGGGTTAGGTTAAGCACAGGGGGCCAAAAAGCAGCACCAAACTTACACCACCAGTGGCACATAGGTGGCCGGGTGCAGGGTCCAATGCTTTCCCATAGAGATTCTTCTTTCAGCAGAGAGGCTGCAGGCATGGCAGCGGAGGTTGCAGGAGAAGACCACAGACAGCAGAGGTACGTTGGGATGTAGGGGCACTGTCGGTTCAGCTCACCAAGGCCCAAGGGCTTCGGGTGCAGGGGTGCCTTTCAACATTGGAATCTTCTTACCGGAGCAGGTCGCGGTCAGGGGAACCTCTGGATTCACTCTGCAGGCGCCGTCGTGGAAGGCAGCAGAGGTCAGCCACTGTTGGACACGAGGTAAGGATTGCGGAGGAGACTTCACTGCATAGGTAAGCCACTGAGACTCGGGCCGTGGGCGTTGGGTGCAGAGTGGGCAGGAGACGCGGATCCGCCTGGATCCGGAGTCTTTGGAGTAGGTTTCTTCAGGACAGGTCCGTTGTCCATGGGAGATTGGAATCTTTTTCGAAGGCAGCAGTCCTCCCAGGGGTTTCAGAGGTCACTGGCTGCAAGACAGGCCGCTGGGGCCTGGGCAATCGTCGTCTTCTTTCTTAGGCCGTCGCAGATCTGAGTTCCAGGTCTGGGGGGGGCAACCTAAATACTACATTTAGGAGGTGTTTTAGGGGAGTAGCAGGTAGGGCCAATGGGCACCTTACCTGGGGTGACTACACCCTCTATTATGTCACCCTCCTGTGAGAGAGAGGGGCATAGACCTAGTCCTGATTGGAGGGGTCTCCCCATCTTGAAGATGGCAGGGACTGAAATTTGTGCTTCACCTCGCCTCCCCCACCTTAGTGGTGGTGTTGGCAGAGGTGGGCACACCTCCTATTCTTTTGAATTTTTCCCGCCCAACGTGGGGGTGTAGCAGAGGCTGGGGGTTGCATTACAAAGGCGGAAGGCCTTTGAAGCTCCCCTTTTCGAGCACTGGCACTTACAATATTAGGATATGGACCCAAATATTGTAGGGGCATATCTGCTGACGCAGATATGCCCTTAACTGTGGTATAGCGCACCCTGCCTCCGGGCTGGGAGGCCTGCTAGAGAGGCGACTTACCTATGCCTTGAGGTAGTGATAGTTGGCATGGCATCCAGGCAGGGTGCCATGTCAACTTTATCATTTTCTCCCTCTTTTTGTTTTTTATTCTTTTTTTATTTTTATCGCAGTTAGTAAAAACAAAGCATAAAAGCCACAATTCATCAAGATACTTATATCACTCATAAACATAATAAATAAGTACAAATGTAAAGATATTAAGGTTCATAATCTAACAATGGCCAAATTAAGGAAGGAACAATCCCGAACCCTGAAAAAGCCATGAAGTTAATGCAATCCTACTTTCAACCCCAAATTCCCTGAAATTTGGCTGTTGCTCCTACTCTTTGTGAATACAGTTTTTCTTTTATTTCAATTCGACTCATCTTCAGTTGCCAAAGAAAACAAGCATTGGCATAGCCAATAGGTCTCGCCTTTGGGACATTATAAGTGTTTAGCCATGCAACAGTTGATGTTGCACCAAGGATATTGTGCTGCATAATTAAATACTTATAAGGTCCCAAAGGCGAGACCTATTGGCTATGCCAATGCTTGTTTTAATTAGTCTTACATTTTATTTCTATGTGCCTTTTTCCATCACACCTTCATAAACATTCATCTACAAAGGAGTGATACAGGGTCTAAACTTACCAACAGAGGCACTGCTATTCAGCATCAGTGCAGCACCACATCAGCATCACTTCAGCAAAACAACAACTCAGCATCGCTGCTCACTCCACTACACCTAAGCACCAATACAGCACCACCACCTCAGTTTCACTAAGCATCATAGCTTAAAAACATTGCCAAAGCCAATAGCTCTGGCTGAACACTTATAAGGTCTCAAAGGCGAGACTATTAGCTATGCCAATGCTTGTTTATTTTTTACCTGCCCTGTTCGGGTGTCATTTTAAGGTTCGGCAATTTATTAAAAAGATCTTGAAAGGTGTTGAGTTTGTTGTTTGCTGTTTGTGGCGTTGGGTGATGTTTTCTCCCATTCTGCTCGATGCCGTCCCTGGGCACTCTGTGCCACCATGGGACAATTCTATTACATACAGTATGTGTTTAGGCGGTCATGTACTGTGGCATGTTTTTGAGGCCTGTGCTACAGATTTGGAATTGCTTTTACCTGCTCCTCTTCGTGGATTATTCCTGTATTAGCTACAAGGCACAATGGTTAGGTGCTAGGCTGATGATTCCTTACACTTTGTTGGTTATGGAATATGCCCTCCGTGTCCACATAGGTGCACTCCTCTCTGGGTAAGTATAACTCAGGTGAACAGGAATATATAATCAGCATTGGTAAAACCAATCAGTCTGGTTATTTTAAAGGACAAAGTGCTTGTCGATTGATTGGTGAGTTTGTGTGTCTATTGTGTGTTTGCGTGATTGGGTGAATATGAGAATAAGTCAGTGGTTGGGGCGTGAGTGAGTGAGTGGATGGATGAATGAGTAAGTGACATGGCTATGTAACTGCATGCATGAATGTTTGAGTAATGAGAGCAAAGATGGATGGGAGACTAGAGGAAAGGGTGAGTACATGACTGGACGCAAAGAAGTTACAGCGATCTTGGAGGCTGAACCTTCGTAAAGCAGCAGTGAACTGAGAGGCTACACGGGCCCAATCTGAAATGTCACTGTGTCTGATCATATTGTCTGTCTGTAGCTCAGTTACTCTACACGAACCATAGACCTCACTGAACACTGAACAGAATTGTTCTAACAAAGTGCCCATCTCTGAATACAGCACAGAAGTCTGCCAACAGAATTGGGAAGATTACTGAAATATAGTGTAACACAGAGCCATATTTACAAAATATGGCCTTCTGCTACTTTCTTCACCTGCAATGAGGCGGAAACAGGCTGCCTAGCATGCACCGTGTAGCAGAGGTGTGTGCATGTTCTTATACTTATCCCCTTCCAACATAAAATACTATTCCCAAACAACTTTTAAAACATTAGATGTATGTTGTATAGTGAAGCAAACATGCAATTTGGGATCTGCTTGGAGACATCCATATATTTCTTCAAATTTGTGCCTGCCTCAAGGTGGCATTTTATTAATGTAAAGCCTGGTCTGACAATTTTAGTAGGTAGGGCTTTGTCTCAAAAAAATCATTAGTGCTTCCGCTGCAAAGCAGCACAAAGCATAGAAATGCAGTAATCTAGCGGAAAAAAAGTTTTGTGCTGAAAAGTAAATCCTCTTTCAAGACTTTTGCGCCGCTTTGGGTCACTGCTTGAATTTATAGTAATGAAAAGTCTTGATAAATCGCCTGTATATCTAAAATACATTGAGTAAATGTGTATTATTCACATTTCCAGTAGCACCTTTAAATACCAAAGAGTGTAGCTGCATCTGTAAGCCAGTGATCCATGAACACCCTCTGTCTTATGCCACAAGCTACAGGTTATAAATGTCAAATTGCACAGAGGCTGACATTTTAACTCCTTATTATTAAAATGTATGTCCTAAACTTTTATAGGGCCACTGTTTGCCAGGCTGCATTCTGGTAGGTATGGCATCCTCAAATAAATTAACCAATTTCTTTACGATGGAACGTATGCCTAAAGGCCTTTGAAAACCTGGCAGCAACCAGTATGCAGCCTTTTAGTACCAGTTCCCTATGAATTTTAAATTGCTGCCCAGTTGTTACATATAACATACAGAAGGGTGCTGAATGAGCAAAAGAAATCACATGGGGTGAACGTGTACATTCATGTCTTATTTTAAACAATAATACAGTGGTGCAAGAGCACTGAAAGGAAATATCTACATAAATCATTGTTAGAACATTTAATCTTTAGAGGTTATCCGTCATCTCAAATTACCAAATGAATTGTTAGCTTAATTATGCCACGGAACTTTAGAAACTGTCACTGAGCCATTCCACCACTTTTGTAATAGAACAACATGGGCCATTCAGTGTCCCAAGAATCCTTTCTCTTCCTTTGGACATTTTTTCGAAATCGGAGGCAGGACAACTACTTGTGGTTTGACTGTAATGCTATTAAAAGCACAATTTGGGACAGCGACGTATCAAACAATAGTGGGTGTTTCATTTACAGGGGTTTTAATTGCAGATTTCCATAGTGACATTTTTGTAATCGAAATCGACATAGCTTTTTTACAGTCTGCACCACTGAAGAGTAGTTCTTCCTTCTTTTTCTACTTTTATATTCGGGGTTTTGGCTTGTGAAAAGATTATTATTAGAACTAGAAGATGTGTACCTATAAACAACGAGATTAGTAGTAAATGTGTATAATTATCACAAAGCGGATATTTAAAAAAGCCACTAGGTGGAGCTGCGAGAATAGAAAGACAAACGAAGCTAAATTTTAAAACACCCGTGCACGCAGGGTCTGATAAAAAAGGAAAGAAACCAGGTTGTGAAAAGGGGGTAGCGAACCAAATAGGAGAAAAACATGAAGTTCTTCCATATTAGTCGCACTCGTTGACTAAAGTGGAAAGAGTAGACCGAGCTCAAGTAAACGAAGAGGCAAGGAAAACATGTGTAAATGTGAAGCGCAGTTTTGAAAGGAAATATACAGACATAGTGTACGTAAAGCACCACTCTATCTAAACAAGCAGGAAGGCAGCAATGACGGCAGGGAGGAGGCGGGAGCGAGGAGGCAACAGATGGCTTAATGAGCCATGACGAGAGAGGAAAGCCAGATGGCGCCTCTGCTCGTAAGCACGCGCCCGCGCTCGTGACCGCAAGCTGTAGGCCACAGTGGTAGCATTTCTGAAGCCCACTTACTAAAAGTCTCGCCAGAGCAGCGCATGCGCTGGCTCAGACGAGACCTAAAAAGTTGGGGGGTCGGCCACTTTCCACTTTTGCAGATTCAAGGACTTGGCGACAAGAAGTGCAATAAAAAGATACTGACTATGTCGAATAGATAAGTTGAATGAATCTACAATACCTAGAAGGACAGTTTTTGGTTCGGGGACTGAGTTTATTTGGAGTTTATCGCAAAGCCAGCAAAAAATTTGCTTCCAGAATTCCACTAAAGCCACACAAGAGATGCAAATATGGAGCCAATCCCTGTTGGGACAATTGTATCTAAAGCATGCATCTGAAATAGAAGGATACATCTTATGAAGGCGAGATGGTGTAAAATAAAGTTGCCACTTACAGAAAAATGCCATACTTTTGAAATTGGCCCCCTAATGGCTTTGTGCGACCAGATATTGTATGCTCTCCACTATTGCCTATCTAGCCTACAGCCTACGGAGTTCTGGATCTTTTGTAATGCCTGTGGAACGTCTATTGCATGCAGCTGTTCCTGGAGGATCTGATACCAGTTTCCTATCCCTCTGGTTTCTTTCACATAATAAGCGTGGCTGATCAAGTTTGCCAGACCATCTTTAGGGGGTTGAAAATTCCTTAAGAAATTATGCAGTTGGAAAAAGGAGTAAAGCATTGAAGTGGGGAGTCCTGGACTAATTAGTTTTAACTGATCCCAGGATTTTATTGCTCTTTCTATAAGAAAATCAATAAAGCGATGTAGCCCCGCCTTCTCCCAGATTGATATGCTTTTCTTATTTATATGGAGTCCTATTTTGCTGCAAGATGCGATCAGGATTTCAGGGGGAAAGGGGACAAACTGATATTCTTCCTGTAACTGAGAAAACCTAGCAGTAATACCCTGAAGCATCTTGTATCTATTACTTTTGGGAAGCTTGGGAACCTTAATAAATGGAACAAGCTGGATACCACTTTCGAGAAGCATTTGTTTATAGATGTTTCCTCCCAGATCTCGTCTAGTAACTGATCTTGTACACCAGTCGATAAAAGCTGCCTGATAATATTTTTTGAAATGGGGGAGTGCAAGACCACCTTCTTGAATGGACAGCTGAAGAGTGTTTAGTTTTGTACGAGGTTTCTTCCCTGACCAAACAAAATTACGGAGCATTTGGTCTATCTCATGGAAAAATTTAACCAAGACTTTAATTAATACATTTGAAAAGATAAAGAGAAAAAGTGGGAGAATCATCATTTTTATCACTGCTACTCTCCCTATTATAGAGAGCGGTAGAGTCTGCCACAGGTTTAGAAGCTTCCTAGCTTTCAAAAGCATTGGTTCATAATTGAGTCGATACAGCTGTGAAAGATCGTGCAACATGTATATCCCCCAAGTATCTAATTGAACCAGACCTGCAGACTTGATTATGCATATCAGATGGAAGGATTTGGTCTGAGCAATTAAACAGTAAAACCTCAGGTTTAGAGTGATTGATTTTGTATCCACCTAAATCCGAAAAAAGTTTGATTTTATTAAACACTTCCGCAGTGTTCTGTTTTGTCAGCTGCCAAAAATAAGATTAAATCGTCTGCGAAAAGCTTAAGTTTAGGGGCTCCTAACTAGGGTGCCTCGATTTATGGATCTTAGCGTAGCAAAGATGCTAATGGTTCTATATATAACACAAAGAGGACTGGTGACATAGGGCACCCTTGCCGAGTAGTATGGGAATTAATTACGATCCTAGCTTCGGCCTCGCTGTATAAATTCTGTAAATCATTTACAAACTGCACAGGAAAATTTAATTTTAAAAGAATAGTGCTTCACCTCGCCTCCCCCACCTTAGTGGTGGTGTTGGCAGATGATGCACACCTCCTATTCTTTTGAATTTTTCCCGGCTGTTTTACCGCCCAACATGGGGGTGTGAACCAGGGGCTGCCATCTGCTGCTAGCAGAAGAGGCTGGGGTCGCATTACAAAGGCGGAAGGGCTTTGAAGCTCCCCTCTTCGAGCACTGGCCCATCCTGGAGGAGGAGGCATGACACCTTTGCCCAAGAAGTGCATTGTTTTTGGTCCAGAGAGCAGGGGCTCTCTACCCAGGGGTACCAGAAACATGTCTGGTGGTGGCTGGCTGCCTACAGACAGTCAGAGACCACACCAGGGTTGGCAGGTTTTCAGGGGGCACCTCTGAGTTGCCCTCTGGTTACATGGGACAATAAATCCCACAGTGGCATCAGTGGGGATTTATTGAAAGGAGTAGTTTGGTACCAAAAACTCCTGTGCTCAGTGAAGCCAACATGGTGCTGTGGAACTCGAGTTGTCGTGTTTCCAGCTCATGTACTCTCTATGGCTTCACTGGCACTTACAATATTAGGAAATGGACCCAAATATTGTAGGGATATGCCCTCAACTGTGGTATAGCGCACCCTAACTTCGGCCTGGGAGGCCTGCTAGAGAGGCGACTTACCTATGCCTTGAGGCAGTGATAGTTGGCATGGCACCCAGGCAGGGTGCCATGTCAACTTTATCATTTTCTCCCTCACAGACGCATGCAAGCTGCAAAGGCAGTGGCATGGTCTTCAGCTCTCAGGCCCTAGGTGCTCAGTGTACCATTTACTAGGGACTTACAGGGGGCAGAAGTGCCAATTAGGGATTTGTTTTTAGGGAAGAAGCACTGGCCCAGGGTACCTGGTTGGCAGAACCCTGTGCATTACATTTGAAACCACATCAAAACCAGGCAAAAAGTGGGGGGCTAACCATGCAAAAAAGGCACTTTCTTACACTTTCCTTGTCCTGTTCTTAGAAAGGATGCTGAAAGAGTAACGTGGCAAGATATTATTCATGCTCATACACAAATTAAGAACAAAAGCCTAAATTCCAAACATAAAACTGTAAATTATCTGTTAAACTGAACTCTATAGATGAGCAAAATGTCAAATATAGTAATCCCACATTCTGTTTGTTCTCCCTTTTTTGCCGATGGAACTTTGAATGGCTGACCCTTTAATGTAAAAGTGATATTCTTTTCACACCTATCGCCCATATAACATTTTTTCAATAAATTATTTTGTTTTTTGTCGAAGAAAACTAAAGAACAATGTCCTTTTAGGATTACCTGAATAATTTCTCAACAGCCTTAGACTTTTGTTCTAAGCACAATATAAATACTGAACATTAAAGTAAAAAAGGCTTTGGGACAACTCGTATGTCTCCAATAGAACAAAATGGCAATGAAATAAGGATGTTCTTATATCAACAACAAAATGTATTATCTACCTGCTGCAGAACATTAATCATCGTCCCTTAAACAAAAGTAACTTAATAACTAGTCCTTTCAAGTGTCATTCATTGCCGTCACTTCCCCTTTTATTTACTAATAAAATACTAAGAGCACACAAAGCATATGTGAATGGTACCTGTAGGGAGGTATGTCAAAGACAACTTTTGTCAATGGTCCTCGTGTGGCTCGCAGAAGGATCTTGTGCAAAATCTGTGCTGGCTTCTGTATAAATAATCCTGTCCTAAAAAAATTAAGCAGTTTTTACATCCATTTCTATCAGACTGTTACAATGTCACTTTGACATAACGATTTACAGACAAATAAATAACTTCCTTGGCTAATCACAAGCATTTATGTAAGTTAGTTTTCAGAAAGAGAAATGTACCTGAAAGGAAGAAACTACTCCAGAGTATTTTTAAACAATAAAAAAAACTGCTTCAAATAATTCTAGCAGTTCTTAGGCATACTGTATATTTTGCCAATGATTTCCAGTGCATGGCTTATTCCCGATGCCATCCTCTGGAAGCATGGAGTGCCTCTGAAAAGTACTATTGTTGAATCAGTGATACTTTTGATCTTGGATTAAGAATGTTTGTATCACAATGCTGGGAGGGGAGGGATGGGGAGTGGTGCAACAAGCCCAGGAGAATGCTCTGAAGCCCACAGACTCAGATTTACATTCTGTGGGGCAGATTCACAAAGGGCCTCCGCACTCGTGGCGGAGGCCCCAGAATCATGGTGGGGGAGGGGTGCACTCGTGGCGGGACCTCCGCAATGGGTAACTGCAGTACAGAGGTCCTGCCACGAGTGCAGACCCCTGCCATGACTGCAGGATCCCCCACCACGACTGCAGAGGCCCTTTCTGTTAGTCACAGAGAATGCTTCTCCATATGCCTGAAGAAATGTATTAAACAACCAGAGACCTGTTCCTGTATCACTTAAATAATTTAGTTACCGTATTACTAGCCGCCCCAAAATCATGTACAGAACTGATTACAACAAAACCTTCCTCGCAGTCATAACTTGATGGAAGAGCATTTCTAGAGAGTCTGTGAATTACAGAAGTTGATTGAGGCTGAAGCACCTGTTTCCCTTCACATAAGCTGAATAGAAGTATTCCCTCAATATTCTTTAAATAAAATATGCAAAATATGCACTTAGATTAGGAATAACTGAATTTCTTGTCTATCTAGGCAGAACCTTAGCCACATGAAACCATCTTCATGGACTTCAAACACATAACAGAAGCAGAGCTCCCAGCTGTTATGGGTAGCAGCAGGCAACTGGTATCTCCCTCAGACATACAACGTATTGTAATTGCTTTATATACCACTTATTAATCCGGACAAGGCATTGGAGATCTTCACAGAGAGCAGCACACTACTCCGAACCCAAGGTTAGTGGTAAATCCAGTGGTTATTGATTTTTATTAATTCTTGGGATTAGTCATTTGTTCTCTGGAAAACTTTGTATGCATTTATTTATGTTTCTTTGTGGTAGACTAAATTAATAAGAGTTAGGTGTGATCGTTAGTGGGGTATCGCAATAGGCAACAAAAAGGTGACCTGTCCAACCTTGCAAAGGGCCTTCTACTGCGTGAAACATGCGTCACTGCTTTTTATTAACTTTGAGCCATTTGAATAATAATTTTCTTTTTTTTGGTAAAATCAGCAGATTATGCGGCAGATCATGGATTATGTGGCAAATCTATAATTATGCTAAAATCGCCGTGGCCGCACAATCGTATAATTCCAGTGGCCTGAGTATAATGGCTGTAATTCATGGACTGCAGCTTTAGTGCAAGGCATCCGAGGAGAACCATACTATATTTCATGGGATGCTGATGGCTTTGCTTTTACAGCTGCATCGAACTGGAGGTTGCTGAACATCATTCATCCAAATTAAAACATAGCATTTACAATCATTAATGATGAACTGTAAGGTCCAAGTAGGATGCTTTCTTTAATTCCAGGGGATGAAGTGGTCCCTTAATCTTCTTTCATATTGTTTTTCTAAAAAGGTTTTTATTTTTAACATCATGAAAATAGATGCTTCTATTTTAGCAAAAACTGACTTCTGTTTAGATTAGTTTGCTGCTGCTGCTGTCGGCTGTTGAGGACACCAGGCGTACACGCTGAAGGAAATTGACACGAATACCGGTTCGGGCTACCAGCGGCAGTAATATGGCTTCTGGCAAAATGTGATATCTGTAAATACGTACAGAAGGGTTGCTGACTTGCTTCAACCGATTTTATTATTTGGGAATTCCTACAGACATTGCGAATGTACTAACAAGAAACCAATCTATGACAATAACTTGAAGGGTGCATTTATATCTGACCAAGGAGTGATACTTACCAGGCACTAAGAACCTTACGAATGGTCTTGTGTGTCCCAGAACTTGTGAATTTTGGATCCCTTTCGGGACGGAAGTACAACCGAAACTAAGGTTCTCAACCAAGGGATTTTAGCCCTGAAGAAGTCCCTACTTACATCAGTAGAACGCGACGAAACACGTGTTGGCTAAGGCTTTGATTACGTTTGCCCACGAGAGGAACAATAAATTGAGTTATCTGATCAAGCAACGGACCAAGAATTCTCTTACATTGTCTTTAACTTGTTTAAAATACTTTTAGCGTGTGCAGGGGATTGTTGTGTTGCTGTTGACTTCAGTCATGTTTTGGGGGCAGGGTTGGAGGGCCTTGAGAGTCTGAACATGGGGGCGGGGTCAAAGGTGTGGTTAAAAACATAATATTCTGTTTGGTTTTCAACTCTTTCACCGTCAGGTAGCTACATATAAAATAACAGACAGCTTAAATGAAAAATAAATTTTAAAAGTTGTTACTCAGTGGGAAATGCACAATAGTACATTATGAAACCTTTATTAGTTAATGGACTGCAAAGGTCTGTGTGTAACCACAGAATTAAATCTTGGTTGGTTCAGTGGAGAATAGTGACTTGTGTATTTTTAGTGCTACGAGGTCACAGCCTGTGACAGAAAGCATTGTGAATATGCAAGTCATTATTTTAGACTTGCATTACACACAGTACAAGATAGACTGCTACAAAATGTCAAAACGTTTTATGATAAAATGGTGCTTCTAAAATATAAATTTTATTAATACCCAGACCGTACGTAATGCAATTTTGTTTACATAACTGTCCCTTCAACACCTCCTCAGGGATAGTAAGCGCTATGTAAATATAATGATAATTAAAAGCATGCACTTCACAGCTTAGTTGTTAACTCTTCACACTACCACTCAAAAGAATTACTTTTTGTCATCATAAAACTTCAAGTGATTTGATCAATTGGCTCCCATGCATCCTTTACATTTGCGGATTACCCTTTACATTTGCAGATTAACTCATTGTGCACATTTGCATTCCTTTCAGGCAAGCAGCACACTGGCAGAAAGGCGTGTTTAGCTTTTCTGCCCTGCTTCGGCCTCACAGCACAAGAGAGTCCCTAAATTACACTCGAGCTCAAGCATTTTAACTATTGGAATTAACCGTCCGGGGACAGTTGTCTTTTTCCAAAACGAAGACCAAACATTTTAGATTCCAGGCAGAAGTGAGGCTGAGGAATGTACGCCCCCTTTCCATGGGTCGCGCCCCACAGATTGAAGACCTCTGCACTAAAGGGTTGTTTTAATCAAAAATGAAAAAATGGGTTCTTTGTCACCAGCTGAGAGCATCTCGCCAACACACACACACTCACAATTATATTCCATGTTATCTAATTTATTCTAGGGTGTCTCTACAGCAGAGTAACCACAGAAACAAAGGTACCTAATGCTTAGATCTCAAGTGTATATTGTATGCATTTGTTTATGTGGCGTACATGCATTGTGCGAATGAGTGACCCTGAGTAATGGGGACCTATGGATTTTATTTGGAAGCCCAGGACGTGTTCCTCTGCACTAGATGGAGGCAGGCTGTTTTCCAAGACATTGGAAGTGTATTCCTTATAGTCCTGAGCTGCGGGGAGAGAGAACTATACACTGAAGTGATTACAGACAAGACTCCTTTAGAAATTCAAAAAAGACCTTTTGCTAAGAGGAACCAGTGAACTGTCTTCCTGTAGCACTGCCATTTGTTGGATGGAAAGGGTGAAGGGTGGGGCTGCAGTTCCTGTGGTCAGGCCATTAAGAGTTCTTTTAGAAGATGTCAGGCTTTTTACTCTTCCCTGATCACTGACAGAGTAGCTATTGATAGCCAGGTTCAGACTGCTCACACCTCTTTGTGCCTCTTCTGTGCTAGAGACTACCCTGCTTTGAAGAGCATCACTCAACACAAATGCTATGCCGGGAAAACAGCCTGGGGAGGATGAAGCACCATCTTCCCTAATTCAATCCCTTTTGCAAACTCTTCCCAACACTGTAGTGTTTTGAGTTTTTCAACGTTCGCCTTTTCACTGTTAATATTCTTGAAGGTCCAAGCCAGTCAATAATGTCTGTACGAACTCCATATTCTAGGCTTTTTGCTAGCCTGATGTGTTCAATCTCACTTCTTTAAAGATGTACATGGCAGGCATTCCAGGTGATGGTTAACAAATAGTTTCTTTTTGAGCCGGTGGCGGCATAAAGGTTTTTCAGAAACATCCTGCATATAAAACATAGGGCAAGAGAGGTCAGAAGCATGTATACTGGTGAAAATACCACGGACCATGATTATATGCTAGTAGACCACTCCAATATGCTGTTCAAATTACTTGGAAAAAGTCATTCATATCAGTTGCTAACTATCTCTAGTAATTACATCTTCAAAAACCAAATTCTGGCAGGTGAATCTTGAAGAAACAATTTGCATTACCGAACTACAAAGTCCCCTTGTGTATTCTGAGTGGGGGGTTTAAAAGGTGCACCAGCATTAAATGTCCACATTTTACTATATTTTTTACTAAGCCTTCCAGAGTTTGGCGTAAAATGATTTGTCCCAAAATCACACAAAGTGATCAACTGGGGACAACTGGTTTATCTGCCAACCCTGCCACTCAAACGTTCTTTTTGTCTGAGTGGAAACATCATTACTAATGTCTGAAATGATTACTCTGATCTGACAGATTCTCCAAACCATGCGACAAATAAATACTTCTCACTTTCAGGTGTGAGATGAGGGCTACAATTCTGAGCTCGGACTCTTTCTGAAAACACAGAGGTTGTACAGGTAGTGTGCAAAAATTAAAAATTAAATTATTCCAAACATAAAAAGCGTACATTATCTTGCAAATTGAATGCGTAATGATAAAAATGTACCATGAAATCAAAATACACCCAATGAAAAAATGCTTATTAAAATGTGAAACGTACTGGTTTCCTTAATAGAGAATGAGCAGTGCAATATTACACTGAAGAGCTTGCCCGTACACCATTGCTCTTTTGAGAGTTGCACACACATTTTTAGTAATTTAATAAAAAAGACTCATTGCACAACTTTGCCTCTTCAAAATCACTTCTCTTTACCTGCCGACCAAACCATCTGAAGAAGCCAAATGCCACACTAGCCGACTTTGGGATGACCTATTTAGTGAATCCGGAACCCGATCCCAAAATATCACATCCGTTGACCTCAATGGGATTGCTATGAAGAACACCTATACGTGTCCCTCGTTGGATAGCCAGCAGATGAAGAGGCACGGCAGAGATAAGATGATCAATTCCCAATTGCAAGGCTGCCATGTTAACTGTATTTGTTTGAGGCCTACCTCTGCAGGACCAATGGTATTGTCCATATGTCAGTTGACCCTGGTCTCCATTTAGTTCTACTGCTCGCCCCAAGTGGATCACTTACTTTTCCACAGCACCTCTTGCTTTGCCGGGCCGAGTACTGGCATTCCCTCACCTGTTCACCCTCAGGTAAGCTGGTGGATGTCTATGCAGCTAAATATATGAATCGCCTACATCCCGATCTCATTAATGATCCATTTTTACTCTTCAATAACGTTCTCATAGAAGGAGATATTCCGCAGGCATCAAAAAATACATTTGTGAAACATCTGCTCACAAACCCTTCCTTAGACTCAGAGGATCCTGAGTATTGCCAGACCTCCCTAATGTTTAGTTGGGTAAACTCTTGGGAGAGACTTGTATGTCCCATGTTGCAGGACTCTGTAGAAACTAATATTGCTCTGGACTGTTAACAGGTTTGCTTTCGCCCAGGATGGTACGTGGAGCTGGTCGTCTTCTGTCTGTCCTAGATGATCTGAGATGTCCAGCTCACAGAGATGGGGTTGGAGTGCTGATATAATTACTTCTATCTGCCATCTTTGCCACCACAGCCTACTCCATTTAATAAGTAGATTAATCTATGTCGGCATTGCCAGAATTGCACCAATATAGGTAGAGTCGTATATCTTAAACAGAAGCCAATCTATTGCTCTTGCGTCTTTCTTCTCCCTGTCTTAGAAGATCAGGTATAGTGGCATTTCAGATTGTACATCCTGATCCGTTGGTGGATGTTAACTAATTTTCCTAAGTTGGCTCCTTCAAACAAGGAAATTCTTGTCACCTAGAATGAACTTAACACTGGAGGTCATCTGGATGGCTCTCTGAAATAGGTGCTACTTCATCCACAGCATAGCAGATCCATAATGTAGAGATATATTAAGACAGCAATATTACTCTCGAAACTAAGGTGAACAAAGTATCAACAACCTATAATTTCCAAATAAAAAGATCATTCCCTAGTTTGCTCCCTGTCATAACATACCTGTAGTTAATGTTCTGGTTGAAGTCCAAAGTGGACAATGCAAATGCTGTTTACCTATGAGCCCTTGCAAATTCTTCGACAGACTACAGCCTTGCACAGCACACATACAAGACATATTTCAGACTTCTCCAGACACAATTACTTCAGCTCCATTATCAGACGACTCCATTGGTCACCTGATAGAGAGTTTTATTAAGTTCATGCTGATAACACAGACAACTATACCATTGCTATTCAGATTTTTTGGCAGCTATACTGAAGCAATACCAGCCTCTGCAGGCTAGTTCAGACTCAGCTGTTCCTAAACTGCCCACAGTGAACTTTAGTGATCGATCTTTTCTATCTGCTGCACCCACTATTTGGAACACCTACCTGCTGCCCTTAAGAAGCAAAAGCTGTTTAGTTAAGTTCTGAAGGAATTGAAAACTTGACTGTCCATCAGCTGAATTTATGAATTGCAGTTGTTGCCATGCATTCTTAACAGCTCTTCTTTCCTCCTACTTTAATTGGATGTCTGTTTGATAAACTCCTGATTGTTCACCTCGCTTCATTGCCTAACTTTCTTCGTTACCTTTGATGGCACCTCAATGACTCCCTTTCTCAAAAATGTAGTGGTACCCTACAGATCTTCGGGTCAATCAATCAATCAGGTAATTATAAGCACACTACTCACCCGTGAGGGTCTCAAGGCGCTGTGGGGAGGGGGGGGGGAGGACAGCAGTTCCGTTCAAGCGAAAAGCCAGGTCTTGAGCGCCTTCCTGAAGGTGTTCAGGGAGGGGGCGCGTCTGAATTCGATGGGGAGCTCGTTCCAGGTCTTGGCTGCGATGTAGGAGAAGGCTCTTCTCACTGTTCTGGCTCTGTGGATGCGCGGGGTTTCAGCATGGGCGAGGTTGGTGGATCGGAGATTTTGTTTGGGTACATGGAAGGCGATTCTCTCGTTGAGGTATTGAGGTCCTATGTTGTGGAGGCATTTGTAGGCGTGGGTGAGTATCTTGAATGTGACTCTCTTCTCGACGGGGAGCCAGTGGAGGTTCTGTAGGTGTTGGCTGATGTGCTCGTGTCGGGGGATGCTGAGGACGAGTCTGGCTGCGGTGTTCTGTATCGTCTGGAGCTTGCGGAGTAGAGACTTGTTGATTCCGTAGTCCAATCTGCTGGTTATGAGAGCGTAGGTGACTGTCTTCATTGACTTTGGGGGGATCTATTTGAAGGTCTTTTGGAGGATGCGGAGGGTGTTGAAACAGCTGGACGTGACGGCGTTCACCTGCATGTTCATGGAGAGGGAGGTGTCGAGTACGCTGCCAAGGTTTCTGGCGTGGTCCGTGGGGGTCGGAGGGCTGCCGAGTGCGGTGGGCCACCAGGTGTTGTTCCATGCTGATGGGGTGGTTCCGAGTACGAGCAAATCTTTCTTCTCCGAGTTGAGCTTCAGGCAGCTGTTGCTCATCCAGGATGCAACGTCCTGCATTCCTTCCCGGAAGTTGAGTCTGGTAGTGGTGGGTCGTTGGTGAGGGAGAGGATGAGCTGGGTGTCGTCGGCGTAGGATACTATGCAGAGGCCGTGCTGTCTGGCGATGGAGGCGAGGGGGGCCATGTAGATGTTGAAGAGGGTTGGGCTGAGTGACGATCCCTGGGGTACTCCGCAGTTGCTTTCCGTGGGTTCGGAGAGGAAAGGTGGCAGTCTGATTCTTTGGCTTCTGCCAGTGAAGAACGAGCAGATTCAGCCGAGGGTGGTTCCTTGTATGCCGGCGTTGTGTAGTCTGGCGGCGAGTGTGCGGTGGGAGACAGTGTCGAAAGCTGCTGACAGGTCGAGCAGGATAAGGGCTGCAGTATGGCCTTGGTCGAGTAGGGTGCGGATTTCGTCTGTGGCAGCGAGTAGGGCGGTCTCGGTGCTGTGGTTGCTGCGGAATCCGGATTGGGAGGGGTCGAGGATAGAGTTGTCTTCGATGAACTTTGTTACCTGTGCGTTGACGGTCTTCGCCGCGACTTTTGCCGCGAAGGGAAGGAGAGAGATGGGCCGGTAGTTTTTGAGGTCCGTGGGATCTACTGTGGGTTTCTTAAGCAGGGGTCGGACTTCTGTGCATTTCCAGTCGTCGGGGAAGGTGCAGTCATGAAGGTGGCGTTGATGGTGTCTCGTAATTCTGGTGCGATGGCGGCTCTGTGGTAGATGTGCAGTGGGCAGGGGTCCGTGAGGGCCCCCGAGTGGATGCCTTTCATGGTGGAGGCGGTCTCTTTGGTCGTGATCGGTGTCCAGGAGGCGATGGTGAGTTGGCTGGTGTTGCTAGAGGGCGTGGTGGTTGGGGAGTCAGGTGTTTGGTCATTGAAGTTGTCGTAGAGGTACTTGATTTTAAGGTGGAAGTATGATCCAAGCTTGTCGCAGAGGTCCTGGGAGAGGGTGATGTCCGTGGTTTCGCTGGGGGGTTTGGTGAATTGCTGGATGACTGTGAAGAGCTGCTTGGAGTTGCTGGAGTTGGCGAGGATTTTGTTGTGGATGAAGGTTCTTTTGGTGGTTCTGATGTGTTGGTGGTATTCTGTCATGGCGTTTTTGTAGGTGGTGTGGTTTTCGGGCGTCTTGTTGTTTCGCCAGTTCTTCTGGAGGCGTCTGCAGGTGTGTCTGGTTTCTTGGAGGTCGGCAGCTTTCCTGTGGCGCTGTCTGTCAGAGTTGCGTAGCGGGGCGAGCTTGTCTGCGCAGCTGGAGATCCAAGTCTGGAGTCCCTTGGCTGCGAGGTTGGCGTCGGTTGTGGTAGTGGGGGTGTCGCGGTTGAGGGTGGAGTTGAGCTGCTCCTCTGTGACCCTGCTCCAGTTTCTTCGGGGAGGGTGCGGAGTCGGCTTGGGCAGCTTAGGTTTGTTGACGAAGAAGTGTACGCAGTGGTGGTCAGTCCATGGGGGTTGCGTGGTGTGGCTGAAGTGGGTTCAGTTTCCCCTCGAAGATGGGGTCGTTGGTGTGTCCTGCCTTGTGGGTGGGCGTGGTGACGAGTTGTTTCAGTCCGATGTTGGAGAGGTTGTCGAGGAGGGTGGTGGAGTTGTGGTCGCTGGGGTTGTCGAGGTGGAAGTTCAGTTCTCCAATGAGTATGTAGTCCATTGAGGCGATGGCGTGGGGTGCGATGAGGTCTGTGATGGTGGAGGCGAAGGGGGCGCGGGTCAGGGGGTCTGTAGGCGAGGGTGCTGCGGAGTTGGGGCTGGTCTGGATCTGGAAGTGCAGGTGTTCGGCGGCGGAGAAGGCGTCGCTCGAGGTGGGGGGAGTTTTTGTGCGCGATGGTGAGTCCTCCTCCCGGGTGGTTGGGGCGGTCTTTCCTCTGGATCTTGTATCCGTCCGGGATGGCGATGTCAGGGGTGGAGGAGGCGTTGATCCAGGTTTCTGTAAAGAAGGCGACGTCTGGTGAGAGGGTGTCAAGGAGGTTCCAGAGCTCAATGGCGTGTCTGTGCATAGAGCGCACGCTGAGGAGGATGCACTTCAGGGCGCCGGTGGTGTTGGCGGCAGGGGTGGTGGTGAAGGTATGGCGACAGTGGTGGCAGGAGAATTGGCCGGGGGTTGTTTTCGGCGTGGACTGCTGGCAGTTGTTGTTTCTTCCTGGGTTGAGTGCGAGGAGGACGGCTGAGTCGTAGCGGTGGATGGCCGGAGATCCAGGTTCCCTGGCGCTGGTCGGGTCGCGGACGGGAGCAGACGGGCTTGCCTTCGGCGCGGCCGCCATTAAGTAGGGGGGGGGGGACGTGCAGCTGGGAGGCGGGAATGGGAATCGGGAGGGGCAGCAGCGGCGCAGGGCACAATACAATTAAGTACAGGCCAAACAAGACAACTGGCAGAAAATTAGGTAAAAGGAAACGAGGGGCAGACTAAACAGCAGGTAAAATACAATGAGTTACAATGGAAACGAGGGGCCAACTAACAAGGAATGAATGCAATGACACAACGAGGGGCAGACTGAGCGGCAGTTAATGCAGAGAGACGAAGGGCAACTAAACAATGAATAAAACATTAAAACAGGGTGGGTCTCTCATTTTTGTAAAATAGCAAAGGAGTGTAAAAACAACTGTGTGTTCAATTACAATTTTCAAGCGGATGTATCCTAATTGTATTTATATAGCGCTTACTACCCTGACTGGGTGCTTAATCGCTTAACGGCGAGCAACACACTACTCCGTAACCCAAGGTTAGAGGTTAATCAAGTGATAATTGCGATTAATCATAGGCTCTACAGAAAAAATTGCGTGCATCTACACCAGTTACTTTGTGATAGATTACATTAATATCACTTAGGTGTAATCATTAGTGGAGGCACTGGGGTTTCAGGTTTATAGTTGGTGAGACGCATAGGCTGGCAGAGATTAGGTAATGTTAGGCTACATGGATAGGGTTTTAAAGAGGAGCGGTTGTGATCTATGAAATGGGGTGTGAGCCAATTGCACAATTACAATAAGAGAGTTTACAGCAGACAGGCATAAGATTGAGAGGAGGCTATAATCTGAAATATAAGGTGTTCAGAGGACGGAGGCCAAGAAGAGGGTCACTGAAGAAAGAAATTAGACAAATCACGCAGGGGTAGGTCAAAGTCAATTGTTTATAAAGAGATTTTGGAGTTTAGTAGAAGGCTTTCTGAAATAGCAAGCAATCTGAGCATGTAAGCTGTAGAAAGAACCAACATTATAAATAGTGATCCATATCCGGGACAGACCGCTTAAACATGTGAGTCAAAGTGTACACATCATTTATAGATTAAGAGCCCCATTCTGCTGTGTGCGAAGCCTAGGGAAGCCCTTTCAAACACAGTATGGACTATCCTACCTAGGTACATGGACTGTACGCTGCACAAAGGGAGTTGGAACAGAATACGAGAAGGTGTAATTTAAATATCTTCCCTCATTATTATGTATTAAAAAATGTTATTACTCACTAGAAATGAATTATTTGGCACCGGTTATGCTAATACGTAGTTAGAATTGTCCTTTGTTTGGTCTCCCAATCCCATTCCAGATTGTTCCTACAGCAGAGCAACCACTGATATGACGCTACCTACAGCTAACATCCCCAGTGTATGTTTGTGCATGTGGCCAGTGTAGTATATGTATCGTATTTATAAGTGAAGCAGAGTAATGGAGGCCTGTAAGTTTAAGTGTATCAGGAAAGAAGGAGGCAGGATACCTAGATATTGAACTGGGGACACAGGAGACATGCCTCCTATAGAAATAAGCACTTTTTCATAGAGCCTCATCTTAAATTAGGCTGCTTCTCTTCATTTTCTCAAATGGTAATAACCTTTTTCAGAAAATGTGTACAAATACAGAGTAAGAACTGCCATCTGAATTACCATTACTCTCCATCGAATTATCTTACTGTCTGCGTGTCTCCATCTTCCACTTTCAAAGGTGACATCACCTCTAATGCCCTTTTCACAATAAATGCGCCCTCTATCTCGCCTCTCAAGTCATAGGCACAACAACCGCTTCTCAGAGACGAGCGAATAGGAGGCTTTATTACTTGATTATTTATCGTTTAGGTCGGTGACTTGCCCCACAGTTGGAGATCACCTTAGCTTAAGCGATGTGCCCAAAATCATATTAAGCCAGCTAGGTTCGAACTAGATTGCCCAGGTCCGAATTGGCAGCTCTGGTTGTTAGGGAACATCTCCTCTCCATACATATCTTTTAATTTGAAGAACACGTGTATGCCAGGAACAGAGCTAATGTGCTGCAACGTTTGCTGCAAAAGGCAGGTTGATCTAAGGAAAGCAGTCACAGCCTACATAATGGTTTGTTGAACCATCACAACCAAAAAACAATCCAATTTAACAAAAGATTCGCTTACATATTCCCGTTTTACTAGTCTTTCCCTCTGTACTGTGTCGTTTTAGTTGTTTCTAAAAAAAAAAAATACCCAATAAAAGTTGTAATACCAAATACACAGAATTATTCATCTTAAAAAAGTTATAAGATTTACATTTGATTTCTGGTGCAGGGAGCAGGTATTTTAAAGGAAGATCCGAAAGTCAGTAGAAGCTTCTGGTGCCCATTGCTGTGAGGTTAAAGTCCTACCCCAGGAAAGATGGGCGCTGAACTCTATAATCATATTTCGCGGCCATCTTTCTTTGGGGCCGCATCGGGTTCCACTGTCGGGAAGTGGTCCGGTTCAAAGTTCTTAATTACGTGCTCGAGACTGTCTTAAATAGAGGTTAGTTTTGGAATATCTTATATAGACTACAGAAGAACAAGCACTGTTTAAAGGGAAGAGGGGTGTGTCCAGTTCAGCACAAAATGAAGCGATACCCCAATGCCGCTGGGAAATTGTACCTATTTCCCACCAGTTGATTTGTTCGAGCAGCTACAGAAGGGAAATAGAGAACCAGCGCCGCACAAACCGGACGTGACGTTGGGAGGAGGCACGTGCCTAGTTCAGTAAGCATCTCGGCCATAGATATCTATAGTAACGACAGCAAGGAGACAGCACTCAGCAAGATGGCGTCAAACAGCAGCAGCACGGCTACTGTCAGCAAACCGATGACAGCGGAGCAGGTAAGACGCCGCACGGGCATGGACGAGGAGAACGTGCACCTCTCGTCTAAGACCTTGCGAACCCACCCGCCGCGAGAGGAGAAACCATGAGATAAGAGGCACAACATATGATCTGATAGATTGCCTATGTAGTTGGAGGGCGTCAACTTAGCGGCCATCTTGGAACGGTATGCCGCACATTCTGTATAGCAGGTTAACTGGAATAGAAGATATAATCTAACCAGGTCTCCAACCGGTCTTCAAAATCGTATTGAAGTTAAAGGTTTTATCAGCATTTTTGTTTTGCCTACTTCTGTACAAGGAACCCATTTTGTTATTCTATGCATCTAGAAATTGTATCACGTTCAAGCGTCGCGTTGTTACTTATTTCTGACGCAGCCTAAGCACCAGAAAACAGCTAAAAAGCATTTATCAATTTTGTGGGAGAATCTCGAAGTATTCACTCATGTTTTAACATAAGGTACACTAGGTGAAAAGGGAACCATCTTTCCAGTATTGTGTTTTTGTCTACATCCAGTGGCCTTGAGTTTTAAAATAAATCGTTCCAAGTTGGTCGCCTGATGTTCTTATTTTATATCCTTGTATTTTAAAATTAAAATTAAATATTTTACCAGATGTCTATTCTAATGTACAGTCCCACCGTATCCCTTCTCACGCTGCATACGTTATTTTCCCATTCTGAGATATCTGCTTAAACGACCTGTGCATTGAAATCACAGCAGATCTATTGGTACCTTTCCTGTTTGCATTTCTTCTATTCTACAAGGTTATTTAGGATGTTCTGCAATTGTACTTGGGTAGGGAAACAAATTCATACACACTATTAGCAGCATTACCGTGATTTCCCAAGCATACCAAATTGCTTTATTTATTAGCTGGCCCACCCCTGGTTCCTTGTGTGGCAGTGAGGCTGGCTGACATATCATTTTTCCTTTAGCATCGTCCCTCTTGAGCACATATTTCCACAGCCAAGTTTCATTGCTTTTGTGTGCCCTTAAGGACTTTGCATTCAAAAATAAAAGTCCGACAATCTGGCATGTAAGAGTTTGGGCAGAGGAGCACATGAGGGAGCAGTACACTGTTGACAAAGAAGCACAGGGCGGAGAGAGCTGGAAAACACATGCACTCTCATGGAGTGCTTAAACTAAAAGAAAATTGTCGTTCTTTAAAATCGAGCTCAGGAACAATACAAGTCAGCCACTGAAAAGGATGATAAAGAGGCTATCCTCGTGAGAGGGTCAAACAAGAAGAGGAAGGCTAGTCGGCACAAATCAGAAGCAAGCAAATGAATGACAATAAAGCCTACAAGTATGGGTCGACTCAGTTATTTTTTGTTCAGCCTGGACAGCTTGGTCCGATCCAGTAATCTAATATCATACGAAAGGATTTCATATTGTCACAAGGAATACAGGGTAGTGGCAAATACGTCTGCATACAGCTAGAACCCCAATATCAACTGCACTGTTTCTGACTGGACGAAAGCCTGTAGGTTAGATTTACATTGTAATTCCCTTACAAATTGTTGATTTTTATCAGCAACAGTCTAACAAGAACTAGCAGATGTTCATGAATAAAGAAGGTGCACTCAGAAAGAAGTCATTCAAAAACACAAATATAATCCATCAATCTTCTTTAGTCAAATTGTCGTTTTAAAACCGGCACACAGCCAACGTGTTTCTTTCCTTGATGCCAAAAGGAACTTCATCAGGGCTTAAGAACAAAATGCAGATTAAGTATTGTGACGACCAATGTATAAGCAGAATGTTCGAAAAGCGGCATGATAACCGGTTATCATGCCGCTTTTCGAACCTTCTGCTTCGTACAAATTGCGCAGTAGGAATTGAAATATTTTTCGTCTTTACTGTGAGCGAACTTCATGACTCTTCTGATTTCTATTGTCTTATTTATATATGGATGGTGTATATACACAATCAAAATATACCTAAGAATTGAAGCCTGACTTAATACTATTGGTTATAATCTTTACTTTCATGTGACGTTACTATCGGGACGATACAGACCTTATACATTGGTCGTCACAATACTTAATCTGCATTGTATTCTTAAGCCCTGATGAAGTTCCTTTTGGCATCAAGGAACGAAACACGTTGGCTGTTTGCCGGTTTTAAAACGACAATTTGAATAAAGAAGATTGATGGATTATACTTGTGTTTTTGAATGACTTCTTTCTGAGTGCACCTTCCTTATTCATGAACTCCTTCGCAATTGTGGCATCGATCAACGGCGGATGCTGGGAGTAGTTGCACCTAACCCTAATTCATGAAACAATTGGAATTGAAGTGCCTAACCGTGGTCGGCTGTTGTGTGTTTCTTTTGTTGTTGAGAACTAGCAGATGTGAACAATCAAACGTTATAGTGATGAGATACAATATTGTTTTTTTCAAACGTGATCTGTCTTTGTTTCTGTGAACTATTTTTAACAACAGAGGCAAACAGGTGCTTGATGGCAGCAGCTTTGCACTTTTAACTCTGGTTCTGCGTAGAAGAGAAGTGGCACGTGCCAGATACACCTTCACTGTAATCTCCTAATCTGACAGTGGAATCGCAGATTTCCAAAGATCAGGAGTAAATTAAGGAATTGGGCATAGGAACCAAGTAAGGGCGTTTGATCTTACTACAAAAATCCTACACCGGATGTGGAAACGTCAGTCAAACATGGAACAACATGTTACTCTGGTGGCTGTGACATGACAGAGATGTGGAGTGAGTGACAGTTTCAGTGTGGATGAGTAGAGGGGACATTTATGGGTTAGGCAGGAAGGAGCCTGCTGCCAAGACAGTGCATTGCTCAGATCAAAGTGTTGAAGTACTACTCTGTGGTTCCATAGTGTTGCATTGATTTAAATTAGGATTATCACTTTAGCAATTTTACAGCAGCGCATTGCGATGGAAGAGCACTTTTGCAGAGTGGTGGCATAGATGCAGCTTCTGCTAATATGATGTATGTTCTAATTCTTTTTCAATCGAATATCAGTTTTAACTGGCTTATTGGATAACTGTTCTTTTGCAGTTACAGTAATGTGTGACGTAAGACCAAATTCACTAAGCATTTTAATGGTCGCCAATCTTCCAATATGGAAAATGCCTTTTCTTATTAGGAGTCGGATATGTTTTCTGACCCCTAAAATGGGATTCCGAATGGATACAGTTTCAGTACCTGGACGGTGCTTGGTATAGTGGCCCCTTACAAATACCAAATTAGTATCTAATGCAGTCCTTCCCAAACTCTTTAGAACCACAACCCACTTTTTAGAACAACAAACTGTTGCATCCCACCTAATTATTAATGGACATTAGGCAAGTGTTTTTTTTTTTTAGGGAACTATATCGTGTGGCAGCGTGCTGTCATTTACAAACAGCACATTTCCCATTAAAATGGCCACTCAATTTGCATAGAAATACTTTTACTTATAAAACTATATTGCACACAAATGATAATGTGCAGGAATCGGGTTTCAGTGAATATTTATCATTTGTGCATCACCAAGTAAAGTGTCTTAATTTATTTTGATCCTATTAAAATCTATTGTTCCATCACACTTCAGAATTACAAAAAGATGTGCTTTATTTGTCTTAACTGCTGAGTGCATACATTTAATTAACAGTTATTTAAAAAAAAAGTTTTACAAAAATGACATCCTTTCCTTTCACACACTGTACCCCAGGTAGATTGTCCCATAATTCACTTTACTTTTCATTGTCTGACTACAAAGTTAGAGGATTCTGTAAACCCTAATCACCCTGTTAAAAAACATAAGTAGCAATTTGTAAGAAGATATAGCCTGACATTTGACCTTTCTTTTAAGTGCAGCAAATGTGACAAGATAAATACATAATTTTAAGGCTTCTTTATTTATTGCTTCAATTTACATGACTCACCAAAAATCGGCTTGCGACCTACCGTTTGGGAAACACTGTCTAATGTATCACTGTTTTGCAACCAAAATCTGGTTGCAAAACATTGATATTTCACCGGCGACATGAAGGAGGTGATAATGCATTTCTCATGGGAACGAGTAGATGTGGAACCACTTCCATCCACGTGATGGCCTCTAATCATCGTAATTTGAGACCTACCTCATTAATATTCATGCCGTAGGTCAGATTGGTACCCACTATGATTCATATTTCTTAAGAACCGGCTATTGGTACTTAGGCCTGTTCTTAAAAATCTTTACAGGTTGTAATTTGCGTCCAGTTTTTTGCAACCACATACTTGTAAAATTGGCCCAATGTCCTTCAGTTTTCTTCTCTGGTTGCTTCGTTCCCAGTTTTTACTTCCATTTCTTCTACTTAGCTTTCACAATTTTGTCATTTTAGGCTGGACTCTTCCTACTGAACCAAGATGAAGGCTGATTTGCATATGGCTGGGTCTAATCTAAGGTGGAATAGTGGGCAAAAGAACAAAGGTTTGGAATGCTTCCCCGAGTGACTGCTTGTGGTTAGACAAATTGAAATAAACATCAGAAGAGTGAAGCTAAAATGTCAAAGAAGCTTTCAACAGGGGTCACTCATGTTTGTTAAAAGAGCCTAGTTGGTGACATGCTTCATCATTGGGCTCCCACCAGAGAGGCCGAGTGCCTCTCCGGTGTGCTACGACGCCTGATTACAGCGGAGCGGGTCTTTTTTGGTGACAAGTGCTGGTGCATAAAGTGAGATTAAAAATGAACTTACTGCTTCCTAAAGAAATTTTTATTAGGTGGAGAGTAAGGCCAGGTTAAAAATGTGGTGGATGCTATGGTTGAGTAAATTGCTCAAGCACATCCAAAGTTAAGAAGTCGGGTCTACATGTTTCAGCCTCTGAATGCTAATTGTCAGGCTTTCGTTAGGACCGGAGACCATGGCGGTATGCACACGCTAAGGCGCACCCTAACCTATGGTCTGGAAAAGGGACGAATTACTCATGGTTCCACGATTAATACCTTCCAGATTATTGAACGCCTTTTGCGAACCTATTAGGAGAAAAAAGGGGAAGGAAACCTAGAAAAACACAGACATAAGACGTGACAATACACAGATGATTACGTCCGGTTATCTGCCCTCAAGCTGAGCGATCCTAGTTATGCCTTCGCTGGTGCCCGTCAGTGAGTAATGACGGGGAGTCTTTAAACTACAACCAAATGTGAATCAGTGGCTGTGGCCATGTCGCAGCACTAACAAGTATTGTGCCTGCTTCAGATAAAAATAGATCAAGTCAGAACTTATCTGTGATCGTGATAAAGAATGTGAAGTACACTCGCTGCGGCGCCAATGGAATCTCAAAATGCCTATGTAAAATTCAAACGAGTCTTGTGTTAAAACGCTGTGTTGCTGCCTTCAACAAAGTTTACCCTTATGCTGACCCCGACTACACAGCCCCCCCTCGGAACACAGATAACTCTGATGTCTCTGAGGATGATGGCTCCACCGCCAGCGGCTCGAGTGGGGATAGCTTTAAGTCAAGACAAAAGGGCAGGGGCAGATCCAGACAGCAATACCACCAACAATCGTGGTCACAGTTTCCAACACCACAGGGAGGTTTCTATCCGAACCATTTCCAGACACCACCACCTCCCATGATGGGCTGGAATCCAGCCTTCATTCAAATAAAAATTTCTTTAGAAAGCAGTAAGTTCATTTTTAATCTCACTTTATGCACCAGCACTTGTCACCAAAAAAAACCCGCTCCGCTGTAATCAGGCGTCGTAGCACACCGGAGAGGCACTCGGCCTCTCTGGTGGGAGCCCAATGATGAAGCATGTCACCAACTAGGTTGGTGAGTGAGGGCTCTTTTAACAAACATGAGTGATCCCTGTTGAAAGCTTCTTTGACTTTTTAGCTTCACTCTTCTGATGTTTATTTGATATTTCCCTGGGGAATAAGAGTGGAAGCAGAGACTTCCCTTTCTCTCTTTTTGTTTATACATAGACAAATTGAAAGCAATCCTCCTATCACTTTTTGTGTGTGATTTTCTCCATCTTTATTGATGCCCTTCTTCCCCCAATTTCACTAAGCATGCCTAAAGCTCAATGATGCCGTACAAAAGGCAAATCATAATTAACATGAATAAAAGACTAAGGGGCAGGTGTAAAAGCAATTTTGTGATTGCAAACCGTACGATTTGCAAAACCACAGGCTTGTGGCTGTAAAAATGACAGTGTCTTATGTTCAAAACCCATTTTATGAGTCAGAAAAGTTTTTCCAATTCGTAAAATGGGTTTCAACCAATACTTAACCCCTTGACCGCGATCGGAATTCCGCTCGTGTGCTGGGCATTGCTCGTCATGCGCACAGCGCTACCGCGCAGCATGACGAGCTGAGCTCGTCAAGCGCATCGAAGGGGTTAATAGCAGTGTGGAAGTGTTGTAAGAAGGCATTTCTTCATAGTAGCGATTCAGTACGCAATTTTGCTCTGGTTTGCAAGCACAATTCCGCACGCAAATTATTGAGCAGTTAATGACACCTCAGAGGTGGTGTAACACATTTCCAAAGGGGGAAGTGGGTCTCTTTGGGAGTGTTTTCCCTTTGGGAACAGTGTTGGGAGCTTCATGAAGAGTAGACAGTGGTCCAGTGGAATTTTTATTTTTTTAAAGCTGCACCAATTCCTTCAAAAGAAAGAAAACCATTCTGAGAATGCAAACACAGAGGTGGTGTGAGGTCATTTGCAGGCCACCATCTCTGTAGCCCACCTCGGGGTCGTTAAGTGCAACCTGCTTAATTAATATTCATTAGGCAGGTCGTTATGTGACTGATGATTCTGTGAAGCTATCTTCTAGTACCTGGGCTGCTTCGGAAAATGAATGATTGGCTACAAAACACCAGTGCACAATTTGCGGCCACTTTTTCTGACCAGTACGATAGTCCATCTGACCCCAAATACTGAAAAAAAAGATCTAAATTCATAATATGGAAGTTGAATCAATGAGTGGTGTAAAATGTTTATATACATTTTAACTAAAAGCGCAGAATTCGGGTTAAAAAAATAAACTGAATAGGGTACATATTCCTCTCGTATTTGATGACTAGGTGGCTCGTTTTGTCTTAAGATAAAGCTGGATTCTCTGATACCTCTTATTTCTCTAGGTTGTGGCCGGCTTCAATCGTCTACGGCAAGAACAGCGAGGGATGGCATCAAAAGCAGCAGAGTTGGAAATGGAATTGAATGAACATAGGTGAGTAGGCAAGAAATGTATCGTTGAATTTGAGTTTATGGCATATACTAAATGGCTGTGAAGATGTTGTTTCAAGAGCCTTTCCCTGAGTGTAGCTCTGACTGATCTGTACAGAATCGCATGCACCCAGCCCTGGCTGTTTCACAACTTCTGCATACTTTTAAATTTATTTGTTCAATTCATTAATAGTTCACATTAGCCCTGCAATTTGACACCTGCATCTCCATTATCAGTGCAGGTTTGAGTATGCGTTAGTGGCTGTTTAACAGAAGAAACATATTAAGTTGTGATGTTAGTGGTCTTCAAGAATGAGTTTCTGGCCTACACCTTTGAGATGTTTTGACAATCCTTGGTTGCAGACTTCTTGGATGATCCTGTCCCCTCCACATACACAATTCGCTTGAGACCCTACTCCGTGCCAAGGAGAACACGCTACTTGATGAGGCATGCTCCTTGTAATTTCTCGATGTCTGCTATGAAAGACATCTTCACGGCACAAGGACACGCTTTCAAATGATTTTGTTTCAAAAATATTAAGTCAGACTGTACAGATTCTGTGGGGAAAAGAGCTTCTTACCAGTGTTCTGCAGCTGCTACTGTGAAATTGGAAACGTTGTACCTCTGAAGAGCTTGGTAGTCTTAGATCCAAAAAACCAATCTTGGCTTTGCGGCTCCTTTTTAGGTCTCGCCTGGCGTTGCAGCGCGCATGCGCTGCTCGCTCTGCGAGGTCTTCTTAGAATCAATACGGTTTCAGAAGCTTTCAGAAGCGGACTTGAAGCCCCGCCCATCTTTTTCATTCGCTGGCGTCATCCTCCATGCTAAACGCTGGCTCACGATTGAAAAGGAGGTTTCTTAGTCCCTCCTTGTTACTGCCCTGTCCACTTTTGACCCCGCCCACCGGGACTGGATCGTGTACTCGCGGAGTTACCCGCTCTCCTTTATAAGTCTGGACGCACTCTTTCTTTGTCATTTTGAGCGCGGGCCGCCTCGGCCGCGCTTGTTTAAGTTGGTAACCACTTTTTTTTGTTATTGAAAGAGGACCGCGCTTGTTTTTGGTAGGCAGCGCGGCAGCTTGCTCCATATTGACGTTGCACGTACAGTCCGTACATGTCAGCGACACCTGCATTACATCAACTCAATATGTAACGCGATAAAAGATACAGCGGTCGCATTAGACATGATGGAGCAGAGTCAGTCTATCTATCTATCAGCATGAACATACATTCATTTATATATGTACCAAGCAAAAATTCTATAGATGATGTATAGCATGCCACCCTCGATGTCCGCCTGCGGCTGTGACCCCGGGCGCACCTGCACACACCGCCGGGGCAGATGCAGGGGATCACCAGTGTCCTTGTAACTCGAGAGCACCCTCTTCCGAGTCGGCCCGTGTAATTCTTTGCATTATTACATGATTATCGGAACACCTCTGGATCAGGTTACAATCGCATCGCCTCCCCCGTGTGCCCACAACACGGAGATGTTTTCCAGGCCGGGTCGCCGTACGCTTGAGTCTGTTTGGTGGTCATGCGAACAAGGGTCACCCGTGGATCAACAATTGGAGATGTTAGAACTAACCCAGACGCTGGATTACTAAGTGCAGTTGAGAGACAAACAGGGGCACTGGTTAGACCGTGTGTTGTAACCGTGCACAAGTGCGTGTGGTGTTCTGGTGTGAAATGTTCACTGAGGAGCTGTTGCATCCGCAGAGGCAAGCAGAAGCGCTGTGCACAGGACGTCTGTCGTGCAGCCCTCCCCCTTCACGCAATGTGGGCGTGGGGGGGGATCCATCCATGTGAATATTTTAAATTAGCCGATGAGCCCCCCATTAACACACAAACACACATCTTTGCGTTCGCTGTGCAGGAGTGCACAACACCGCGTGCAGCGGTGCACAGCCTCGAGCTCGAACACCGTCTGCAGTCGACCAATTGAAATACACACTTCTGTTTTGGTAAAAATAAAGGAACACAAAGGCGCTTCTATTCTTATTCAAATTGCGCGAAATGTGAAATCTTTCATAAGTACCTCTACCCGCGCTCTATTTGGGCTTCGAAACTAAATATAACATAACGTGGTAGAACTGTTACCAATATTCATGCACACACCAGGGCAAGCGACGACTGCACCTATGTCAGATTTATTTTATTGCAGAAATAATTATACACTGATCAGAGACTTCCTCAATTAAGGCTGGTGGCTGTTTTTTTAAAACTTACCTTTTTTCTAAAGGGTGAGCGCGTAACATAAAAACACCCGTGTGTTTAGACAACAATAACAACGGCAGTGTTTTCAGAGGAATCCTAGTTCAGTTGTCAATATTTGCTAAACACTGCATGAATTTACAGAATACTCCAAATTTGGAGGACTGGGGTTGTAAATTTAAGCTATAAAATTACATTTCTGTAATTATTTATTCAGGGCTGGCGATAAACTAGACTAGCATATTTTGTTGAAAAAAGATTTCTCAAAAGGCCGTCGAATGCTCCCCATAGGCCGTGTTAAAGTTGGTCAGTTAATGCACTTCCCCCTCCCCCTACCTCAGACAGCCCCTCCCCCTCCCCCCCACAACAGAGCTCTGGTTAGATAAGGAGGGTCGGGGCCTCCAGCAGGGCGCCTATTCATGAATGTTCTGTGCTTGTTAGTAAAGTGCCCCGACTCACGACCGAGCACCACCAAACTGGTCTCCTCACACCACACAAATCCACAACAGACTTGTTAGCAAAGGAGAGGGGGTCTGGGGAGAACCCCTGTAGTCTCTGCCCATCAGGGGAGGCCAGTGCTGTGGGAGGCGGAGCATTCACACTGGCCCTCTAATTGTTTCACTGGCAACACCCCAGCCTCATGTCTGAGCTGTGAAGATGATGGCTTGAATTCTGTGTGCCATGTGCCCCAAACACCAGCACTTGTGTGGGGCGCTTCCTGCTCCCCCACCCCGCTCGAAACACATGGATGCTGGCCGCAGCCCAGGGCGTGGAAGTTTAAGCCAAAAAAGTCTGCTCCAGAAAATAATCCAGGGAGCAGAGGGTGTTTTGGGGGGGGCTGCCTTTAGGGGCTCCTGTTTGCACGGCGTCCCGAGCAGGCCCTGTGCACACTGCAAAGTGCTTCACAGCACTTCAGAGGCCGCTCACTGATGGGGCGAGCCCTGCAACCACACACTCCTCATTGTCTGTGAAGGGAACAGAGTAGGGGCGTGTGCATGTACCTACCCGTGTGCACACTCATGAGCAGTCCTAAACATACCGACATGTCCATGCCAATGTGTCCTTGTATAACGTAACTGGTGCTCATGTAAAGCGTTCCCTATCGAGATCACTATATATATATATATATATATATATATATATATCTATATTATCTACTGGCGGTCGCCAGTAGATAGTTATAGTTAGGACCTATTTTCCATAGGAAATCCGCGACATTCTATTTGAAATAACTCTTGCGTCGGTTGACGAATCTTCGCGAAATTTTCAAACTTTATGGCCCGCTCCGGTCCGCTCCTACCCTGAAAGTCTCAGGGTGATTCGTCAAGCGGGGGCCGAGAAAAAAGGGGGTCCCAAAACGTGTTTTCCCCATAGGAAACTTTAGACACGGCTACAGCCTGAACTGCTGAACGGAATTACACCAAATTTGGCAAAGAGGTAGTTCTTGGTTCAGAAAGAACCCTTTTGTTAAATGGTGTAAATCCGTTCAGTAGTTCCTGTGAAAATCAAAATGAAAATCACATATATATCTATGGCCGCGTCGGATTCGCGCACCCTGAGCGCACCGTCCCGATCACGAGCTGCATGTTAATTGGCTTTCAAGTGGCTGTCAACACTCCAAATCAGGAAGTGTTGGCAGCCATTTTGTCCTCGGTAGAACCGAGGGACAGAAACAAGTGCGCAAAGCGCAAAAGGGGGCAGGGTAGAAACACCCTGACCCCTAGGTCTGCTCAGGGGTCCCACAAGGACCCCTGGGCAGAAAAAAGCATTTTTGTAAAAAGATCGGCAGGATGCGCTCAGGGTGCGCGGATCCTGCCGATTTAGGAAAAAAAAAAAAGAAGAAACAAGTGCGCAAAACGCACAAAGGGGGCAGGGTAGAAACACCCTGACCCCCTAGGTCTGCTCAGGGGGTCCCACAAGGACCCCCTGGGTAGAAAAAAGCATTTAAAAAAAAAAAAAAAATCGGCAGGGTGCGCGAATCCTGCCGGAAAAAAAAAAAAAAAAGTCGAAGCGCGGTCTCCCGCGCTTCGATGTTAATTTGCCCCCGGGTGGGCCAAGTCCCGGGGGCATGGTGGGGGGGGGGGTTTAAATTTAATGTGGGGGGCCTCTAAGGCGCCCCAAGGACCGCCACCCCCCCGGGGCTTCTTTTTTTAAAAATTATTTTGACCTGTGTGGGGGGGCTCCAGCCCCCCCACACACCCCGGGGACCGCCACCTCCCGGGGCTGTGAAATGGTTGGGAGGGGGCCGCGGAGGGGGCCGCGCGGCCCCCTCCTGGAGCCCTTGATGGCCCTGGGGACCGCCACCCCCAGGGCCGGCTCCTGCAGTGTCCCGGGGTGCCTACCCCGGGACACTGTAGGTTGCTATGACAGGACGGGAGCCTCGCGGCTCCCGTCCTGTCATAGCAAACTTGGTTTGCATTTTGAAAGAGAGAGCTGGAAACCTGCTCTCTCTTTCAAAATGCAAACTAATTGCTTTCCACATGGGGAGCAGCATGTTAGCTGCTCCCCATGTGGAAGCTAATGCCGGCTCCCGTAGGACACGGGGAGCCGGCGGGACTGTGGGGGAATTGGGGACCCCCACAGTCCCCAACCAGAAGGCCAGGCCCCGGGGGATGGGGTCCCCGGGGCCATAAGTGGCCAGGGAGGGGGCCACGCAGCCCCCTCCCCAAATTAAAAAAATTTAAAAAAATAAAAAAAGGGGCAAGGCCGGCCCCGGGGGATGGGGTCCCCGGGCCAAAAGTGGCCAAGGGAAGGGGGGCCACGCAGCCCCCCTCCCATTAAATTAAAAAAAAAAAAAACGACCGGCATCGTGCCGGAGGCCTTGCCCCCCTCCCAGCAGTACTCTGCAAACACGCCCCCTGGCGCGTTTTAAGAAGGGGAAGTAATTCCCCTTGAATACTGGGGGTCCCTGGGGGCCAACTAGCCCACCAGGAACCTCCAGTGATGTCACTGACCATGTCATGAGTGATGTAATATGTGACGTCATCAGCAGTGCATTGCGGGGGCGCGAGTTATAGTTGGCTGAACTAACTATAACGGGGGAATTTCACGGGTTTTGTACGAGTGAAATGTCCAACTAACTATAACTGTCCCTAAAACCTATGGTATTTTCAGTGAATTTCAAAGGTTTTTTTAAATGCTAATTTCTAACTATAACGTGCCTGAAACCTATGGTTTTTTCAGTGAATATATATATATATTATATATATTCACTGAAAAAACCTTAGGTTTCAGGGGCGTTCTAGTTAGTTGGACATTTCACTCGTACAAAACCATAGAAATTCCCCCGTTATAGTTAGTTCAGCTAACTATAACTCGCGCGCCCGCAATGCACTGCTGATGACGTCACATATTACATCACAGAAAAAATGGGTGGAACTGACGTCCGCAAACCGACGAGGTCCTCTTATGGCTCCGATGACGTCATACGGTGTCACGAGCGGAGCCGTGCTCGTTGACGTGGGAGAGCTAGGAAAGAATTTCCGTGGAATGCTGGTGCAGGGGATATTCACATAAGTGTTCAGGCTAGTCCTTTGGGAGCAACTGTTTATGTTGCCACTCCAGAAACCGAAACCAGTGATCCGAGGGCAGAGGCCCTGCAGATGGCACACGAGGTGGGGTGCCCAGTCGTGTGCACCGGCGGGGCAGCGAAGTGACAAGCACCACAACCCACAAAAAAGGTAACGAGGGCACTGAATAACACAGGATCTTCTCTTTGTATCTGGCAGGAACAACGAAGTTAAAATGCCCTAGTACCAAAATGTAGAATTAGTGCTACAACGGTCTTCAAGAGGACCTGCGATGCCGCTTCTGCCTCCCGTACCCTGGAGGCGGCACATGGGTCACGCGGTACGGTCATACTGCGGTGGGACGCACATTCGTTGACCTCTCATGGCACTGCTCCACACTTCAGGGAGGACGCTTTCCATTAGCTATGTTTTCTGATGACATGTCGCGCCGGCCCCGTCCAACAACAGAACTCCTTTAGATCCAAACAGACTCTTCCACTCTCTCACCGGAAGTGAAACCAGGCCACGCGGACACTTTCACAATACAACAGCCGGGAATGCACTTTTCGGTAAAAAACCACATTCCTTCCTCCTAATTAATCAAATAAACGTCTCACTGAAGAACAGGGGCCAGCTTCGATCGGTCAACAGCCGTTACAACAACTTTTTTACCTTGCGATACCATTACAACGCATGCATTACCACGCATGCGTTGTACATCACGGTCATTACTATGCATTTTTTTAGAACGCATGGTCATTTACCACGCATGCCTTTACAACGAATTTTGTTGTAAAGGTATGTATGGTAAATGACCATGCGTTTTAAAAAACATGTAGACGATCCATGTCGTTGTAAGGAAACAGAGGCTGTTCCGTTGCCTCACAACGACGTGCACCGCCCCTCAGATGACGTGAAGCAGGAACCACGAGGAGAGAGGAACCATGAGGAGTGAGAGGTAAGGGGGATTGGGCATGGGGTGGGGGTTTCTTTTCTAGGGTTTAGGGTAGTGCAGTGGTGTTTGGGTGGTGTAGGGGGTCATGCTGGGGGTAGTGTTTTAGGGTTTAGGGTAGTGCAGTGGTGTTTGGGTAGTGTAGGGGGTCGTGCTGGGGGTAGTGTTTTAGGGTTTAGGGTAGTGCAGTAGTGTAGGGGGTCGTGCTGGGGTAGTGTTTTAGGGTTTAGGGCAGTGCAGTGGTGTTTGTGTAGTGTAGGGGGTCATGCTGGGGGTAGTGTTTTAGGGTAGTGCAGTGGTGTTTGTGTAGTGTAGGGGGTTGTGCTGGCGGTAGTGTTTTAGGGTTTGTTAGTGCAGTGGTGTTTGGGTAGTGTAGGGGGTCGTGCTGGGGGTATATTTAGGGTTTAATGTAGTGCAGTGGTGTTTGGGTAATATGGGGGTCATGCTGGGGTTAGTGTTTTAGGGTAGTGCAGTGGTGTTTGGGTAGTGTAGGGGGTCGTGCTGGGGGTAGTGGTTTAGGGTAGTGCAGTGGTGTTTGTGTAGTGTGGGAGGTCATGCTGGGGGTATATTTAGGGTTTAGTGTAGTACAGTGGTGTTTGGGTAGTGGAGGGGGTAGTGGTTTAGGGTAGTGCGCCCAACCAACCACAATATCCGTGGACAAAGGGGATCCTGACTCTTTGGAACGCTCCGTCAATTGAATAATTTGGGTCAAGGGCCTTACCACGTCCAAGACCTATCAATTCCTTTCTTGGGATCCCTCATATACTTGGAGAAAAAGGTACATAGTTTCTCATCAATTTCAGGCGTGTGTGCCACCTTCCCCTTCAGTGAGGGCCTGGGGCATTCTCCCCTCATCCTATTCCTGACCTCCCTTCCAAGGGGTTGATGGATTTTCCCCACCACATACTCTGCCACTTTGGCGTCAGGTGTCCACTCTGCCGACCTAGGATGGTAAATTTGGGTAGGCTCGAACATGTCCGAGTGGATCCCGTCCCCAACCGGGGACTGAGAGGAGTGGGACTCTGGACGCCAGGGACGCCCCGAGTCCTTATCCTCATCGGAGGAGAAATCGTCCTCCGATACACCCTCTCCCTGTAAGGGAAACCCGCCGTCGGGGTCTACAATAGTGGTGACAGTGTCGCAATTTTCTCCGGGCCCCTCCTCCTCCCGGCAGGGTGCATGTTTTAGCGTTTGCGCACTCTTGAGGAAGGTCTCCGTAAGTTTATAAAATCCTTCCAAGTGCCCGGCGTTATGCTTAACGGCCCTTTTATTCCCCATCTGGGAGCTACTTGGACCCGCCACCACCAGATCTGGGTCACTGAACACCCCAGGGATGCTTTTCGCCAGCTTATCAACCTGATCCCTAAGAGGAGCCAGCGCCCTAGAAATAGCCAGAGAGAGGGCTTGGTTCACTGCTGGAGGGAGAAGTTGGGGGGCCATTCCTGCTCCACTTCCTGGTAGGAGGAGTAAAAATGGTCTTCTGGAGAAGACATGATAGCAGAGGGTGTGAGCACAGAACAAATGCCCTTAAAATCCTTAAGACAGCCCCCTCGCCGGTGCTCCAACAGCTGGGCTTTCCCCGAAGCTGTTATAAGAATAGACTGAGGCGCAGTACCAATTACCACCACCAGGTGGCGCTGGTCACTAACGTGGCCGTGTGGGGAAATCACCGCATAGCGGTGTCAAAATTAGGCGAGGGTTGGTCGGGAATCAAGCGGACACTAAAGGAGTGACTGGATTCCCAAACGCGCGTAAAGACCAGCGGGAGCGCTCGACGGAGCTGCCTCGCTTGGACCAGACGCGCCTGACAGGATCTCACCGCGCGCAGAGCACACAGCGGGAGAAACTGCGAGGGGGAGAACTCGCTCGGGCAAGAGCCTGCTGCGCAGGGAATATGAAACAATACCAAGGCAATAATGCTAATAACGTGCACAAGAAACCGCTATACAAACAGCAACAACGTCAGATTAAGCCAAGAATGTAAGGAATGCACTTAACTGACGAGCAGTGAAGAAAGAGGAAGCGGAAGGGACGTCACGATATTATATACGATGGACTGTGATATGATTGGACTATAGTTGCCTTGGAGACTACCCCCTAATGGTTCATGGGTGGTGTAGTCTTTTGTTTAATGATTGTTGTGTTACGTTTTCTTTGAACTGCTATGCAAATAAAGTGAGGAAAGATATGCATAATCCTCGCCTCCGTCCTTCCATAGAATTCATTAAACTTTATTTGATCTGATTTAGAAACATAGATCATAAAAGTGTACATAAAAACAGTAAATCCTCTTTCCTAATACAATACAGTGAGAATTAATTAAAACCAGTAGGTAAAAACGGGTGTTACAAAGCCCCGTTCAGAGCAACTTCAGGTTAACAGAATCGTAAAGTTCAATGTTTCGCAAGATCAATCTCATGTACTTCGTGCAAAATACGCAATAAGGGGTCCAAGTAAGATGTAACGCTCCAATACCTGACCAGTTTGCACTATATAAAACTGCAGAAAAACTAAGAATAAAAAGTATTTTGCACACTTCTGTCATTGGGCTATATGTGGGCTACATCTGGGTGATATTTGTGCAACATTTGGGCTCTTTTTTCTCTGGTGGCCATTTTGGGAGACTTATTTGTTATGAAGTTTCCTAATTTCGTCATTTACTGCAGTCTCCTTAGTAGGAAATGCTTTCAGTTTTTTACTTTGATTCCATCAAGAAGGCATTCAGATGTGTCACACATTTGCCATAAATTCAGAATGTTAGCACTCTAGTTGTTCATTAGATCACTGTAGTAAAGCTACTGCTCACCAGGGAGTTAACTGGAAGTCTACTGCTGGTATTGAAAGTGATTGTTTCAGTCTGCATGTCAGAATTTTCTAATGAAATAGAAGAGGATTTGAGATCTCACTTAAAACATGCCCTAAATTTTCTTTCTGCAGCACTAACCATAATTTCTATGGCAAAATGAACCCCCTCATTTTTTTCCTTTTTAAATTAAATGTTTTAAGTGTTACCAGTTTATTCCAATCAAGATGGCTTCAGGTGTGCCATACTTTTGTCATAAGTAAGACTGTTAGCGCTTTAGTTGTTCTTTAGAACACTCTGGGAAGCTGCAGTAGAACACAAAGGAATCAACTGACAGTCTCTGCCCTTGTTGGATGTACATGTTTTACTGAGAATGTCAGACTTCATTCTCACATGACTGAGAAAGATAATGTGAATTTACAGAAAATATGCTCTCATTTTAGCTTCTGGAGCACCTTCCAAAACTGTATGGGACAAGCATGTGAAAATAGTTTTCTCTCAAACATGATTCATGATATCCCAGCAGAAGGTTTTTCACAGGGTAAAATCACCTTGGAACACACCACAATTCCTGAAATTAGTATGGTACCATCAACAAATGAATTCTAATGTAACTAAAGTCTGTTATCACCCTTTATAGTTCTCCTTTGGTAACCCTCAAAATCTTCGATTCACTACAATGCATTTCAATGGGGTACTATCATTTATATTGGTCCCAAGATGGCTGCCAGCAAATCCAGGATGAAGTGCTGACAGCCAATCAGATCTCACGATGACATGTGTGGTTAGGCTCCGCCCAGATATATATGTGTTTTCTTTTTCAAATTTCTCAGGAACTACTGAACGGATTTACACCATTTAACCAAAAGGCACAACTCTGAACCAAGGGCTACCTTTATGCCAAATTTGGTGTAATTCCGTTCAGCAGTTCGGGCTGTAGCTGCGACTAAAGGTTCCTATGGAAAATTGCATGGGGAAAACACGTTTTGGGACCCCCTTTTTTTTCTCAGCCCCCACTTGATGAATCACCCCGAGACTTTCAGGATAGGAGCGGACCGGAGCGGGCCATAAGTTTTGAAAATTTCGCGAAGATCTCGTCAACCGGCGCCAAAGTTATTTCAAATAGAATGTTGTGGATTTCCTATGGAAAATAGGTCCTAACTATAACTATCTACTGGCGACCGCCAGTAGATTATTTATATATATTATATATATATATATATATATATATATATATAATCCGCGACATTCTATTTGAAATAACTCTTGCGCTCGGTTGACGAATCTTCGCGAAAGCTTCCAACTTGTTGGGGCGCTCCGCTCCTACCCTGAAAGTCTCGGGTTGATTCGTCAAGCGGGGGCCGAGAAAAGGGGGTCCCAAAACGTGTTTTCCCATTCATTTTTCCATAGGAACCTTTAGTCGCAGCTACAGCCCGAACTGCTGAACGGAATTACACCAAATTTGGCAAAGAGGTAGCCCTTGGTTCAGTGTCGTGCCTTTTGCTTAAATGGTGTAAATCCGTTCAGTAGTTCCTGAGAAAATCAAAAGTAAAGTCACATATATATCTATGGGCGAGTAGGGTCCGCGTATCCTGAGCGCACCCTGCGCGCACCGTCCCGATCACGAGCTGCATGCTAATTGGTTGTCAAGTGGCTGTCAACACTCCAAATCAGGAAGTGTTGGCAGCCATTTTGTCCCTAGGTAGAACCGAGGGACAGAAACAAGTGCGCAAAGCGCAAAAGGGGGCAGGGTAGAAACACCCTGACTCCTAGGTCTGCTCAGGGGTCCCACAAGGACCCCCTGGGCAGAAAAAAGCAAAAAAAAAAAAAAAGACCGGCATCGTGCAGAGGCCCCGCCCCTCCCTGCAGCAGTCTGCAAACGCGCTCCCTGGCGCGTTTTAAGAAGGGGAGTAATTCCCCTTGAATACTGGGGGTCCCTGGGGCCAACTAGCCCACCAGGAGCCTCCTGTATGCGCCAGGGGCTGCGTTGCAGAGAGGTGTACAGAGGCCACGCCCTTTTTACACCTCTCTGCAACGCAGCTCTGTGGCACTTTTTGGAGGTACATGGTGGGCTAGTTGGACTCCAGGGACCCTCAGTATTCAAGGGGACTTAATCCCCCAACTTAAAACGCGCCACGGGGCACGTTTGCACAGTGGTGAAGGGGCGGGGCTTCAGGTGACATGTGTGCAAACAGGCCCCGTGGCGCATTTTAAAATGGGCAATGAAATCCCCTTCAATCCTGAGGGTCCCTGGGGGCGAACTAGCCCACCAGGTACGTCCAGAAAGCACCACAGAGCTGCGTTGCAGAGAGGTGCAAAAGGGGCGTGGCCTCTGATCACCTCTCTGCAACGCAGCTCCCTGGCGCATACTGGAGGTACAGGGTGGGCTAGTTGGACCCCAGGGACCCTCATGATTCAAGGGGACTTAATCCCCAACTTAAAACGCGCCACGGGGCGCGTTTGCACAGATGTCACCTCAGGCCCCGCCCCCTCCCTTCACCATTGTGCAAATATTCCTCTAAAATCAGCCGAACTACGAATTCCGATTTACTCACCTGTTATCAGGAGAGACCTCAGTGCTGCATCTTTCAGCCCAGTACTGATCCTGAAAAGTAATTTTAACCGTACTTACCAGTAACTTGAATTTCCTTCCATAGGATATCATTGACTGGTTTCACTTGGAAATTCTTCTAAGTGTGGAGTTTTGGAATTTTATAATATTCCTCTAAAATCAGCCGAAATACGAATTCCGATTTACTCACCTGTTATCAGGAGAGACCTCAGTGCTGCATCTTTCAGCCCAGTACTGATCCTGAAAAGTAATTTTAACCGTACTTACCAGTAACTTATATTTCCTTCCGTAGGAATCCATTGTCTGGTTTTCAGCAGAAAAGTTTCAAAGTGTTGATTTTCACAAACTACAAATATTCCTTAAAAATCGCCGGTATTACTTAAACGCATTCTTTCAACTGTTTACAGGAGATGCACCAGTGCTGGATCCAGGATCCACCACTGAGTAAGAAAAGTAACGATAACACTACTTACCTGCTAAGTGAATTTCCTCCCATAGGATAACATTGGTGATTCTATGTGAAAAAGTTTCTAAGTGTCAACTTTTAAAATACAATAATATTCCTTAAAAATCACTACTGTAACCAAAACGCTTTTACTCAACTGTTTACAGGAGATGTCCCAGGACTGAATCTAGGATCCAGTCCTGTGGTTAGAAAAGTAATCCATAAAGTAACTAATTGCATTTAGCTAGAAATTCACATTGAGCTCAATGTTGCATTGTGTTTGAAATTGTGTTGCCCATTGCAACAACTGTAACTACTGTACTTAAAAGTCTATTGCCTATTTGCAAAGTATTTAAACTAAAGTAATTCATTCTGAGAAAGTATATTTTGTAATGTAATGTATAATGTAATTATAATGTAATTTAAAAAATAAAATATCTAAAAATAAATAGTTTAAAAAAATGTAGTAAATCAGTATCAAAAAAATAAATATAACAATTAATACATTTAAAAATTGTCATTTACAAAACCTTTGAAATTCACTGAAAAAAACCATAGGTTTCAGACATGTTATAGTTAGGAATTAGCATTTAAAAAACCATAGGTTTCAGGCACGTTATAGTTAGAAATTAGCATTTAAAAACCTTACAAATTCACTGAAAAAACCATAGGTTTTAGGGACAGTTATAGTTAGTTGGACATTGCACTCGTAAAAAACCTGTGAAATTCCCCCGTTATAGTTAGTTCAGGTAACTATAACTCGCGCCCCCGCAATGCACTGCTGATGACGTCACATATTACATCACTCATGACATGGTCAGTGACATCACTGAAGCTGGGAGGGACATAGACGCCCCCAGGTTGGCGAACAACAGGGTTCCGGCCCTGATGTTCGCCGATGATACCCTCTTACTATCCAAGTCCCCAATGGGAATACAGAGGGCATTGGATATTTTCCATCTATTCTGTAAAAACAGGGGTTTGGAAATCAATTCACTAAAGACAAAATATATGGTTTTTAACGGAGGTAACACCACGCAACCAAACCCTCTTTTAGATGGGAAACCATTAGAGAAAGTGTCTGTTTTTGACTACTTAGGCTTAACACTCACCGACAAAATGGAGTGGACCGCACAAATCAAGAAGGCCAGCTTAAAGTTGGCACAGACAGCTGGGGGATAGCAAAGATGTCTGGGAAGTGCACACACAAAATGGTCGGTCCAGCAATGGAAATATATAAGGCCCAGGGCAGGGGAGCGGCCCTATATGGGGCAGAAATCTGGGGCCATCGACCTTGTGATCACTTATCTAAGAATGAGAACTCTTTTATTAGGCAGCTTTTAGGTCTCCCTAAAAGTACACCATTGATGCCGCTCCGCATGGACCTTGGGGTTAACCCAATTGCGGAGGAAGTTGCCCTCAGGCCTCTTCTCTATTGGAGACGTATCTGGAGTACTCCAGAACTTGAGTTCTTTAGACAAGAGCTAAAAGAGGTCGTAAATCTACAGAGAGTTGACAAAATCCCATGGCTGTCTTATATTAAAAACATCTTGACTGCTATGAGGATGGGAGACCTATGGGCTAACGCTGAAGCAAGTTGCATGACAACTCCCAAGAAGGCCTTGTCAAAGATCTTTAGAGAATTTAAACTTAATCAGATAAAGGCCAATTCCGACATAGGCGCACTGACCCTATCTTTTTTAGAGGCAAAAGACCAATACAAGCTAGAACCTGTCCTTGATGTCATACAGCCCCCCTTGCAAAAAAATTGTACCTACAATTTAGGCACGGCGTATTACCACTGCGCGCATTTACAAGTAAATGGGGAAATGCGCTGTCCCAGGGCTGTCCAGTCTGTGCAGATAATCCGGAGACGGACCAACATGTTTTATTCGTCTGCCCGGCATACAAGAAGGCTAGATACCGATGGTTACAACAGGTGTGCCGGAATCTTGGCACAAAGTATTGCGCGGAGGCCTATAGGATCCTAAAATATGATACTAGTCTGCCCATAGTGTATTCAGTTACTCGTTATTTATTTTCTATGTGGTGTGTACGGTCATCTATTTTAAAAGCTGGGTCTATTGGATAATTTTAGTTTTTTACGCAAATTAAATGTATCAATGCTTTTTAATTACCTTTTAAATGTTTTAAAAAAATAATATACATACAGTGTTATTTTATACAAGCAAAGATAACGGCGTTTAGGGGTATATTGATTTCATATGCATATGTACATAAAAGTACTTATGTTTCGGGCTGCAGCCTGTGTACTATAGATGTACACAGGCTTTACACACACACACACACACACATTAGTAAAACATGCACAAAGTGCAAAATACTCATGTATTACCGTTGTTGGGTGTGGAGGTCCTTGACCTGTGAGAGGCAAGCCTCGAGAGCTCACCCTTAACAGTGGTAATACATAGCATGTGGGAGTGGGCGTATCTGCATGTATGGTCTATGCCATGCTGATTTGTCATGTGCATTGTACAGTTGCACCAAATGACATGATTTATTGGGCCTCTTTTGTTTTAAGTGATGCGTGTGTGTGTATTTGTGCCACATATAGTAACAATATAAATATATTATATATTAATTGCAAATTTAAGATAATATTCAAACATTATCTCAACTCTAATTTACTCCACAGAAAAATATATTACATACACACCGACATTCGAATACATACGATCAAAAAATCACTCAGGCATGCACTCTTATTCGAGTATCGGCACACACATACGTAGGTCGATGCAAACACATACCCACACTGAGGCTCACACGCACACACTCTATGGTACACAAACACACACAGAGGTAAACACACGTGCTAAGGTGTGCACACACACTCTGGTATACGCGCACACACACAAGGTCACATACGGGCACGTCCACCCACGCATGTATGCACAAACCTGCACACTGGGGTGTGCACACACGGTTACAGTTGGTGCTTTCTTGTGGTCCCAGGCCTGATGGCAATGCCATTAATATGTTCTCAAACCTTCCGTTCTATGATATTCTATGATTTTACTAGTCACGTTTCACAATCGGAGTTACAATAATTAATCTTTCTGCTCTCTTTTCAAAAAACATTTTGGTTGGCGCTTCGCAGTATTCTGTTGTAATTGTTAAAAATTCACGACTTAACTGTGTTTACTTTAACTCGGGCTCAAGCACTTCAAATTTGTCGCAGCCTTGCAAATGAGCTCCCTGCCAGAAACGTGGCGAGCAACCTACCTTTAATTCTCGTCGATAGTTTCTGTACCGTGCTGTTAGAGGCTCGCCATACCAGTTTCACTTCCACGAACTGTACACGCCTTTGTGCACGTTGCTGTTCTCTAAAACATGCTATAGTATATTCCCTTCCTGATCGGGTATTAAGTTTTTTTTTAATCTTGAACATTACGTTTTTAGGAATCAATCATTTTTATTACGTGGTAGAAGAGCCATAATACATAGCTTAGCTGCCTACATCAGGACGCCGGCAGAGCATACTCTTAAAGACAGTACACAGCGTTTAGGTCTACACCCCAAGGGCCGACCCCGCGACAATATGCAGTCTTTAACACGATGATAAGGCACTTATCTGAGATACCACTTTTTGAGAGCAAATTGTAACCAAAAAGAAAAACACAAACAACCCTACCTCCCTCCGCCCTAGCCCCCCTGTCCCCCCCCCCCCCTCCCTCCGCATCAGTTCAGGACCTATTGTTCTTCCTCTTCCTAACTATCAATCCCTGGCTAGTATCCTTCGCATTACTTAACAGAGGCACCTGGCGGCGTCAGTGGAATGAGTTGTAGTATTTGTAAATATTTCGGGCATGTCACCTCCCTCATGTCTTTGGTAAGAAGGTGCAAATATTTCGGCATATTCCGATCCTTTCCCATCTACACGGAGCGAAAGACGCTCCATCGCTAAGAGATGCCATAGCCTCCGGATCCAATCGCTAGGATCCGGCATTGATGTGGACCCCCACTGCGCCAACAGCACCTGCCGTGCTGCCAGCAAAGCCAAGGCTATTTGCTTACCCCTCAGTGATCGCAAGGGGAAGGCCCCAGTGTGGGGAAGTCCCAGTAGTGTGTGCTCAGGCTTTCTTGGAAATGTAATCTGGAACGCGGCATCAAGGTCATCGAGAATTGCTGTCCAGTATCGCACTAGTTTCGGGCAATGCCACAGCAAATGCACCAAGGAGCCAGTAAGGCCACACCCCCGCCAGCAGAGGTCTGACTTAGTTCTATCCCATGTTTTGATGCGCTCTGGAGTATAATACCAATAAGTAACCACTTTATACGCAGATTCTGCCCCCGCGGAATTGGAAGCAGTGTGATGCGCCCGGTAAAAGATGTGTTCCCATTCTTTCTGTGTTAGAGGTCGACCTAATTCAGTCTTCCATCGAACCTGTGCTCTTGTGCGTTGTGACTGGGGACGTGCAATGATCATAGCGTAGAGTTCAGAAATGAGTTTACGGTCATCCTTCTTATAGACCAGCCACTTTTCAAATGTCGTCAAGGGGCGGGACATGTGTGCGAAGTGCGAGGGCTGCGTCACCCAGTGTGCAAGCTGTGAGTAGTGGAAAGCGTCTGATTCAGGTAGATCATAGTGCTCTGTGCGCAATTGGAGAAAGGGAATCAAGCCGTCTAGGTCAAAGAGCGAGCCCACCCGTTTACATCCTTCCTCCCTCCATCGGTGAAAGACTGGTGATGCACAACCTGGTGGGAAATCAGGATTATCCACAATAGGAGTCATAGGGGAGGGGAACGTAGTCCACCCCCTTTGGCGCGCCAACTGATCCCACACCTTAAGTGTCGGCGATGTAACCGGAGAGGAGTATAGGCCCCAGGCCCTGTGCTTACGCGGGAGCCACAGCTCACGCCAGATATTACATCCAGCCACAGTTTGGTCCATGAAGGTCCAGTAAGCACTGGAAAAGGGCCTATTCCATTCCGTGATATAGCGAAGGCAAGATGCCTGATAGTATGCGCTCACCAGAGGGAAGCCGAGTCCACCGCTAGCCTTCGGAGAGGTTACTAGGGATAGCGCAAGTCGCGGTTTTTTTATTATCCCATAGAAATTAGGTTAGAAGCCCTTGTAATTTTCGAAGGGTGCCCGGAGGGGGGGGGGGGGGGGGGGGGTTACCGGAAGCATTTGAAATAAATATAGGATGCGTGGGAGCACCGTCATTTTCACTGCCGCTAATCTCCCGTACCATGTCCGGTTAAGACGGGACCAGACAGACAATGCCTTGGTCGTTTGTTCCAATAATAACTTGTAGTTAAGGGCCGTGATTTTGGTAATGGAGGAGGTCAGGCGAACACCCAGATACGTTATGTCGTTGGGGGCCCAGTGGAAGGTGAAATCCTGCTGTAGGTCCTGGATCTCAGCTTCGGGGATCGAAACATTTAGAATTTGCGATTTAGAGAAATTAACTTTGAATCCCGCCACCTCTCCAAAAGCGTGGAGCTCTCTCGACAAATGTCTTAGAGTCGACTGGGGCTGCATGAGTGTGAGGATAACATCGTCAGCGTACAAACTAATCTTATGTGTGTCAGCGCCAAATTTGATACCCACCACGTCGGGATTAGATCGTATGCGTTGGGCAAAGGGCTCCATGTAGAGCGCAAATAACAGCGGAGACAGGGGACATCCCTGCCGCGTGCCCCTGGCAATGGGGAACAGGGCCGATTTACACCCGTTCACTCGCACTGCAGCCTTAGGGGAGGCATATAGGCACTGTACCCACCGGACAAAGTTATCGCCGAACCCGAAAGCCCGTAGGACTTCAAACAAATAGTTCCAGTCGACTCGGTCGAAGGCCTTCTCCGCATCAATAGAAAGGAAGAAGGCCTGCGTACGGGACCGGTGGATGTAATCTAGGAGATGGAGAAGTCGTTTGGTGTTAGCCCCTCCTTGCCGTGTCGGGATAAAACCGGCTTGGTCCGGATCAATCAGGCCGTCCATCAAGGGACCGAGACGCGCTGCCAATATGCTCGCGAATAGCTTCGCGTCGACGTTAAGGAGGGAGATGGGCCGGTATGACCCGCACTCCTTAGGATCCTTTCCCGGTTTAAGGATGACAGAAATAACCGCTTCCGACATAGTGGGTGTCACCTCCTTGGTTTCAAGGAAAGAGTTGAAAAGCCTCGTTAAAGGGGAGCCAGCTCCACACAGAATGTTTTATAAAACAGTGCGGAAAAGCCATCTGGGCCCGGGGATTTGGCCGGTTTTAAGCGAGCAATCGCCGAGATGACTTCCTCTATTCGAATAACAGAGTCCAATGTGTCCGCTGATGATTTAACCAGAGGAGTAATATCGCAGGAGTTCAAGTATTCCCCTATGTTATGGGAATTAGTGGACCCCTTAGTATAAAGGCTTTGGTAAAACTGGCGAAAGGTGTCAGCAATGAGGGTGTTTGTGGTATTCTCCGCCGCGTCCCGGTCTCGAATCGCCTGAATCGCGGTCATCTGTGTACGCGCTCGCAATCTGTGTGCCAGTATTTTCCCTCCCTTGTCCCCACTGAGATAGAATTTATGTCGCAATCGCAGGAGGGCATATTCTGCCCTGTCTAAATCTAGGTGTTTTAGCATACGCCGCCGTGTTTCCAATTCCCTCCAGACTCTGGGGGCTGCAGTCCTCTTATGAACTGCTTCTAATTCTCCCACCTCCTTCTCCAGTTCTGCACGCTTTTCCCTGCGTAGACGCGCAAAGGAAGCGGCAATCGCAATAAATTCGCCCCGCACCACTAGTTTCAAGGCTTCCCAAATTGCCACAAGAGGAGTGCCCAGGAGATCATTGTCTGCGAGGTAGTGTACAATAGCTTTTCGGGTTCTAGCAGTGACCTCCTCGGAGTGTAGAAGGGAGTCGCGAAGACGCCAGCCCGACGGTGAGGAGCGCGCACCATGAGAGGTTAATTGTACTGAAATGAGGGCGTGATCCGAAAGGGAACGGGGAGTGATCTCCGCCGTGTGCAAGGCAGAGCGTAGTGCGGGAGAGGCTAAAAAGTGATCTAATCGTGCATAAGTTTTGTGCGCTGCAGAGTAGTAAGTGTAGTCCCGTGTGTTCGGGTGTATTGTACGCCACACATCGCTCAGCCCACAGTCAGATAACCAGTGCCCCCGTTTGATGCGCCCTTTGCTCTGATCTGTCCATCGCGGAATCCATTACCACGTTCAGGTCGCCTCCCACCAAGAGTGCTGCATCCGGCGAGGCAAGTACCTCAGAGAGTGCTAGTCGTAGGAAGGGTTCTTGCCGTTCATTTGGGGCATATAACGACCCTATTGTCATGTGCGTGTCTCCCCATTGAACTCGGACTGCTAAAAACCTGCCCTTGATGTCTGCCACTGTGGAAATGACTTTGCATTGTGACCGTGCGCTAAAGAGGATCGCCACCCCATTTTTCTTAGCAGCCCCCGAGGACCACATCTGCAGAGGGAAGCGTTTATCTCGCATTCGCTTAGTGTCCTTGGGCAAAAGGTGAGTTTCCTGCAGTAAACAGATATCCCCCTCAGCATTTTCTAAGAGAGAAAGTATTGCAGCGCGTTTGACTGGGTTGTTCAATCCACGGACATTTAAGCTTACAATTTTCAAATCCCTACCCATCGAATCTAACAAGGTGAAAAGGGGAAGCGTTGAATAGCCTACCTGCGCCTGGCCACACGTGCTGCACTCTGCTTAAGCTAACCACCTGCCAAACCTGCCGGAGAGAAAATGCGAAGTCCCCCAAGACCCACGGCCTGGGCTGCTGCCATTCCTGCCTATGAACTGATGCGGAGCCCCAAAAACAATCCCATAAACCCCAAATCCCCAAAGTTGCTGAAAAAACAAAAGAAAGAAGCAAAATAGCAAAACTGTAAGAACCAGTAAGGTGACTAATGTCCGTCAGAGAATACCAATGTTCCAGGGGACGTGGCTTCCCCCCAGGTTGAGTCATGTCATACAGGGGAAGACGTGGTCGAAGCCCAGAACTCTCGAAGATCACCGTGCTCAGCACACCGATGTCTAGGGTGCAGGAGCACTACGTTTCATCGAAGGGCCGCCTCCCTCCGGCGCCGACTAGAGTGCCCTTGTGGACGCCAATTTAAGAACCTCATGGTGATACGGGGTTGTCAGTTACTTGCGTGACTGATGAGAGGGCTTCCTCCCTCTCGAGCTTGCTAGTAGCTATGTCCGGTGCAGCGCCCGGCTGTGGCCCCCCCACTCGCTGCCATCCCGAGGAGCGCCTACGCCCGCGGCGAAGTGGATGTTCCTCCATTGTTCCAGCAGATGGCCTTTCTATGCTTAGCTTCTCATATGCATCCTCTAGAGAGCGTATCTGCAATAGTTTGCCCTGGTACTTGAAAATAAGGCGGAAGGGGTGACCCCAGGAGTAAGGAATCTGTTGCTCTCTGAGATGGTTGGTGATAGCCTTGAAGTCTCTCCGTTTCATTAACGTTGAAGCTGCTAGGTCTTGATAGAGAACTGGGTAGTGATCTCGGAATCGGATCGGATTAAGGTCTCTAGCTCTGCGAAGGATACGTTCCTTGAGCTGGAAATTATGGATGCAGACCAGAATGTCAGGAGGAGGGGCCTTCGGACCCCGCGGCAGCCCCACTCGGTGGACACGGTCCATTTGGACCTCTGGCGTTTCCTCATCCTCCAGGATCTGCAGGAACAGAGCATTGACATATTCACGGAGGTCATCACCTTCTCCCTTCCACGGTACTGCTCGGATCCGTATATTGTTCCGCCGAGAGCGGTTTTCAAGGTCCTCCGTGTGGGCCTGCAGGTCTATGTTTTGGTCCCGGAGACGCAGCATTTCCTGCTGCAGCTGGTGCATATCGTCCTCTCTACTTGGATCGTGCTCCTCTAGAGTCGCCACCCTCTCTCCAATGCCATCCACGTCTCGCCGCACCTCTCGGAGATCCGCTGACAGCTGCGAACGAAGCTCTTGTATGTCCTCTTTAATGGCGGAAAAGAGCTCCACCCTAAAAGCTTTTGTTGCTGGGGCATCCTCTCCGTCCAAAAGCGCTGCTCCCGTCGTGGTCTGCGCTGCGGGAATCTCCGAGGTCTTCCGTAGTAGGTCCTTTAGAGACTTGTCCCTTCTCCCCTTGGCGGAAGTCATCGTGAGGACGTACACCCGTCTAGTGACCGCCCCAGGCCAAGCCCAGGCCCTTCGCTACCGCACCGGGGGATCAGGCCAAAGCTCCACTCCTACCGGCTCCCTCCCTCCGCAGCAACACCCCGCGGCCAGCCGCCTGCAGCGCTGCAGTGTGTCGGGCGCGTTCCTTAGTATGTCCATTCACCAGCATGGCTACTTCCCCGCTCGCTGGAGCTCCTGCCAATGCTCACCTTGATATGCCCAGGCCTGGTAGTATAGGGTGAATGCGGGAGTTAGGAGGATACAATGAGGTAATGTTAGCAGGGGGAGCCAATGTCCACCAGGGGCTGAGGCGCATGAGGGCCCCCTCTCCCCTTTGTGTAGCTTAGAAGGCGGCTCCGGTAAGACAGGGGGACCTCCCAGGCACTCGCGGCTAGCCACGCTGCAATCTTAAGTCTCTCAGATGTCTCAGGCGCTCCCAGGGCAGTCCGAAAGGCCCCCTCTCGACTCCGAGCAGGGCAACAGAGGTCGTCAAAGCTGCGCTATTTCCACCCGCATCCCAGCAGACCGGCACCGTCGCAGTGTGGTGGTTAAGGATAACAGTGCCGGGGCCAAAGCAGTGCCAGTCTCTGTCACTTCAGGGGGGTAGGCCCGGAGTAGTCCCAGCCCTGGTTTGCTAGCTAGGCACAGTCACACCAACAACTGAAGGGTGGTAAGGCCATCCGCCTCTACAGACACCAACGTGAGCCCCCAGGGGCAAGCAGGACACCACTCCGTCTGCCGATCTGCAGACCGCGCTCACACGCCCGTCACTCTCATTGCTCCTCACCTGCGGTTTCCAGCATATGGCACAGCCTCCGCAGATGGCTCCGTTTCACTCCGCTGCACCGCGTCAAGGCCTTACCAGCAGGGCCCACCACCACCTCCGATATGGGTCCGTCTCCGGGTCCCCGCTCACGCAGCCGCGCCAGGAACCCGGTCCGCAGGGGGCCCTACAGGCACACCACTCCCACGGGCACTCCGAGGGGCACAGCCGACCACGACAGCCTTCTTTCTGTCCCCAATAGCCCTCTCCCCGCCGGGCCGCAGCGGGGCCGGATGGGGCTGGACAGTGGGACAAGTCGCTCTGTGGGTGCTGGTGCAACGATGTCGGTAGATGCTGGGTTCCTCGCGATGGCAGCTACAAATCCGGCAGACCGCAGCACAGCCCCACGTTACTCCGCTTTCACCGCTCCCAGCCTCCGGAGACCATCAGGGCACACCTCCGTCCGCCGACCTGCGGACCGAGCTCTCCGGCCACTCGAACGCCGCCTTCCTAGGCCCGCGTCTCTTCACCTGTAGTGTCTGCTGGGCAGCGCCTCCCCAGTACAGGACGTAGCCCTCAGCCACCGCACCAGAGCAGGACTCGTCAGGCGCCGGGAGGTCCCGATTCACTCACCGCTCCGCAGATCTTTCACCATCAGGGACACCAAGTCATCCCGGTCCGGGTAGGCCTCGCTGCAGGCCACAAAATGGCGCCGTCTCCGGATCACGTCTCCACGGCCCCGTCCCCGCCCGGGCCACAGGGAATTCAACGCAGCCGGGGGCAGTGCGTTTCCACCACACGCTCTTGGCAAGTCGCCCCAGGCAGCACCGCAGCTCCCACCGGTGCTCGGCTCTCCACCCGGCCGGGCCTCACCCGCCGGGCCGCAGCAAGGCCGGGGCCGGAAGGGATCCCACGGCGGAGCAGAGCGCACCGATCACAGAACGGGGCCCACCATCGGGTCCAGGACAGCTCCGCAATGCCGCTCACCCGTCTGCAGGGTCAGATGGGCGCTAGGTAGGGCGATACTACAATGCTAAATAATAACGGCGCCGGAGGGATAGGGACCCACGTGCTATCTCGCCGCCATCTTGGCCACGCCCCCTTCAACATTACGTTTTTAGAAAAGGAAATATGCATCCAGTCAGGGCACAAGTCCTAAACAAGCATTTGCAATGCAATAGGTCTCGCATTTACGCGAGTTTAAGCTATTGGCATTGTAAATGACAATGCCTTTTATTTATGTTTAAAAAACGAAAACAAAAATAAAAGGCATTGTCATTTGCAATGTCAATAGCTCAAACTCGCATAAATGCGAGACATATTGCATTGCAAATGCTTGTTGCATCAATTGTAGTGAAAACTGACAGTTGGTTTGAACAACAGTGATTGTGGCCTGTCCTCAAATGTAGGATAACCAGGGAATATGTGAGAGCCAATAGTCCTAGATCTTGTGTAGTAGATTGGAAAGCAGGTTTCCACTATAATATCCTACACATTGAAGATCTGATTGTTCTTCCTTGAACCTCATGGTATTTAGCTCTTTGAAAATCATGGTATGTGCACCTCCTAGCTCCTTACTATGTGCCAATTTTCTCTTCTAGCCTTGTTATTGATACACTTAAAGAAGTCGATCCGAGTAGGAAGTGCTACCGTATGGTTGGTGGGGTACTGGTTGAGCGAACAGTAAAAGAAGTTCTCCCTGCCCTGGAAAGCAACAAAGACCAGGTAAACTATCAAAAAGTATTTATCATGAGATATGTTGATGCATTTGGCCTCCTTAGGGCCCTTGAGGTTGTGTTGTGCTTGAGCTGAATCAAATAGCAATAAGCATTGGTAATGCATCGGTTTCGCCTTTGTAACGAATAAAGAGCTGTTTTCATCAATCGTCCGGGAGAAGGAAAGAGCTCCCTGACAGATAACACTGGAGTGGAGAGGATGTGGCGCAGCGGGCAGAGCTGCTGACTCAAGAGCTGGGGGGTCTCGGTGGCGCCGTGTAACATCCTGTGATGCTATGCAAATCACTTAATCTCTCCAGGTGATATATTGTTATATCAATATGCTGCAAGAGTAAAAGGCAAAACTTTATGAAAATATAGTTCCACCAAAGCAGATGTTAACAGTATTTCAGCGGTGGGAAACTGATCAGAGAAGCAGACGAGGAACAAGCAGTGGTCAATGCAGGAAAATATCCTACAGCCAATAGAAATGGAGGAAAGGTAAGTGGTACGCACAGGAACCAATGAGAGGCCGGGAAAGAGATGAGTAAGTCCCTCTTACGTTTATATTAAAAACAATTGATTTCTCACACACAGCGCACGCACTGTTCAGGTGAAACCTAAAGAAAATACTATAACCCTCATTCTGACCCAATTGGTATTACCTTACCATAAATCTGACCAGGAAAAATCTTGTTACACTCCTTTCGGTTTTAAATCTGCATACTTTTACAGCAGGAGTCTGAGATTTCCAGGTCAAAATGTAGGTCATTATGCAAAATTGAAGTTGCTGTGTCTGAGATTCGCACATTTGTCTTCCTTCTGACCTATGTTGTTCACCTTACTTCTGGCCATTATGGACACCGTCTCAAGTCCTGAATTTTCCCCTACAAATCATTTATTTCAGGTGTTATAAATATGTCGGTCGTCTCAAAACAAGACTAAAGTCGATAGCATTAGACTGCCACACTAAAGTCCAAGACTAGAAATGTCCATATGATCTGAAGAGGTGTTTTAACTTATTCTGACTTGTTTTCTCATATAAATTTCACCAGATGCTTCTTAATGAAAGTGTAAAAATGGCAGATGGTGAGTTTTAGAGCATAACTTGGACTCTAGGGATTAGGTGCAAACAGCCTTTGCACCTCATCTTAGTGTTCCCACCGCAATATGAATGTGGGTCCAGATAGTCAAAAAGTTCATCCCACTGGACGTGCATCAATTGGCACTTTAAGTATTGGACTTGGTGCTCAGTAAGTGACATACAATTTTGAAGTAGAAACATTTTCACTAGCCTCATCGATGCACATAAGAGGTACAAAATTTGTAGTATTAATGAAGGTAATACACACAAACGGAGGCACTCTGTAAAGAAGGATATCTTGGTAGTATTCTTGAAACCACTACAGATCGTGTGGGCAGCAGAATTGTACACTACTTGAAGGCTTACAGGCAATGGTTGGTTAGTCCTTAATAATTACATACAATAGTCCAGACGGGAGGCAATTTCGGCAGCTAGTGCTGATGCTTGCCACATTTCATTAAGCAATGGATGGATTTTTTATAAAACCTCTATATGGAAAAGCAGGACGAAATTTCTTACAACTGAATCTGGGGTGACCTGAAGGCCTAGTTACGTATTGAGTTAATAAATGATGGGCTCGCTGTCATATCAGAAGGTATAACATTGGTGCTTAGATTATCATGCTAACACCCGTAACCTTATCCAAGTTCAACTTGAGCGAGCCTGTGACCACAAGTATATATTGTGTGGAGTGACTTCAGGATGATCATGAAGCTTAGGAAGAACCTGAATGTAATAAGCAAACCTGTCAGGCTATGAAACTATGTGATACAGTTCTGTGCCAAAATGTACAAATCGATAGACAGTGCAGATCTATCATTGAGTGTAGTGTCTGTTTCAAGTCTTCTAGGTGTTTGAACATCCCACCTGGGCATAAAAATCTAAGCGCATAAAAGGTTTTTGACCCCAAAACACATTAGGGAATGACCAATTCACAGCACAACGTACTCGGGGGGAGGAGGGGGGGGAATAGAGACAACTGATGTGATGGATTTAGGGGACTCTGGTGTTCTGAAAAATAAGGATTGGGAATTCAATAAAATAGATCTTATGTTTTTTTAACTGAAACTTTCATAGTGCAGAAATAGAGCAGTAGAAGGGGTTAGCAGGGTGAGCTAGAATATGTACTTCCCACACACTCTCTTTTTATAGATTTTATGAATATTCAGTTTTTTAGGTCGAGCCTAGAGTAGCGCGCAAGCGTTGCTCTGCGAGACTTTATGTAAGGGGCTTCAAAAAGCTGACCACACGCTCGTGCACAATGGCCTTTTCCGTGCGGTTACCCGCACGGCCACCATCTGTTTGCAATTATCGTGCCCAGACGCGGGCGCGATAATTGAAAACACATGGCCATTGTGCACGAGCGTGTGGTCAGCTCAGCAGGCTGCCGCGCTCGCTCGCCCCCGCTCCTCTGACGCTGCCAACGTCTCTGCTGTCCAGCGCTTCACTTGTGCTGACGCTGCCTCCCTCCTCCCTACTCTGTCTTTTCTCTGCTGCAAGCAGGCAGCCGACTTCCCTCCCCCGAGTTCAGCTCTCGTTTTTGTTGGCCTGCCTCCGCTCGTGTTAAGTGTTCGTGTTTTGTTTACATCGTGTGGCGGCTTCATGAAGGGTTCGAGGCCGCTTCATGTGCTTGATTTTTTTCACGGCAGCCACTCTCTCTTGTGTTTCTATTTCCTTTTGGAGAAAAGAAAGGCGCATGGCTGCTTAATTTGCCATGTCCCCACCCGGCTTGTTTAGGACAGGCTTCTCATACAACATGAGCGTTGCTGTTTTCAGTCGCTCGGACGGCCATGTAAATCATCCCCACCATGCCTTGGCACTGCCACTTCCTACGCGGGCCGCACTCTGCTGTCAGCGATCTCTAAGCCTGCCTCCCGTCTCTTCCTCCGCCGTTGACCCCTCATGTAGCTTTCAGGGGTTTCCTTTCAATCTTGCCGGGAGGGTGAGCAGGGGTCGGTTAAGTTTCATTCTCTCTCCCTCCGGACTCCGAGAACACGCCCAGCCGCAGCATGAGTGTCGAGGTGTACAGACCCAGCTCTTCCTCACGGTGCTGTGAGGTGAACAAAAGAGGGTGCCTCACGACTGTGTTTTGGTAGGTGTTTGGGATCTGATTTTGTCCCTGTTGGGGGATACGGGAGGCACTGGGAGAGACCACGCCAGGCACAACTGGTTCTACATCTGCTGCCCCTTCGCCCGTATCGCATTAACATATGTACAGCTCCTAGATGTGAAGCTGAACTCGAGGGGGCACAGACACTCAGTAGCCATAGTGTGCTGCTGGGCGTGGGCTCTTCATTCATTTGCAACAGTGTTTATCTCCCCAAAATGTAGACCAGCGCAGCCTTTTTCTATATTGATCTTTCTGATCGCAAAATTGTTGTGCTGGATCTGGTTTTGCACATATAAACAGGCCACTCTAGCATACTTTGCGCCGTTAGAGGCAGTAATCTGCAAAGCCGCTGTTGTGCATGCGCACGGTAGTTCCCATTATGGCTGTGATGTGTTTTAACCGTCTGTTGCGCAAGGGCGATTGCTTCCAGTCGGAGCTCTTGCAATGTAACACTTAGTTCCAGTGTTGAGACTCTGACATGTTGCAGCAGCCTCAACACTGGGTGAAAAGAAGTAGCGGTGGTGAAGAGAGGGTAAATTATGGTTGCAGAATGCCCCGGCTCAAAGATAGGCAGCTCAGCGAGGCATACTGCTGCAACAAGTTGTCACTACATCGGGTAAGTGAAAGCAGTTCTGGGAGTGCCACAATAAAAGAATGCATTCCCATATTCAATTGCTTAGTAGGCGTCTTGCCCGCCAGCATCCCTCTTTCACACACCCCAATTCGGGTGGCGCATGGAAAGCAGAAGCTGCTTGTGAAAGCTGGGTGAATTAATGCTCAGGGAGCACGAAATGGCCTGTAACACATATCACAGGTTCTATCCCGCAGCTATTAACTCGCCCTTGTAAGTTGTGGCTCGCTGACCCCCGTTGACTGGGGTGGATGGAGTGCAGAGGTGCGCCATCATATCCTGGTGTCACCCTCATTTCCTGGCATAGCAACAGCTGCGATCCAGGCGCAGCTCAATGGCACATGCCCTGAACAAATGATACCGCACTCTGCTCAATCTCCTTGTATCGTATTACAATTGAATTTAATTTCATCCACTTCAAAGAAGGATGAAAAGATAAGCTGATCATGCTGCGATAGAAACAAGAAACATCAGGTTTCACAGATGTGCTGCTAAATCGTTGCAGCGGACCAATCAGCATGTTCCATCTATCTCGTTATATTGTAATTGCAAGAAATACGAGGATTTGGGGATTCCCGAGGACAGTCATAATTTTCATGCCCAAGGAAACCTCTGCTATGAGTGCAAGCACTTACGTATGTCCATTGGCAAGGAGTCTAAATACTTTTCTTGCATTTTGATGATTCCAGGATCCAAGAATGTGATCTAGTCAGCCCCCAGGATAATGAGGCACCAACTTGAAGATTTTGAGGCAGAATAATGGAAATTTTGTTGCACAAATTTGCATTTTTTGTGGCAATTTGTCATTGTTTAGTTTACTGACATTCCTTGGTTTGTCATTAATTAAAGCACCAAAACCTCTGCATCTCCTGCCATTAATCTGTCCTGTCATCTGCCATTAATCGGTCCTGTCATCTGCCATTAATCTGTCCTGTCATCCGTCATCTGGAAAATTAGCATTTCGCGTGGCTTCTGTCAGCCCAGGTGATTCAAATATTAATACCCTTCAGGGATAATTTCTCTGCACTCTCCCTGCCTAGCCGGCTTCCATATTGACCTAGGGCAGCCTTCCTCCCCCTTTTTTGTATCCCTCTCCTGATGTTTTTCATCGCTTTTTTTCTGGGATTGTGTTTACTCTTGGGGTTATTTCTGGGCATACTTTGTCACAGGCACCAGTGCTTGCTTCATCCCCAGTCCCAACAACCTTGCCGCGTTCATGGTGTTTGTTAAAAACATTGTTTTTACATTGGCGTATATGTGCTTTCTTTACTTTAAAAATGCTTATAACACTTTTTTATTATAACTTTGCAACATGCTGCACAGAAGCCACGCTGCTCTACAACATAGCTAAAAGACATTGCCATGGCCAATAGCTCTGGCTAAACACTTATAAGGTCCCAAAGGCGAGACCTATTGGCTATGCCAATGCTTGTCTCTGTTGGCTGTGCACGCATTTAGGAAAAGTTGTGTCTTAAGGTTGAAACGTTCCTTTTATTTAAAAAAAAAAAAATGAAGTAATAACTTTAGGCGCTTCCTTACATTTAAATTCTACTGGTGCAACTTGAACAATATACCTGAAATAATTTTTTTTGACAAATAATAAGTGAGAGTGGACAGGTATGTGAGGCTAAATCAGTTCCTTTGTGGTGAAAAAGTAATTGGCAGCATGGAGAGACCTGAAGAAAACCTTAAGAAGTGCTAACCACATATTATATACTAATGTCAATTCATATAATAACCTTCAGGCCCACACTAATAAAGTAACGCTCACTGGTTGGCTGCCAATTGTAGCGCAGACAAGCTGCCTAATAAGTACCCTTATAACCACGCACGTAAGACATATTGGCTATGGGTATTGTACCAGTTCATAAACCAACCATCTCCAACTGAAAAGGTATTGAACAAATAAAAAGATCAATCACATACTCTTGGTCAATCAAAGGACTCTAATCTAGTCACCACTGCTTGTGCCAGCTAGCTATATACTATGACTGCTTCTTTACATCTCACATTGACATTCAGATATGGGATAATAGTAACAAAGTACATGCCAGTGAAATTCCTAACCACCTCTCTCCCTAACCATGCCTGTTCAGTATCCTCAACTTTCAATAAAATATTGGGTTGGACAACACAGCTTTCTGAAAACCATATACTGAGCATCGATCTCTCCCACCTCTTCAACCACCACACTGCTAAGTGCTGTGTCCCATAAAACGATTGCCACACCTCAGTGGCCATCACGCACAACATGATCAAAAACAAAGAAACACCCATCAAACCACATGTCCAACACGGCAAAGCTTGCTACCCATATAGGCAAGCCTTTCAGTCCCAATCATAGGGTTTTAAGTGCAATCTAAATGTTTGCAATACAATAACACGTTTGGCTTTATGAAAGAGTTAACGAGTAATCCTCTTCTCATTGCCAAAATTGCATCATTTAAGATATCTCAGAGGATCTAGTAAAACCCACAAAAACGGATTGAGTGTGAATATTGAAAAATGGATACTTGGATCTACAAATGGAGTGTTGCATTTGCTAAAAATAGTACTATTGCCACCACTTTTAGTCCAGTCAACTGGCAGAACGTTATCCCATGTACATTGTTCTGAATTGCCACTCCACAGCACGCCCAGACTAGAATGGCTCGAGTAACGAATTGTGAACGTCCAAGCTTAGTATTAGCTTATTACACACTCCAAGTATAAAAATGATCTAAAATTGATAATTTGACTATTTTAAAAAAAAAGTAATTCACTGTTCTATTTCCAGAGTGTAGCGTAGCAATGGATATAGTTTGGGTTCTTTAGACAATCAGAAATCGCTTTGTTACTCAAAACATAATTTCTCTTATTGTTGTGAATGTACAAGGAATCCAGCTCGTCTTCCTATGAAATATGAGGCTTTTAAATACATGATTTGATGTTTTTATACCATATTTTTTTTATAGCATCGTAAATCGTAAAAATGCCAAAAGCATTGCACGTCTAACAGATAATTGCTTTTCATTACTGTAATTCCTCAGAAACTGCTTCTGGCACATCTGACACAAGGCTTCATGTGTGAGTACTTTCTGTTTTTGGTGCTCATACGTCTGCCTACGAAAACAGTAGTTGCATTCGTTTTGCAGCTTACTGTGCACTGTTCTGTACCAAGTGAGCGCAAAGCTAAACAGCAGAACATCAGAGAGGTGCCCTCAGGAAGATGGCGTATCTCAGGTCCGAAAGACAGAGGAGCAGTTAACTGAGCAAAACTGAAGGGCACGTACACACAAACAAGGATTGGCTAAGCCTTTAGGTCTTTCCTTTTGGACCTATTTGCTTTGCTGTTTTTATTTTTGTTATGCAGCATGGCTTCTGAAGGAAAAAAAGCCTATGATGCAGCTGGCTGCGTCTTTTTGTAGGCGCACACACAATGCATGTGCGCACCTTCAAAATGATGCAGGAGTTTTTTTGTTGTTATTTACCGATCCGAGTTAGATCGGTAAATAAACAGAAAAAGTATCAAGAATGCAAGGAATAATTATACCACTACTACTGCAACTAGTACTAATAATAGCAATTCGAATAACCATGGAAAATAAAATTCTAGGTAACGGTGCATCATAGCAATAGTATGATTACAGTCATTGATCTTGCATTTGTTACTTTCGTAGAGTGGTAATCAGCATAGCACAGGACTTACTATTTGGGTGCCAATTAGGAACCATTTCTATTTGTTTTATGTGACACCTGAGAGCGACTACGTATTAAACAGTGAAACTGATGATTCCTTTGTGCCATTCATTGCAGAACGCAGTGTTCAGTTTGAAGGTGGATAACCATCATAATGGTGGTTAAAAACATAGCAATGGAAACCTGTTTTTCTTGCCCTGATTTGGCTGCATGTGTGTTACTGCTCTAATATAGCGTGACCTCTGTAGGTCTAAAAACGACCGGCCATGGGCTCGGCCAGCGTCGGTGGTGTTAAGCAAGTTAGATAAGGTACGTAGAGCTCAGTCATGTGTGTTATACCTTTTTTATGTAGAAAAAATGGATTGTTTTTAGCAATACCGTGCAGTCAAAAAGAGCCCAAAAAAAAGAATGAAACATCTGTGTGCTGCAACCAAGATAATCCTCAAGGTGGGGTGGGAACAGCTAGCCATACAAAACAAACTCCATTGTGCAATACGAACACAGCATGCAGCCTCCAACATGGCTAAGGAAGAAGGCAGGAAGTAACCGCTCTACTGACTGGTCAGAGTGAGAGAAAGAGACAGTTTTGTTCACAGAGATATTTATGGCGTATCTCATTAAATGGAAGCTTATGCTGGTTTTCCTGAACCAGAGTGGAAATTTTTCTGCAAAAGATCCAGTAAAATGAGAAATTGTGAATTAAAATGGATTAAGGAAACAGTATTTGCTGTATTACACATCCTTAAGAGGCCTATTGAATGAAGAAAAATTTGCATAAGAGAATTAGAAATCACTAAATGTAAAAAAATAATTACGCCTGTGACAAGGTCGGTCGCGTCGTTTTGTAGGTCCGCGCATCATACATGCGTGCACCTACAAAAGGACATGGGCAATTTATTTCCTTTTATTTTGCAAACCAAGTTAGATCTGCAAATCAAAAGAAGAAACATGCTCAAAAGTGTGTTTTTGTAAGCGCCGGGGCGGGTTTTGGAATGATCGAAGCAACTGGGAGGGGGGGAGTAGAAATACATGGGTGAGGCGGAGGAATAAAGGTGTAGGGCAGAGAGCTACCTGTATACATGAGGGAGCAATACAGGTGCAGGCGAGGTGGACAGAAGTATACGGGAGAAACACCAGTGTGGAGCACAGGCAGGGAGAGTAGGGGTGCACAGAAGCACATGGTGCAAGAGAGCGACCCAGAGCGCGGAGGGAGAGTAGCATTCACGGGAGATAGCTGAAATACAGATGGAGTTCTTCATTAAAAAGAAAAAAATATTTCCTGGAAAGTGAGCACCCATGGAAGAATAGGAGGTGGTATCTGGCTGAGCTTAATGGGAGGTATAAACACAAACTGGGTAGGCTAAAACAAATAAAAGCTGCAAAGGGAAAGCATGCAAATGACAAAAGGAAAAGCCACTGGTAATCAATGTGCAGAATGCATTTCTAAGTAAGCTTTTTATTTGTCAACATGTCTTTAGCAGCCGGACAGATGTGCTGTCTGGTCGGCTTTGACCTAAAATGCACGCATCAGAGGAAAGAAGCAGACTAATGCTTAGTGTGATCCGCACACAACGTGGTGTATAGGCCATGAAATATATGTGTAATCATACCTTCTGAAAGTGCCCTGCTGAGGGTGAGATCTTTTGAACATCGTGATTAATTACTAAATTAGGCTGTGTGGAAGCACAGGAGGTAGAGGAGGACATGGGGAAACTGCAACAGCACACACAAAAAATCACTATTGACACCCTGTACTTCCTGTTGGCTGCGATGTGTAGGAAGTGGTAGGCACAATCCAATATGGTGGATGCAGCATGGCGGGAACAGATGAGGTGGGCAAAAAGGGAGGGTTAATAATTTGTGGCCACTGACCAAACTTGTCAGTAATATGAAATAAGGGGCATCCTACACACATGGTGGAGGAAAGGAGGGGTCAAAAACCCTGTGATTGCTGACACAACATGGTACACATGGTGTGCCAGAATGAGCACGGATGGCATATGAAGGTTGTGGACAGCCTAAACATACAGTGTTTGATGGAATGGAGATGAGAGGGGCGTAAAAAAAAACTACCTACGACTGTCAAAGCATTATGGCATATGAGAACTTAGCAAAAAAAATAGGGGGAGCAGCAGAAAAGACGTTGAGAGGGGACAGACTATAGCCTTGGAAAGAAGGTAGCCTTTGAGAGTTGCATATTAGAGTCTTCTATATCCTAGTTTGCAGGCCAACGGGAGTACAGAAAGTGGGGCCACTGGGGGCAGTCTAGGTATGGTGAGTGTCCGGCAAATAATATTGTCAGATTGTGCAACACAAGGGGTGTCTAGTTTGGCGTTAAGTGGCAGTCTGCCAACCTCTGCTCCCACTTCCAGAATGTGAAATTGCTATGGTTGCAGTGTGGCAGGGCAGAGTCCTGTTCTCAGAAGTGGAGGACAGGTTGGAGATATTTCAGTCGCAGAGAGGTGTCCATTGAGGCTCTCTGTTCCATTGAAGGCTGAATCCACCATCACCCTTGGCACCTTGTCCAATCCTCATTCCTCATGATCTGTAGAAGGTCTGTATACTCTAGTTAAAGGATATGTTATTGTAGAGTAGTGTGGCGGTTATGTCCCTGTTTGGGTACTTAGCACAATGCTATATAGTTACATTGGCCGAAAACTGCATCGAATCAGACATTAGGGATTTACCAGTCGGGGCCGAGATCACTGCATGGTAATGTGTAGGGGAAAATAAAAAAAAGTTTATTTAACTCGAAAATAAATATTTGTAAGTTAAATTTTAATGTAAATTAATTTTATAGATTGACTTCAAACATAGAACAAAATAAAAAAAATGCCCCAGCACTGTTAAATTAATTGTGAATTAAAGTTTTAACAAAAATATATTAAATTGAAAATATTTTTCGGAAGCTTAAATTTAAAAAAAAATTTAAAAAATCCGCCCTAACGAAAAAATCATTTTTAATGTGTATTAATAATTATTCAAAGTGATGTAGAGAATTAATTAATAATTTTTTATAAAATGTACTCGTACATTTTTAAAATCAATTATTAAACAGTTTAGAATTGAATCATATTTACTATTTGTATTTATTTTTTACCTTTAATGTATTGGTATTTACATGTTTTACTATTTTAAATTTAATTTAAGATTATTTTCTATGGGGTTTTATTTCAAGTCCCTTTTCTGTGGGAATGTGTTGCAGTACCAGTGCGTGGCCATGTGCTATGCTGCACTTCTGTTTTTGTTAGGTCTTGCCTACAATGCACATGCATTGTGCTGAAAGACGTATTGATTACAATTCAGTTGACCTATAACCCGCCCACAGCATACCATTGGTTGGTTTCATTGCCACTCACTTGCAATCATTGATTGCTTAGCTCCCGTAGGCTTCCCGTCCTTTCTTTTGTTAGATCCTCCATGAAGCCTTTACCAAGTACGTGTTCTTCCTCATCATTTTTCAATGAACAATTTTTTAAGTGTTTCTGTATTATTCCTGGACATGCAATGTGCTTTCCTACTTAAAATACAGTCATACTGCTTCTTATTTATGTTGCTTTCACCCTTTCTGCTGTCCCTATTGACGCTTTAGTTAGTTACATCTGCAACTGTACTACTGCATGCCAATCCACTCTACACCCCTCCATTCCATGCCACTCCATTCTATGCCACTCTGCTCTACCTACGCCTTGCCACTCTGGCACTCTACTCTACGCTATGCCACTCTACACGCCACTCTCCACTGTACGCCACTCCACTTTAAGCCACTCCAATCTACGCCACTCTAGCTCACTCTATGCTACTCCACTCAACGTCATTCCACTCTACTTTATGCCACTCTACTCCACACCACCCTACTCAACGCCACTCCAGGCCAATCCACTCCACTCTAGGCCACTCCACTCTACTGCGCGTTAGTCTACTGCGACCCATTCTACTGCGCGCCACTCTACTCCACTCTCCTACGCCACTCTCCTCTACGTTGCTGCACAAACTTTTAGTCATGCTGAACAGCAGCCATGATGTTGTGCAACATGGCTAAAAGACATTGGAGAAAGCCAATAGCTCTCACCTAGGCAAGACCTATTGGCTTTGCCAGTGCTTGTTTCTTTTAGTAGTAACCTACACTCGGAGTTCATGAATACCGGAAAGTAGTAAACCTACTCAAATGTGTAAGTGACCTTTCTGAATCTGAACCATACTCTGAATATAAGATCATTATGGTGTATTGTTCGTTATAATACTTCTCATCTGGAGGTAGATTCCTCTGCGCCTTTCTCCCATTTGTTGTTTCCATGCTTGCCTATCCATTAAATGACTAGGCTGGTGAAGAAAGTTATATACCTGTAACCAGCGTTCAACAATATATCTTTTATTGGTCTGCCTGCAACTGTCTCAACTTTGAAAGTAGTGGCATGCTCTCCTGTTTTTTGGTTTCAAAAAGGAAAGTGAAACTGGCAGGAAATATCAGGGTATTTTATAGACTTTTTTTTTTGTTGCTTTTCTAACCTCTTTAAGCTCTGCCTGTGATCTAGGGAGACTAAACAGTATTTTACAAGGACACATTATATATACTTCATGTTTACGTGAGGCTACATGAGGTATCTCATCCATTCGCATCAAGAGAAGATCCATTGCCTTATTGATGCAGCTGAAAAATGATTCTTGGGAAGCGAACCGTTGTGGTCTCTCAGATGGACTAGGCCTCTTAATTTAGGGAGATTGCTTTCAATAGTTATTTAGGTGTCGGTGTTTCTCACCTTTATGTATACTATTTGTGTTGAATCAAACAGACTGTAAACGTATCTTGAACCTATTCATCTTTACCTATACTATTAATATAACTTAAAAATGTTTTCTAATCATTGCAGCTCAACAAAATCATCGAGTCCCTGAATGTGCAGTTGCAAACCAAGGGTAGGGAGCTGAACGAATTTCGTGAGAAGCACAACATTCGCGTGATGGGAGAGGACGAGCAGAAGCAGCCTGCCAAGGAGAGTGGCAATGGGTCAGCTGGCAGTAAAGCCACTTCTGCTGGCGTGTTAGTCTCCTGAGGCTCAATGCTCTTTTATCTTAGTCCCGTTTCCACAACCTTAGTAAAGGATTAACTTTATTCATATATTTTTCGGGGTGCTTGTAATATTTTTGTTAAATAAATATTTGTTTGACTTTTGGACAGGTTTGAATTGAACTTGATGTCCCTTTTCTTGCGTTATTTTGCTATTACTCAAAAAATGGGATGCAAAACAAAACCTTTAGTAAACATTTGTTAACAGTAATGTGCTTGGGATAGCCTTAGTAGGCTTACAAGTTATTTATATGTACATATTTCATAGTTGGTGATGGTGACACTAGTAATGTTTGAAATACAGGCCCAAAAGAAATCGATTTTTTTTTAAATTGCTTATAAATTCAGTTTAGTTTGATGGACTTACCCACTGACGTGTTCCTTCCAGGTAAGGCTTGTCCTTTCAAATTAAGTGCAGGTTAGTCAAAAGCGTGTAAAGTAATTAAGACATTGCAAATGTAACATTACCAAAATTTGCCGACGTAGGGTCGTTTGCGTCACAATTACCAGTTGGTACTGGTACCGAAGGTTTTTGCCTGCAGTAATTTTTGTATTGCCTATAACTTTGTCCTGTTTGACTAACCTGCAGGAAAACGTACAAAACCAAAATATGCCTTCCTAGGTTGGAACTTGGGAAACTGCTTGTAGATTAAGGTTGGAACTTGGGAAGTTGGTTGCAGATTAAGGGGAGGAAGAAGTTATAATGGTGTGCCAAATATTATATTTGCAGTTAAAATACATAAGTAATGATGAGCGAAAATTTAGAACTCTGCTACTGGAGGGCTATCACCTCTTGTGAAGGAAGTGACCCGTTTAGGGCCACCCGGGTCACTCGCGACCACCTCTCAGTTTTCCATACAAATGAAGTCGGTCAGACCGTAGAGAATACAAACCAAAGTATTTTATTAGTATACGCTCGAGCGGAGTCCGGTCTGACCAGCCTCCTCAGATTGCGCCTGAGGGACTGACTCCCGATCACATGGTAAAGTCAGATATACATTTCCAACACCCCTAGAGACCTGCCCAGACTGGAATTTTCCAGCCTGGTCACTGATGAACGAACAATGGAGGTACAGAAGGATGGGCTATCATCTTGAGACCCGGTACACGCTATCTTAGTTTCAAGGTTACTCTGCCTGTGCTCGTCTCTCTGAGAGTGGGAGCAGGTCTACCTATGGGGAAAGGCATGCAGTTACAGAATGATCTATTCGTTAGTGCAGCGATACTTGACCTTGGTTAATAAAGAGAAACAATCGTGGCTGCTTTCTGCTGAGGCAGACAGTATGAGACAGAAGCTTCATTTCGATCTTGGTACAAAATGACGGCTGGATACAAAATGGTGCAGCAAATGCTAACTTAACTCGCACAATGCTACAAGGAGTCAGCTAGACGCATTTTCAGTCCAACAGACCCTCCTTTTAGCATTTGCTAACAATTTTGTCTAATGCTAGGAAATCAACAACTGCTCGCATAGTAAGAAAACGACTACTGTTACATTTTCATTCACACATCGATATTCAAAAATGCCCTCGTCAATAGATATGAGGTCGTGGACAGCCTGCATCATCATGGCCGAGGACTTAGCATCATGTATTGGGGCCTTCGGTGGGGGTGTCAACTTTCCAACACAGCAAGTACAACAGGCAGGAAGGCAATGCACGCACAGGCAACAAGTGAAAATAACACCTGCAATTACTATCAGAAAGATAAGAATCTTCCAACCCCAGGATGCTATTAAACCCCAGAACCAACCAGAGAGAGTCCAGGTACCATTCCCTTGGTGAATATCAGATGCTAGCCTATCCAACTTCTGTATAGCAGCGTATACATTCGGAGCGTGGTCTGGTATGTATATACAAAAGCTGCTACCGATGACGCGGCAGGCCCCTCACCGATCAGCAAGGATGACGTCTAACACCATCCTGTTTTGAAGAGCAACGAGTCTCGTAGCCTGGAGCTCAGCCGTAATATTTGTCAGTATTCCAGCTGTGGTATTAATGACCCCTTCTACAACCCTAGTGAGCCGTCGAGTATTGAGGCGATTGGACATAGGGCCCCAAAAGGGGATAATACCCTTCATAGCATCAGTAAACTGTTGTAGAGTAGTATCTGTCTGATCTACGTCCTCTGTGTTGATAACCCTTCTAATACGGGATAGTTGGACACCCCTACGCTGCAATCGGTGATCCCTATGGTAGTTGGACGGTGCTATATACACCGGGAGAAGGAGGAAAGAGAGATAACATATACCAGATCACCCCCTCGGAAGCCACACATAAGCCTAGGACCCGCAAACAAAATAAACATTATGGGGTGGAAGCAAAGGTGGGCTACTGCTTGTGCTCAACACGTAAGTATAATTACAGTTACTCTCACCCAATTTAACCTTCCCAAGACCCCGAACACAAAACCCAGCTGTTGTGTTGACTACAGGCACAGCATTGCTTCATCTTGAGTAATATTGCGTATCTGAAAAGACTTAAAATATTCAGTGACATTGAACCCCTGAAAATCCAACACTTCATTTCGAAGCCATGTTGCATTTTTTTCATTCTCATATATATTCATACAAGCTGTTGGGGAAAATGTATCAGGGGCCCCTTGTTCTCCTGGAGTAAACCCTTGGTGAACACGTATGTATTCTAACACAGTATCATAATCTTCATATGTCATATTCATAGCATCAGTATTGAAATGAGTATATACCATGGTAAACAGTTGAAACCAGGCCTCACAGCTCCCAAGATAGGAAAATGGCATGGACAGTAATATATCGTTCTTATGGGTCACGGAAGGGAGCAGGCCACAGATCCAGCAATTCGTAACATTGGATGTATCATGTGCCTGGTGGAGCATTTGCAAGAAAACATTATCTACATATGTTTTTCTGTGCTCAACCTTATGAGGGGCCAAAGTGACAAACGTGTTCAGGGGGAACAGGCGTTGTACCAATCAAAGAGTGCACAGGATATTTCTCCTCAAGGAACCACACTATTCCAACACTGTTATCAGAGAGATCAGAATGATTACTACGAAAACTATTTTACTCTTAGTAGACCAACTAGACCAACCAGACCCATCCTGCCGGAAACGCAGGGCCCCAAAGGACTGTTCCTCCTTCATAATGGGGCGACCAAATGGGTAAATTTTAACCAGAGAAAAGGACATGCAGTGGAGCCAATAACAAGAAGACAAGAGGGGGGGCAAATGTCCCCAGCGTCCATCAGAGCCTCGCTGGTAGACTCCTATTGTTCATCAATTGTTGGCGCTGTTGAGCACCGGCAGTGGAGCTAGGCGATCCTAGCTCTTTGAAGAAATCCTACGTCGCACAGGATATGGCACTCCCCTCCTCAGGGGAGCACACTCGAACAATCCTGTCCAATGTCCGAACAATGCACCAATTTCACCTCTCCCTATTCTACTGTGGCTTGATTTATCGAGTCCATCCCTGCTAATCTGACTTTTCCTTTGGTGCACTGTTCCTCCGGGGGCGCAAATTGTACCTAGCTACTCCAGGGACAGAGGGGTCTGCAAACGGGCTCAGACACAGAGGGGCCAATGGACTGGGGCTCAAGCACAGATGGGCCAGCAGGCTGGGGCTCCTGGATGGCCTTGATCTCAGGTGGCACTGCCTCGTTCAACACTGCTTCGCTTTCCTCCTCCGTATGTGCCCACGTCAGCCGAGCATCCGATAAAGGAACAAAACGGGGCACTTGTTCTGTTTCAGAGTCTCCTACTCCATCAAGCACCCACTGATCTTAGGGTAAAGGGAGGGGCACCTTTTATGCAATGTTGAGAGTGTATCCAGTTCTTTCTGCCAGCCACCTTCACAGCCGAGCGGGTAGCGAGGAGGTCTTGTGTAGGCCCCCTCCAGCGCGGCTCCAAACTGCCTTTCCTCTGAAAATGCCTGGTCAGGACATAGTCCCCAGGCCGGATATCATGGCCTGGCCCCTCGGGAGCTGGTGGCAGGACCTCATGGATCTGTTGGTGAATAGAACGCAAGTTTTTAGTCAACTCCTACAGGTAGTCCACAAGTAAAGGATATTCAATCTCAGAAAATCTACGAGGTCGCTGGACACCCCAGACATTCGCGGGGCGCCCGAACACAACCTCGTAAGGTGACAACCCTGTCCTAGAGTGAGCCGTAGCTCTTGTAGACAAAAGGGCTAATGGTAAAGCATCTGGCCACTGCAATCCTGTGATCTCTTGAATTTTTGCCAGTTTCAGTTTGAGAGTACCATTGTACTTCTCAACTAGGCCTGCTGACTGGGGGTGGTTTGCAGCATGAAATTTCTGCTTGATGTGCAGGCCGTCGCACACCAGCTGGATAACCTTTGAATTGAAGTGACTTCCATTGTCACTCCAAATAAAACGGGGCAAACCAAAACGTGGGAAGAACTCCTTTAGGAGTGCCTTCGCCGTCGCCATGGCTGTGTTCTCTTTAGTGGGGTAAGCCTCCACCCATTTACTGAATGCGCAAACATCTACTAACACATATTTCAGATTTTTGACTCGTTCCATTTCGATAAAATCCATCTGAAGGACCTCGAAAGGGAAGGAAGGCGGTGCAAAATTACCAGGAGGTGTAGGGGTGCCTTTTCCAGGGTTATACATCATGCATACCATACAGTACTTTACTAAATGAGCAGCAACCTTGGGGATATTGTCATTCTGCCATACAGGATCTAATCATTTACAGCCCTTCGCACTAATGTGGGCTGGCCCATGCGCCATAGTAACCACAGGAAGGACAGATGTGTCTGGTAACATCCATCTCTGCTTTTCTGACTTATCTGTCCAACACCCATCCTCATCTAAACGTGCTGTACTTTCCTGCCATACCGCTAACTCCTCAATCGTTGCCTCACTCTGAATTTCTTTCACATTGTCTAGAGTGTCCTCGAACATAGTGACCTCGGGCACCCACCTGGCAGGACCTGCTACAAACATCTTTTTCATTTTTGTTCGAGTTGTCTCCTTAGCTGTCTGATCTGCAAATGCATTTCCTCTTCCAACATCATCAGTAATTGCCTTGTAGGCACTGCACTTTATTATGGCCAATTTCTGAGGGAGTGTCGGGGCAGACACAAGCCTATGTATAAGGGGGCCATTCTGGATGCGTGTCCCATGGGAGGTGAGAAACCCTCTATGCCCAGAGCCATCCAAAATTATGGGTGACCCCGAAGGCGTACTGGCTGTCAGTATAAATATTGACAGCCAGTCCCTTGCTCAATTCACAGGCTCTAATAAGGGCGACTAGTTCAGCTGCCTGAGCGGACTGATAGGGAACTTGTGATGTCTCATCTACCGTATGCAGTGTAGTAAGTGCATATGCGGCGGTGGTGGTGCCATCTGGTAATTTAAAACAGGAGCCATCGACATATAGTTCCCCTTGGGGGTCAAATAAGGGAACATCAGTCAGGTCTACCCGTCCCTTCGTCTCTTCCTCCATCCGAAAAAGACAATCCTGTATGTCTCTTTCCTCACTCTCAGAAGGGAGGGGCAGTAACGTAGGAGGGTTCAGAGTGGCACATCTTTTGATCGTGATATGCGGGGCAAAGAGAGTTAGCTCATAACCGGTCAGACGTGCACTGGTAAGGTGCTGTGTCTTGGTCTTATTCAATAGGATATCCACAGCATGAGGCACCATGACTGTGAGATCAGTATCTAGTATGAGCCCAGCCGATTGCCTTATAGAGATGGCCACAGCCGCAACCGCTCTTAGACAGCTCGGGAGGGCTCTTGCGACAAGGTCAAGCAAAGCAGAAAAATAAGCAAACGGCCGTTGCTTACCTCCAAAGGCCTGTGTTAAGACAGAGAGCGCACAACCAGCCGTCTCATGTACATACAACACGAAAGGCTTCCCATAGTCAGGCGTGCCAAGCACAGGAGCAGTACCAAAGGGGATGATGGACGGAGCGTTAGAGCAAATCAAACACTCACCCCCAGTCAACTGATCTGGGTTTAATCCATCATCATTCTTTAGCTCACTCCACCACCCCAGTTCAGACATGGCCATATGCAAATCAGTCTGACCCTGTGCCTCATGGGAACAGTCCAGCCCGAACTGCCAAGCCATATCTTCCCTGGACCGGAAACAAGCATCCTGGGACCGGTTTCGGGTTCAAAACCCTCATCAGCCAGGCTATCTTGAATCCAGTGGCAAAGTGAGCAAGGGACCCACGTCTGGGCATACCCTGCCAACTTAGGGCGAACAAAGCGATACCAAAGGGGATGATGGACGGAGCGTTAGAGCAAATCAAACACTCACCCCAGTCAACTGATCTGGGTTTAATCCATCATCATTCTTTAGCTCACTCCACCACCCCAGTTCAGACATGGCCATATGCAAATCAGTCTGACCCTGTGCCTCATGGGAACAGTCCAGCCCGAACTGCCAAGCCATATCTTCCCTGGACCGGAAACAAGCATCCTGGGACCGGTTTCGGGTTCAAAACCCTCATCAGCCAGGCTATCTTGAATCCAGTGGCAAAGTGAGCAAGGGACCCACGTCTGGGCATACCCTGCCAACTTAGGGCGAACAAAGCGATACCAAAGGGGATGATGGACGGAGCGTTAGAGCAAATCAAACACTCACCCCCAGTCAACTGATCTGGGTTTAATCCATCATCATTCTTTAGCTCACTCCACCACCCCAGTTCAGACATGGCCATATGCAAATCAGTCTGACCCTGTGCCTCATGGGAACAGTCCAGCCCGAACTGCCAAGCCATATCTTCCTGGACCGGAAACAAGCATCCTGGGACCGGTTTCGGGTTCAAAACCCTCATCAGCCAGGCTATCTTGAATCCAGTGGCAAAGTGAGCAAGGGACCCACGTCTGGGCATACCCTGCCAACTTAGGGCGAACAAAGCGATACCAAAGGGGATGATGGACGGAGCGTTAGAGCAAATCAAACACTCACTCCCAGTCAACTGATCTGGGTTTAATCCATCATCATTCTTTAGCTCACTCCACCACCCCAGTTCAGACATGGCCATATGCAAATCAGTCTGACCCTGTGCCTCATGGGAACAGTCCAGCCCGAACTGCCAAGCCATATCTTCCCTGGACCGGAAACAAGCATCCTGGGACCGGTTTCGGGTTCAAAACCCTCATCAGCCAGGCTATCTTGAATCCAGTGGCAAAGTGAGCAGGGACCCACGTCTGGGCATACCCTGCCAACTTAGGGCGAACAAAGCGATACCAAAGGGGATGATGGACGGAGCGTTAGAGCAAATCAAACACTCACCCCCAGTCAACTGATCTGGGTTTAATCCATCATCATTCTTTGACTGGGGGTGAGTGTTTGATTGGCTCAAACGTTCCGTCCATCATCCCCTTTTGTATCGCTTTGGTCGCCCTAAGTTGGCGGGGGTATGCCCAGACGTGGGTCCCTTGCTCACTTTGCCACTGGATTCAAGCAAGCCTGGCTGATGACGGCTGAAATGCCAGAAACCGGTCCTGGGATGCTTGTTTCCGGTCCAGGGAAGACATGGCTTGGCAGTTCGGGCTGGACTGTTCCCACGAGGCACAGGGTCAGACTGATTTGCATATGGCCATGTCTGAACTGGGGTGGTGGAGTGAGCTAAAGAATGATGATGGATTAAACCCAGATCAGTTGACTGGGGGTGAGTGTTTGATTGGCTCAAACGTTCCGTCCATCATCCCCTTTTGTATCGCTTTGGTCGCCCTGAGTTGGCGGGGGTATGCCCAGACGTGGGTCCCTTGCTCACTTTGCCACTGGATTCAAGCAAGCCTGGCTGATGACGGCTGAAATGCCAGAAACCGGTCCTGGGATGCTTGTTTCCGGTCCAGGGAAGACATGGCTTGGCAGTTCGGGCTGGACTGTTCCCACGAGGCACAGGGTCAGACTGATTTGCATATGGCCATGTCTGAACTGGGGTGGTGGAGTGAGCTAAAGAATGATGATGGATTAAACCCAGATCAGTTGACTGGGGGTGAGTGTTTGATTGGCTCAAACGTTCCGTCCATCATCCCCTTTTGTAAGCACAGGAGCAGAGCAAAGCGCAACTTTTAATTGCTCAAAAGACTGCTGACATTCAGGGGCTCATGCACATCTTTAGTGGTTAGTACATGCAAAGGCTTTATTAGTAATGAATAATTAGGGATCCAATGGCATCAATAGGAAGTGATGCCAATAAAAGCGCGCACATCCCTCTGAGTTTTAGGGATAGGCATTTTAACAATGGCACTAATGCGCTCAGGGGTCAATCTCCTACCCTCCTTCGACGGTAGGTGACCTAAATAGGTGACCTCCTGTCGACAATACTGAAATTTAGAAAGGGACACTTTATGTCAATGGTGAGCCAAATGTAGCAACAATTTAACCGTACTGTCTTTGCATCCCTGTTCAGTGTCGGAATCTATCAGTATGTCATCCACATACTGAAGCAATACATTACCTGGGGAAAGCGGGAGGGAGTCCAATTGAACTTTCAGAGCTTGGCTATATATACTAGGGCTTTCAGTATAGCCATGAGGAGCGCGACAGAATCGAAAGCTTCTGCCCACCAGGGTAAAGCCGAACAGACGGCAGCTATCAGGATGAATTGGGATGCGAAAGAAGGCATTTTTCAAATCAATGAAAGAGAAGAATTTTGCAGAAGAAGGAATCGTCAGAATGGCAGTAATATCCGGGACCACCGGGAACTGAGGGACCACTATTTTATTAACTGCGCACAAGTCAATCACAAAACGATAAACATCTGGGTGATCATGGGAGGAACCTGAAGGTGCCTTCTTACGAATGGGAAGAATAGGGCTATTACACACATTCGCAGTCGTCTCCTCAACAACCCCCGACTCAATCAGATCCTGTATAATCCGCAACAGAGCTCGCTCCCCTGCTGGTGGTATTTTGTACTGGGGAATACGAGGCAAAACGGCCTGGTCTTTAACCTTAGTGGAAATTGGGGGAATTTGCAATAGTCCCACATCCGTGTCACCTGTTGCCCACAAAGTAGCCGGCACAGCCTTAAACTCAGCAGGAAGGGGCACATCTTTGGACAGACACTGCTTGGAGCTAATCACATTCGGTCCCATTGTCACACCTTCTGGAGAGCAAAAAATGGTTGCATGCAACTTCCTTAATAAATCCAAACCCATTAAGTTTTCTCCATAATTTGTTGTCAATAAGAACTGTGACTCCACAGTAAAAGGACCAATAGTCAAAGCAAGAGGTTTGGAAATGGGGCTTACAACCGGTACACCAGAAAATCCTACCGAAACATTATTTTGGCCAGACAGAGCTGCCCCGGGGACCAGCGAACGAGAAACGGAGCTATTCATTGCACCTGTGTCCTCTAAGAATTTCTTAACTGAGCCTTGCAAATCAGCGGTGACATAAGGACCGCGTTGATCTACAGGTATCTGGACTGGTCCCTCACCCTGTCCCTGGCTGTCCTAGCTGTGGGACATCCCTGTCCAGATCATAATCATCGTGATAATACTGTCTCCCTCAAGGGTCATCAAAACAGTTCTGGTCAGAGCGACCCTGCGATGTCCCATCCTCCCGAACCCCAGCCTGATCACTTGCTCCACGGCCCCGTCCACGAGAATCTCATCCTCTGGGTGTCGCGACCTTCTGCAATAACACTGAACACTCGCTATGCCAGTGCCCCTCCTCCATACAATACGCACACTGATTCGGCCCCACAGGCACAGTGCTCCTACTAGTACGGGGAAGCTGCCGGGCCGGACCAGCTCCACGCCCTCTACCGTTACCCCTAGACGCCTGCTGTAACAACACCTTCGTCTTCAACTCCTTATGCTTCCACTTTCTCCTTCTCCTCTTTCTCCCTATATTCATAATACTGTGCCATACTCAATATAGCGGAAGGGGAGGATGTCGTCCAATTGCTCTCTGAAGCCTGCAACCGAGCTGCAATCTCTGGGTGCAGGTTCGTAACAAATCTATTGACGAACAACCGGACACCCCCTTCCACTGACAAATCCTGTCCACTAAAATCCCAAAACACACCTTCGAACCGTGTGAAAAAATCTGACACACTTTCATCTTTCTTCTGACGACATGCCGTTAACTTGTCCCAGTCTACCCTTCTCGGTGGAATAAGGGAGTGCATGCAGGTAATAATTCGGCCGGGTAAAGCTAGTATCTCGGCCTTAGACTTTTCTCCAGGCTTCCTTTCCTTATCCCATGCTTTAATCTGGTCCCATGTACCACCCAATTCCACATCGTGGTCCTGCGTGTGCACCTGCCTCCAAATGTCGACGGGCACCAGCAAACCAAAGAACTTTTTAATATCCGCAAGCGTCATTACCGTCGATGAAGCAGCTTCCGTCAATTCCTTATAGTATGCAGTAGGATTTTTCCTAGGATCAGGTAACTGAGTCTTAAGGGATAACACCTCACTCCTCTTCCATGGGGTATAAACCCACTGTTCTTGAAAACGGGCCTCTACCTTTGTTCTAATAACAGCATCATGCTGATTTCGAAGCTCTGGCAACTCAGGGTGATATATGGGATGGACTTCCCTCATCGGAAACTGGGACAGTGTCTTCGAGCTCTTCTCAAACAGCCTACCCCGGTAAGCTACCAATGTCGCAACATTTCCGAAAACCTCCTCAGGCGCCATACCAGCAGCGTATACATTATCTCTGATATCGTAAATAATCTGGGGCGCTATAGCATTGAAGCACTGTTCCCACAATCCAATCAGTGTAGCCGACTTGTGCTTAAGGGCATGCTGCTGCACAAACGGCTCATAATCCCTCATCACACTCCACACATCTTTAGTGCTATAAATGGGTTGACTGGCCCACTGAGCGGCCTGATGTGCTACCGCCCGTTTTTCTTCCTCCCCCATGTCGGATCATATTAAGATCCGTCCCAATCGCTCCCTAGCAGTTTCCCCGTCCCCCAACCCACGCACCGGCGTCCCACTACCTAGTACTGTCGGGGAATGAGGGAATTGTGAAGGAGTAGTAACAGAAGAAACCGGCACCAATGTCATTAATGGCTGTGTTGTGGGCGTAAGGGCTGGAGAAAAGGAAGACATTGACACGATAGGCATGGCAGGGAGACTAGCAGTTATCACAGGCGTGGTAGGCGAATCCACAGAATTGACAGGAGGCGCAGCAGATAAAGCAACTGAGTCGGTAACAGAAGAAACAGAAACGGCAGGGACAGAAGAGACAGATGACTGGGGCTGTGGCACAGCAGGGTATATTCTCTGTGGGGCGTATGGAGGCGTAGGTCGGGTGTCTAACAATTCCTCCACAAATGTATCATTGTCTACCTGAACCACATAAGACTTTTCACATTGCAATCAAAACTTCCTATCGGCACACTCTATCCCCTTCTCAGTCTTCTCTTTATCGTTCGCAACAGCTTTCTGAGTCACTGTCTGCATCCTTCCCTTTCGGGCCTCCTTTTCTGCTTTCATTCGTCTCTGTTTAGCTTCCTTTTGCCACGTTCTAAGGGAATCAAACATTGACTGCCTTCTCCTTTTCGCAAACAATTTATCCTGCAGGAAATTATGCTTTTGCTCATCAAAAGTGCCAGTCAACGGCCACTGCAACTCGGCGTTGTCCCTCGTATATTTGTGCCATGATGTACTAAACATAATAGGGCCAAGGCCATGTTTGACATACATTTCGAAGTTTGGGGTGCCTTCAGGAGGCGCAGGCTGACTCTTCCAATCGAGCATCAGTAGAACAACAACGACAACTCACACAACATAGTTTGCTAAAGCAAGGCATTTTAAAACGAAAACATTTTCACTATTTATGCCAAGCAGATATTTGCAAATATCTTACCAAAGTTGGTCCTCAGACCTCACCAAATCCGGATCAAAGCAATACCATGTTCACAAAGAACTCAAACAAATTCAAGCGCTTGTCCAAAAACGATCCTCAGACCGTACCAAACACAAACCAAAGTGGTGCCATAGCCAGGGGACAAAACCAAAACAAACTCACCTGGTGCATACAGGTCAAACGAAGTTATTCTCCACTGCCGACTCTTCGGACCAAACGGTCAGATCCAAGGGTTTTGCCGTTCAGGACCCCAGCCGGGATGACCTCTGGCCAAGGCACTGCTCCGTCAGACAGACTGGGCAGCTGCGAGTACTAGACTCTCTCATGCAGGAATCCCTGGTCCGGCCGACCCGAAGTGGCCCCGTCCCCCTCACCCGTCTGCGGGCAAGGAAGGGTCACTCATCCGATGGGGTCCCTGTTCGGGCGCCAACTGAAGGAAGTGACCCGTTTAGGGCCACCCGGGTCACTCGCGACCACCTGTAAGGTAATGTATGAATGTAATGTATTGCAGTCTTATAAAGCGCACTATCACCCCACGGGTATCCTGGCACTGAGGTCACATTAGCTCCCCTATATGCACGTATTACCATGAGGATGACTGTTCCGCATTACACCCTTGGGAAGAGCCAGGTTTTAAGCTTCTTCCTAAAGAGTAGGAATTCTTCTGTTTGCCTAAGATTGGGTGGAAGTTTGTTCCATAAACGAGCGGCTGCACAGCTAAATGCTCTACCTCCAAACCTAGAGGTTCTAATTCTGGTTGTGCTGACCAGATGGGCTGCAGAAGATCGAAGACTTCTTGTGGGGGCATACCAGACACATTTTTCCTGCAGTGGCGCCGGCCCTAGTCCATGCAGAGCCTTGAAAACAATACAAAGTGATTTGAACTGTATTCTCTGTGGTATTGGGAGCCAGTGGAGCTCTTTAAGGGACATAGAGGCAGAAGCTCTACGAGGCTTCTTTAGGGCTAGCTTTGCAGCTATCGTCTGAATTCTTTGAAGTTTCATGATCAGAAAGTTAGGAGCACCCAGTAACAGAGCATTACAATAGTCCAATCGACTCAGAATGACACTTCTCACCAAGAGAGCCCTTGCTGTCATGGGTAGCATTCCATACAAATTAAGAGTCGGTCAGACAGTAGAGAATACAAACCAAAGTATTTTATAAGTATATGCTCGAGTGGAGTCCGGTCTGACCAGCCTCCTCAGATTGCACCAGAGGGACTGACTCCCGATCACATGGTAAAGTCAGATATACATTTCCAACACCCCTAGAGACCCGCCCAGACTGGAATTTTCCAGTCCAGCCTGGTCACTGATGAACAATTGAGGTACAGAAGGATGGGCTATCATCTTGAGACCGGGTACACGCTATCTTAGTTTCAAGGTTATTCTGCCCGTGCTCGTCTCTGAGAGTGGGAGCAGGTCTACCTACGGGGAAAGGCATGCAGTTACAGAATGATCTATTCATTAGTGCAGCGATACTTGACCTTGGCTAATAAAGAGAAACAATCGTGGCTGCTTTCTGCTGAGGCAGGCAGTATGAGACACAAGCTTCATTTCGATCTTGGTACAAAATGGCGGCTGGATACAAAATGGTGCCACAAATGCTAACTTAACTCGCACAATGCTACAAGGAGTCAGCTAGACGCATTTTCAGTCCAACACTTGGGTGACTAATATCTGCTGATCAAGGTGAAAGCTGTGTTTAGGCGGCAGTAGGGGTGAGTTGACTGGTTTGTGCAGTGTTTCTGAATGGCGTGCCCCTACTCTGCTTTCTCTGAGCATAGGAAAAGACTCTGGAGACAAGGGTTTGGTTGGGTGGGGTGCAAGGTGTAGGAAAATGATGAAGCCCAGATTCTTTGTATTGCTGGTACAGCTAGCTGTGGATAGGGGCACGTCATGGCTAGTGGATGAGCCATAAACCCAGTATTTAGTAGGAGCTAGGCATTGAGATTAAGGTGTGGCACACTCTGATCAGTACCTCCAGCGTAAAGCTGATATGGCCTAGAGTGCACGGAGGACTTGGCGAAAGGCTTGGCCTTTCTCCCAGTGACTTCTGGATGTGGGGTATTGTTTGCAGGGAGTTGACATAGGACAAGCCCGGTTGCACAGCTTGCTGTCCATGACAAGGCCATGTGCTGCAGGCTCTGTAGGAAGGAACTCTGGATGCAGCTTTTGCACCCTGTACAAAAAAGGCAGGTAGACTTAAAGGCAGGTTCAAGGAAATCAGTAAAGAGAGGCATCCAGTTTGATGCTGCTTTTGGGAATGTCCAGGACGTAAAGCCTTATTAGGATGAGGGCAGTAAGCGGACATCTACCAAAAAAGGGCAGATGTCTGGCCGGTTCTCTTCTCTCTTCCACGACCTTATCTAGATTGGCCCGGGGACGTGGGGAAGTAGGAAGGACACCTGTACTCGACAATGGTAGAAATAGTTTCAGATTAGCTGCTTTATTTAATATGATCTTAAATAAAGTGTTTTAAGAAATACTTGGGCTGAGAGACCCAAAAGATTCTCTGATGAATTTCCTGTTACTGGAGGGCGAGCAGGGCGTGCCTTGGTGCCCAGTGTTGAAATCGGTTTCTTAATAGCCCATTGCTGCTAAATAACTCATTGCATATCAGTGACGTCCAGGGTCCAGTTATTCCGAATCAGAGAGAATTGCTTACCAGATTTGCAGTAAATACCAAACAGACAGGTTGTGGTAATTTTTTACCACTGGACAAAACTCTACAGATGAATGATGAAGTGCTTAAATACTCAAACGTGTTTTGAGCTGAATTGCCTCTAAACTTGTATTCACTGTCCACATAATGCACATACACAAGGTATCTGCAGAAAAGGGCGACTTTCTAGTAGTTGCCATCTATGAGAATGCAGTTATGTATTTTTGATTCATAAGTGTGGGATCAGTGCTTACTGAATGAAATTTAAACTAATCAATCAATTGGGTTTATAAAGCGCGCTACTCACCCTTGAGGGTCTCAAGGCGCTGGGGGGGGCAGCTCCGGATCAGTCGAAGAGCCAGGTCTTGAGGCACTTCCTGAAGGTGTGCAGAGTGGGGGAGCGTCTGATGTTGACAGGGAGCTCGTTCCAGGTCTTTGCTGCGACGTAGGATAAGGCTCTTCCACCTGCTCTGGTTCTGTGGATGCGTGAGGTCTCTGCCAGGGCAAGGTCGGCGGAGCGGAGGATTCTTTTGGGTACGTGAAAGGAGACTCTTTCGTTGAGGTATTTGGGTCTGATGTTGTGGAGGGATTTGTAGGCGTGGGTGAGTAGCTTGAAGGTCACTCTCTTATCGATGGGGAGCCAGTGGAGGTCTCGTAGGTGCTGGGTCATGTGCTCGTGACGTGGGGTTCCGAGGACGAGTCTGGCTGCGGTGTTCTGTATGGTTTGGAGCTTGTGTAGCAGGGTTTTGTTGATTCCGGCATAGAGGGCTTTGCCGTAGTCCAATCTGCTGGTTATGAGTGCCTGGGTGATGGTCCTTCTGCATTCGGGGAGGATCCACTTGAAGGTCTTGCGAAGGATGCGGAGGGAGTTGAAACAGGTGGAGGCGACGGCGTTGATCTGGCGGGTTAAGGTGAAGGAGAAGTCTAGAATGATGCAGAGGTTCCGGGCGTGGTCCGTCGGGGTGGGTGGGTTTCCGAGGGTGGAGGGCCACCAGGAGCTGTCCCACACAGTGGGGGAGGGTCTGAGGACCTCTGTCTTCTCCGAGTTTAGTTTTAGGCAGCTGTTGCTCATCCAGGCTGCGACATCTTTCATTCCTTCTTGGAAGCTGAGTCTGGTGTTTTCGGGGTTCTTCGTGAGAGAGAGGATGAGCTGGGTGTCGGCATAGGATACTATGCTGAGCCCGTGCTGTCTGACGATGGGGGCGAGGGGGGCCATGTAGATGTTGAAGAGCATTGGGGCTGAGCGAGGATCCTTGAGATACTCCGCAGTTGATCTCAGTAGGTTCGGAGAGGAAGGGAGGGAGTCTGATCCTTTGGGTTCTGCCGGAGAGAAAGGAGCGGGTCCAGTCGAGGGCGTTTCCCTGTATATTGGTGTTGTGGAGTCTGGCTGCAAGAGTCCGGTGGGAGACGGTGTCGAAAGCGGCGGAGAGGTCTAGTAGAATGAGGGCCGCAGTGTGGCCCTGGTCGAGTAGCATGCGGATGTCATCGGTGGCGGCAAGGAGGGCGGTCTTGGTGCTGTGGTTGCTGCGGAATCCGGAACGGGAGGGGTCTAGGATGGCGTTCTCTTCGATGAAGGTGGTCAGTTGGGTGTTGATGAATCTCTCGGTGACTTTGGCTGCGAAGGGAAGGAGAGAGATGGGCCGGTAGTTTTTCAGGTCCGTCGGGTCGGCCGAGGGTTTCTTGAGGAGGGGCTTGACCTCTGCCCGCTTCCAGTCAGGGAAGATGCCGGAATCGAGGGAGGCGTTGATGGTCTGGCCTAGTTTGGGTGCTATGGCGGCGGCGGCTCTGTGGTAGATGTGCGGTTGGCAGGGGTCCGTGGGGGCTCCTGAGTGGGTGTTCTTCATGGTCGTGGCGGTGTCTTCAGTGGTGGCAGGTTTCCAGGTGGTGATGTTCGGCTGGTTGCCGGTGGAGGGGAGGGGCGCGGTGTCCGGAGTCTGTTTGCTGAAGTTGTCGTAGAGGGCCTTGATTTTCAGGTGGAAGTAGGAGCTGAGCTTGTTGCAGAGGTCCTGCGAAGGTGTGACGTCCGTGGCTTTGCTGGGGGGTTTGGTGAATTGCTGTATGACGTTGAAGAGTTCTTTTGCGTTCCTTGTGTTGGTGTGGATTTTGTTCTTGATGAAGGTCCGCTTGGTGGCTCTTATGCGCTGGTGGTATTCGTTCATGGCGTTTCTGCAGTTGTTCTGGTCTTCGGTGGTTTTCCTGTTCCGCCAGAGTTTCTCAAGGCGTCTGCAGGAGCGCCTGGCTTCTTGGAGGTCGGTGGTGAACCAGGCGACCTTCAGGGGGCGTTGTTTGACGGGGTGGCGGAGGGGTGCGAGCTTGTCAGCGCAGCCGGTGATCCAGCGGTGTAGTTCTTTGGCTGCGGATTTGGCGTCGGTCCTGGAGGACGGTGGTGTTGAGGTGCTCCTCTGTGATCTTGCTCCTGTTTCTCCATGGCGGGCGCTGGGCGGGTTTGGGTGCGGTGGTGAAGGTGAAGTGTACGCAGTGGTGGTTTGTCCAGAGGGGCTGCGTGGTGTGGCTGAAGTGGATGTTTGTCCCTCCTGCGAAGATGGGGTCCAGGTTGTTTCCGGCTCTGTGGGTGGGGGTGGTGACGAGCTGCTTCAGTCCGAGGTTGACAAGGAGGGTGGTGGAGTCGGGGTCGCTGCGGTTGTCGAGGTGGAAATTCAGGTCTCCGATGAGAATGTAGTCCGTGGAGGCGATGGCGTGGGGTGCGGCGAGGTCGGCAACGGTGGAGGCGGAAGAGGCGCGGGGTCCGGGGGGGTCTTAGATGAGGGTCCCGCGCAGCGTGGTTCTGGGGCAGGTTTGGATCTGGAAGTGGAGGTGCTCTGTGTTGGAGAGGGGGTCGCTCGTGGTGGAGAGTTGAAGGGGGCTCTTGTGTGCGATGGCGAGTCCTCCAGGGCGGAGGGGGCAGTCCTTTCTTTGGATCTTGTATCCATCGGGGATGGCGGTGGCGGGGCGGAGGTGGCTTTAGTCCATGTTTCCATGAAGAAGGTGACGTCTGGCGAGAGGGTGTTGAGCAGGTCCCAGATCTCCATGGCGTGTCTGTGGAGGGAGCTTAACTAGTGGTTAAGCAGTGGAGTCAGAAATCAGGAGACCAAGCCCGACTTATCCACTCAATAAAAATGTGTTATCCTGGGTGATACAGTCTATCTTTGTTATCTTTAGTTGCCTTCTACTGAAAAATTTACAGCAACTATATATAAATTAAGCACTACACAAATTGTATATTTTAGGATTTACATTCTGAAAATATAACAAGTGAGTTCCACTAAAACTGGCACTCCAAAGAGTATGAAGCATCTCGGAAATTAAATATACAAATCGACTCTTAGCCAATCAGATTGATTCACTGATTTATGAACCACAAAGAAAATTTACAATGAGAGCTTTCAAATGTTCACTCGTCTGGGCGCTGACAAAGTTAGAGTAAATTCAAAATTGATGCCAAGGCTGGAAGATCTCATAAGAACTGTTTCTTGCTCTTACACAGTTTAAATGATTTTGCTGTAGATATGTTAGTCTGCAGATTAAAGTGATGGATGAAGTAATCAAAGACATTTAATATGGCCACATTTAATTCTATACAGTACTGGCTAGGATGTGCTTTCTTTCTCAGTCCTTAGGGTAATATCTAAGGTGCAGATATCTGGACATGGTGTTTTGCCGTCTGCGCCAAATCCTCCAACTAAGTACAGCATATCATTGAGAAGGCATGTCCGGTGTCCTATCCTCTTCTGGCGACGGTCTGTGCTGGGAAAGTGGAGCCAGGTTGGCGGTGAACATCCTCAAAAAAATAATATATATGTTTAAATGTAAACACTTAAATATTGATTGTTATTTTCATAAGTACTATATCAAAGCGAAAAACTGCAATGCATTTGTGAATATAAAAGACTGACAAAGGAAGTCGTTTAAGCAGGCTTTGGTCAACTCCTTGTGAGTTCTAGAAGTTCGTGATAATGAAACCAGTTATAAACTTTGCCTCAAGAACCCTCCTCCAGACCAGGCCAAGCTGGATGGCCACCCACACATGACAGCACCTTTTAGAAGATCCTTATCCTGGTCTATAAAGGCATCCATGACGTGCCCAAGCTCTCAATACAACTCCTGCCACTGGCATCCTTTTTTTGTTTTTATGTTCACAGACCATGCTTGCTATTTTATCATTTTTCTAGGTATAGGCAGGCATTATCCACCCCTGTGTTTGTTCTGGTTCTCCGTGGGCTTAAGCAGCGCTCACAATGCCCTCGCAGGTTTTTATCCAATAAGGTTCAAGAACTGAGTGAACTAGTTCTAAAATCCTGCAATGTAAGGCCCTCTCAACCAATAACACTCCTGGTTTCTAAAGCTGCAGAGCCAGTTCCCGAATTGCGAGCTGTCGGACTGGAGAAAAACATTCAATCTTATTTGATTCTTTTCATTCAAAATTTCTATTCAGGAAACTGGTGCACAAACTAACTTGTTCCAGATATTCAGAACGTTTGTCATTTTTCTTTAGATCAGTTCCGTCCTGGAGGTATTACTTTAGTAGAGATCAAAAATTCCTACACTTCATTCAAATGGAAATGCCAAGTTTGAGAATCTACCTTATAAATCCCCTTCCCAGTGTGCATCAGATTTGTAACAATCCATATAAAGCGCTTACATATTTTCTTAGAAACGTTTTGTCAAGTGGGTCTGATTTATTAGTGATCCGTAAAGTGACTTTTCAGTGTAACTTACAACTTTACTACTGAGTGGCTTCTTTTGTGTCCCTTGCACAAAAACAGTCCATTGTCTCCCTCCATCCTTTGATCCTCTTAAAGGAAAATTTAGCTATGCATCCTAGAACCCTGAATTCACTAGGCATGAACTTTACACAAGCATTTATCTAGTGCCCCTGCCTAGTAGCAGCAGCCGATGCACCTGTGTTGAGTTGATAAAAGGCAGAGATAATAGCTTGGGGATTCAGGGCATGGTTATGAGCTGACCCACCCGCACAGAACAGCTACCCTTGCAATGAGATTGTATTGAATTTTTTAGTGGCTCTATGTTGTTAGTGGGATTATTTGAAATATAAAGATTCTGCAAGTGTAACTGAGTCCTTTAGAACTAATCTTACTAATGGTACATGTCCTTGCTCAGAATCTATTTTTGTAAGTAGCTAAAACAGCAAATCTCCTTAAAAAATAAAAATCTGCACTGATTTTTGCTCCCCCGCTTTTATTTAAATAATCGGTGCATGCTGTGTCATGCCTTCCGCTCCTTACCCTGGCACCTGAAGGAGAATCCTGCAGTCATTACAGACATGAACATCAACAGACTTGTCTTCCATGGGTGGCAGAGATACCAGAGTAACTTGGTATGAATGCAGCATGCATTGGAAGACAGTAATGTCCAGTCACTCTGCCTGCAGCCTCGGCGTGTTAGACATCAAACATATTTCTTGTTTAACCATATCTGATCTTTATGTATGATTTACAAATCGTGAGATTGAAGCAAGAGAAATCGCACCTATGAAATTCAGTGAATCTGGTCAGACCTATGTGGTGCACTAATCCGGAAGAACAATCTCCTCGTCTTCCTCACAGGAGTACTACTCCATAATACTATTGCACTAGAGCGATCGGCACACACAATTTTTCATTCATGGACATATAATATACATCTTGTTAAGACATGGGATGCACAAATTTCATTCACATGTTCTTTGTTTTAAAAAGACCTTTATTCAAATCTTCTTAAAATCAGATTTTTCAAGTAGCCAATGCATTTCGTCTCTTCACAAGAAACTTCTTCAGGGCTACAATCATACAGATAACACCAAGAGATTTTCAATTAAAACCAACTTTTTGTTACACAAGCTGCCAAATTATATGTGGTGTATCCTCCAAACTATTTAGCGGTGATTTTTCAACATTTGGTAAAAAAGTTCAACATCTGTGTGCAAACCATTTGTTAGTTATTTCATTTTTTACAGCAGCATCATGTCCTAAAATGTGAGGCTAGTATAATATAATTTATTTCATGTCATTTTCAAATTTAACATACACAACTTCAAGATTCTTGGGGGATATATAATTAAACATTCAGGCTGTTATCCAGTCATTTGCACATATATTCTTCATTTCACGTTCTTTCTTAGATTTGAACCATATATAAAATGTTTCTCAAAAAGAATTAACAATGCTTCTAGTTTGTCAGGAAGAGTCGACAGTACTTCTGGTTGATACTCTTATTAATATATTCTAAAAACCATTCTCTTATCAGCCATCAAGTTCTTATGACACAACAAATTAAATCAGTTGCTCAAATTTTATGTGATAAATAGCATGATTTCAACAGTTTGAAACAATTCAGCATTATGATGTACCTCGATTTGTTTCTTAATGCATAAAGGCCTCAAAAGCCATGTTTCTTCACCTAGAGCAGGTCACGTCCAAGTGGGAAATTTTATCGCCTCCAAAGATACACATGTATATTCAGCTGGCCCTATGCACTCGTTATGACATAATTCTAAAACAGAGTTTACAAATAACCTGTTACTTGAACTCTTCTTTTATAAATTATATTGTCTACAGTAATTCCTAAAAACAATTATCAAATTATGTACCTCTTATCACTGTCCGCATCTCCCTTATCTTGCTAGATATTAGTCTCTCAGGGTGCATGGTCAAAGCTTATGTTGGCATCAAAATCTGTTTGAATTATAAACTAATGGTATAGTTATATCATCAATGCTGCCTTCCCTACAGTGCATATCAAGAAATCGAAATATCTCGTTAAATTTGAAGCAAAGCATTGTATTCCCTTTTAATATTCAATTTCTATCTTCCCGGTAAGATGTTTCCTTACACCAAGAATCCTTATGCATAATTGGCACACCATCTTTCATAATGCATCCAAATATATGGGGCAAGTATTGCAGATCCCATCCACTTCATTACCAGAGTGGTCTCATAATCCGTGCCCACATATTTATGGGTAGATACAATATTATTGCATATCTATTACGCATGGTTCCTGATTTTGGGTAGGTCACAAAATAGCAAGAAGATGACTAAATGATGTGAGCCACATTCTTATCATATAAATTACTTACAACAGTTGTGAAAAAGCCCCTTTGGTCAAGCCATATGCATTATGTTGTAGTAAAACGCTATTGACTTATCATCCAATTGGTAAAACCCATCACCTTTTATATAAGAGCACATAATATCTAATAGTACGTTTAATCATAGCCACAAAGGGAGTGTGAATTGAACAGGTTACGATACCCATTTCAACCAAATTCGGTGATCAAAATATATTATTCCTCCTAGACCGGCCCATACAAGATGCATGAAAGACCATTGCTTACGTCTATCAGTGGGAGCGCATGCCCTACAAATTGTTCTGTCCCCATTCCAATCATGTATTAGAGCCAAGTGATCTCTAAAGAAGCCCACCAACATAGATCTAAATTATTAGTCCGGCATATAAAGGACTCCCTTTCTCCCCATTTTCTTATCATATTAGCAGTGAGCAGCAACTTGTGTATATGCCCGATGCAAAGGATTCGGCTCCGATCTCGCTGGTTTTTAAAGGCCAGGCAGTTACTATCACCAGCACAAGCGTGAACAGGCGAAGTGTCGACATTTCCCATGAATGGCCGCCATCTTTTAGTGCGCTATTCAGAGATACACATCATTTCATTTATTTTGAAGGATTATATCCACACATCTCAAATATGTTACCATCATTGAAAAATCAGATTCCTCTTATTTATAACTAATGATAGAGACTCCTAGATGGGCACACAAGAAGTCGCCAGAGAGGATCAATATATCATACAATAACGTGCCATTCCGATAAATTGACACTGTTTTGATCAAACTCAGGTTCAATAATGCATGTTGGTGTATCACACTCTATTTCGAATTCGTCATCATTCAAGGAAATTGACCAACAAATTTACCAGTTTGATCAATATTAGAAGCAGATCTATGTTAAAATATCAAGTCTTGTTGGTATCGTTACTTTGGTCGCCATCTTAAAATGTGACCCGTGTCCTCATATTATGTCCAGATCGATTGTATTAGTACGCCCCAATGATTTGTGAACATGCACAATTTGCTATTGATTGCTAAAGTTGATATACATTAATCTAAATTGTTACTAAATATTGAGAAAAAAAACTGTCCCATGTCCTCGTGTTACATTTGAATTAAATATATTAATATTCCCTAATGAATTACAATTATACTGGATTTACAATTGCCATACATAAATCAAGATCAATGATGTATGCTGATGTGATGTGTTGATTAACAAAATTCCACCGTACTGAATGATTTATGGATATATTAACCAGTTTAATCAAAATGGAACCCTGGCCTGTATTAAGATATTAAATCTCATTAGCATCGTTGGTCGCCATCTTGGAACATGGAACCAGATTACCCATATCTTTATATTATGTTGTGATGAATATGCCAATACACCTTATTTGGGTGAAAGAAAAGAGGTTTAGGCAGATAGGCTCACCCTTAAAACTTTACGAGGTGGCCCCATGCTCATATGTCGTCAATAATCGTTAAGTCTACCAGTAGACGTGCCTTCTTTTCATTTTATACCGTAATTGCATATGTGCCAACCAGAGATCTAAGCCATTGCTCCTAGCCTATTAGGTTTATCCTAAATCAATGGTCGTTCTATATACATTGTTTATCTTCATGCGGCTAAGAAAAAGAAATCAACCCCACAGATAATCATCAGAAAAGGATTCTCATAATAGGTATTGTAGAAGGAATAACCGTCTTATAAGAAATGATGGAACTCATGATTCGTGTTTAGTCCCAGAGAAACCTACATATCCATTTGTATATGGATATGTATATTGGTATTCATTAGGGAATATCGATATATTTAATTGAAATGGAACACTGTCTGTCAATTTCCTTGAACAGTGACAAAATCAAAATAGAGTGTGATACACCAACATGCATTATTAATCCTGATTTTGATCAAAATAGCCTAAATTTACCAGAATGGCATATTATTGTATGATATATTGGTCCTCTCTGGCGACTTCTTATGTGCCCATCTAGGAGTCTTTATCATTAGTTATAAATAAGAGGAATCTAATTTTTCAATGTTGGTAACATATTTGAGATGTCTGGATATAATCCTTCGAAATAAATGCAATGATGTGGACCTTTGAATTGCACACTAAAAGATGGCGGCCATTCGTGGGATATGCGGACACTCCGCCTATTCACCCATCGCGCAGGTGCTAGTAATTGCCTGGCCTTTAAATACCAGCGAGATCGGAGTGCGAATCCTTTGAATTGGCCGTATACGCAAGTTGCTGCTCATCGCTAATACGGTAAGAGCATGGGGAGAAAGGGAGTTCTTTATATGCCTGACTAATAATTTAGATCTATATTGGTGGGCTTCTTTAGAGATCACTTGGCTCTATTATATCTACCCATAAATATGTGGGCGGGGTTTATGAGACCACCATGGTAATGAGGTGGGTGGGATCTGCAATACTTGCCCCATATGTTTTGATGCATTATGAAAAATGGTGTGCCAATTATGCATAAGGATTCTTGGCAAAAGGAAACATCTTAACAGGAAGAGAGAAATTGAATATTAAAAGGGATTACAATGGCTTTTTTTTTCAAATTTAACGAGCGATTTCAATTTCTTGATATGCACTATAGGGAAGGCAGCATTGATGATATAACTATACCATTCGTTTATAATTCAAACAGATTTTGATGCCAACATAGACTTTGAACACGCACCCGGAGAGACTAATATCTAGCAAGATAAGGGAGATGCTGACACATTGATAAGAGGTGCATCATTTGATAATTGTTTTTAGGAATTAATGATGACAATATAATTTATAAAAGAAGAGTTCAAGTAACAGGCTATTTATAAACTCTGTTTTAGAATTGTCATAACGAGTGCATGGGCCCAGCTGAATATACATATGTATCTTGGTAGACCATAGAATTTCCCACTTGGACATGACCTGCTTCAGATGAAGGAACATGGGTTTTGAGGCCTTTATGCATTAAGCAACAAATCGAGGTACATCATAATGCTTAATTGGTTCCAACTGTTGAAATTATGCTATTTATCACATAAAATTTGACAAATTGATTTAATTTGCTATGTCATAATAGCTTGACGGCTGATAAGAGAACTTTTTTTTAGAATATATTAATAAGTATCATCTAGAAGCATTGTTGACTCTTTCTGAAAAACTAGAAGCATTGTTATTTCCTTTTTAGAAACATTTTATATATGGATCAAATCTGAGACAGAATACAAAATGAAGAATATATGTGCAAATGAATGGATATGTGCCTGAACGTTTAAATATATAGTATCCTCCAAGAAACTTGAAGTTGTGGATGTTCAATTTGAAAATGACATGAATTAAAGTATATTATACTAGCCTCACATTTTAGGACATGAGACTGTTGTAAAAAATGAAATAACTAACAAATGGATTGCACGCAGATGTTGAACTTTTTGACCAAATGTTGAGAAATCACTGGTAAATGGTTTGGAGGATACATAACATATAATTGGGCAGATTTTGTAACAAAATGTTAGTTTTCATTGAAAAATCTCTTTGGATTTAATTGTAATGATCCCTGTATTATCTGTATCTTTGTAGCCTTGAAGAAGTCTCTTGTGAAGAGAAGAAACGCATTGGTTACTTAAAAAATCTGATTTTAAGAAGATTTGAATAAAGGAAGTCTTTTTTAAAACAAAAAACATGTGAATGAAGTTTGTGCACCCCATGTCTGAACAAGATGTATATTATATGTCCATGAATGAAAAATTGTGTGTGCCGATCACTCTTGTGCAATATGATCCTTATCTATGAATGGAGGATCACTTAAGCTTGTTTTCTATGTAAGTCATGTGAATGCAGACTTTCCTCATGTAATCACAGGAGTCGTCAAAGCTATGATATTAACAGCAACATAAATTACTTTGTGTGGTGGGAGATATCCATAGTACGAGTTGTGTGCTAGAAAATCATAGTGTAGAGTTGCTCTGTGCAACCAGCCCTTAGGTTCTGGACTTCCATGAAAGAGCAACACAATGAATAGGAGCACCATATAACACAAGAAATGGAGCGGGTACAAGACCCTTCATCAAACAACCTTTATTTGCATATGCTGCAAGCCACAGAGACCACTTGAGAGCCTAGAGTCCGGTGACAATCACGATTCACAATGTTCGGCTTGGCAATTCCATTATTGCTGCTGATGGAGCTCGCTAAACTTTTTAGGGCACCATTCCTGTCTATCCCCAACTATGGAGCCTTCATAGCTGCATTACTGAAAGGCTCACTGAGGCCTCTAAAGTTGAACATAAAGATCTAGGTAAGTCTATAGATCTGAGCATAGTACACCATGTAAAGCTCCAATTGCTAGACACAAACCAGAGGTGGACTTCATACTGCACATAAGGTTACATAAATGGCTCCACAAATTGAAACAGAATCCACACTGGGTCTCCAGACCTGGATGAGACCTGAAGAACTGAGAACAAGAATCTAGACATCAACATACTAATAGTTGTTGTCTACGGACCGAACACAGTTGAGGCCTTCCTAGCTATACACACCCAACATCCCAGTGATCCAAGCAGCCTAAGACTATTCTTTGCTTGCTGTGGTTATCTTTTATTAAATAATCTCAAAGATGTTCAAGAACAAGTGTTGCAGTGCTTGTACATCTGCTCAGCTGCACAATATATGTCAACGAGGGAATCCTGCACCACAGCACCTTAGCCTTACCTGTTCTGTCTATTAGTGAAGCTAGGTAAAAACCTTACACCTTCCAAAAGTAACCCAGGATAATCAACTGCTTGTAAAATACAATCCATGTCACTCAACTTAAAGATAAGACCCTTTTACACCATGTATTCCTTTCCCTTGCATGACACCACACACAAATACTTCCCAATGGGGCCATACAGGTGAGCTGCACAAATGCTGGGGGATGTAATAAATGCACTAAGTTATGAACTACACCCTGCAACACCGTCTGTCTAGACCACCTGCCCTGAACACTGCGCAAGAATCAAGACCCTGCAGTCATACTGTTGAAAGAACATGTGATCTTCTGCCAGGTAGACATTACCAGCACCATGCTGCCCCTCATATATGAAAATACAGCCAGGGCTGCACGAAAGCCATGTCTGAAAATAGCCACACTGTCTGTACACAATAGGATAAACACAATAGCTGTCGTCTCTGGTCCAGCATTTCCTGTTTCTGATCAAGGCAACAACTGCAAAAGCTAAGTAGGATTCTCATCCTTGGGCAACTTTTCTTGAACGTCCTCAAGAATCACTCTGGAAAACCAAAGGCCGCTACTGTACATTTCTGAAAACGTAATTTTTCCCTGGCCAAAACAAAACCCCGATTCTCACTTCCAACCTATAGAAAGCCAATTTGGTATTTTTATTTCCCATCATTCGCTTTTATTTTACAATATTTTAGCAATTGACTTTGTATTCCTTGACAAGGAATAAGGTGATTTGTATTTTTCTGGCGTATTTGCTTGATGATAAAAGCATGTATTCCTCATTATTCTATGCTATTTCATGGATTTCCTAAAAGTCTAGGTCTGACAACAGAGTATTACTCACTTGTATCATAGATGTACAAATCATTGCAGATGGCATCTCTCCCCTTGGACATTGTTTCTCCACCAAACACCACAGCAAATGGGCCGACCATGGTGCAGGAGTGGTGTCTGAGTCCTTTAGGCTCCTCACGGGAGGCTCTGTTGGAGGCAACGAGACATGATAGCTGTTCGATCAGCTTAGGAGCATGGACAGTGTCCACCTGGATCAGAAGAAAACACAGATCAAGTTGATCTTCATTGCCTGGACTGAAACAAAGAAAATAAACCATGATTGATCGGAAGGGAGATGTACAAAATGTGAGATTCGGCCATCTGAGTTAAGCCAGTAAAATGGCCTGGGTGGATTAAATGAGCACTGTAGAAAACTGTATGTTGCTTTCTTGCATCAGGTGAGAACACTGGAAAAGCTTACTCAACCTTAAATCCTTTCGGAAACATTAAAATAGTACTATTACGTTTGATCTGCAGTGAAAATGGATCCAAATAAAATGTGAATTTGAACGAACTGACACTGTTGAACTCAACCTTAATGCAGTCGATACAGAGAATGATGTAAAGTAATCCCATGTGAAGGTACCTGGTCTCTTCAGACAGACAGGAGCAGCCCATGCAGGTAAGAGCGGTGGGGGCTGGGGAGGACTCGACAGACAACAACGAGGGTAAATTATTTATTTTTTCCTCATCGTCGCCACACCGCCAAACCTGTGTGCCCACCGCCCACCAGATTATGACTCTTTTAGTCACTGCCGAGTGGTTCTTTGGCGTCCCCGCAGCGGTGACTATGAAATAGGCACCGCAATGGGAACGTCAAAGGCAGTACCTGCATGACATGGATTGGTGCAGTCCATGCCATGCAGGTACTGGGGTGCATGCACACAGGAGGGGAACATGTGCCTCCCTGCATGCACCCCATGGCCCAGAGGCAACAGGGTGCCCTGTAGGGCCGCCTTTGTTTCCTATCCGCCACAGTTTCCTTGGAGGAGGAACCGCCATGAAAACCGTGGCAGAGAGAAAACTTGTAATATGCTTGGCGGGACCACGGCAGTCCCGCCAAGCATATTGCGGACTCATGATTGCCCCTACTTATTCTTAGGATCCAATAACTTCAATTTACTACCAGACTGCCTTTCACTACAATGTGCTTTTGCAAACCTTTTATTTATTTTTAATTTCCCTATGCGAGATAGACATCCGTCATCTTGGAACAGTACATTAAAACAAGCATTGGCATAGCCAATAGGTCTCGCCTTTGGGACCTTATAAGTGTTTAGTTATCCAGCACAATATCCTTGGTGCAACAACATCAACTGTTGCATGGCTAAACACTTATAAGGTCCCAAAGGCGAGACCTATTGGCTATGCCAATGCCTGTTCTTCAAGCCTACAGCAAAAGCTCCTGAATAGATTTACACCAAACTTGGCATAAAAGGGAACTTCACTCAGAAAACGTGCTTTTATTCGTTTGGTGAAAATCACTTCAGTAGTTTTTCCGAAATAACCGTTTGAAAAAGGTGCTGGTTGGTCTTGAAATGGTTAACACTTTTGAATATCTCAGACATTTAAAGGAGCGCAGTGATTCATGAATATTATCAATTACATTTGAATTTTTGGACAAATGTGATTAGCTGATAATGATCTCTCCGTATCTCGAAATTGGTTAAGATTTAGGATTTGTTTTCCATGGAAAAGACAAGGCACAATAAAAAGTGCCTAACCCCAGGGTGGTGGTGGGGGAGAGGGTGGAGAGACAGAGGCGTGAAAAACTTGAGTAATAGAACAGGATAAAAAACGTAGAAAATACACATGCACATATATAAATACTGTTCAGACTGACAAAACAGCTAAATTTGTCTCTACGCATGCTATCAGAAACCTGCAGCTTTGTATTCCGCTTTGCTCATTTACACTCATCAGGTGTCATCAGCAGCACAGTTTCACTGAAGGCACTGTCCGACATCAACTGACCTCAGAAGGAAATGGCTACTTACATCTAACGTCCTCTTACAATAACATTACAATAAACACAAACCTATTGCCTCGCTAATCTTTTTCCCAATTGAGTTAATGTATACACGTCCCTCAAAAATATTAAATTTTTGCAGTATGATAAAATTAAAATACAAACAGGCCAAACATTGCACTACATAAAAAACACAACCAAAAAGATTTTTGAATAATTAAATAATCAAGAAATAGTTTCAGCTCTGCTCAAAATAGCATTTCACAACTGCCCACTGGTTGTGATGTTGAGAGAGCATGCAAGTGAGTTACAGATGGTGAAGGAGGGGATGAGGGCGCCAGAGAGAGGTAGAGGGAGGTTAAGAGTAATGTACAAGGAGGGATAGAGAGACAGAATGAAAAGGAGCATGGGACAAAAGGCGGAACTAGAGGGTGAGAGCAAGAAGGGGATGTGTCTTAAAGGGCGGATGGGGAATTGAAGAAGGGTTGGGAAGAGGAGGGAGATGGGAGCTAAAACAAAGAAAATAATAAGGTGCAGCTAAGGAAGAGTGGGAGGGCAAGAGAGAGGACACGTTTTCAAATACTATACTTAGAAAGACAACCTACAGCTGCTATGTTTTGTTTGATTCAAAACCGGCAAATTGTGCATAAGACAAGACATTTTAAACGCAAACTTTGCAGCACAAACTATTAGATACATGTACACTAGAAAGACATGAAACAATTAAGCATTTGAAAAGATTAACATAGACATTAAATATTTGTGATCTTTATCTTTACACATTTATTATCAAGTTTTTTTAATCGGAATGTAATTGAACAAAAGTATTCTGGTGAGCAAAAGTATAACATGGCACACCTTACACAGAATTAAAAGAATATTACACAGGGGGAGGTATCTCCGAGCTAAACGCTCACACATACTTAACCTTAATTTCAGATGTTGCAGTTTCTAATAATTGCACAAAATGTGACGTAAAAGGAAACAAAAATGTCCCTTATTTCGGTTTAACATAACACAAAATCTAGGAATCAGCAGTGTGCCTGTGGTCTGTATCACAGTACAGAGGGGCAATTTCAGTCAAATAGATGAATGAAGCAAAACACCTCTTCTCTGCCTCACTCCCCGTGTGTAACATTCCATATGAAGTTAAAGAATGGAAAACCAGCCCTCGGGGACTCTTACCTTAAATCTAAGTAACCACTTAATGCATTAATGGAGCAAATAAAAGGCAAGGAAAAAAAGCAATGAAAGGTGTATTTAGACAGAAGAAAAGATTTCCAGATGGGTGGGAGGGGGGAATAGGCATCAAAGTTAAAAGAAACGTGCGGCCGCAAAAGCGAACTCGACCGCCATCTGTTTCCAATTAACGCGACCGCAAAACAGGCAAATGTAAACAAGCGCGGGCGCGATAATTGGAAACAGATGGCGCCGCTGCTCCCTCCCGCAAGGTGGATGCCGTACATGCACGAGTGCTCATTGGAAACCGTGCAGTACATGCACCAGTTTTCGAAAAAGTACAGAACGATTCCAAGAGGTCATCTCCTAAGCAGTGCTTGCGCGCTGCGCTAGGCTCGACCTAAAAATGGTCTCTTCATCATGAAGTTTGCGAACGTATTTTAACTACTCTATATCTAATCTTGCAACTCTGCGGTTGCACTATGTTGTTTTCTGAGCCTCTCTTTGACAAAAAATTGTGGCACATTATTGTGGGGTCTGCCGCTAGTTAAAAATACAAATGTTTTCCTGTTTTACAGGAGAGTGGATGGAGAAGGGTGTAGAGTGCAGTGTTTGTTGCAGATGGTTCCTTTTCCAAAGCACAAGTATCAACACTCACGTGCATTTTGTCCTTGCTCCAGTGGCCAGCCATGTCAACATCTGATGAGTCTCGACCTCCGAACACCAGGAGTTTGTAGCCAGAGTCTTTCCCGTCTCGGCCCTTGCTGTGCAGCAGCATGGCGGAATGCCCAGATCTTGATGCTGTTCGGGACGGCTCCTCCTTGTACCTACCAAAAGCAACAATAAAACATGAAAGGCCCTAACAAAGGGGTTGCCTTTTATTTCAGGATCTATGCTGCTTCTCCTTGGCAGTAGCTTGGACCGTAGTCCTTTCTGACTCTGTTACGGGCATCTTCCACGTAGCAGCAAAATATAAGCTACTTGCAAATTCATCAACGTATTCACTGTCATTAGCTATTGATCATTTTATAATTGTTGAGTTGTATGTTATGGTTGCTGTTGGCATTTTACGCAGTCTTAAAACTGTGGTTTGGAGATAGAACTTAGAAACCCTGGGTCATTTTTAGGTCTTGTCTTCCAGACCGTGCAAACTATGAAAGACCTATTTTGAACATAGAGTGGGCCTAGAGCCTGCCTATTGCTTACCACAGGTTGGCTTTATAGTCCCTGTCAGTAGCTTGCTATTTTATTTAGCCTTGTATGTGCTTGTCTTGCTCTTCTGTGTTTGTCCCTGCCCTCAAGCATAGTCTCTTTACATTTGTCCTTACACTGCTTATTTTTCATGAACTTCATTTTTCTCTTTGGTTTAGCTCTCCATGAGAGTGCATGTGTTTTGCAGCTGTCTCTCTCATGTACCTCTCTTCTCCTCTCTGCTGTGCTCTATGTTGCTCTCTCTCTCTCTCTCACCCGAGTGCTTCTACGCCCCTCCTTCAGAGTAGTGCTTGCCCTCGTGTGTTTCAACCACTCAGCATTGCTTTCTCGCTCATGTGCTTCTCCCTCCAGCTCTGTTTTTCCCTCCCACACTAGCTTCCCATTGCTTTCCCTTTCTTATCCTCCAGCTACCCGTTACTACCTCCTCCCACCTTCCCACTACCTGTTGCTGATTGCTCCCTCGCTCATTGTTGCTTTTTAAATTTTTTTTTTTTTTTTTTTTTTGCAGAGAACAAGGCAGCAATTGCTACTGACCTGTCTGCCTTAAAAGCATTTTTGTGCAACTTCCATTTCTTTTCCTTATTTACAGATCCATCTTGTATCTATAAATAAACAAATGTTGCCTATATCATTTTGTAGGCGTACATGAATAATAGAGCATGCACGCATCTACAAAATGATGTTGCATCACTGCACCCTTTTTACCATTTTTTTGTTTTTTCTATGCTGTACAGCATGGCTAAACTCCACTGGCAAAGCCAATAGGTCCCAAAGGCGAGAATTTATGACTTTACCAATGCTTCTTTTAATACACTTTTGGGAGAAGCAGCTTGTGCTGCTTTCATCAGTCGATTTATGTTTGTACGCCATGGGCAAAAACAATGAACAGTGCTTTGACATGGAGACATTCTTAAGGGCTCAAAATATCCTCTAAACAGTGGATTATTCCCACTTGTTCTAGAGAATGACTATTCAGTACAGACAGGTGTTTGTACAAAAATAAACTACAGCACAGCTACTGATCTACAGAGGATAAAAAGATATAAAAAAACATGAAAGAAGTATATTATAAAAGGAGGCAAGTGGTGGATAAGGGATTCTGATGCTGGCACATACTGTAAACAGCAAATAATGACTAACACAATTGAGCCAATAAAATTATATCAAAAGTGGTTTCGTTTTCCAAGGTGGGGTTACAGCAGCTAGACATTACTGAAATCCTAACTTCATATTTCTTCGTTATTGATTAACCATCCACAAATGTGTATGTTGATGAAGTGGGATTCTTATTCGATGCAACTGCAAGGAGATCTTAAGTCTACATATATATAATTTCATGAAACGCTTATCAATGGGATTCATTCTGAACGTAATATCTATATAATATCAATAAAATAGTTTCAGTCGCCAATGAAGATAAATCAATATAATACATGAAAGCCTGTGATCCCTTTATGAACCAGGCTTTCTTATTTACTTACTACTATCAGTAGGGGAGAGGATGTGGCCGAACGGCTGACCTCGAAGCTGGGGAACAGGGTTCGAGTCTCGGCAGGGACGCTCAACATCTTGTGATTCTGGGCAAATCACTTAATCACCCCGTGCCTAACAAAATGAATGTGTCCATCTGTAACGCAACTGGTGCTCATGTAAAGCACTCTGATACCTTTGGGTCGAGTTTGCGCTATATAAAACTTCCCAAAGAAAGTTGTGCGGTCTCTAGTCATCTTTAATAAATACAAAAATTATGTTGTTTGGAGTTTCATGACTATATAAAGGAACTTTCCAATTGGCCTTGTTCCTGTATATGTTCATGGAACTTCTCAGTGGCTTGTAATATCCTTATAAGGTATTCCAGGGGGTACTTTATGCAATAAATTCTTCTCTTGTGTGCACGCTACAGGTCATAAGAATTGACAATCTGACTGTCAAGTTGCAGACAGATTCTTTTAGACAGTCATTATCTGACCAATCCTTCGCAAAAGACAAAGCATTGACAGTGATACAGACTGCTTGCTCATTCTGCAGCCCCAGCCAGTGGCCTAGCCTTGACAGTCACTAAATAATAGTTCTGAGAAGTTTTATTTATCTGTTTTTTTTTACCCTTGAGGTGTATGCTACTGGTGCCTTCATTGCCTCCCATTCAGTGTATATCTGTGACGCCATTGGATTCCATCTTAGAATCAATGTATGGTAGAGTTTAAGCCTTTAGCAATAAATGTACCTACATGTCATGTCCAAGTTACCATCTGTGGTCTTTAAGAATTACTATACAATGTAACTTTGTTCTGCACGGTATTTATCCTGTAAACAAGGAAATGGCTTGTTATAAGGGTACACAAAACTTACCAGTAGGTTTTGGTTTTGGCGTTAACTCGTAGGGTGTACACGCTGGCAAAGCGTCTTTGGGTACGCAGTCCACCTTCCCGCCCGACGACCCGCAATTCATGATCAGAGACCTTTGTGCATGTGTGACTGCTGAGACCCACTGGTGGGTCGTTAGATGCGCCCTCACTCCACGTGTCCCACACTTTGCTCTCCGTATCAAAGCTGAATACTGAGGAGACCCTCTTGGTGCCGTCCCAACCTCCAACTACGCTTAGCCACCGCCCTCCAAGGACTGCGGCGTCATGGTGGCTGCGACTTTGTCTGCTGTCCTCTGCCACTCTCTCCACCAACTGCTCTTCTGGGTCAAAAGTCACCACATCCCCCAGTGGAACCTCCTTGGGGCCTCCTGATTTTACTCCACCAAACACAAATAGCTTGCCGTGCACCGCAGTGCATGTGTGGTATGCCCGCGCAAAGAGATCATCATGAGCCACAGGCTTCCAGCTCCAGCAAGAGTCCGCTGTAGACATGTCCTAGTGCAGACAAGGACAGGAGAAGAGATTAGTTTTTTGTATGGAATTTCATCTGACCCAATTCAACACATAATATAATGACCTTTTACAACACCTGATTAATCAAATTATTATTTTATGTTAGGGCAAAACCTCACTATTTTTAGATACATAAACATTTATGTATAAAGTGGCATTTAGTAAACATCACAATACTAAGAGAGAGGGTTTCCCACAATCAGGGCCGGACTGAGAACCGAAACCGGCCCTGGCAAATTGCTCGGCCGGCCCCCCTAGGGGGGCAGATGGGGTACGGCCGAGCTGTCTGCAAGGGCCGGTTTCGGCCGATTTTGTTACCGGGGGCCGATATTGCAGGTCCCCGGTAAGAAAAACGGCCCCCCAGGGGCCCAAAATCGGCCCCCACCCTGGCGGCCCACCGGGGAAACGCCCGGTGCCTGCTACGGCCAGTCCGGCCCTGCCCACAATCTCACTCTCAAAGCAACACGTCTTTGCACCTCAAAGTTCAAATAGACAAGGTTAGATTTGTCTTTCTTGCAAAGGCACTTTTGCCCTGCCGTCTCAAGTTGCCAAGATTATTTTTCCATTTCACAATTCTTTGTTTATTAGTTGTATGATTTAGGGAATCAGTGGCAGTGGCGGCTGGTGACATTTGAAAGTGGTGTGGTGTAAAAGTTCAGGGTGAGTGCCCAGTGGTGAGTGAGCCTAGCGAGCGAGCCTGACCGCCATAAGGGGAGCTCGGTGGTCCTCCTCACCATTTTTGTAATCACTCTGGCAATCCCCAGAGCTCAGCTAACCGCGGCCTATCAGTATTCAGATGCTGATGCAGATGCTGTGTATTATCACCAACCTGAACACCAAACATTTCCTTTAAGTGCACCCTGATAAACCATCCTTCAGTTTCTGATGCCACATCTCTCCGTCCTTCCACTCCAATTAACCACCCCCTTATACGGCTTCTATCTGTGCCCCAGTAAGCACCTTTTATGGTTCCATCCTGTTTGCACTCCCTTGTGCCTAGAAGCCCCTTCTATTTTTGCCCCATCAATAAATCCTAGGTGCCTTTCCCGCTGTGACTGCGGAGTCCAGACTTCCAACTTTATTGCCATCCCCCCCAAAATAAATGCACTGGGAGGCCCACACCAAATTTTGAAATGTAGCTGGAAGAAATCAACGAGCAATCCGGCTTTGCAATACTCTTCTTCAACAAAAAAAATGCATTTCATTCAAATTAAAACATTCAGTCAGCCTTCGTGAAGTTTTACTGCCCATTGAAATACAGATCGCGGACAGGAGAACCAACCTCTGCCATGCATGTCACCCTAATGCTAATTTTCTCTCACTATAAACATTTGGGACTTGATTAAAAATGATATTTTCCTTTTGCATTCCTTATTTCTGGTGTGCTATTTTAAAATAAATAATGATTGCGACCGTCTCAGCTATGTCCTTTATGTGCAATTGCAATATAGTTACATCAAAGAGAATGTCACAAAAGACACATTGGTGTGCACCCTCATTTAGCTTGTCAGATGGCCGCTTAGGCAGTCCACTGGCGAGGAATGAGAGACACTGACACTGCCGCCCAATCCAGTCCCTCAGTTCGGGGGGGGCTGTGACTAGAACGGGGTCCCTTTCACGTGGTTGTCCTCTCTGTGCCTCAATTGGCTTCTATAGCAGCCTGCCTTCCCATCTTTAGATCCGGCTGCTGTCTGTCCTTCGATCCGTCCGTCCTGACGGCCTGCCCACCCATCATGCTCTGTGTTTCCATCCTGAACTCGCCATCTCTCTGTACGTTCAGTGGGCACATTGGCATCGCTGCACCACCAGCAGCCTTTTTGTCATCCTCAGAAGGGCAGGGAAGTGTGAGAAGCACCCCCTTAAAATAACCGCATCACTGGGGCTCAGCGCCGCTATCAGACAAGCACAAGTCACAGCAAAGAACTACCAACAACAAACAATTTCGTACAAAGCCTTGCAGTGTGAGATAAACTGCAATTTTGGTGATGAACATAATAAACTGTTTAAGAAGCACAATCACTCTTGCTTCCAAAACGGAATGTAAATTACATCCCGTTTTGGAAGCAAGAGTGATTGTGCTTCCTTTAAAACAGTTTATCAATCAAGGCCAGGCCCAGGGGGGTCGAGTAGGTGGAATCTGAGGGGCACGCGGACGACGTATGGTGCACAACTTTTTTAAGCAGTTTACCCTGGGCCCTGATGTGCACAAAAGGGCGCGCAAAGTGCCTACGAGGCGAGTGGCCCATCCCCCCAACTTTCTCAGAAACTAGGAACAAAGACATACGTTTTTCTAAAATTCGAGTCCTGCCACACCGTCAGCTCTCTGGGATGACCTTAAACTGGCGTAAACAGCTTTACAATTTTTAAATATGACTAGCATACGTACTTCCCACAGGTCAAAAACAAACAGGCCTTCTGGGTCAGCAAAGAGAGGGGGCACTTCAACAGGTTTCCTGCCGTCTAAGCTCATGCTCGTAGCTCCTCTACAGACACAGACCGGCCCCAGTATCAGTTATCACCTAAACAAGCATTGGAAATGCAATAGGTCTCGCATTTTTTGTAAGTTAGAGCTATTGGCATTGTAAATGGCAATGCCTTTTACTTATGTTTATGGAGTGGATGTATGTGGTGTGAGGTGGAATTATGCGAGTTGGATAGAATTGTGTGGCGTGGAATAGTGTGGTGTGGAGTGGATTTGTGTAGAGGAATTATGTGGCATGGTGTGCAGTGGAATTATGTGGATAGTAATTATGTGGTATTGAGTGTACTGGAATTATGTAGAGTGGGATTGTGTGGCATGGAGTGTAAATATGTGGATTGGTATTTTGTGTTGTGGAGGGAAGTTTAATTATGTGGTATGCTGTTGAGTTATGTGGCATGATGTAGAGTTTTGTGGTGTGGATTGGATACATGTGTTGTGTTGTGTAATCATGTGGTTGAGTTGAATTATGTGGTTTGTTGTTGAATTATGTAATGTGGAATGGAAATGTGTGGAGCTGAATTTAAGGAGGGGGACGTAAGGGAACGGGGTGCTAGGTAGGTGGTAGCCGTTTCCTCACTGGCCACTGGTTGTAGGTGGTGTGTGTGCTTAATTGCCTGCACTGGAAAAAAAAATTAACCATAAGGGATTGGTTAGCCATTTTTCACATCCAGACACTATTAAAAAAGCATTGAAAATGCAATAGGTCTTGCATTTGATTAAGTTAAAGCCATTTGCTTTGCTAATGGTATTGTATAGCAAAGCAAATGGCTTTAACTTAATGAAAGGTGAAACCTATTGCATTTTTAATGCTAGTTTTTTTAAGCGACAAAGAAAACACGTCCGTTGTTCTCCTTTATATTAAATTCAACTAGTAGTTTCTGAAATGTCGTGAGGTATATCCAGGGCCGGACTGGGAACCGAAACCGGCCCTGGCAAACTGCTCGGCTGGCACCCCCCTGGGTTGAGGGGGGGTGCAGCTGAGCAGTTTGCGAGGGCCGGTTTCGGCTAATTTTGTTACAGGGGGCCGATATTTACGACCCCCGGTAACAAAATCGGCCTCCAGGGGCCCAAAACCGGCCCCCACCCTAGCGGCCCACCGGGGAAACGCCCGGTGCCCGCTATGGCCAGTCCGGCCCTGGGTATACCCTGACAATCTAGAGAAGTAGCTTCAGATTCCAATATGTATGCTGCACAGTAAACCTGGATTGTAAGGGGATTTATGGGCCTATTAAAGGTAAGTGCACGAAAAGAAAAGGAAAAGGTGCATTAGCAAATTAGTTAAAAAACAAAAAAAAGTTGATGTGCCCATTTAGCTCTGAAAGCAGGTAATGTATCCCTGCACACACACAATCGGCCACAGATACAATAACTGGAACAGGGAAATGTGTCACTGGCAGAAGTAATCAGTAAAATAAGGAAAACAGACACTGGTAAAGAGATTCACTGAAACAGAAACACAAACACTGGGTCAGGAGACAATGGAACCGGCAGCTACTGGAACACAACAAGGTGGACACACGGGCTGGGATATACTGGACAGGGAAACACAGGACACTGGGAGAGGAGAGACACACTGAAACAGGGAAACAATTAGAACACAGAGGTTACAAATGTGAAACCCATTAGCTTTGCCAGTGCTTGTTACACTTGTTGTTAGTCAAAAAATCCAGTTGGTCTCGACATGTATGGAGCACTGGGACACGACATGTTAAAGCATTCACCTAATGTGCTTGAAGGTTTTTTTTGAATATGTAAAGATCTTTCATATATCAACAACATCGTTTTTTGTCCTTTACATAATGTAATATGCAATGTATCCAGCTTGGAAGAATGAAAGGCTGAGCATTCCCGCCAGGAATTTAAGGCTGCAGAACTTCAAAGAGACTCATTTTTCAGTTTATATATAGCGCAAACATGAGCACCAGTTACATTACACAAGGCCAAATTTATGTTTTCAAACACAGGATGTTGAGCCGAGTGAGGCTCGAACCTTCTTTTTTAGCTCGAAGGATCGGCAGCTATAGCCTTGGCCACAACGTTGCTCTCAAGAAAGGTAGCATTTTCAATATTATATATAACTAAGTCATAGTTGCTGCTTATTTATCTTATGCAATTTACAACCATTGACAAAGCCAGTAGCCCTGGCTTGTTGTAGGTCTAATGTTACTTGTTGTGCTATCTATCTGGATGAATGGACAGAAGCAGCAAAATACACGTGGGGCAGCACACTAAGCTAAGTACCGATTTCTAGCTTGTGTTTTAAACCACGCCCTTGATTACATTGGCCACGCCCCTATGGGAGACCCCCCCAGTTATTTCATCCCACTTAAAGCCCTGGTAATGCTACCTACCTCCTCCTCAAAATGTTAACACCTTACACCACCCACACTATTTTGTTCGGCAATTCCCTAACATTCAGAGTTCTCCCACCAAAGTAGCCAATAGAAACTCCAGAACTGTACAATAAGCCCACTTTGTTCAAGGAAGCGTTTCTATGCCTTGCTATTGGCTGAAGGCGCTCATAAAGGCTGATAACATATCAACACTGTGGCACGCACTCCTTTATAATACACCGTTCCCATGTGCCCTCCTCCCCACACAGAGCTCGGCATGTGTTCCCCCCCCCCTGGGCTCCTTGCTGGAGTGGAGCACATGTGTTACCTGAAACTACACACGTCCACACCCTGGTGCTACTGCCTCGTCCCAGCAGATCACAATAGTAGGCCGCAGGCTCGCTGTGAGCGCCTGAGCCTGTCTCCCCAAGCCTTGGCTCCTCCCTGGGCCCTTTGTTGCCTTGAACAGCTGTATTAGCTTTTCCACTGCCGTAAAAGGGGAATGTGCTGCTGTTGCTGCCGCCGAGTCCTGACATTGGTTCCTCACAACTCGTGCCTTTGACGGGCCAAGTTCAGAGACTTGCGGCTCTCCCAGCAGCATCATGGTAACCAAAACAAAGCAGAAAAAAAAAAACTAAAACAGTAGAGACACTCCCTAACTCCATCTCTCTCAATGCACGGACAGCGGAGTGCGGGCGGGGGTAAAGGGGTGCGAAAATACACTGAGTGCGGGTGGGGGAGGGCTGTGCGAAAATTCACGGACAGCGGATTGCGGTCGGGGGAGGAGGGTGTAAAAAACCACGGAGTGCGGGCGGGGGGAGGGGGGTGCGAAAGAGTTAAACTCCTCAAGTATGACCTGTCATGTTTTATTCCTGCAACACACCTCTGCTTAAATGCAAAGTCTTGACAGGGTGTTCGCCATGAGAACCCTAAGCATGATTTGTGAACTCTTGCGGTCTCGGTAATCTCATCAGTGTAATGGGATTATATTTGAAATCACAGCGGCCTGTTTATTAGGTATTTAAACTCCTCTGACAGATGAAAAGTTAAATAAAATGCGCGTCAGCCCTGGTTGACTTTTGCGGATCTCTCTTCTGATTAGACAAGCAGATGCCAGGCTGCAAAATGAAAAAGAAATGGCGGCCGCGCGGTAAAGAAAAAATAAACAGTGGTGCGCGCGCACCACAGAGGAGCGGGGGGAGGGGGGGAGGAGGGAGCGCGGCAGCCAGCTCAGCTGACCAGACGCTCGTGCGTCATGGCCTTTTCCCGGCATGTGTTTCCAATTATCGCGCCCGCGTCTGGGCACGATAATGGGAAACACATGTCTGCGGCGCGCGTAACCGCCCGAAAAAGGCCACGACGCACGAGCGTCTGGTCAGCTTTTCAAACCCCCTTACATAAAGTCTTCGCTTAGCAGCGCTTGCGCGCTACTCGAGGCTCGACCTAAAAAGGAGAAGCCATCTAAAGGACAAGCCCGGAGTGTAACATAGCACTACAATAATGCAGTTGCGGCTCGCAATACGCGCGGCGGGGGTTTAAAAATGAAGTTAAAAGAAAACTTACCTGACCGCCCGGGTCTGCGCCGCCTCTGCTGCTGGGCAGGGGTCCTACGTTGGTGCCTTCAACAACGTCTTCTGCTGCGTTACTGGAGTGGCTGGCAACCCCTCTCAGCCAATCCAGACGCTGCTCCAGCAGCGCCAGGATTGGCTTGAGCAGGATGCTCCCCCATTAGGAGACCGGGGCTGCGGCATGAAGCAACCCTCGCTCTCCTAAGGGGAAGGCAGTGCGCATGTTCGGGCTGGTCGTAAAAATGACCAGCCCAAACCGAACATGCGCACTATTGCTGTAGTGCGCTGTCACTCAAACCCTGAGTGCTGCCGCAGCCCCACTCCCTTCAGAGTCCCTTGTTCTACTTCTGACGCTAATTCCAATCAGGAGTCCTGATTGGAATTAGCGTCAGAAGTAGAACGAATAATTTGTTATTGGTAATTTATTTAAAGGATGAATGGGGCCGTGGCATTAGTGGGGCAACACCCCAGCGCCCCAATGGACGCACCACCACTGTCAGTGGTCGTTGAGTGGGCTGGAGCTGGAAAGCTGCCTCTGCAGGGCTGACCCTCCATTGCAGATACATATACTTTGTGTTAATTAACAGCAACTTCACAGGACTGCCCTATCCAAATTAAAAATAATAATAATAATGATTGAGTCTTGCAGAGTTGGGGACCAACAGAGAGGCTGTCTGAGTTATTAGATATCTTTCTACGCCCATTTGTATCTAATCTCCCATCACACATTAGGGATACTAAACATCTAATAAATATCCTCAACGATGTGACATGGGAAAAGTACATGACCTTAGTGACCATGGATGTGGTTTCACTCTATATGACTATACTACACCAACAAGTCATTACAGCTTTTAGATATTTTCTATACAAAAGACCGATAGAGTTCTTGGACCACTCAGAAATGATAATAGAGATGTCCAAATTGGTGCTTGAAAACAATGTGTTTTTATTTAATATGTTGTTCAAACAGAAGTGCGGGACCGCGATGGGCTTCAGGTTCACACCGTCTTTTGCCAACCTCTTTATGGGATGGTTTGAGACGGTGCGTATCTGGAGCCCACCAGGTGTCAAGTGGAATGAACACATACACTTTTGGGGTTGTTATATTGATGACTGCCTAATGATCTGGATGGGCAGCCAAGTAGAGCTCATGGAATTCTTTGCGTTTATGAATGACAACACTAACAATATGTCCTTTACGATGGAATGCAGCCAGGATAGGATTGCGGTTTTAGATGTGGAACTATAAATCATTGGAGACAAGATTGAAAGTAGGATGTATAGAAAAGCCACAGTCTGTAACTCATTGCTTCATGCTAACAGCTCATATCCCAGGTGCCAAGTCAATTCAATACTGCATGGGGAAATGTTGAGAGCGAGATACAACTGCAGTAATGAAAAGGAATTTTGGGAAAATATCTGACATAGGAGAAAGACTCAAAGCGCGAGGGTATGATAAAGATGTGATCTCGAAAGCAAACAAAAGGACCCGGACATTAAAACGTATCAGCACACTTAAAGATGCCAAGAGACCAAACAGCAGCAGTAGGGCACTAGTGAGGCTAATCACCAACTATCATCCCTACTCACAGAAAGTGTATAATATACTAAAGAAATACTGGTCCTTACTTACGACAGACCACACGTTACGACCATTTCTAGCTAATTCCCCTGGGGGTACATACAGAAGGGGTCATACGATATGCAAAATCATTAGTCTCAGTTACCCAAAACAAGATATCTGAGACATCACTACACAAAAGAGCTATAAGTTCATATAAGTGTGGACATTGTAATTTGTGTAGACTAGCTACGAATGGTGTTGTCAACTTTTCCTACAATAACACATGGAAATCCATAATACGTATGCATATTGACTGTACTATCAAATATGTTGTATATGTTCTGATTTGCAAATGTGATAAGATTTATGTTGGGAGCATGATCAGGTCACTCAGGGAACGTATCTCGGAATATTTCAGAGTGTTAAAACAAGGTGATGAGAGATATCCCAGTGCGGCCCATGCAAAAGATTGTGAGGCTCAAGACGAACATGTGAGCTTTAGGTATTATGGAATCGAAGCAATACAGAGGAATGTGAGGGGGGTAACCGTGAACTCAGCTTGCGCCAATACAAGGCGCAGTGGATCATGAGGTTGCATGCAGTGGAATTAGGATTTAATTTTGATCATGAGCTCCAATATTTTTTAGGTACATGATGTAACTAGGAATGACACTCCCAAATACTAACACCTTGGACATATTGCCCTCCTGTTACACTTTTCTCTATTCTCTTTTCGGTTGAGCTGGGTGATGTGATTATCTTACACCTGATCTGTAGGATAGTGTAGTATAAAACAGCTATAAAATATTTTATCGTCATGTTTAGGATCGACTACACTGTCGACACACAATATTACATATAGCTTTCCTATTAGGTTTATTTGACATAATACAGATATATGAAAAATGTGTTAATATACGTCGTAAAAATACCAAATATCGGTATCATTGATGCACTTGGATATCCAATGATGAGTACTGTTGACTTATGGCGTCAGGATAGTGTCATATTAAAATCAAAGTAATATGGTAGAATGTGTTAGAATTGACTTTATAACTTTTATTTATTTATTTGATGCATTTTTATATAGCGCAGACTTTACCCGAAGGTGTCAGAGCGCTGTACAATAGAACCAGTTACGTTACATGAGAGAAATGTTACAAAATAGAACGATACAAAAATAAACAGGAGACTAGAAGAGGTAGGCTAAAGCCCTAGAAGGCAAGAACACAACATCAAACACATCAAGCAAGGGTAAGGAATGTACAAGAAAATATTACAAATTTACAATGATGAACGAACTTCCTAGAAGGGTCAGAGAATGAAGGTATTAGTTCTGAAAGTGTCTTTGGAAGAGAAGAGATTTGAGGTCAGCTTTGAAGATCCGGATAGAGGTGGTGGCACGGAGCAATGGAGGAAGCGAGTTCCAGATTCTCACCGCATTACCTGAGAACGATTGAGCCATTGATCTTTCCCTTTTGAAGGAAGGGGGCTCAAGCAGAAACTTTTCCGCATTCCAAGAAGGTCTCGAGCCTCCAGACATTTTCAGTTTATTCGCCAGGTAACGAGGGGAGGAAGGGTGCAAGGCTTTGTGGGTGATGCAGGCAGTTTTGTAAATAGATCTTGCCTCGATGGGAAGCCATTGAAGAGAAGACACGATAGAAGTGATGTGGTCACTACGTTTGGACCCTGAAATAAAGCGAGCTGCTGAATGTAGGACGGATTTGAGGGGGGAGAGGTGAGATTTGGGTAGGCCAGTCAGAAGAGAATTGCAGTAATCCAGTCTAGAGAGAACTAGCGATTGGACCAAGGTTTTTAGGTCTTTCTCCGGGAAGAACCGACGAATCACCCACAGAAGGCGCAGCTGGTAACGTGCGTTCTTAGCAATGGAGTTGATGTGGGAGATTAGGTTGAGTCTTTTGTCAAGTATGACACCTAGTTAAGCTGGGGGGCGCGCGGTCCGAAGAGTGGCAACTGGGGAGGGGTACACGACAGGGGTGTCCCCTCTCCCCACTCTTGTTTGCCCTGGCTATACAGTCCTTCGCGGTCCGGGTTAGAGCGGATATGGCGCAGTGGGGTATTAAGCTGGGGGACATGGCTCACGTAATTTCTTTATACGCGGACGACGCTTTGTTTTACTTGGCCTCTCCCCGAGATGCCCTGCCGGTGCTGTTGCACCACCTAGATCAGTTTGGGGAGGTCTCTGGATTGCGGCTGAACCGTGGTAAATCCCTCGTTTTCCCATTGGCAGGACTAGCTGCGGTGCCTCTGGAGGATTTGCCAGATCTGGAACTGCGTTGGGAGCGGACGGCGTTCCGTTACCTGGGTATTCAGGTGACCCTGATGGACGAACAAGCGCTGGCCCGGAATGTGGACCACGTCACTACGGCATTGCGGCAGTCCGTGTCTTTCTGGAATACTCTCCCACTTTCACTGATGGGCCGTCTCGCCATCTCGAAGATGGTGATGCTCCCCAGAGTACTCTATGTACTACAAAACTCACTTTGCCCTTTGCCACCTCGAGTTTTTAAAACTCTCAACACTTTGCTCACATCTCTGCTCTGGGCGGGTCGGCGCAGTAGGGTAGCCCTTCGCACCATTGTCCGCAGTTACGAGGAGGGCTGTCTAGAAGCCCCTCGATTTGACCTATACTATTATGCCGCCCATCTCCAACATGCGGCCCGTTGGTTCACCGACGCTGACAACTGGGAGAAGCGCCTTTTGCTTGATAGGGCAGACACCCAGACGCTGCAGGAGGCGCTGATGCAGGGTGCGGGATCAGATGTGTATGTCCCCTCTACTGTGCGACATACAGCTGGCATATGGCAGCGCTTTGTTGAGAGGGTCCTTCGAAGGGCGCTCTTTCACAGGGAGCTCTCGCTCTGGATACTGGCTCCATTTATAGCTATGGCACGTCACATGTCCTTCCAAATTTGGAGGGAGGGAGGGTGCGAGGTCCTCGCCGATCTCTATCCCAACGAAACCTTTATCACCTACGAGCAGGCGGTGAGAGAACTTTGGCCTTGGACAAGGCCAATTTTTGCATTTCGGGGGAATGCAAGATGTAGTGAAAATCACCTGGCCCCAGTACCCAGATATTCCACCACTGACACATACACTGGATGTTATGCTCACGTGCGGCAGGGGGCGCGGCTTGATCTCCCTCCTATATAAAGCGATGAAACAGGATTCCACCCCCCCGGTCCCGTCGCCAAGGGTTGCCTGGGAGAGGGACCTCGCTGCCCCGCTGGAGGAGGCACAGTGGGCGCGCATAGGCTCCCTTACACACACTGTCTCATGCAATGCCAACTCATGCAGCTCCAACACCAACGACATCCCACCGTCGCAACCCCTGTGCGATTCCCTCGCCACCTTCTTCCACCGCAAGATTGCCGACATCCACGACAGCTTCAACACCCAGACAGCCCCAACGAAGATCGATGCACCAGACCCGCCGCACACCATCAACCACGATCCCCTGCCAGCCTGGGCCAGGGTGAACATCGAGGACACCATCAAGACCATGAGCACGATACACTCCGGCTCCCCGTCAGACCCTTTCCCGCACCACATCTTCAACAAAGCCAGCAGCTCCATCGCACCCCACCTGTGCAACATCATCAATCTCTCCTTCGAGACCGCGACCTTCCCAGAGAGCTGGAAACACGCAGAGATCAACGCCCTACTCAAAAACCCAAGGCGGACCCGAGAGACCTCAAGAACTTCCGGCCCATCTCCCTGCTTCCGTTCCCAGCCAAGGTCATCGAGAAGATCGTCAACAAGCAGCTAACCCGATACCTCGAAGAAAACAGCATCCTGGACCCATCCCAATAGGGGTTCCGCAGCAACCACAGCACTGAGACTGCCCTCATCGCCGCCACCGAAGACATCAGGATCCTGCTGGACAACGGTGAGACCGCAGCCCTCATCCTGCTGGACCTCTCCGCCGCCTTCGACACTGTCTGCCACCGCACTCTACGCGCACGCCTCCACGACGCAGGGATCCGAGACAAGGCCCTGGAATGGGCCACCTCCTTCCTCGCCGGCAGAACCCAGAGAGTCCGCCTCCCACCATTCCGATCCGAAGCCTCCGAGATCATCTGCGGCGTACCCCAGGGATCGTCCCTCAGCCCAACACTGTTCAACATCTACATGGCCCCGCTCGCACGCATCGCCAGACAGCACGACCTCAACATAATCTCCTACGCCGACGACACCCAACTGATCCTCTCCCTCACCAAGGACCCCTCGCCGCCAAATCCAACCTCCATGAAGGGATGAAGGCCGTCGCCGATTGGATGTAGATCAGTCGACTAAAACTGAACACGGAGAAGACAGAGGTCCTCATCCTCGGCTCCAACCCCTCAGCCTGGGACGACTCCTGGTGGCCAACGACGCTGGGAGCAGCCCCGACACCCACCGACCACGCACGCAACCTGGGAGTCATCCTCGACTCAACGCTCTCCATGGCCAAGCAAGTCAACGCAGTCTCATCCTCCTGCTTCAACACCCTCCGCATGCTCCGCAAGATCTACAGGTGGATCCCGACAGACACGAGAAGAACAGTCACCCAGGCCCTCGTCAGCAGCAGACTCGACTATGGGAACGCCCTCTACGCGGGAGCCCCGGCCAAGCTCATCAAGCGACTGCAACGCATACAAAACGCCTCCGCACGCCTGATCCTCGATGTACCACGCCACAGCCACATCACCCCCCACCTGAGGAACCTGCACTGGCTCCCCGTCGACAGGAGAATCTCCTTCAAACTCCTCATCCACGCACACAAGGCACTCCACAAGACTGGCCCAGCCTACCTCAACACACGACTCCTCTTCTACGTCCCCAACCGCCAACTCCGCTCCGCCGACCTCTCCCTCGCCACCGTCCCTCGCATTCGAAGAACCACCACCGGCGGCAGATCCTTCTCCCACCTCGCCGCCAAGACCTGGAACACCCTTCCACTAAGCCTACGACAGACCCAAGACCTGCTGACCTTCAGGAGGCTACTCAAGACCTGGTTGTTCGACCAGTAGCAGCACCCCCCCCCCCCCTTTTTCTCCCCCAGCGCCTTGAGACCCTCGCAGGTAAGTAGTGCGCTTTACAAATTCTGTGATTGATTGATTGATTGAATGCCAGATTTAAGCTTACACACTTTAATTTCCTACACCGTACCTACCTTACCCCGGTGTCTGTGAGACGCATTGATAGTAGCAGGGGCGCTGGCTGTCCTAGATGTGCCGCAGAGAATGTAGGCTTTTTGCATTTGGCATGGGAATGCCCATTGGTTGCGCAGTTCTGGACGGGGGTGGTGACTAGGGTTGTAAGCACCACGGGGCTTCAGGTGGCTCTCGAACCCTTGCAATGTCTACTCGCGATGGTTCGCAGGCCCAAGAGGAAGAAACTCCCCTATAAACTCTTACAGTTAATGTTGGTGCTTGCCAGGCAAAGGGTGGCAATAACTTGGATGGGGCCGAGGGCCCCTGAACTTCCTGCCTGGCTCAAAGATGTTCGAGAGTGGTCGCTGGCTGAAGAGGCACACATGAAACTTACCAGACGGGATGAGAAGTTGCAGGATGACCTGATGGCTTGGCGGGTCCTGTGTGCCACTGGGTTAGCGGAGGGGAGTCGTCCTCACGGGATGCTACTGCTAGTGAACAGAGTGATGCAGATATACCCGGGGGTCTGTTTCTAGTGGGGTACGCGACGCTTAACTCTGATAGGGTCCGTATTGGGAAGGGGTGCCTTCTCTGCCGCCCCCTCCCTCCACAGGGATATGTTTGTGGATGATTCTCCTGTCCCCCTTGTCCCTTCCCTCTTTGGTGCGGCCTTGTGTCCCATGCGACTATAATTGCTATCAACGAAATGTATGCATACGTATTTATTTGATGCCAATGTATTGTTTTCTGAAAAATCAAAAAAAAAAGTAAAAAAAAAAAAAAAAAGTATGACACATAGGGATTTAGCGCTGTCGACAATGATGGGTTTATTGTTGAATAAATTCAGCTGATCCATCCAGGATTGAACAGGAGGAGGGGAGAGAGAGGTAGATAGGAGGAGGAATTCCGTTTTGGAGGGATTGAGAATGAGTTGGTGAACTAACATCCAGTTGTGAATAGAGTTGAGAGTAGAGTTGAGAAGTGAGAGATCGTGTGCGGAAGACACCTTGAGGTAGATTTGAGTGTCATCCGCATAGAGATGGTAGTGGATCCCAGCTTTACTTAGGAGGTTCCCTAATGGTTCCAGAATAAGGGGGCAACGATTTGTTTACTTTTATGCACCTTTGCACATAAATGATATTTAAAATAATTACAAATGAAATGGGAACCACGCTAAGATGGCGATGACGTCAGTGTAGTTGTAGAATAGTCTGCTTTCTAGTCAAGCAAGTGTGGGTGTGTATAACGAGCCACTCTAAGATGGCGCGAATGTAGCATGCCGATTTTATAGCAGACGGAGTACTCTCCACCGCAGGACTAGATATCACAGAAGTAAGGTAAGAACACATTATAACGGTTTCAGCTATATAGCACTTTGTAGCGTCTGACAACACATGGCTTGTAACGCTTGTAGTTAGATGTAGCCGTTAATGTTTAACCGTGAAGATTTTAAGAGGGATTACGCTATATGAATAACTAAACTTAGTAGCGACATGAGGGAACGAGAATAAGACTTTAGGCATGTTATTAGGTCCATATTATTCACTTTGATTTTACGAAGCAGCCGGATCGTAAAGAGTCACAACACCATCATATCGATCGTTATAATGTTATGAAGTGCCCTTTGAATACTTATTGTGTGTCGTTTTCATAGAATAACTTGGAAGAGATGTATGCAGACATGCCAACCCTCCCGATTCAGGCGGGAGACTACCGATTTCAAGGCTAGTCTCCCGCCTCCCGATTCCTTCAAGCAAAAACCTGATTACTCAGGGGTTTCAGCTGACAGGGCTTGGTACTGTGTAACGTGGTGTATGCACTGCCAGCAACCTGCTCCTACAGGCCAGTGCACAACACCTGCATCACCCTCTTTCTGCCTGCCATTGCACTCCATGCTTCTGAAAGGTAAGAAAAAAATGTGCATTTGCGTTTCAAATGTCCGATCCTGCAGCAGCACACTTGCAAAGCCCATACATGACAGTAACCCGATTCAAGGCTCCATTCTCCCGATTTTGTTTTCTTTAATCTCCCACTTTGCTCTTCTAAAATGTTGGCATGTATGTGTATGCCTTGGTGGGGTATCAGTAAGGATAGAGACTAATGGGTTGCATCGATTTCACACTGACAGATAGGTTCTGATCACTGGATATGTACTCAGGGGCAGATTTACAAGCCCCTTGCGCCACTTTTGCGTCATTTTTTCCATGTTAAAAATGACGCAAAAGTGGCGCAAGGGGCTTGTAAATCTGCCCCTCAGAGATTCTGAACACGGATACGGTTTAGGATTAATGAAGTGGGCTGTTCTCAAGATTACACTACAGTGTTGCTACTAGATGTATCGGGTAAGAACTGTGTTTAAGAGCTTCTGTTGGGAATGAGTAGTACATCATGATGAGTGGAGGAGAGAGTCTTGAAACATAATATTATTTTCTGTATCTAGGGACAGATGATGTGTCATTGAATACTGGATTGCTACTTTGGAACGATTTTTGTTAGGGTAAGTGTCATTTGGTTAAGCTGAGTATCACAAGTGCTGGCTTTACTAATATTCGAGTGGGAATTCCGAGCAGATAATAATTAGCAAGCCACACCAACAGAAGCACTAAATGGATTGATCATGGTTACTTTATTTCCTCTCCGCAATCTCAATATATATATTTTTTAATATATATATATACTATTTATCACACTTTTTGTTATTTTTAATCAGTCTCCATCGTATTATCCTTATTTTCACCCATAACAATCCCTACAGCAAATTACCATCACTCACTTCTATGCTATGGTGCATAACTATTTTGAGAGATAACTCATTTATCCTTAGAGCCATATGTATGGATTGTTTGTGGAACTAGTCTTATTTTTAGATTTTACTCATTATTTTTGATCACCGTATAGATGGTCTTGGAATTACTTTGTGTGCGCCATCCCATGGGTATTAATACTCACTCTGGTGGTGGAGTATGGAGATATGATTGTACAGTACTAATATTGGGGATGAATATTCGTGTTTGTCATCCCATGAGCATGCGTTGGTGGCTCGTCAGTCTGGCTTCTTTCTTTGCATTGGTGTACTTATATGCCTGAATTTATAATGTTATAAGTCCCAGAATGCAAAGTAAAAAGCCGAAGGATAGGAAGTACTCACGCATGGAAACTTTAGAATTACCGTTGCTTTTCTTTGGACTGCCTGAACATTTTTCAAAATATTGCATGACTGTTGGCGTCACAAATATGACGAAGTACAACAGCTGGCGCCCAGAACCCCTTCTCTTAGCGTAGAACTCTCTTTTGATGTCCAACACGTGCAGGCCTCCCGAGTGAAGATATGGGCTTTAAAAAATGAAAAACTAAGCTCATTTTTTCTTTTTCAGAATCGGGCAGATTTTTTCATGAATTTCTTCCTTTCGATCAGCACATCGTTAGGCGCTACAATTAAGGAAATTGATTCAAAACAAATAGAAACATGTCTCACCTGATAAGAGTCACTGGCTCCTGGTTACTGCAGCAACCTACAGCTCTTGGCAACCAAACACAACACCCTTAGCAACGGCTGCTGCAAACCTACCAGAAAGCATTCTCGGCTGTCTTACAGCAGAGCGCGCACTGCATGTCCGTGGAAGCGAAAAGATGTACTTATGCCAAGAAAATAAACGGGGTCCTATAGCGCAAGAGGTGCCTGGCGGGGCAGCATCTCGGCACGTGCTGCACCCGTCCAGGCAGCCTCATAGCTAGGGTGACCAGATCTTGAGAACCAAAAACCGGGACATTTTGCAAAAATAGAAGAAGGACTACAATTTTACATTAACGGTACTGCGCAGAATGACAACTCCCTATCAACATAGGAAAACAGAAGAAGCACTAAGAAAATAAATAAAATATAATTTCTAAAACCAACATCATACCTGTTAGTTAAATTGCTTACATATAACAGCTGCTAACTAGCACAACTTTAAAACATCCAGTATGTGCTTCTCACTGGTTTCAGTCGACCCTCTCTAAAAACCGGGACATGAGCCAAAATTGCCGAAATCTGCCGGGACAGCTGGTGAAAACCCGGGACTGTCCGGGCAAATCTGGGAGGCCTGGTCACCCTACTCATAGCACAAGAGGGCCTGGCGGGGCAGCATCTCGGCACGTGCTGCACTCCGTCCAAGGCAGCCTCACAAGGAGGCCTGGCGGGGCAGCATCTCGGCACGTGCTGCACCCGTCCAGGCAGCCTCATAGCACAAGAGGGCCTGGCGGGGCAGCTTCTCGGCACGTGCTGCACCCGTCCAGGCAGCCTCATAGCTAGGGTGACCAGATCTTGAGAACCAAAAACCGGGACATTTTGCAAAAATAGAAGAAGGACTACAATTTTACATTAACGGTACTGCGCAGAAAGGCAGCCTCACAAGGAGGCCTGGCGGGGCAGCATCTCGGCACGTGCTGCACCCGTCCAGGTAGCCTCATAGCACAAGAGGGTCTGTCGGGGCAGAATCTCGGCACGTGCTGCACCCGTCCAAGGCAGCCTCACAAGGAGGCCTGGCGGGGCAGCATCTCGGCACGTGCTGCACCCGCCCAGGCAAGGCACACAAACATCAAAGCATTGCAGGTGCTCTGGAAGGTGCTGGTCTTTTCTCAGGGTCTCTTCAGACATGTCCAGTTGTTGCTGATTATATTGTTCTGGTAAATAAACGTTTATAGCATGCTGTTTGTTTTTCAAAGGAGTACTAATGTTGCCCATTGGCAGTGAGATGATGGCATTTGAAAGACTATCTCTGCCCTTTTAATCACTGGACTTTTTAACACGTTTGCCAACAAAAAATAAAGGCAGAATGCCAGGAATTACATTTTATCTTACATTTAACAAGTCCGTCAGGTGCACAATCGCATGATACCATGAGCCATTCCTGGGTTCTCCACCAACAGCATGTTTATGTGTTATAGTTGCCTTATAGTTTTCATTTTAACAGTCATTTTAAAACCGAAGCATGAACAGTCCTGTTGGCCACTACAATTATGAGAAAGGAGAGGATACAATTTTATGGCAAGACCGGAGGCTCCTATTATGCCTTCTTATCTTGCTTTATTTTCTACAGCAGCCAAGATAAGTAAAGATACTACAGTTCCCAGAGGGCCAAGCAGAACAACTGGCCAATGGGAACACGATAAAACAAAACCTTATAACCAATCAGGGCATATCACAATGAGTAACGTCACAATCTGACTGCGAACATTCCTCTTTTCTTGCTGCTCGCAGTCAGATAAGTGACTTTTCTTCGTTGCTCTTCCGTTTATTTCAATATTTGATTTATTGGTGTCATATTGTGCTGTTTTTCACTTGTGTTACATTTTCTCTCTATACGGCGCTCGCCGCTGCCTCATTAGCGCTTGTCATTGTTTCTTGCGGTACATTACGTTATTGTTTCCCCCATGCGCGCGGGTTGCATTTGGTTGCAACCGTCGCGCAGTGCCGGTTTCTCCCGCTGCTTTCCCTCATAGAGTGCGCGTTTCCTTACCGTTTCGGCGGTTGGTAGCAGCGCTTCTGTCGGCTCGTTTGGCTTCACCGGAGCTTCTGTTCTTTGTGCTGCTACGCCCAGAAGGGGAGTATCTCACTTGTGTCCCCGCCCTTTGCTGTAAATTTTAACCCTTGCCTCGCTTTGTTCCTTCTCCTCACAAGCTATGGAAATTGAAAGCTCTCCTGGTTCAGACCGGCAACATGACGAAGGCACTGCCTTAAAAAATGACTTGAATAAATTTATTAATACTTCAGTGGAGTCTGCAGTTGAAACGTCCATGAGACGTTTTTCTAAAGACATGGAGAATTCCATGATGAGTCTGTTGTCTAAAGCTTTGGCCCAGTCTGCGGGGGATAGCAGAAAAAGAAAGGTGGCTCCCTCTGCTTCTATTTCTGTTTCAAAAACTGCGTCACGTTTGAATAACGAGGTTTCCTCGCATTAGATTGAGGACTATGTGCCTCCCAGGCCTCCTTCTAAGGAGGGGTTATTACTAAACTCAGATGGTAAACGCAAGGATAAATTGAAGCATACAGAGGTACCCAAAAAGTTGGTTATTTCCTCCATATTAGACACGGACGATGACATGGATGACGCAGATGATTTATTTGATTTATTTGATGTGTCTGACCCTCCCTCTCCTCCTGCTAAAAAACCCAAGTCAGATTCTTTTAATTTTGAACCTGTCTTGGACTCGGAGGGGGTTCCCATGTTCGATCCTTCTTCCATTCGACACCCTATTTCCACTGAGTGGTTTCCCGCCTCCCACGTAGGTGATTATATTTCCGCCAGACTTCGTCTACCTTTGGACGCTTCTGCTAGATCTAGGTTGAAGTCTGAGGGGCATATTAGCAAGACCCACGTTAAAATTATCGCCGTTTTAGCGGCAGGAAACTGCCGCTAAAACGCGATAATGGGCTTGCTAATATGCGTTATAGAATTCCAATAGAAGCCCAGGTTAGATGTCCTGCACATCTAACCTGGGCTTCTATTGGAATTCCATAATGCATATTAGCAAGCCCATTATCTCCGTTTTAGCGGCAGTTTCCTGCCGCTAAAACGGCGATAATTTTAACGTGGGTCTTGCTAATATGCCCCACAGTGTCCTAAACCCTCCTTAGCTGAGAAAGTTACCATTGTACCTGCTATTGACCAACCTTTACTCACCTTTTCTCAAAGTTTGGCAAGGACCCGCACAAAGGGGTGGACAAAGCCTGGTCCATCTGTCAGGATAAATTACTTGATGTTGTGGGTCCTTTGGCTCGTATCTTTGATTTGGCTGAATCTGCTCGCCTGGAGGGTTCTGAGTTGTCCGCAGATGATATCTCCTTGTGGGTCCAGCGAGCCTTTTGTCTTTTAGGGAATGCAAATGCTGCGGTTACACATGAACGCCGCAAAGGGCTGTTGATTAAACTTGACCCCAAATTGGCCAATTTGGCCTCTCAAGATCCTGGTATTAAAGCAAATGGTCTTCTCTTTGGTGATTCATTAGTTAAGGACCTCAGCAGATTTGTTTCTACTTTCGCCTCTTTAGATAAGGCGCAACAATCAATCAAAAAAGTTTTTTCTCCTCGGGTTTTTGGACGGGCCGGCAGAGGAAGGGGTCGCTCTTCCAGCCGTTCTTATTCCAATCAAGGCTCCAGAGGTTCCTTAAACTCCGGTTTCCAAGACTACAAACCCCAATTCTACCCGCAAAGAGGCCGTGGATACAGAGGTCGGGGTCAAAAGAATTTCTGCAACAACAACCAACAAGGTAGGTCCTTTACCACCTCCCCCTGTAGGAGGTCGTCTAAAACATTTTCTACAAAAGTGGCAATATCTCACCGCAGACCCTTGGGTTCTCAATACAGTTCAAGGCTATCTTATAGAGCTTTATGCGCTGCCTTCCCAAACTGCGTTCCCTCTTCCTCTGGTGTACTCAACGGAAATGTCTGAGCTCATTTCCCTGGAGATACAAGGCCTCCTCCAAAAACAAGCGATTCAAGTCTCCCCCTTGGATCCTTCCGGTTTTCTCAGTTCTATTTTCCTGGTGCAGAAAAAGAACAAAAAGATGCGTCCAGTGATAAATCTGAAATGGTTCAACCAGTTCGTGGTTTATCGCCACTTCAAAATGGAGACCATCATCCACTTACGAGATACCCTACGTCTAAACGACTGGATGATCAGGTTAGATTTGCAGGACGCTTACTTCTCCATTCCGATTCATCCTTCTCATTCCAAATTTCTTCAATTCCAATGGCTAGGCATAACCTATCCCTTCACTTCTCTTCCTTTCGGTCTGTCGTCAGCACCATGGTGCTTTACGAAAGTCATGAAACCAGTGGTGGCCTTCCTTCGATCCCTGGGGATCCGGCTTATAATTTATCTAGACGACATTCTGATAATGAACACCGAGAAACAGCTTCTTCTGTCCGAGCTCAATGTTACTCAATCTCTTCTCCAAGATCTGGGTTTTCTCATCAATCTCGACAAGTCCATGCTCATTCCTTCCCAGCACATAGAGTTCTTGGGCTTCCTCGTGGACTCTTCCACAGCGTCTCTCCTACTCCCACAATCAAAGGTCTCAACCATCAAGTCAGAGATCTCTCGTGTGCTTCGGACCTCCCTCATTTCTCTCAGATCTCTCACAAGAATCGTAGGCCTTCTCTCCGCTTCCATCCAAGCCATCTTTCCAGGTCCCCTCCATTATCGGGCCCTTCAACGTCTAAAAATCAGACATCTTCGACAAGGGTTAGCCTACGATGATCTTATTCCTGTAGATCAAGAATCTCGCGTCGAACTTCAGTGGTGGATCGACCATTTAGATGCCTGGAACGGGCGAACTATCTTCGCTTCGGCCCCAGATCTTGTGTTAGAATCAGATGCAAGCCTGTCGGGTTGGGGCGTCCATTGTGGACCAATCTCGACTGGCGGTACATGGTCTCGAGAGGAGTCGAAATTGCACATCAATTGTTTAGAGATGCTTGCAGGCTCCTTTGCCATCCAAAGCCTTACAAAAAACAGGGTTCGGTGTTCCATTCTCCTGCGTATGGACAATGTTTCTACGGTGCGCTACATCAACCATCTAGGTGGCACCAAATCCAAGCCCCTTGCAGAACTGGCAAAGAGCCTTTGGGAGTTTTGTCTCTCAAGCCATCTATCGCTGACAGCGGAGTTTCTTCCAGGAGATCTCAATTCTATAGCAGATTGGCATTCTCGCTACCTTCGGGACTCCAGCGATTGGATGCTTCTTCCATCCGTCTTCCAATCTCTATCTCGAATATGGGGCCCTTTTTATATCGATCTTTTTGCTTCTCGCCTCAACACCCAATTACCTCGGTTCTTCAGTTGGCGTCCAGATCCTTCGGCCCTAGCTACGGATGCTTTTCTTCAGGATTGGTCCCTCCATCTCAATTATGCTTTTCCTCCTTTTCTCTTGATCAACAGAGTACTTTCTCAAGTACGTCGCCAATTGACGACCTTGGTTATCGTGGTTCCTTTCTGGCAGTCTCAGATTTGGTTCCCTTCACTCCTGGAAATGGCAGTGGATTTCCCAGTTCTCCTCCCTGTTCGCAACGATTTACTTCGAACCCCTTAGGTCTCCCACACAGTCTCATTCTGGACAACTCGCTGGTTCTGTCGGCTTGGAAAGTTTCCGGCCTGTCCCTCCTGACCTCCTCATTTCACAGGAAGCTTCTCTCTTTATCAGCAAAGCCTGGGCCCCTGGGACCTCCAAGGCTTACAAATCCGCTTGGTCTTTATGGGCAAGCTGGTGTCTGGAAAGACACGCCGATCCCTTTTCAGCCCCTCTGAATTTTGTGGTCAACTTCTTGGCATCTGAAGCCAGTGCAGGTAAGTCCTACAGAACGGTCAATTTGTACAGATCGGCCATTTCCCTTAATCATACCCCGATCGACGGCAAGCCTGTTGGCGTTCATTCTTTGATCTGTCGCCTTCTGAGAGGAGTCCGGTTTTCCAAACCTCCGTTGGCTAAGTATTCGAATTTATGGGATGTTAATGTAGTTCTTAAGTTGTTTTCTGACTGGCCAGACAATTCTGCTCTTTCCCTAAAAATGTTATCTGCCAAGCTTACCATGTTACTATGTCTTGTTTCTATCAAACGTGTTTCAGACGTGAGAGCATTAGATATTTCCTCTCGTCAGTTTTCTCCTCAAGGTGTTTTGTTTCAGATTAACAGACGAACAAAAACAAACTTAAACTCTGTTTTTTATCCTTATTTCCCTTCTCATCCTAAATTGTGTGTAGGTCAATGCCTCAAAGTTTATGAACAAAGAACCTCTGATCTCAGAACGTCCTCCCACTCCCAGCTCCTCATTTCTTTTCGTAAGCCCCATCTTCCTGTCTCCTCTGCTACCCTTGCCCGTTGGGTTCGCTGGATCATGTCCCTTGCAGGCATCGACGTCTCTGTGTTCGGAGCCCATTCCACCAGGGGAGCCATGGCCTCCAAAGCTTTTTGGGCAGGCTCTCGTTTGGAGGACATTCTGAGATCAGCAGATTGGTCTAATGACAATGTTTTCCGAATGTTTTATTGCAAACCTGTTGTTACTGCTACTTCTTTAGTTGTTGAGATGCTTTGAACAAGCATAATAGGAGCCTCCGGTCTTGCCATAAAATGTAGATTTTCCTAATAGATTATGACGGAAAGTCTTAATTTTATTAAAGACACGGAGGCGAGTATTATCCCGCCACAACACTTCTAATCTGTGTTTTTCTCCCTCCCTTCTGCGACTCCAGCGTTGCCTCCTGCATCTTCGTGATGGGACTAATGGCCTGCAAGAACATCTTCCACCTCGGCTGGACGCCTCTCCTTCCTGTTTGGATTCTTCTAAGGTGACTCCCGCAGTTCGGCGATCCTGGTTTATTTTTGCTCTGGAGTTTTGTTCCTGGACTTTAGCTTTTTGTATGATTTTTTCGATGGTTCCTCTGTTTATTGACTCTATCTGAGATGCTCGCTAGCGAAAAGAGGAATGTTCGCAGTCAGATTGTGACGTTACTCATTGTGATATGCCCTGATTGGTTATAAGGTTTTGTTTTATCGTGTTCCCATTGGCCCGTTGTTCTGCTTGGCCCTCTGGGGACTGTAGTATCTTTACTTATCTTGGCTGCTGTAGAAAATAAAGCAAGATAAGAAGGCATAATATTTGCCTCCGTGTCTTTAATAAAAATTAAGACTTTCCGTCATAATCTATTAGGAAAATCTACATTATGCACCAGGGTATACTAAATTAAGTGACAAGAAAGGCAAATTATACAAAGAAATGCACCACATTTTGTTATGTTATTACTTCATAATTTTGTCATTTCAAAAAAATATTAACACTGTGTGAACAAATGATTTGCCTCATTAGTACTAGTTTAACTTCCAAATACAATAATTATCAACTGAAAGGTGTCCAGTTACTTATCAGCTATGGTTTAAGATTTTATAGAGTCACATAGGCCATTTGAAAAACCTGTTTCACAAATACATCCCAAAACAAACTCTACACGCATATTTTGTGAGGGTTCAGTCCTTCATTCATGCATTGAAACTAGCATTCACAAAGCATATTATTTTGTATTTGTATTTCGTCTAATAGGACATGTTATACCAAGCTACACATCAAAGGCATTACAAGGACAGCATCAGTGCATTTTTCCATAACACAAAGAATAAGTAAAGATCAGGTGGCAGTGGTAGGAGTAATGTCACATGATACACCCACACAAATAGAATGGGTGTGATACAGGTAAATTACACACTACAGACGAAATGAGGGGTTGTGCACTCTCTTTAGGCATAAAGAACCAGAAATAGCCAAACCTCTTACAGAATTCCCATACATTCATGTACTCACATGGGATTATGGACCCTCACCTACCTAGTGTTGCATGCTTCAACAGTGGGTTCCACCTCTAGCAATCGGAAGCATCTGAGAGTATGGCCGATTATTGGCTGTACAGTTCCCTATATATGGGTTCTCCAGCTTGGGTGAGGTCGATATTTATGATGTTGTTAAACTGTCAGATCTGTGTTAAAATTGCGTGTTGGATGAGCTAAAAATATTTTTTACTGGTGCGCCAATACCACAAGACTAAAAACCTGGACTCCACTTCCTTTTTCTGTAGACATCTTTCGAGACTCGAATATTTTTCCTATGGGGTAAGACACCTTCCTCAGGACTACAGATCTTGGTATCTCACATCAAATATTGGAAAACAGTACCTGATTCAAAGGGTATTTTATACAAGTGCATTCAATATATCCTTAGTTTTTTTTATACAATATAGGAAAGACCCTTTCTTCGTAGAACAGGTACACTCAGACAGAAATAGTGCAAACTTCCCTCCTACAGTGGACAGGTACAGCTATGGCAGCATCAGCACAAGCTTTTACCGTTACAGGACACATACAAATCAGGCAGCTGCAGTCCAAGCTTTGCTTCCTCGCAGAACATCTACATCAAGGCAGTAGCAAAGTAAGCCTTCCTGTCTTTTAGAAGGCAGCAACTGTAATCTTCCATTCACCAAGGAAAAAGATCAAGCAAAGTAGACTTGTACAAGCTTTCCTTGCTCACAGAACATGTGCAATTAAGGCCTGAGTAAAGTGTACGTGACAGACAGGTTTCTGAAGCGGGCGGGTGTTAAACTCACTGAGAAGAATGGATTGGTGGAAGAGTGAGCAAATATGTGAGTTCTGACACCATTCTCACTTATGTGATATTCCACATCAGCATTCTGAAAGTCCTGCTGCAGCCACTTGGTGACCTGATGTTTGTATTGATTCTTTGGTTTTCGACATATTGAGAAATAGCCGAAACCTTGTAGGTCATTGTTATTTGGAGCAGCTCAGCGTCAGTAACTAGCTACACAGGGACAAACCTCTATGAACAAGTTTTGAATGTGTGCAATCCAAGCCTTGGTGTGGAACGTATTAAAAATGTTCAGGGCCGCCACTGTCATATAACACCTTATTCATAGTAACTATAATAATAAACACACTGTCAGGCATTTATTACCGTTGTTGATGGAGGGAAGGGCATACCAGTGAACTCTTCAGCATTTGGCTGGTGTCACCCTCTTTTTACTTCTATTTGACTGCCTGACAAACAAAATGCAGTCATATATTTTAATAGGGTAACACCCTTTTCTAACATATCACCCACCAAAAAAGTGTTCCTTCACCATTTGCCTTAATGGGATCACCATCTTAAAGGCCTGACTGCAACTGAATTTTTGAGTCAAGAGGTTGACTGGTACTGGAAGTGTGTTAAGACTCACACAATGCCTCATTTCTTCAGAGTCATTGCACCTTCCCAAACTCATTGATGACAATAATTAACAAATTATACCTGTGTATTGTACCCTGTGCATCTGCATATATACAGTATTAGAACTGTCAAAATTCCCAGGTTCTCAAGTCAGTTGCACACCAAGTACAGGTTTTTGCTGCCCATTCTGGGATGTGTAGTTCAGTTTATCACTTTATTTAATCGGACCTACAGGTCCCTGAATACAATACAAAAAAAACTTAACTGGATGAGTTCTTAAAACAAGAACCTGTGAAATTTGAGAGCTCTGTTGCATATAGTTTTGAGGAGGAATCTCAAACTAGTATATGCTAGGACATTGTGAAAACTGCTATGACTATGGAGTTTTGCACATTGGAACAATGTGGAAAATAAACTAGCCTGGCTATTGAAGGAGCAAGGGAGATGTTGGAAAAATGGCTCCTGTGATGAAATATAGTATCCTTATGAATCCCTAATTATATTGTAGTGTGATGGCCATTCTAACTTTTAAAATTACCTCATGGCGGAGAAAATAGTTTATTCGATTAATCCTGATGGTAATATTGAAAATAGAGTTGAGGGTACTAAATTTTCCTCGAGTGGTTCAGCCTCCTTCAGCCACTGTAGCTCGAGAGAAAATAGTCTAGGGCTTTCATCAAGATGATGATTTGTATTGATATACTAACCTAGAACTTCCCAAAATATAAGCTGTTATGTGAAGTGTAGTGAAAAGTAGTCTAAAAAATTTGAAATATTCTAATATGCGAATTGTATTCTAGGATTTGTGTAATTTAAGATTTTCTTTTTTATGTGTGTGCCTTTGAATCCCAACTTACAAAAGAATTTGGCTAAAAGCCATGATTTGTTGCAAGCGACAGACATAGCAGTGGACCACTTGGAAGCTGTGTGGTAAGCTTCTGTACCAGAATGCAAATTTAAAGGCTCATTGGCAAAGCTAATAGGTATGGACTTGGAAAAGCTGTGATTTTTTCTTTCAAAACACATGCAATAGACATTAAACATTTTACAGCAATATGAAAGTAATAAAAAAAGTAAAAATGTAGCAACATCTAAAGGAGGTGTTCGTATATTTGCAAAGAAAGTAATTTATACAATAACCCACCACAAAAATGATCTTTAGTGTCAATCAAGGTGATGGTCGAAATATATAAAGCAAGAGGTATATCAACTGCTACCTACGGGGTAGGGCTATGGGGCTATACACTCAGTAAATCCCTCCAGATAGAAGAGACGCGTTTTCACAAATGTTTGGCTGTGTGTACCTAGCTCTGCATCATCCTTTATAGTTCATAAGAACACTGGTCTGTGCTACCTAGAGGACATTTTAGCTTTAAAACCTTTACTATTATGGCAGTCTATCTGGGCAAAAGCTGAAACCAGTTTTACAAAGTCTGTTATCTCAGACTGCCTTGCCTTAAATGATACTCTTAAGAATCCGTGGTTGTCCTATATAAATGACTCTTTTTTTATTGTTTGATCTACCTGTGCTGAGAGACCCCATAAGTAGCCTCTCCATTGAGGAGAGTGTAAACAAGGCTTCCTTTATGAATTATAGACTGGAGTGCAGGATGCAGGAAGAATCCAGGAAGCAAACAGTTATGACATATTTATCAAGTGATCTGCCAGTTGGGTGCCAGTCATATCTTATCTGGGTAACCAACGGGCAACACCGCTTTCTCCGAACCAGATTGCGGTTGGGCACTGTTCATCACCTGGTTGCCTTTCCTGATTTGAATATCAGAAAACGTTATTTAAAACCAATTTTCTCCCAGAAAACATCAGGAATTTTAAAACTGCGACACGTCATATGTTTGCACTTGAGAATCCTTTTGTATCTTTTAGTACTGCACTTCATATTTGGGGTGCTATACATCTTAGGAAAAGCATCGTATTCTAATACATATTTTTAGAAATTATTTGACTGTTTTAATTTCATTGCTTTTAAATTGTATATTTATTTGTGATATATTTTATGATCTTTTATGGTACCAGTATTCGTGCTTTGAATTTGATTGATTGATTGATCTTTAGTGTAAATTTAAAAAAATGAAACTAAAGCAGAAGTTGTCAAAGTTTTTTCATACGTCCAAAATTGGGTTACAAATTACGTGTGCGAAATTGTGATTTTAATGATGCATGTGGTCGTAACTTTTTTGTTTTTTTGTTTTATAGAACGGTAACTAGACCCGAAGGTATCAGAGCGGTTTACATGAGCACCAGTTGTGTTTCAGATGGACACGTTCATTTTTCTTTTTAGACACGGGGAGATTAAGTGATTTGCCCAGATGAACTAATGAAGTTGTATTTTAAACAACTAAATTAGGTGGGTTAGAAATGTAATTAATTATGTAATATAGTTATGCCACATTTTTGTGCGTGAATCAATTTTATTAGAATGGATGAAGTTTTTGAAATTCTGCTCATCTTGCTCCAGCTCATTCTCCCTCCCAATCAGAGACCCACTGCAAGCCTTCTGTCCACACAGTTTCTGCGGAGCACAGGTTGCTATGACGTAAATACTGAATGTCCTTAGAAAGCGTGTATTGTGAATGAAAGTTTCCACAATGTACTCTATGTATCTTTTGAAGGATTTCCACTGCAAGTTCCAATGTAGGCTTGCAGAAGAACAGAAGTCTAGAAGCTTTTGTTTGTGAAATGTTTCTTACTGTATTGTACATCTCCAGAGTGCAGCTACTGAGGAGGCAAGTGGGAGATTTTCTTTTACCTTAAGAAATAGGTTAGTGTGAAGAGTTTTAATTATTATTTCTATTTTTCTACTTTACCATACTTATAAAGTGCATGGCTACCCGAAACCGGGCTTCCCAGTGCTAGAGAAAAGAACAGTGAGGGAAGAAAAACAGAAACAAATTATGGAAAAAGAGACGTTTTTAGCTGTTTCATAAAGTTCAAAAAGGTGTTTTCACTTCTTAAATTAAGAGGCAGAGAGTTCCCGAGCTTGGGGGCAAGATAAGAAAATTAGCGTATCCCACATCGGGCTCTTATTATTCTGGGCACAACCTTAAGATCAAGGTTATTAGATCTGAGAACCCTATTGGGTTGATACAGTGTGATAAACCGATGAAGAACTTTGGAGCCCAACTTGTGTTTGGCCCAATGTACAAGGCAAAGAGCCTTAATATGAATTCTGCAGCTAATGGGCACCCAGTGAAGATTTTAGAGCTTTCCTAGCTGACTGCTCTTTAGGAATACCTAATAGTGTCCGGGCTGCAGCATTCTGAATAGTTTGAAGATTTCTTATCACCACCTTAGGACTACCTTGGTAGAGTGAGTTACTATAATCAAGGCATGATAGGATCAGCCCCTGGTTCACTATTCTTTTGGACTCGACTATCTATGAGTTTTCCTCAATGCTCTCAGGAGACCAAAACAGCTACCGCCTACCTTGTTCACCTGCGAGGCCATAGTGAGTTGGTTGTCTACGGTGAAGCCTAAACTCTTCACCTCCTTTTTAGGTGCTGGGCGTTCTGCCAGCGACAGGGGCCAGCTGATCTGTTGCCAGAGGAATGGGTTGTTGCCTACCACCATGACCTCCGTTTTCTCCCCATTTCATTTTAAGCAGCTGCCTGCCATCCATTCTAACACCTCCTCCAATCAATCGATAAGTCTTGTCGAGGTGGTATTGATATCAGGAGACAGTAAAACAACCATTTGTGTATCATCAGCATACAACACCATTGAGAACCCAAAAGTGCTGATGGTGTCAGATATTGGGTGGACATATATATTAAAAAGTGAAGGTCTCGGTGATGAGCCCTGAGGAACTCCGCACCTCAGCTGATGAATTGCAGAATAGAAAGATCCTTCACTAGCTTGGAAGCCTCACTTGTCCAGAAAGGAGGCGAGACAGTTTAGGGCATTTCACCTTATGCCAATTTCTTTCGGACATTGTAATAGAATGATGTGGGAGACCGTATCAAAAGCAGCACTTTGATCAAGCAGAACAAGTGCTGCTGAGCCTTCCTGATCGAGGACCAATTTAAGATCTTCCGTGGCCTTTAAGATTGCCGTTTCTGTGGTATGACTGGCAAGAAAACCTGTCTGGGTAGGATGGAGGATATTGTTGGATTCATAGAAAGCAGTTATGTTTTTGTTTATGATCTTTTCTAGGCTCTTGCTAGGCCCAGGGAGTAGAGCTCTAGGCCTATAGTTTTCAACAGCTTCTGGGACAAGAGTGACCTTCTTGAGTAGAGGACGAATAATGGCATGCTTCCACTCTAAAGGTGCATACCTGGTCTTCAATGACAGATTGTTTAAGTCCGTCAGAGTGGAAAGTAGTATATCTCCACCCTTCACTAGAATGTCAATTGGAGCAGGATCAAGAGGCGAGCCTAATTTAACCGAGCCCACCACATATGCGACCTCCTCTATGCTCAATTGAGGGGAATTTCAGAGTTCAATTCCAGTAGCCTTAATTTTAGATCCTCCTTCTAACTTATCCATAAGTCCTAATGCTAGGGAGTAATAGATACTGCTCACTTTCCCAAGGAAGTGCTCTGCCAATAGTTCACACCGCTACTTAGAAGCAAATGGACCAACGTCAACTGGATTTGGCTTTAGAAAGGAGTCCACAATATTATAGATTTATTTCACAGAGTTTGATGATAGATTAATGCTATTAGCAAATTCATTTAGCCGAGCTTTCTAAATGGCATGCTGATATTTTTTAAGGAGGCTTTATAAATTTGTTTACAGGCCATGTCATAATTAGTTCTCCACTTCCTTTCCTTAACCTTACATTATTTTTTTTTAGTTTTCTCAATTCCTTAGAAAACCAGCCCATTTTTTCTCTCGGTCTCGTTTTTTTACAACTTTTTATTGGAACGACTTTGCCCAGTGCCTTCTTAACCCAGTTTTTTAGTTCTACATAGGATGAGGAGACATTGTTTAGATCAGTTATAGAAGGAGCTGGCTCACATAGAGCCCGGTCCCAACTGGCTACATCCAATTTTGACCATTGGTGAGGCTTTAGAGGGATACTAACCTTAGCCAGTTCGACTGGCTTTGGAATAGAAAACTGACTAATTTAATGGTCCGTCCAAACTGTTTGGAGAGTAGACTTCACTACCATGTTCACTAGGTTGATAAAATATGGGTCCAAAATATGGCCCTTGTATGTGGGGGATGTGACTAACTGAGATAATTGAATCGCAGATAAATCTTGTAAAAGCCTAGATGCCAGTGAACAGGTTGATTCCACCAGATGAATGTTAAGGTCCCCTATAAGCTATAATTCGCTGACTGGAGACTATACGTTGCCAATATGTCTGGGATAATCCCCACAAATTCTGAAGCTGATCCCGGTAGGTGGTAGATCAGTAAGCCGGTAAAGGTGTGGGAAAGTTTGATAGAAAATAGCAAACTTTCACAGCCAGAAATTATACTGAGGGTACATTTGAATTCTGTGTTTTGTTTCATTATAATAGCCACTGCCCCTCTGTCCTTCCCAGAGAGATAGCACCTAGTGGTCTTATATCCTGGAGGCAAAGCAATTGCAATATCAGGCTCACAGCCCTCCTAGAGCCATGTTTCTGTTAGGAAAAATAAATCAGGTTGAGTATCCTCTAGTAGAATAAACATATCCATCTTATGCTTAGGAAGAGATCTACAGTAGCCTAGATACATATGCCATCTGTTAAAATGTTTTATTTCCTCTTCCCGAAGGTCACCTTAGGTTTGGGGGCTTGCTTCTTCCCTGGCTACAACTATATCCATATTAAATGCAAAGTTGCACGAAGGGCACTTACCTAGTGAGTTGTCTGGGCTAATGGAATGGTAACAATCTGTCTTCAGTGATTTATTAAGACTACTTAACTCTGCAGAAGTAAAAAAAAAAAATGCCTCTCTGATGTAAAATGGGCAGGGTTCCTGGCCCCGACCAGACGCAGATGGGCGCAGACGGGCTTGCTTATGACGCCCCCTTGCGCGTGCCTCGACACCAGCTGCCATTAATTAGGGCAGAAGCTGTTCTCAGTAAATATTCAAGCTATCCCAGTCCCTCCAAATTAAAGAGTTTACAAAAATATTAAAATCAACTAAAAAAACTAAAATACGCCCTTCTAGCAGGAACAGAAACTCACTGTAATCTTCCTCTCGTCTGCGCACCGGCCGCCATTAAATAGGGCTGATGGCAGGCTAGACCACTAACCGTGGTAGTAAAAATTAAAGAAATACTCTGGGCACTGAGCACGGCCATGGAGACCAAGAGCCAACCAATGTCCTCCCCAATTAATTTTATGCACGCTCATGCCAAAGTACGACATGCAAGTTAAAAAGGATTAGAAATTCCGAAAGTCCCCCAAAGATAAAATGACCATCCCAAAGTGCAGAGCTGTTCTCCGACGTATCCAGGCTATCCCAGTCACTCCAAATAAAGTCCCCCAAAGATAAAACGTCCGTCACAATTTATGAAGTTGCTTTTGAATTGCCACCTAGCCATAACCATGTCATGCTGAATCTGCAACTTTGCTAATTGCTTATGCATAAAATGTGTATAAAAACCTCTAGTTCGGGGAGGCCTCTCTTTTTTCTCCCTAGACTCTGTCTAATTATTTTGAGACTTTCTCCTCCTCCCTCCTTTAAAATGCTGTCAGAATCTTCATGAGTTTGACACTTGGGGCCTCGTGTACAATATTTTGACGCATGGCAGTGCAGCAAGCCTTCCTGCTGCACTGCTGTGCGCAAAATAAAAGGGCAGGATTGTGCCTTATCATAAAGATACGGCGCTTTCCTGTCCTTCTCCCCTGGCCCGGTGCACAAACAGCAGCCAGAAAGGAAAGGGGGGGCCGCTCGGCCCCCCCCGCACGTATGGCGGGGCGCCGGCCCCCCTCCTCCCCCTGCACTGTTGGTGGTGGGGCGTGCCCCTCCGCCGCGTCTTGATGACGCGGCGGGCGCGCCCCACCGCCGATTGGTGCTGGCTCCTGCATTGACCCGGAAGCAATCTAATTGCTTCCGGGTCGAAGGAGGGGAGCCAGAGTGAGCGGACCAGTTGTAACTGGTCTGCCCCCAGAGGGGTTAAAAGGCCGGGGGAGCGCGGGAGGCGCCCTCTTGTTCCCGCACTCCCCAGGCTTGCCCCGCGCCTCGTCAAGGCGCAGAATAATCTTTTTTTTTTTATCTTGTAGGTTTGGAGGGGGAGTGTCCAGCACTCGGTGGCTGGAGCCCCGTGCACTCGCGAGTGGAGTCACGCGAAGAAGCAAGCGCCAGGTGGGACCGTGAGTGGGTGTAACACCCGGTTGGAGCGGGGAGTGTCCAGCACTCGGTGGCTGGAGCAGAACGACAGGAGCCCAGTGAGGCGGACGAGGAGAGCGATCTACGCGCTACCAGGAATCAGGTCGGATCGTGCTCCCTGCTGCCCCATCCCCCTTTCCCGCTCAGACTCTGCCTTTGGCTGCAGCAGGCCCCCAGTTCTCAGAGCTACAGCTACTACGGGCTGGTGCAGATAGAGACACAGGTTCAAACAGAGGGCGAAGCAGGGTCGGGCATGGTTAGCACAAGGATGGGAGACCGCAGGTGCAGATAACATACGGGACATATCAGGAAAAGGCAATTTTGGGCAAATAATTGCAGGCGAGCGTTTTTAATAGTAATAATATTAGATGTGAGGTGGTGGTGGCACTGTTTTTAGTGAGTGGTGATCTGCTAATAAGCGCAAGTCGGTGTAGCCAGGGTATTGTACTTTGAGGTGGTGGCATCTGCTGCGCATATAAAGGGGCCTTTTGAGAGATTTGGCAGTGCTATACCCTAATTTACTTTTCACCCTAGGATCTCGTTAACGCGGCGGGCTGAGCCAAAGGAGAGTGGCGTGGTGGACAACGCGATCCGGGGACACAGGCAGGCCTGCATTTCACTGCTTCTGTTGGGCCGCCGGGCTAGAGTGCGCTCGCCCAACACCCAGGTTAGCTGGTGTGTCGCGGTCACAGTTGCGTGGTGCTTACGGCCAGTCTGTGTACCTCCAACTCGGGACAGGTAAACACCAGGCAGGCCCTAGTGGGCGCAGAGACACAGCAGGGCTCATACGTTTCGTAAGTGTAGGGGGTAAGTGTAGGTGGTTTACCTGTTGCAGGGATGACTAGTGGACGTGGCGCTAGGCGCTCCCGCATGGAGCATATGCTGGAGGGCATGATGCGCAAGATGACAGCTATGGACAGGAGATGGGGGAAGGTGGACCAGATAGGCAAGAGCGTGGCAGAGCTCAGACAAAGGTTCGACGAACAGGTTGGGCCATCGGGGAGACCCAAGCGAATAATAGTGCCCCCGCAGCCCAGGGGGGATTTGGATGCTTTGCCCAAGCGGGTCAGGGCCAAGAGGGGTAGCGGTCGGGTCCCCAAGCCACACGAAGAGGGGGGGCCTTCTGGGGTGGTCCCTGAGGGAGGGCTTAGACCGCCGGTGGCTCCTATGCCCGCTCCCATAATCCCGACAAATCTACCGGTGACACCGACTCCGGCCTCACCGGCGCCAGCACCAAGCATAGTGCCTCAGGTGGTCCCAGCGGTAGTCCCGGTGGTACCCGTGCCTATTCCGGTACCCGGCTCGGGATCCCCCATGCCAGTTTCAGCACCCCCAGTGGTTGGTCGGGTAACTCCAGAGCTGGCAGCGCAGATAGCGGCTGTACTCCCTTGGCTAGGGATAGGTGGGATGTTACCTTCTTCAGTGGGTGCCAGGGAGGTGGGAGAGGACCCCTCGGCGGAGGCCCAGAAAATGGTAGCAAAGATCATGATTGCTCAGGGTGGCGGGGGGGGGGGCCAAGCACGCCCATTACTCCACAAGCAACATGTTCGGGCAGCGACTCTGGAAAAGACAAGATGGTTGAACCAACGCGAGCCGCAGAAAGTGGTAAGGAGGTGGCATTACCAGTGCTGGGGGAAGGGACAATACCCTCCAGGAGGGAAAATCTGGCTCAGCATGTGACACAAGAAGTGAAGGATTTGATCTGGGCGGGAAAATATGTCAATATGTTTTCCTTGCTAGTTGATAACAGGGAAATGGAGTATGCTAGGAAACAGAAAGACTGGATGTTGCCTAGCAAATGGCGGGGTGAAATGGCGAGATTCAGGGTGGAGGAGACATTGATCAACTGGATTAGAGCCTTTTCCGTGTTTATGGCAATTACAGCCGAGCGTTTCCCGAATTTGCAGGCAGAAATGGCATGTTACCAGAGTAGGATCACAACTTTCAGCGAGAAATATGGAGGGGATGGGTGGAAGGAGTACGACACTACTTTCAGGAAGGCTAAGGAGTTTGACCACGCATTATCATGGGATAGGGTGGATTCGATTTCATGGTATGGCCAGTTTACGGCAGGGAGTGCGGGGCCAAGCTGGAGCAAAAGCTACCACTCCAATCATCAGCAGCCCTTTCGGCCACCTCAGGGGGGTGGCACAGCCACTAAGACAGGGAGCAGTGGTGGGCGAAAAGGGGTGTGCTGGGATTTTAACAAGCGTACATGCACCAAGACACAGGGCACTTGCAAGTTCAGGCACGCATGTTCCATTTGTAACCATACTTCCCACCCAGAAACAGTCTGCCGCAATAAAGGTAACGCCTCGGGAAACAAGGGAAGAAAGAAACAGGATTAGGGGAGGAGGCCGGTTGGTAGCTCATTCACCCATTGACGTTCTGGCTATGACTCCTTGGCTGAACAGGTACCCTGACCATGCCTCGGCGGCGATGTTGCAGGAAGGTTTTTGGCAGGGTTTTAGGATCCCAGCGGTGGGATATACCGGAACACCAGAATGTAGGAATCAACTCTCAGTTAAGCACAACCCAGATGTGGTGGCGGCAAAAATAGCTAAAGAGCTGCGCCTGGGTAGGATAGCGGGGCCGTTTAATGACATCCCTGTACCGAATTTTGTTTGCTCGCCCCTCGGCGTGGTCCCCAAAAAGGAGGAGGGCGAGTACAGGCTCATTCATAACCTATCAGCACCTAGGGGCGCATCATTAAACGACGCCATAAATGAAGACATTTGTAGTGTTAAGTATGCGTCTTTTGACCAAGCAGTGGATATGTTGAGGACTCTCGGACCGGGAGCCTTGATGGCCAAGTCGGACATTGAATCGGCTTTTCGGCTACTGCCAGTGCATCCCCTAGATCAGCATCTGCTAGGTTTCTCTTTTCAAAACAAATTCTATATGGATATGTGTATGCCCATGGGTTGTTCTGTTTCATGCGCCTACTTTGAGAAATTTAGTTCCTTTCTGGAATGGGCTTTTAGGCAAACGTCAGGACACCTCCATGTCATGCATTACCTGGATGACTTTCTCTTTCTGGGGTCGGCGGGCTCACAGGAGTGTGGGTGGGCATTGCAGGAATTTTGCGTGCTCATGCGGGCTTTTGGGGTCCCGCTGGCACCTGGAAAGACGGTGGGTCCTGCAACCACATTGGAATTCTTAGGCATAGAATTGGACTCAGTGGAGGGTTGTTTCAGGTTACCCAAAGACAAAATCACGAAATTCAGAGCAGCTCTCCAGCAAGGTTTGGTCAAAGATAGAGTGACGCTCCAGCAGCTACAACAGATTGTGGGCCAGCTGAATTTCGCATTAAGAGTCATACCCATGGCACGCCCCTTCTCCCGCTCAATCTCGCAGGCCATGACGGGCCTGCGAGAGAAACACCATCACACTAGATTTCTGGCTGAGGTCCGCCAGGACATGCGTATTTGGATCGCATTTCTGGAGGGCTTCAACGGCAGAGTGGTGTGGTGCGGTCCCCTACTACGTCTGCAGAGTTAGGTCTATGGACGGATGCTGCAGGCAGTGTGGGGTTTGGTGCCATACTGGGAAACAAGTGGGTGGCCCAACGGTGGCCGGTTTGGTGGGATGCGAGCGGCCTGACAGCTAATATCGGTTTCTTGGAGCTATTTCCAATATGGGTTGCATTAACAGTTTGGCCTGATCAGTTGTGTAATCGATCTGTAATCTTCTGGTCAGATAACATGACGGTAGTCGAATGTATCAACCAGCAGGCGGCACGATGTAAGTTTATACTCCGCCTACTTAAGGAGATTGTGTTGGTTTGCATGAAACTCAATGTACAGTTTAGGGCCAAACATGTCCCAGGGGTGTTGAATAACGCAGCCGATGCACTCTCTCGCTTTAAGATGCAGGTATTCAGGGAACACCTACCATCCGCGGAGGCGACGCCTGCACACTTCCCAGCAACACTCTGGCAAATTGGTGCCCCCAGCTACAGAACCTCGTGGCAGCTAGCCTAGCGCCCAGGACCAGGACAGCTTACGAAGGGGCGTTTTTGTCTTATTGCTCCTTTTTGGGACGGGACTGGGCAGAGAAATGGGAGCATGAGGAAAATTTCGCTAAGTACCTAGATGCATTACATAAGGAGGGGCGCTCAGCAGCGACAGCTAGCAGACACAGGGCGGCCGTGTCTTTCATGGCACAACTCAGGGGGGCCAGAGATCCCACGAATAGTTTTGTCGTGTGGAAGGCACTAAAGGGGTGGCGGCGCCTGCAAGCAACCGCCTCAGATTCCAGGCAACCGATAGGTTTAGAACGGCTGGCATAATTATTGAATGCCTTGTCTGACACCTGCAGTTCGTATGGGGAAGTACTCTTGTTCAGAGCCGCCTTTACTTTGGCCTTTTATGGGGCATTCCGGGTAGGGGAACTGGTGGCTAGCAGCAAGCAGGACATGCTGGGGGGTCTCCGACTGGAACACACAAAAATATTGGGCGATGTGCTGTTGATTACCATACGTAAATCAAAAACTGACCAGGAGGCCCGGGGGGACGGGCTGGTACTCCATCGGGCACGGGCTAATCCTTGCTTCCCAGTGTTCCACGTAGAAGCCTTTATCAAACAGCGAGCGGGCGCGAAGGAGGGAGCATTGTTAATGCATGCAGACGGTACCCCACTGACCAGGTTCCAATTCCAATGAGTACTGTCAATGACAATGGACAGGGCTGGTTTCAATCCAAAGGATTTTGGGACGCATTCCTTCAGGATAGGTGCGGCCACCGAGGCGACTGCTAGAGGGTTGCATGCGAGCAGCGTGAAAAGGATTGGGAGATGGTCTTCCAACTGTTACAAACGTTATGTGCGGATGCACATGCTGTGAGGTGACAAGTAAGTTACGCTGACGCCTGTCTTGTTGTTTGCTTATATTTCAGTTTCTCGAGCCTGTCACGCAGGGCGGATACTGTTGCCGGGTCACCAACAGCAAGTACCTTCAGCACGGCGGACACAGGAACGGAGGAAGGAGACACAAGTGGTATGGGTGGTTGGTCACTCATTTGTGAAGCGCGTTAAATCTGTTTTCTTTTCAGGTAGCTATAGACAGAGGGCGGAACAAGGAGGTTTCAAAGTTTCCTTTCATGGTAGGGGGGGCCTATGCCTCAGTCAGTTTAGGGGTTCTTTACAGAGTTGCTCAATAGACACACCCCGCCGCCCGCAGTAGTTATCCTACACCTGGGGGCAACGATCTGGTGAAACTGGGCAGGAGGGTCCTGGTGGAGGAGATAATTTCGGAAGTAAACTGGCTAGCTAAAACATGCCAAGGCTGCACCATAGTGTGGTCTCAGATGATTCCTAGGCTCAAATGGAGGGGGGACTCGGTCAGGGCGTTGAATCACTCGGTAAAGAGGATCAACAACAAGATAGAGAAATTATTTCGGTCACCTCAACTACAGAATATACCACATGGGTGTATCTGGGGGAACAGTTCTTCTTGCAAGACGGGGTCCATCTGACTGGGGCAGGTAACCAACTTTTTCTGGAGAACATTTTGGCATGGCTGGGAGGTTCTAAGTAGGCATGACCTTTCGGAAGAGGAGGTTAAGGGGGGCCAGATAGTCGGTCAACTATGCTGGCCTGTGGCGGTAAGGTCATGATCGGTGAGCAGTCAATTTAAGGTCCTTAGGGGGCGTCACCATTCTTGAATGGGGTCGCCCAGGGGGAGGGGCAAGTGGTCTCTCCCAGAACTCCAGGGGCGGTACATCCGCTTGGTTGGATGGGTGCGGGGGAGGGGGGGTCACGCTTTCTTTGGGCTGGTTAGCACGATGACGTCATTAAACGGCGCAGAGTGCAAGGGCCCCCCCCTTTTGGGTAATGGAGTTCATGGAGCGTACGGGGGTAACCGGGAGGGGGGGAAGTACCCTCTCGGTAAACGGGCCCTCTGCGCATGCGCACTCATACGTGAGGGCGTAGCTGGTTAATAAGGATTTGACACCGGTTAGCGACCTTGCCGTAGGCCCAAAACTAGGATATGCAGAAAAGTAATAAGTATGATGTTAGATTCGGTTAGGAAACACGCTGTATTAGACATTTGTTAAGGTTAGCCATTGATACCTGTCTACATTGATTGTAATCTAATGTCTAATTTTTCTGCATAAAAATGCTTGTGTAAATATTGTTTATTTCAAATTTTAATTTGTTTTCATGTTTTAATAAATACGGCCGGGGGTCGCGAGACCCCCGCCTTCCAAAGAAAACTCCTCTCATGTCCAATTGCTTTAATTGTTTAACTGTGGTAGTGCGCAAGACAGGGAGGGGGATTGTCGGTAGTCCCTGACCATAAGGAAAGGGGGGCCGCTCGGCCCCCCGCACGTATGGCGGGGCGCCGGCCCCCTCCTCCCCTGCACTCTTGGTGGTGGGGCGTGCCCCTCCGCCGCGTCTTGATGATGCGGCGGGCGCGCCCCACCGCCGATTGGTGCTGGCTCCTGCATTGACCCAGAAGCAATCTAATTGCTTCCGGGTCGAAGGAGGGGAGCCAGAGTGGGCGGACCAGTTGTAACTGGTCTGCCCCCAGAGGGGTTAAAAGGCCGGGGGAGCGCGGGAGGCGCCCTCTTGTTCCCGCACTCCCCAGGCTTGCCCCGCGCCTCGTCAAGGCGCAGAATAATCTTTCCCACCCACCAGCCCCTGAAGCAGACTCTTGTGTTTGTGTGTTGATTGTATCATTTTTAGGTTTGTTTTCACTGTAGTTGTGAGTTGGTGTGAGTTTTTCCTTAGGCCTTTTTCCCGTTTACAGGCTGTAGTACCAAGTTATGGTTGCACAGTGAGGTTTTGTGTAAACTTTGTCCTTAGGCCTTTTCCCGTTTGCAGGTAACATAATTGTCGTATTTATTGATAGTCCTTGGTCAGGCGGTAAGGTCATGATCGGTGAGCAGTCAATTTAAGGTCCTTAGGGGGTGTCACCATTCTTGAATGGGGTCGCCCAGGGGAGGGGCAAGTGGTCTCTCCCAGAACTCCAGGGGCGGTACATCCGCTTGGTTGGATGGGTGCGGGGAGGGGGAGTCACGCTTTCTTTGGGCTGGTTAGCCACCCCGCACGTGCACGATGACGTCATTAAACGGCGCAGAGTGCAAGGGCCCCCCTTTGGGTAATGGAGTTCATGGAGCGTACGGGGGTAACCGGGAGGGGGGAAGTACCCTCTCGGTAAACGGGCCCTCTGTGCATGCGCACTCATACGTGAGGGCGTAGCTGGTTAATAAGGATTTGACACTGGTTAGCGACCTTGCCGTAGGCCCAAAACTAGGATATGCAGAAAAGTAATAAGTATGATGTTAGATTCGGTTAGGAAACACGCTGTATTAGACATTTGTTAAGGTTAGCCATTGATACCTGTCTACATTGATTGTAATCTAATGTCTAATTTTTCTGCATAAAAATTCTTGTGTAAATATTGTTTATTTCAAATTTTAATTTGTATTCATGTTTTAATAAATACGGCCGGGGGGTCGCGAGACCCCCCGCCTTTCAAAGAAAACTCCTCTCATGTCCAATTGCTTTAATTGTTTAACTGTGGTAGTGCGCAAGACAGGGAGGGGGATTGTCGGTAGTCCCTGACCATAACCCTTGCACCATTTTGCAAGGGTGCCTGCACTGAGGGGATGATTGTTTCTGTGCAGGAAGGTACACCTTCCTGCACAAAACAATCATTAAAGGCATTTTCCTCTTTCTATTTGTGCTTCAGAATGCAGCACGCATAGAAAGAGGAAAAAACTAGGAGAAATAAAAGCATTTCTCCTCGTTGCACCTCCTTACCCCTCCCCTGGGGAGGCATAGGATTCTGACGCATTCCGAGGTTTACAAACTGTTGTAAATCCGGGAATGCGTCAAGTTCCTTGAATGCTGCATGGGAACATCCACAGCAACACCCATGGAATGCCTCTTTCATGCAGAGTTATGCGTGAAAGGGAAACATATTTACAAGGCCATGAAAGTCACGCAGGGTGACTTTACATGGCCTTGTATATATGGGGAAGCCCATTGAGCTGTCGGTGCATCAATAAAAGTGACGCACCGGCGGCGCAATAGGTTGTAAATAAGCCCCTCAGAATCTAGAGAGATTTAACTGCTTAGATAGGAATTATTGCTATGGTTTTATGATTCTGTGTTCTGTATCTGAGCCTTCATGGCAAACTATGCATTTCTCTGCATCATTTATATTAAGAATTCTGTAATAAATCATAAATAAACATATTTTCAATCTAGTACTCAGTTATTGAGTGGTCCTAGTTCCTATTTGAATTTTAATCTGCTAATTAATGGGCTTGAGGTTGGTGTTTTGTGCCGCTAGATCAATAAGCACAATGGAGCCGGATTACCTTAGGTAAAAATCGAGGTGCATAAAATATTGGGGTTCAGCTCCCATAAAGTGAAAGCAATGATTGGTGTACCAGCCCTAGCACTGAATTGGACTACTTTCTATATGGATGTACACATGAAAGAGGAAAACGCTCCCCCTCACAGTGAACAGCCAATGGCTGAAGTGGGTGGACATTTTCCCATGCTGTAGGCTATGGTGGGCTGAACCAAAAGTGAAAGATACAATGACACCAAACAATAGAAAGTCATCAACTATTAAAAGTGATAGTTCAATCTGAGATATCTCCTCTGTCCAGAGATTTCACCACCGAGTAAATGACCAAGTAGTAAAGGAAAGTTGTGGATTAGGTTCCCCATGGCTGACAAGTGGCCCTAAGTCATCCGTGGCATCTTCAGTTTTCACATGGCCAGCAATGGCTATTTCCATAATTCGCACTCATACTGACTGGGCCAAAGGAGAGCCAAGCATAACCTTGGCCATCAATCTTTTGACTATCTATGCACAACTACCTCGCTGGCAACCTTCAAAGCCTACCAGAAATCTGTACTCAAGGGCAGGGAAGGAATACTGAGGGCGAATCTCCTTGGTGAAAGAGTGACAATAGGAGTCGTCCAACCCTGAACAGACCAAGAGTCACAGGGTCTCTCTGGACTAGGTAAATTACCTTTAGACTTTTCAAGGAGAGGTAGGTCCCCTCCATATTTCTTTATATTATCACACAGATTAATGTAGGGATCCTTAGATAAGCCCTGATGCTGCCTGGACAAAGCTAGGCAATTCAAGGGCAGAAACATGTTGGCACCACAAAGATACACAAGGGCCATGGTACCCAATAACGTCCTCTGAGCATACTTTTTTGTATTTTTATATATACTGAGGGTACCACCTAATAAAGGATTCCTTGTGGTTTACCTTGAGGTATTTTCAGCTAAAATAACTGGAGCCCAGGTAATTATCCAGATTACATAATTTCCAAGAGCTCCCTCAAGATAGTCCCACTTGAGGTTGAGTCCTCCCTGGTAATACCATCTTACCAGGGAGGGATGAGGCCTGGGATGAAGCATGTCACATTACGTGAGTGAGCCCACCTCATCCAATTCTTGAAATTGCCCATATCTAAAGTTGGAAAGTAGGACAGGTAGACAGAATCTCTGGAGAGGCACAAGAAAAACATGTGTGCCTATCTAACAGGCTACTGCATCAATGTGTGATGTGATATACTACTGGAGGCAGACGTGGGTCTATTTGAGCTGCCTTTTTAGGTCTCGCCTGAGCCAGCGCATGCGCTGGTCTGGCGAGACATTTAGTAGTCGGTTTCAGAAATGCGACCACTTCTTTTTTGTCCTGGCCTAGAGCATGCGAGTACGCGCACAGTAACGCGCGCATTCCTCGCATTCTCCAGGCCATCTGGCTTTCTTTCCAACCCTCCTCCCCCTCCCCCACCACAGAGCGCGTCTAGCAGCCGCGCGGCCATGTCACTTTCACGGCCGCGCGTCACTTGCTTTCCCGCTCCTCCCCCTCCCCCACCCCAGCGCGCGGCCAATGCTTGTTTATTGGACTTACTGTGTCCTTTCACTGGATTGATCTTGTTTCAGACTGTTGCGTGCTACAGACCTTATCCACATCTAAATGAAACTGCGCTAACGAACTATTATCTGGTACCGACAGCTGCTGTACATGAAAACACTCTATTGTTTCGCTAGATGGTATAAGCAGCTTAACATGCCAATTTCCCGAAGCCACACAGCTAATTAACTGCACGTCCGCAGCTGGATGACATGTAACGTCATTATCATTGTGCTTTTCCGGTCACACGTAAGGTGTGCAAACAAAGCCTCCTGATCCTTCAAAATGAGACTCAGTGGGAGCACGCGTAGCCCCATCTCTCCCCCCCCCCCCCACCGCCCACACACCAGTCTTACATCCCATACTGCCTTAAAGATAATGTAGACCTGGACATGGTCGATGACTTACGCTGCTTGGATCACCACCGCGACACCCGCAGGCTGCAGGGCTTCTGTAATGGCGACTGCAATCTGCTTGGTAAGCCTCTCTTGAACTGGAAATAAAGAACGGACAATTAATAGTGCCCAGGAGGTCGCAAGCTCAAACCATTGTTTCTGCAATAGAGCTACAGTCATGCTAGGAGCACCTACACTTCATGGATTTCAAGTCAGAGTAGCACCCTTCCCATAGGGAAGTATGTAGCATAAGAGAGTACTGGTACTACTAAAAAGGAGGATATACTGTTAGAGTACTTGGTGCTTCTCCGAGAAAAGTACACACCATGGGCCTGTCTCCTAAAGCCTTAGTGAGAAAGGTAGGCCTCGACTTCTGCAGGCTACTACTTTGCAAAGAGTAAACACTTTTTAGGCATTCACAAAGAATCCCAGGAAATTAACGACAGTCTTGGATGTCCTGCAGTGTTCAAAATTTTTCACGTGCAGAATTTTAATCTAGTGCACAATTGTTCTTGTGTGAATGGTGAACAGATGTGTATTTTTATACATAGGAAATTTGTTTTCACTATGGCAAAATCTCTTCCTGGATCCCAAATTCACACTATGAAAGGACACTTACTCCTGCTTTTTTCCATGAGTAAATGTGTGTGCATTTCCGGGATGGGGTACTACCTGTAAAATCTTTGTGCAAACCTATGAATGTTGACTTTAGTTTGCAGTGCTTCCCCCTCATGCACCTAAATTCCCACAATCCCATCATAAGCCCCTAACCTACAAATGAAGGTGTTTAACCATACTGGCAGACTTATCAAATTCTTAGTTCACTTTACAATCGTAAAATGGATTTTACATGCACCTACAAGCTTTTTTTGCCTAAATGTTTTCTGACTCAGACAAGTAAGGATCTTGAGTGAGCACGGGCACTTCTTTTATGTGCATTCTGGACAGTCATTGTAAACACGTTTTTAGGTCTCGGCCTGCACCAGCGCTTGCGCTGGTCTGGCTGAGAGTTTTAGTAAGCGGGTTTTGGAAGTGCAAACACTGGCTTTCGGCTGGCGACCAGCTTGCGTGCACGCGCAGCTGCCATCTGTTGTTTCCTATCTCTTCCTCATTTCCTCGTCATGGCTCATTAACTCTCTGGACTCTGATGTTTCAATCGCAGCAGCAGCTCACATTACCAACTGACGGCCCTGGACTACAGTCACATGAAAAACAACAGCGATTAGCATTGAAATGCAAGCTTTTTTTTGTCTAGTTAGAAATATTGCTTCGGTGGGTTGATTTCACCTTATATCGCTATTTGTTTTATATTGGGAGTCACAGCCTAATTACCAGTATTTTTGTCTCTCACTGTTTTTTTTTTAATATTTATTTGCGCAAAGCACAAAGCTATATTTAAGGTTACTTTTTCGCGTCACTTCTTCACTCTATTTAAACTCCACACCCCCACTCTTATTGTCTCTCTCCTTCTCTCTCTCTCCCCTCTCTAATTCTCTCTCTACTTAATTAACTCTCCCTCTCTATCTTTTTTAGCCTTTCATTCTCTCTCACCCCTTTATCTGTTTCTCTTTCAAACTCCTTCATTCACTCTCTCTCCCCTTCTTTCTCTCTCTCTATCCCGCTCCACTCTTTATTCTATGTACACCCTTTCTCTCTCTCTCTTCTCTCTCACCACCCTCTCTAATTGGGCATTATATCTTCACTCTATCTCTCACTCGGCAACACCACAGCATCACTCAGCGCAACCACAGCATCAATCAGAGCCAGCACAGCATCACTCAGCACCAACACAACACCACTCAGCACCACCACAGCATCACTCAGCACCACCACTCAGCACCACCACAGCATCTCTCAGCACCACCACAGCACCACTCAGCACCACCACACCACCACTCAACACCACCACAGCATCACTCAGCATCACCACAGCATCACTCAGCACCACCACAGCATCACTCAGCACCACCACAGCATCACTCAGCACCACCACCACAGCATCACTCAGCACCACCACAGCATCACTCAGCACCACCACCACAGCATCACTCAGCACCACCACAGCATCACTCAGCACCACCACAGCACCACTCAGCACCACCACAGCACCACTCAGCACCACCACAGCACCACAACAGCACCACTCAGCACCACCACAGCACCACTCAGCACCACCACAGCATCACTCAGCATCACCACAGCATCACTCAGCACCACCACACCACCACTCAGCACCACCACAGCATCACTCAGCACAGCACCACCACAGCATCACTCAGCACCACCACAGCATCACTCAGCACCACCACAGCACCACACAGCACCACCACAGCATCACTCAGCATCACCACAGCCCCACTCAGCACCACCACAGCACAACCACAGCACCACAACAGCATCACTCGGCACCACAACAGCATCACTAAGCACCACCACAACACCACTCAGCACCACCACAGCATTACTCTGCAGCACCACAGCATCACTCTGCACCACCACAGCATCACTCTGCACCACCACAGCATCACTCTGCACCACCACAGCATCACTCTGCACCACCACAGCATCACTCTGCACAACCACAGCATCACTCAGCACAACCACAGCATCACTCAGCACAACCACAGCATCACTCAGCACCACCACAGCATCACTCAGCACCACCACAGCATCACTCAGCACCACCACAGCACCACCACAGCACCACTCAGCACCACCACAGCATCACTCAGCATCACCACAGCATCACTCAGCACCACCACAGCACCACTCAGCACCACCACAGCACCACTCAGCACCACCACAGCATCACTCAGCACCACCACAGCATCACTAAGTACCACAACAGCATCACTAAGCACCACCACAGCATCACTCAGCACCACCACAGCATCACTCAGCACCACCACAGCATCACTCAGCACCACCACAGCATCACTCAGCACTACCACAGCATCACTCAGCATCACCACAGCATCACTCAGCACCACCACACCACCACTCAGCACCACCACAGCACCACCACAGCATCACTCAGCACCAGCACAGCACCACCACAGCATCACTCAGCACCACCACAGCACCACTCAGCACCACCACAGCATCACTCAGCATCACCACAGCCCCACTCAGCACCACCACACCACCACTCAGCACCACTAAGCACCACAACAGCATCACTAAGCACCACCACTCAGCACCACCACAGCATCACTCAGCACCACCACAGCATCACAGCACTACCACAGCATCACAGCACCACCACAGCACCACTCAGCACCACCACAGCACCACCACACCACCACTCAGCACCACCTCAGCACCACCCCAGCATCACTCAGCACCACCACAGCATCACTCAGCACCACCACAGCATCACTCAGCACCACCACAGCACCACCTCAGCATCACTAAGCACCACCTCAACACCACTCAGCACCACCACAGCATCACTAAGCACCACCTCAACATCACTCAACACCACCTCAGCATCACTAAGCACCACCTCAACATTAGAATAGGCAGGAAAAAGTTGCCAACATTGCAACGACAAAATAAACGACAAGACCTTTCTTATGTTTATTCTTTTTAATTGGGTCATTCAGTTGTACATAATGTCGTCTTAGTTATATATAAAGTAACAAAAATGCTTATAAGTCTTTTTTATTATAACTTTTCAACATGCTGCACAGCAGCCACAATGCTCTTAAAAACATTGGCAAAACCAATAGCTCTGCCTAAACACTTATAAGGCCCCAAAGGCGAGACCTATTGGCTAATAGGTCTCGCCTTTGGGACCGTATATGTGTTTAACCAGGTGTCAGTTATGCAGCACAATTGTTGCATGGCTAAACACTTATAAGGTCCCAAAGGCGAGACCTATTGGCTATGCCAATGCTTGTTTCTCTTGGTGGTAAGGAGAACCTTCCAAACCGACCTGATAGCCCTTTTCGTCCAATGATATTTTAGCTAAGAATATGCGCACAGACATCTAAACTAACTCAACCTTTTTACTGTTTTATGTACCATGTTGCATGCTCAACTTTTGCAATTATTTATAGTTGTATTTATTAATTTCAAACCATCTGTAACTTGTAAAGCGCTCTAGCACCTTTGGGTAATGTCCGCTCCATATAAATATACATAAATAAATAAATAGGTCACAGGCAGTTACCCTAGCAGACAGCCTTAATGTTGTGGAGGTGGTAAGGGGTCTGGTGCTTTTGGCCTGATTTCTCTGTTTTGCCATTCTTTTTGCTTTTTTTATTTTAACAAATTAATCATTGAAAAGGGGCAGGGTTGCGGGGTTGTTAATGGTGGCGGAGGGCGAGAATTGGCCGACTGCAATGTTAGCATGACAGTAAATTCATTTTTTCAGTGGGTCGTACCCAGCGGGCACATTTGGGGAGTGCAGACTTGTACCTTGAAAGCATCCGTATTCCTAGAATTTAAAAGCCATTTTGCTGGTATATCGTGCCCATGGGACCTCTCCAATGACTGATTACATATGCTTACTGCAATTGATTTATTATGCTGACTACCCCCAGATGTAAAAGAGCGAGAAGTGGAGGCAGATCATTTGCATATCAGGGGCCCTATTACAGCGAGTGCTCCGGGGGCGCAATGGGTGTTTGTGCCCGCTTTGCACTCCCCCCGGGGCACTTTGGTATTACAGAAGGGGCTGCAGACACTTGTGCTGCGCCTTCTGTAATACCAATAGCACTGGTGCACATTAAGCGCCAGCGTCATCTTCAGGGGGCGTTCCCTCATTGGCATAGGGGCGTACCCCATGCAAATGAGGGAATCTCTTTGCCTCTATGCCTGCGTCGTATTACAGACGCGGGTGCAGAGGCAAAGAAGCTGTCAGGAGGCGCAAAGTCAGTGCGCTCCTTGAGAGCAGCCCTCTGAAGGGGGTACAGGAGGTCCTATGGAGTCCCCAGACATCCCCTTGCAGGCGGGTGCCGTCACTGACTGCTTCCGCCTGGAAGGGGATCTCTAATCCCCCTTCAAAGTGCAGGTGGGTTGCTGCCTGCACAGTGAAACACGGTGAGGCTGCTTCCAAGTTTGTCTGCTTCAAAGTTGCTCCGTATTTCACTTGAATGCACTACCCCCAGGGCAGCACGAGTTCGCGGCTGCCCTGGGGGCAGTGCATTCTATGTAATAGGGTGCACTTTCTCTATTTGCGCCGGCGCACCTGCTTTAAGGTGTGCCAGGCGCAATAGGGAAAGTGCGCCCTAATACATAATAAGGCACCTAATGTCAAAGCTTTGGAACACCCTGCCCAGTTACCTTAGATCTACTGGGAATCTGCTATAAGCTTCAGGAAGCAACTGAAGGCCTACCTCTTCACTTAATCAAGACACTCACATCCTCGGGACTCCTGTCAGCGCTGGGAAGCCCGTTTCTGGGTAGCTATGCGCTTTACAAGAAACTGTGACATAACATAACATATGATCACTGCAAGTGATCGGACCTAGCGTGATTGCGGCCGAATTATGAACTTATTAAGAGAGCTTTGTGTCTTGAAGGTGAGGGTGTTTGCCATCTTGGGAGCCCATGCTAGCGCGCCTTTAAACACGAAGTTGCCAACTTTGCTCTTTGTTGTCATTAAATAGTACGTTCGTCGTTATCTTGTTCAGCTTCAGCAAATACATTCTTGGGCGCTGCCCGTCGGTGCCACTGTCTACCGGCTAACTCGGTGCTACTAATTTTATCGATTTCAGAAGGATAAAAGGCTGAGCTCACTGAATTGAGTTAGGAAATATCTGCTGTGATATGTATGCAGGGTACATTCTGATCGCAGCAGCAAATTCTTAACCCATCAAGCTATCTTTCTGATTACGTATACTCTTCCTGTGGCTGATTTGTGAAACGTTTCAAAAAGATTTGTAGGAGCTCTTTAATCTGGGAATCATTTTGCATATTCTTATCAAGGTATTCAGGTTTATAAGTTACCACTAACCAAAGTCAGTGATGCTTGCTTTGTCTTCCTTGGAAAGATGACTAGCTGAGGCGGCCATACCTTGATTATTTATTACCCGCAGTCGTGGGGCTCACGTGTGGGGGCATGCACGCAGGGGGGGTACAGGCGAGTGGTCGCGTGGGGAGGACGCGTGGGGAGGGTGAGGGGTCGCGCGGGTAGGGGTTAAATAATAATTTAAAAAACGTACCTTTCCCGGGTTCCTCGTTTTCAAAGCTCCGGCTCCTGCTTTCCTGCCTCCGCAGGAACAGGAAGCACCAAAGCAGGCAGCCTCCCTCCCCTAAGCCAATTACAACGCTGCAATGGCAGCGTTGTGATTGTGATTGGCTGGGATGCCGACCGAACAGGGGTCTATGGGGAGGCCATTCTCTCCATGTAGGCTGTGTAAATGGAGAGTGCGCATGACTGGTTTGGTTGGCCCCAGAGGGCCGACCAAACAGTCAGGGCCCGCAACATTGGGCTAGCCACTCCTCCCCTGCCCTCGAGCAGGACCGTCCACCTGCCCGCCCCCAACCAACCCTTTCTTCTGCTTTAAAGCAGTGCGAAAAGCAGAAACATAAAATGGTATTTATAATCCTATTTTATGTTTCTGCTTCTTGCACTGCTAGAAAGAAGTGGGGCAACGCTCCTCCGCCCACATGGAGGAGCCGCCCCGGATTACCCGTGACCTGTAACTGGCACAAAACCTTCTGCAGCAGCTACTGTACCCGCTGAGTTGTCTTGCTAGCTTGAACGTGAAGAAGGTTCTAGATATGGCTCATGTGCACACGCTCTGCCCCAGCCTCATATAAGAGCTTTTCTATAAGTTTTTGCAAACACAGAGGGGTCGATTCCGATGTCGGCCGGAAGCGCACCTAACAGTATTCGTCCGGAAAAAATACCAGCCGAACGCGTGTCTTCCGACCGACTCGAACACTCTACCGAACGAACAAGTACGATGCGCATAACAGCCCAGATTCCGAGCGAGCCGTACTTACCCATTCCAGCTCCTGTTCCCCGCCCGAGCCGGATCCGTAAACGCCGAATCGAGTCGCACGGAACCAAATACACAGCACCTTCCGGCCGGACTAGTACGATGCGTCTTCCGTATGCGCCGAACTCGTCGCTACGTCCGTCACGTTTGAGCATCCGGGCGAGCCGTACATAAGCTCCATTTTGTGCCACAAGACGATCCACGTCTACGAGACGAACAAGCCTGCTACGAGTACGACTCGAAGACACGAGAAACCCGAACGAGACGATCCAAGCATGAATCCCATTGCGCAGGTCCTACCTATACTCTACATCTATTACCGGGACCAGCACGGACGCGTACGGCGCAGACGGTAAGTCAAACACCAACAATACAAACAAGCCACACGTACACGAAATATGTCACACACACATAGGGATGCACAAATAACGTGCACTAGCAACAGCAGAACCATAGGGGTGGGATGGCCAACACCAATGCCATACACACCCATAGGGGGATGGATGCCTGCCACTACTACCACCCCTACCCAGGGGTGCCTGGATGCCTGCCACTACTACCACCCCTACCCAGGGGGGCTGGATGCCTAACACTACTACCATCCCCACTCATGGGGGCTGGATGCCTACCACTACTACCATCCCCACTCATGGGGGCTGGATGCCTACCACTACTACCATCCCCACTCATGGGGGCTGGATGCCTACCACTACTACCATACCCACCCTTAGGGGATGGATGCCTGCCACTACTACCACCCCTACCCAGGGGGCCTGGATGCCTGTCACTACCACCACCCCTACTCAGGGGGCCTGGATGCCTGTCACTACCACCACCCCTACTCAGGGGGCTGGATGCCTGCCACTACCACCACCCCTATCCAAGGGGGCCTGGATGCCTGTCACTACCACCACCCCTACTCAGGGTGGGCTGGATGCCTGCCACTACCACCACCCCTATCCAGGGGGGGCTGGATGCCAGTCACTACTACCATCCCCACCCTTAGGGGGATGGATGCCTGCCACTACTACCATACCCACCCTAAGGGGGATGGATGCCTGCCACTACCACCACCCCTACCCAGGGGGCCTGGATGCCTGCCACTACTACCATACCCACCCTTAGGGGATGGATGCCTGCCACTACTACCACCCCTACCCAGGGGGCCTGGATGCCTGTCACTACTACCATCCCCACTCATGGGGGGCCGGATGCCTACCACTACTACCATCCCCACTCATGGGGGCTGGATGCCTACCACTACTACCATCCCCACTCATGGGGGGCTGGATGCCTACCACTACTACCATCCCCACTCATGGGGGCTGGATGCCTACCACTACTACCATCCCCACTCATGGGGGCTGGATGCCTGCCACTACTACCATACCCACCCTAAGGGGGATGGATGCCTGCCACTACCACCACCCCTACCCAGGGGGGCCTGGATGCCTGCCACTACTACCATACCCACCCTTATTGGGATGGATGCCTGCCACTACCACCACCCCTATCCAGGGGGGGCCTGGATGCCTGTCACTACCACCACCCCTACTCAGGGGGGGCTGGATGCCTGCCACTACCACCACCCCTATCCAGGGGGGCTGGATGCCTGTCACTACTAGCATCCCCACCCTTAGGGGGATGGATGCCTGCCACTACTACCATACCCACCCTAAAAGGGATGGATGCCTGCCACTACCACCACCCCTACCCAGGGGGGCCTGGATGCCTGCCACTACTACCATACCCACCCTTAGGGGGATGGATGCCTGCCACTACTACCACCCCTACCCAGGGGGGCCTGGATGCCTGTCACTACTACCATCCCCACTCATGGTGGGCCGGATGCCTACCACTACTACCATCCCCACTCATGGGGGGCTGGATGCCTACCACTACTACCATCCCCACTCATGGGGGGCTGGATACCTACCACTACTACCAGCCCCACTCATGGGGGGCTGGATGCCTACCACTACTACCATCCCCACTCATGGGGGGGCTGGATGCCTATCACTACCACCACCCCTACTCAGGGGAGGCTGGATGCCTGTCACTACCACCACCCCTACTCAGGGGGGCCTGGATGCCTACCACTACCACCACTCCTATCCAGGGGGGGCTGGATGCATGCCACTACTACCACCCCTACCCAGGGGGGCCTGGATGCCTGCCACTACTACCATCCCCACCCTTAGGGGGATGGATGCCTGCCACTACTACCATACCCACCCTAAGGGGGATGGATGCCTGCCACTACCACCACCCCTACCCAGGGGGGCCTGGATGCCTGTCACTACCACCACCCCTACTCAGGGTGGCCTGGATGCCTGTCACTACCACCACCCCTACTCAGGGGGGGCTGGATGCCTGCCACTACCACCACCCCTATCCAGGGGGGCTGGATGCCTGTCACTACTACCATCCCCACCCTTAGGGGGATGGATGCCTGCCACTACTACCATACCCACCCTAAGGGGGATGGATGCCTGCCACTACCACCACCCCTACCCAGGGGGCCTGGATGCCTGTCACTACCACCACCCCTACTCAGGGGGCCTGGATGCCTGTCACTACCACCACCCCTACTCAGGGGGCTGGATGCCTGCCACTACCACCACCCCTATCCAGGGGGCTGGATGCCTGTCACTACTACCATCCCCACCCTTAGGGGATGGATGCCTGCCACTACTACCATACCCACCCTAAGGGGGATGGATGCCTGCCACTACCACCACCCCTACCCAGGGGGCCTGGTTGCCTGCCACTACTACCATACCCACCCTTAGGGGATGGATGCCTACCACTACTACCACCCCTACCCAGGGGGCCTGGATGCCTGTCACTACCACCACCCCTACTCAGGGGGGCTGGATGCCTGTCACTACCACCACCCCTACTCAGGGGGCCTGGATGCCTGTCACTACTACCATCCCCACCATTAGGGGATGGATGCCTACCACTACTACCATCACCACTCATGGGGGGCTGAATGCCTGTCACTACAACCACCCCTACTCATAGGACGGGTAATGCATGACACAACTAGCATACTCCCACATGAGGACTGTCTGTAAATTACATCCCAGCCTCCAACACCATGACAAGCGTGTGTGGTCTGTGTCAAATGCATACAACACCGAACATGACATTGAACATACAATGTGACCCCCTAACACATGTGTCACACATAATTGTGTGTGTGGCCTACACAATGCAAGCAGACCATGACCACTGTGCCAATGTGGCCCAAAGCCCCATCACCACAGTGCCCATAAGGTAAGTGTGTGCTCCATAGCTGAAGCACATTTTGAACAGTGTGGCAATGGGGCCCAAAGCCCCATCACCACAGTGCCCAAAGGTAAGTGTGTGCTCCATAGCTGAAGCACATTTTGAACAGTGTGGCAATGGGGCCCAAAGCCCCATCACCACAGTGCCCAAAAGGGAAGTGTAGTCCTGGTGAAAGCTGCAAAAACATAACTGCAGGGATTATTCCTGGCCACACAACACCAAACACTACAGTGGCATTGTAGTGCTTGTGTCCCATAGCAACATAGATTGTGTGAGGCAAGCAGTGCAGTGCCAATGACACATCGTTCTGGCCATGTGCACACAAACATCAGCCATGGGGGCCCACATTGTCTACATGCACAAATAACACAATGACAGAAGTGAGCATCATAATGCAGACCCACATATCAGCACCAATGGACACACACATGTAGATATCCTGTGGAGACTGTAGATGTCAGGTGAACAAATACCATACCATGGCAGCAATGGGACATACTAACCATGATCAATGTGCTGACTGATGACCTAGCAGTCCCAGGGCCAGCAGGGGAAAGCCAACAAACAACATACAGCCAATGGCACACTCAAGATATGCCAATGCAGTGGTGCAAAAGCACAAACACAAACAGGCAGACTCACACTGCATATCATACACAACAGGTGAGGGGGGTTGTGTGCCAGTGTCCCCAGGCAAACACACAACCCATGAGGAGGCCAGATTCACTGATACACAGATGTCAACACAGTCACAAACAAAAGTAACTCATGGATTGGATTCCCTATGTGGGCAAACAGGCATTGTGAGATGAGAGGGAGCCCAAATTACACATGTCACACAAGCTTGTAGGAACAGCAACACACACAGCAAGAGACCAAACCACCACAGCACTCCCCCAGGGACCCCACATTGTGGTGACACTAGCCTGCATGACAATCACACTGTGATGACAAAGGTAGATGTCATCCACACTGTGAACCACAGCCATGTGTCCTGAGCAACAAACTACCATCACACCTATACAAGCACAAAGCACTCAGCACGGCCTGCCAGCCAAGGAAAATATGGAGGTAGTGCCCCAGCCGTGCAACAACTCACATTTGCACACACTCAACGCCACACACCTTGAACTCCACCAATGTGCAGCGTTGAAGCTCACATGGACTGCTGACATTGCACATGCACCCATGACAATCCCAGGGGTGTTGGGGGAAATAAGGTGCAGAAACCCTTCACACATGGCCAGTCAACAATACTTGTGAATGTCTGACACACTGCACAGTATGCCGTACATGGGCATGACGTGAAATCCACCCCAAACAATGGGATCCTGGCCATAGTCACACACCAATGAAGAAGCCAAGCTGACCCACAAAGGACACACATAGACAACTTCCAACATTGCAGCTCTGACCCTGAGGAGTGGCAGCAGTCACACACACAACGTGTCACAATCACTGAAAGCATACACAAACAGAAAATCACATTACTCGTGTAACCAACAAGTGCCAAGAGGAATCCTGACTGTGTCCCATCAGTGTTTGCCCACATCCCCAGCCCTGACAACAAAGACAACTAGGGATGACAACCTCATGAACATTAGTTTGCCATGCACCCACATCCCGGAGTAACCAGGTCCAAGATGCTGGATGAACACAGAACAACTCAGCAAGCATCACAAACAGGAACATCCGTAGGGACACAGCCTGTGTAGGAAAAGGAGAAGGGAACACGCACAGACATGCCCACACAACACACAACATGGGCACAGCCTATATCACGGAATCACGCACTGCCATGAGGGCACTCCACTCCTGTGGAAGGTCAGCTGTGCCAAACCTTGTCTGTGCATGACTCAAACATGTCAGCAGAACACTCGGTCAGTGAGTCAACAACTACAACACACTGAAGGCTCTGCTCATATCAGCCTGGGCACAGGAGTGTCACGTCAGTCATCTGCATACACCCAAGACACGTGTCAAGCAACTTGCACTGTGTACACAGATGAGTCCTCCAAATTTGATGTGCTAAACTGCATGTCCATTGGAGACGGGCACACAGTCAGGGTACTAGGAACATTGGACAGTGGTAAGCCCACCAGATGTGCATCAGTGTAGGACAAAGATGGTAATCTACAAATGCTAAACGTACATCCCTGTGTCAAATGCTGAACATTTCACCCTCAGACTGCAGCAAAGGATGCTATAGATCCAGACTAGATTAGGACACATATCCCATGGACCACATGGAGCCCATCACAGCAAAACTTCATTTACCTGATCTGAACACAATTACAACAGCAAATGCATGATTCTACACATCTACATCATGTACCTCCAAAGATTAACCACAAGTAAACAAAAAGAGGCTTTATTCAGCAAGTGTGCAACTCAAATCAAAAGTCCAAAATAAACTAAGGCCAATGGCCAATCCAAATATACAGTCCCAACAGGGTGATGTGTGACAACTTGTCAACAATTGCTTGCCTGCACAGGTACGGACAGGGGACATCCCCCTTGGAGGGGCATACGAGGGGCAGGCCAGGCACCGCAGGGACAGGATCAGGGGATGCCAGAAGGAGGCAGTGAAGGGGAGGTGGGTGCAGGAGTGTCACCGGCAACTGCAGTGGAGGTGTCTGACTCAGGGGGCTGGCACCACCGCAGGGCTCAAGTCAGATGGAGTTGGTGCTGCAACCACTGCAGTGGGCTGGTCAGATGGAGTGGACTGGGTCCCCAATGCAGTGCCCGAGTCAGACGGGGTGGTTGTGGACTCCACCGCAGTGCATGACTCCAAGGTAGTGGAAGGGGGGCAGAAGAGCTGGGCAGGACAGAGGGACACGGTCTCCACACCAGTGGCACAAACAGGCAGAGCATCTGGTTTGGGTGGAAGAGCAAGTGGCAGGGGGGGAGGGCCTAAGCAGTTTGGGGATGCGGTATCGGTGTGTGGGGGAATTTGGGGCAGGGTGTGGCGGTGGAACCTGTGGAGTGGTGGCCTGGGGGATGGAGGTGAGAGACTGGGTGGTTGACTTGCAGGGCGGTGGCGGGGTCTTGCTCTTCCGGGACCGGGGAGACTTACGGGTGGGGGGCTCACTCTGCCTGCACCTGGGGGAGGCTGTCCGGGGGCGAGGGGCACTCCCCTCTGTGTGGGTATACTTCCTCTTCCCCCGGTATGCTGGATCAGCAGGATGGGAGGGGAAGAGGCCGAGGTCACACAGGAAGATCTGCTGTGTAGGTGTGTTAGCAGGCGAGGCAAGGGAAGGGGTCTTGGAGGGAGAGGATTTGGAGGACTGCGGAGTTAATGTGGATGCCTGTGTGTGTGTGTGTTCCCCGTCCCCTGTGTCTGTGGTATCAGTCCCCTGAGGATGCGTGTGTGCACGTCTTGCCTTTCTCTTGGGTGTGTCTGTGCTGCTCGTGTCTGTGTGTTTGGGTGACTGTGCAGGTGTGCATGTGCTTTGGACAGGTAGGGGTGCAGGAAGTGTTGATGGGGCAGAGGTGGGAGGGGTGAGGGACTGTTGGAGGAGGGACACTGCTGCCGTCAGGGAGGAGTCCATGGACCTATTGCTCCTCTGTAGGGCAGACATACCCGTCGAGATGCCCTCCATGAACGACACCAGCTGTGTCAACAGAGTGGTGTGTGCATGGAGGACACTCAGCATTGCTGTCTGCCCTACATGGAGCTGCCGAAGGAGGTACACAGACTCCTCACTCAGGGCAGCAGGGGACACAGGGGCAGGGGCTGCGGTGCCTGGCACGAAGGAGACACGCTCCCGAGTACGGGAGCCTCCACGGACCTCAGGAATGGGAGCCAATGGGAGGGCGGTGGTGGTGGTGGCGGGGCCAGACAGACTAGCTGGCCTTTGGTGGCTGCTGAGACCCGCCTCCACAAGGGAGTCATCCTCCCAGCTGCTGTGGTCCTCAGCTGAGGTGGATGGTGCTGAGGACTCCTCGGTGTGGCTCCCCTAGCCCTCTGTGCCACTGGGTCCCTCTGACCACCCGTCCGATGCTGACCCAGTCTGGCTCCGCTGCTCCTCCTGGTCCGTGGAGCTGTCCCCTCCTGTGGCCGTGGATGTATCTGCAAACAATTAGGGAAACAGACAAACATCAGTCACCTGCACTGACCGCACACACCACAGTAAGTACAGCACATTACAGAGCAAGCCCTGGCATCCTTAGTTGAACATTGCCTAAAGTCCTCACACAGATTTGGGGAAGCCAATTGTCAGTCTGATGGTCAACCAAGGGACTCACACCCCTCCTGCCCTTGCACCCATCTGTCCGGTGCCTGTCTGATGGTAATACCCCAGTGTGGACACATGCACCACCTACACAGTTGTTGGACATTGCAGGGAACACGGTGAAGTATGTGAACATGCACACATCACATCTCCTGCCACTGAGTCAGTGCAGGTGTCCGGATAAAGGGATGGCCAGAGTCTAAATAGAAATGCATGTGATGCATACCAGCACCAGACACCATGATGCACCCATGTCCGGATAGTCAATGCCACAATGGGGTGCATGTTGCACATGTCACTCCCCTGCAGGATCAGTCTCAGGAAGTTTAATGCCATGACACAGGAATGCGTGCAAAGTCATCCATTACTGTCTCAAGTCACATTGCCATGGCAGCCAGCCAACAACAGTCTGCACTGTGTCACAATCTGAGTGCATGGGGAATGCAAGTTATGTGACTGACAAGTGCACATGTCCATCCCCCAAATACCACATCATCTGTACTACTATTTGCCCACATCATACCAACTGGACATATGGGGGACATGAAACACAACTCTCTGAACATGAGCACCTCACAGTGTGCTGTGAATGACAATACAGCTGACTGAAAGTCACAGTCGCAAACACCTGTGTGCACAGTCAAGTGATCAGACACCTATAAGTCACAGAAGTATCGTCTATCATGGTCACATCTCAGATGGCATGCTGAGCCCTAACCGATAAACATACCAGTAGTCCTGACAACGAAGACACAGCACAATGACACAGAGGCAGACACCTGAGGGTACATTACACTGATCACAACATGCCAGATGATACACGGGAGTGGGAGTACAGAGTGCATTGCATGCCCTGGAGTAGGCATGACTGTCCAGCTCCACCTGTAAGAGGGATGAGTCCTGGACAATAGGCAGGTGGCTAAGCATGTGTGACACACTGGATACACATACTCCTGAGGCCCAAACATTGTTCCCACCAGCAGCATGGGTGTGTGCCAAATTCCCCAGGGACATGTGGTGAGTCAGAGCAGCAAGTGGACCACATATCAAAGTTCCACCCAGATTACATGTCAGAACTTAGGCATTGTGTAAGCAATTGACCCACCCATGAATCAAACAACATAGTCACGGGAACAAATGCTGTCCCCCAGCTTGAGCAAAGCTAAATGCAATGACACAGTCCCCAAATGACACAATTCCCTGACTATAAGGGCCACACATATGCGTATCAGAGGAGAAGTGGGCATGTCACAAATGAGGGACATGGGTCCTGGACCACATGACTGATGTACTGTGGAAGTTTAACCAGGCCAGAGGAGGGCACATAGCATGTCAGACAAAGTGCACAGTGCAGTCATGGACTCACCCCCTCCTTGCTGCTGTCTGTCCTTCAGCTGCCCATCCAGGTCAGGGAAGACCACCGCCAGGATCCGGAGCATGTGGGGGGTCAGGGTCCGGTGTCCGCCCCTCCTGCGAGGAGGCGACAGCTTCAGCTGGACCCTTGCGATCCTCCGGGTCCAGCCACGAAGGTCCAGCCACCTCTTCTGGCAGTTGCGGATCCTGCGCCTGTAGACCCCCACGGATCTTACTTTCCGGACGATGGTCAGCCAGATGTCCTGCTTCTGGTGGGCATCAACCTGTGAGGATGACAAAGTGAAAAGGCCATTACTACACATGCAACATATACGTGCATCACACAGTTGGATATACATGTCTCAATCACAGGGGCATATGATGTACACAGGCAGTGCAACAATGGCTATGAACAGTTTGCCAGCAGTCACTACATGGTATCATTGCATGGGAAGTAAACCTAGTTGGAATGCACTGTTACTGCACTGTACCAGTTCAGTGCATGTGACTACACACTTTGGGGTGTGACAACTACTCAGTGGGCATGCTAGCCAGTGGTGTGCACACTGAAAGCCCTGCTAGTCAGACAACATGCACAATTAGTGAGGCAGTGGACAGCACACTCACCTGCTCCCCTGGTTTCCCATACAGCTTGCTGTACTGTGGAAGGAGGCTGTCCAGCAGGGCCTGGTTCTCCTCAAGGCTGAAGGCTGGGGCTCTCTCCACAGTACGTGCCATTGCAGGAGCCAGAGGATGCATAAACAGCAGCAGTGTTGGTGGCAGATGTCGTCCTGGAGCATGTAGTGCAGGCAAGTGAGCTCTCAGGGGAACAGCCAGCATTATATGTGTGCTGCAGAGGCAGATACTGTCCCATGTGTCCAAAGTGATAGGTCCAAGTCGTTTGCATCTTCTGAATTTGACCAATCCATGGAATAGCAGCACTAATACACGCCCACAGCATCCTTCAAATCTTCAACTTCATGACACCCATGATTTTGCAACATTGTTGTGGCTGGCCAACTGTATTCACTGCATCAGACTCGTTGGAGCTTCGAAAACGCGTCCGTTGCCATGCCAGGCCCCAGCCAATGTGTGCGCACCGTTCTGTCCATTGCTGTACAACGCGTACCAGGCATACAACGCGTACCCGCTCACATACAATGCAATGGGCCGGCCGGGCACACCGATCGGTCCATTGCTGTGCAACGCGTACCAGGCATACAACGCGTACCCGCTCACATACAATGCAATGGGCCGGCCGGGCACACCGATCGGTCCATTGCTGTGCAACGCGTACCAGGCATACAACGCGTACCCGCTCACATACAATGCAATGGGCCGGCCGGGCACACCGATCGGTCCATTGCTGTACAACGCGTACCAGGCATACAACGCGTACCCGCTCACATACAATGCAATGGGCCGGCCGGGCACACCGATCGGTCCATTGCTGTGCAACGCGTACCAGGCATACAACGCGTACCCGCTCACATACAATGCAATGGGCCGGCCAGGCACACCGATCGGTCCATTGCTGTGCAACGCGTACCAGGCATACAACGCGTACCCGCTCACATACAATGCAATGGGCCGGCCGGGCACACCGATCGGTCCATTGCTCTACAACGCGTACCAGGCATACAACGCGTACCCGCTCACATACAATGCAATGGGCCGGCCGGGCACACCGATCGGTCCATTGCTGTGCAACGCGTACCAGGCATACAACGCGTACCCGCTCACATACAATGCAATGGGCCGGCCGGGCACACCGATCGGTCCATTGCTGTGCAACGCGTACCAGGCATACAACGCGTACCCGCTCACATACAATGCAATGGGCAGGCCGGGCACACCGATCGGTCCATTGCTCTACAACGCGTCCCTGGACAGGTCACACGCATATGTCACCATGCTGGTCACTGGTGAACCTATGCCAGCCACATTTACTTTCCAGGGACTCAGGGGCACACCTACAACACCACACCCAGTCCACACTGTATATAAGGCATGTGTGGCAGCATAACCTTATCTGTGTATGGGGGTGAACATGTGGATTTTGGGGTGGCACTTGGGGGCAGACACACCCAGGCTGTGCACGTGTTCATGGGGACAGGGTCCTTTGTGTGTTGTGCACCTGACCACTGTGGTGTGCAACTTTTCATTTCTGAGCATGTGTCATGGTCACATTTCCAGGTTGTGTATGTGTATGACATGTCACATACCCCCAGGCTCACATGTGGGAAGGCATGTACGTCACAGGGTGGCCCATTCCAACAATAGTGATGTCCCTCCACAGTCTGTGTGCATGTTGTGTATCACATGTCTCTGACTCCATGTGCACAATGGGAGACAGTCTCCACATCCACGTGGTTTCGTGCATGAACTTTGATGGTGTGTGTGTGTGTCACAGACGTCCATGTCTGTCCTGCAGAGGCTACAGGGGCCACTACCTGTGGGTGTCATGTTTGTTTTTCTGACGTGTACATGATATGCCATGTCATGCCAGTGTCCATGTGGCAAGACAGGGTCCCTGGGAATCTACCTGTCAATGAGCTGTGATGCCTGTGGAGCATCTTTCCAGACATGTCACTGTGGTATGTGTGTGGAACGTGAGAGCAGTTAATGGGTACTGTGACACAGCCTAATGGTGTCCCATAGCACACCCTGGAACCTGTTGTCAACACTTGTTGAACAGAGATGTTAGATGATGTCCATGTAGGTGCCATATATGTCCAAACGGAACGACACACACATCAAGTACTTGTGTTTGTTAATGATGTATCATGTGAAATTGAGTATGGTGAACGGCACATAGGTGGGGTGACCGACAATCTTGCTTTCTTCACCTATGCACTGCATGGCTCCTGCTGTCCATCGACCATTCTCAGACCTGGCAACGATGGTGGAACGTGACAGCATCCGACGGTACCGCTTCACCAGGCAGCTGATTGAGAATTTGGCAGTGCGGTTGGACCCACATTTGCAGCCTGGCCGGCCGTATCCTACAGCGCTGACCCCCAAGGTGAAGGTGATGGCAGCCCTACACTTCTTTGCCACCGGTACCTTTCAACACACTGTGGCAACTACTGGTGGGATGTCACAGACTATGTTCAGCCGTGTGCTACGCGATGTTTTGGGGGCAATGTTGAGATACCTCAACCAGTACATCTATTTCCCAACACGTCAACGACTCACTGACGTCAAGAGTGACTTCTATGCCCTGGGGAGGATGCCACATGTAATTGGCTCCATTGATGGGACACATGTGGCTTTGATACCACCACAGGCACATGAGCAGGCATACCGGAACCGTAAACATTACCATTCGATCAATGCTCTGGTGGTATGTCTTGCAGATATGACCATCTCACATGTGTGTGCCCATTTCCCCGGTTTGGCACACGATGCCTACGTGATGAGGAGTAGTCGCATCCCGAGGATGATGTCACAGATGCCGAACCAGCGTGCCTGGCTTGTTGGTGTGTACTGACTTTGTACCATTGTGTGTGTTCTGCTATGTTGTTTTCCGCACACATTTTCAAATCGGCTAATGTGCAATTGTCTGTCTGTAGGTGACTCGGGATACCCCAACATGCCGTGGTTGCTGACACCCCTCAGGAACCCTGTGACACCAGCCCAGATGCGCTACAATGAGGCACATGGTCGGACGAGGAGGGTGATTGAGCGGACCTTTGGTCTCCTGAAGAGCCGCTTCCGCTGCCTGGACAAGACAGGAGGGGCCCTCCCATATGCCCCAGCAAAGGTGTGCAAGATTGTCATCGTCTGCTGCATGCTACACAACCTGGCAGTGCGGAAGGAGTTGCCTCTCATCCTGGATGACGATGACCAACGTCCGCCACCTGTGGAAGATCCTGGCCTGGGTCACGATGCCAGTGAAGATGATGATGATGATGATGGTGATGTCCGCACACAGCTCATCGCCAACTTCTTCAGCTGAATGTGAGTCTCCAGAGGGTTGTGATGTCAATGATTTGAGTTTGCATGATAGGTGTGTGTGGTGCTCTGGTGCTGTTTGAGTGTGGCCATGTGCTACTTGACTGGATGCGTGCAGCGATGTGTCCTTGCAGGTGGTCTGTACTGCCAAACATTGTTGATATGCTAACTTGGTTTTGTGTAGTTATCTCGTGACATGTATTAGACATGAGTATTGCCGTTCTGTGCTGTTCTTCAGTGGTTTTGACTGTGTGTCATGTCTGTCCTTCACAGGGTGCTGCCGGAGTTGTCTGATCAACTTGGATCCCCCGAATCCATGATTCAACTTCCAAGGTGGAAGCAGTCGTTTCCCTACAGGTGATGTGCCACACACCCCTGGACTTTCTATCTTCTGTATTTTTGACTTTGTGGCCACAGCCAGGTTGGATTAGCTTGCATTTGTAGTGGAAACAACATGTTGCAAATGTGTAATAAACCTGTGCTTCACTTTGGGATGTGCGTTGTCTGTAGTCACACATCTGACTGACATTTGCTTACTGCACCTGTAGTCTAGTTGACAGTGACTGTGAATAGGTGGCGTGTCTGTGCATTCCACTGTATTTAGTTGCAACATCAGTATAGGTGATGAGTCTGATGGCCCTGGTGTGTATGTGTTGTGTGGCCCTAGTGGTGTGTCTCCCTCATATGTGTCACGTCGCCATGACTGACATGACGGTGTTGGACTTGCTGTAGCAGTTAGCATGCACAGTGTCATTTAGCAGATCACCATCTACATGACAAAAACCAAGTTGGAATCACAACAGAGGCAGATATGGTGTATTGGTGAGTTTATTTACATACAGGTGTGAGGATGGTGCACAGGATGGTGGGTGCTGTACATAGAAATTGGAATCCAAAGTTCCCATGTGTATTGGAAGTCTTGGTAGCTGAAATGTCCAGAGTAAAGTCCACAGTCATCTGATTAATTTGGCCAACTAGAGCTCCCCATGTCATGTGGGAGAGTTGGGTTGGCTTCGACGGGGCGTGCAGTTTGCACACAGAGGAAAAGTTCCAGAACAGGTGTTGGCTTCCTGGGGGATGTAGATGGCCATCGGCCTCTCAGTTTGGCCTCTTCGGACGGCCCCTCTTCTTGGGGGGGGGACCCTCAGGTGCAGGCTGCGGCGGTGCAGGGAACTCTCTGCCAGAGTCCTCCTCCCTCCCTGTGGCATTTGCAGTTGTTTCAGCAGCAGTTGTTGTGGGCACGCAGGGAGGTGAGGCCATGTTGGTGCTGATCTGGCGGAGGCATGTGAGTATGTCCCTATGCACCGCTGTCAGTTGTTCCAATGTGTCCCACTTGGACTCCATGCCAGACATGTGTGTCTCGACACGTGACATGTGTGTCTTGACATGTGACATGTGTGTGTCGACACGGGACATGTGGGAGTCCAAGCGGGCATGATGGGCAGCCTGCTGCTGTTGTATGTCCTTGAGGATCCCCACTACCTGGCTGACCTCTCCGGTGCAAGTCTGGTACGCATCCGCAATGCGTGCCAGTTGTGGGTCATCATGCAGTCCAGACCCCTCTGCAAAGAGCGACCTCTTTCTACAACCCCTCCCACCACCCCTGGCGACACGTGCAGGACCTGCGGTGGCACGCACAGGTGACCGTGGGCCCACTTGGGTGTTGTTCCTGGGCTCGTTGTCACCAGCTCCAGTTTGGGCCTGGGTCCCTGCGCTGTTGTCATCTGTGGTCCTTGGTCTGTCCGTGTTGGCAGGGGTGGCCTGTGTGTTGGCAGTTGTTGGAGGGGTGGGTGCAGGGGGTGCAGATGTTGGTCCTGCTGGTGCTGCATGATGACTCACACCGGAGGGTCCAGCTGGTTCTTCGCCATCCAAGGAGTGCAGTGGCTGATCCACACCAGTGAGCTCAGTGTTCCCCGGAGCCTGGGACAGGGACTCCTCCTCGTCTGCTGCTGTGTCCCCATCATCACCTGTTTTGGGGAGAGACACAGATTGTATGTTATGTTTCTACTGGCATCAATTGTTCAAACACCTGACAGTTGTGACTGTACCTCTGGATGTGGGCCAGGACATTGCATTCTCCTAAATTGTGACAGTCAGAGAGTGATATTGGTGTAGCACATTGTCCTGCCAACCTGTGGCATGTCAATGTGTATGTTGAGGTGTGTGCATGACCAGCATTGGTGGTATTTGGTTGCCATCCAGGCCTCCTTCTCCCCCAGCCCAGTTATCCCACCATGAAGCGTGCTTCCATTGCAGGGAGTGCAAGTTGTCTTTCAGGATGTCAGTCAATGGTGTCCTGCTGTTGGTTGTTGCACAGTTCCCAGCAGGGCCTTGTGCTCCCCCAGCAGTACCCAGTGTCAGCCATCTTGTGAGTCCTTTTCCACTCCCTGTGATGTGAGCATGGTTGAGAGTGGTGTTGATGGGCCAATTGTGAGGGTGAGCAATATCTGTGCCTACAACTCCCATCATGCTATTGCCTCCACCCCCTTCCCAGCATGCCCATCCTTCCTTCCTTTTGACTCTGCTTCCCTGTGGGGTGGGGTGCCTGTGCTGACAGGATGGCTGGGAGTGTTGTCCTGGCAGTTGTTTGGCTACAAGTCCCAAGAGTGTCCCTGTGCTTCACACAGCATAACCCAGGGTGGTGGTTCTTTGTGGGATCTTCAGTTAGGATGTGAGGCATTGCATTCTCCCAGGTGGGTTATGTGGAGTCAGTGTTGAGGGGGTGTGTGAGGGGAGGTCCTTGTAACTATGGTCAGTGCTGTGAGTCCTCCTTCCCACCCAGCCAGATATCCCACCATGGAACGTGCTTCCATTGCAGGGAGTGCAAGTTGTCTTTCAGGATGTCAGTCAGTGGTGTCCTGCTGTTGGTTGTTGCACAGTTCCCAGCAGGGCCTTGTGCTCCCCACAGCAGTACCCAGTGTCAGCCATCTTGTCAATTGTTTTCCACTCCCTGTGATGTGAGCATGGTTCAGAGTGGTGTTGATGGGCCAATTGTGACAGTGAGCAATATCTGTGCCTACAACTCCCATCATGCTATTGCCTCCACCCCCCCCTTCCCAGCATGCCCATCCTTCCTTCCTTTTGACTCTGCTTCCCTGTGGGGTGGGGTGCCTGTGCTGACAGGATGGCTGGGAGTGTTGTCCTGGCAGTTGTTTGGCTACAAGTCCCAAGAGTGTCCCTGTGCTTCACACAGCATAACCCAGGGTGGTGGTTCTTTGTGGGATCTTCAGTTAGGATGTGAGGCATTGCATTCTCCCAGGTGGGTTATGTGGAGTTAGTGTTGAGGGGTGTGTGAGGGGAGGTCCTTGTAACTATGGTCAGTCCTGTGAGTCCTCCTTCCCACCCAGCCAGATATCCCACCATGGAACGTGCTTCCATTGCAGGGAGTGCAAGTTGTCTTTCAGGATGTCAGTCAGTGGTGTCCTGCTGTTGGTTGTTGCACAGTTCCCAGCAGGGCCTTGTGCTCCCCACAGCAGTACCCAGTGTCAGCCATCTTGTGAGTCCTTTTCCACTCCCTGTGATGTGAGCATGGTTGAGAGTGGTGTTGATGGGCCAATTGTGAGGGTGAGCAATATCTGTGCCTACAACTCCCATCATGCTATTGCCTCCACCCCCTTCCCAGCATGCCCATCCTTCCTTCCTTTTGACTCTGCTTCCCTGTGGGGTGGGGTGCCTGTGCTGACAGGATGGCTGGGAGTGTTGTCCTGGCAGTTGTTTGGCTACAAGTCCCAAGAGTGTCCCTGTGCTTCACACAGCATAACCCAGGGTGGTGGTTCTTTGTGGGATCTTCAGTTAGGATGTGAGGCATTGCATTCTCCCAGGTGGGTTATGTGGAGTTAGTGTTGAGGGGGTGTGTGAGGGGAGGTCCTTGTAACCATGGTCAGTGCTGTGAGTCCTCCTTCCCACCCAGCCAGATATCCCACCATGGAACGTGCTTCCATTGCAGGGAGTGCAAGTTGTCTTTCAGGATGTCAGTCAGTGGTGTCCTGCTGTTGGTTGTTGCACAGTTCCCAGCAGGGCCTTGTGCTCCCCACAGCAGTACCCAGTGTCAGCCATCTTGTCAGTTGTTTTCCACTCCCTGTGATGTGAGCATGGTTCAGAGTGGTGTTGATGGGCCAATTGTGGGTGTGACCAATATCTGTGCCTACAACTCCCATCCTGCTATTGCCTACACCCCCTTCCCAGCATGCCCATCCTTCCTTCCTTTTGAGTGGACTTCAGTGTGTGTGAGTGTGACAGCAATGGCAAGATGGCTGACAGTGTGGTCCTGTTGTTTGTTGGTGCCCAGTTCCCAGCAGGGCCTTGTGCTCCCCACAGCTGTGGCCAGTGTCAGACATCTTTGAAGTGGCTTTTGACTCCCTGTGAGGTGTGCATGCTTCAGTGCTAACTTGCTGGGCCATGTGGGTGTGAGATGTTGATCTGTGACTACCACTCCCATCATGCTATTGCCTACACCCCCTTCCCAGCATGCCCATCCTTCCTTCCTTTTGAGTGGACTTCAGTGTGTGTGAGTGTGACAGCAATGGCAAGATGGCTGACAGTGTGGTCCTGTTGTTTGTTGGTGCCCAGTTCCCAGCAGGGCCTTGTGCTCCCCACAGCTGTGGCCAGTGTCAGACATCTTTGAAGTGGCTTTTGACTCCCTGTGAGGTGTGCATGCTTCAGTGCTAACTTGCTGGGCCATGTGGGTGTGAGATGTTGATCTGTGACTACCACTCCCATCATGCTATTGCCTACACCCCCTTCCCAGCATGCCCATCCTTCCTTCCTTTTGAGTGGACTTCAGTGTGTGGGAGTGTGACAGCAATGGCAAGATGGCTGACAGTGTGGTCCTGTTGTTTGTTGGTGCCCAGTTCCCAGCAGGGCCTTGTGCTCCCCACAGCAGTAGCCAGTGTCAGCCATCTTGTCAGTTGTTTTCCACTCCCTGTGATGTGAGCATGGTTCAGAGTGGTGTTGATGGGCCAATTGTGGGTGTGACCAATATATGTGACTACCATTCCCATCATGCTATTGGCTACACTGACTTGACCAGCATACACAGAATTCCTTCCTTTCAGTGAGCTTCCCTGTGAGGTGGTGTTCTAGTGGTGGGTAAATATCTGGGAGTATTTGTTGGTTCTATTTGTGCCACTGCCTTGCTGTATTTGTTGTTAGGTTTGTAGATGTCATGACACAGTTACATATCACTATGGGATGGCAGGTATTGTGTTTGTCTGACTAGCATTCACATCTTGGGATGGATATCTTTTGGTTGCTGTGTATTTGCTAAGTGTGCATGGTTTGCCTATCCCCTTGACTGTGATGTGTGTGTGTTGTCACACCATATTGTGTATATTAGTTGTGTACTCACCAGGCTCTGGGATGTCTGTTAGTCCGTATACGCTCACTGGTGGTAGGATGGCCCGCACCTTCTCCTCCCAGGGCCTGAGGTATACTGGTTTTGCAGGAGGGCCACTGCTGGTGTGCTGGCTGAGGAGGTAGTCCTTTTGAGTAGGTCCCTGACCCTCCTGCGCACATCATACCACCTGTTCTGGATGTCTTCCTTTGTGAGCAAACATGGTGATTGTGCGTTGACCCTGTCGACAATCCTCGCCCACATCTTGGTTTTCTGTGACATGGGGGTCTGTTGTACCAATGTACCAAACAACTGTGGCTCTACCCTGAGGATCTCGTCTACCAGGACTTCCAATTCACAATCTAGGAACTTATGGTTCTTCTTTGGGGGCATGGTGATGGGTGGTGGTGGTGATTGATGTGTGTGTGTGTGCAAGTGGGGGTGTGTGAGTGTAGGTTTAGCTGGGTGTGTGTGAGGGTGCTATTTGTAGGTGTGGTAATGGTGTGTGGCTTGTGTGATGTATGAGCTGTGAGTGTGTCTGTGGTTGCTGTGTGATGGTGTTCTGTCTGGCAGGTCAGTGGAATTTGCAAGGGATCATGGTAGGGATTTGTGGCCTTTATGTAGGTGGAGTTGGAGGTGTGTCCTTGTTCCATTTTTTTTTCCTCCCTGTATTTATTGGCTTAGTGGTTGCTTGTTTGGCCCTTTTTAAAAAAAAAATTCCTTGGTGTTTTTGGTGCATGTAGGAGTCGTTCTTGTGTCCGAGTAGGACGGTGCAGTTGTCTGGTGCGATCTTGTCCGACTCGTTCCCGCTGTGTGTCAAGTAGGTTTCAGATGCGGCGTACGAGTCGGTCGCGTAGTATTGGGTTGCTTCGGCTGGGTTTTGTATGCGTGTCGGTCGTACGGCTTGTGCTCCGGGCGAGTCGGTCGTGTTTTGCACGCACAGCATCGTACTACGCGGGTCGGAGTTCGCGGGTACGTTTCGTTCGGGTTCAATACGAGTGCGTGTCGGTCGGTTCGTTTCGCGTGATTTCCCGGCCGGATGGCTTGTTTCCGTCCGGCTCGGTCGGTCGTTTTGTATTCCGTCCGAGTCTGTCGGATTTCACATGCATTTCATCGTACTACCTGGGTCGTGCGGCGCCGGTCCGAGTCGGTCGGACTAAATTCCCGTACCGAGTCGGTCGGTATGTTTTCCGGCCCAAATCGGAATCGGCCCCAGAGTGTTTGAATGTATAATCTTTCTACCAATGTTTCTCCGTGGGTTCTAAAAACCTTGTAATCTTATTGTCAGTGGTCGAAGTGCATTAAAAAAAGTATAGGAACTGTTGTGCGCAAGGAAGCGGGGTGAGCGTGTGAACGTGGCAAAAAAAAAAAAATATTCTGTAACTTTTTTCGGTCTTTCACCCTCCGGTAACTACATCTTAAATGAAATTAGATATAAGTTATGTTAATCAATAGGAAATGCACTATCGCACATTATGAAACCTCTATTAGTTAATGCACTGCACCACAGAGCCACAGAATTGAATCCTGGTTGGTGCGGTGGAGAATAATGACTTGTGTGTGTTTAGTGCTACAAGGTCCCAGTCTGTGACAGGAAGCATTGTGAACATGTAAGTCATTATTTTAAACTTGCATTACACATAGTATACGATAAGCTGCTACAGAATGTCCAAAAAGGTTTAAGATAAAAAGTGTTTCCAAAATATAGATGTCTTTGCAGACTATATATAGTGCAGTTTTTTTTTTTTAATTGTCTTTAAATGCTCTCACTTGACAGCTTAGCTAGTAGCGCCCTTATAATACCTCTCAAAAAGAATAAATGTGTGTCATCAGGAAGCTTCAAGTAATTCCATTAAATAAAGCCAATACCAGCTTCCTACCAGGCACCCCTTACATTTGCAGATTGACCCGTTGCGCACATTTACATTTCTTTCAGGCAAGCAGGCACCCTGGCAAGAAGGCTTGTTTAGCTGTCTGCTCCTTCCTCGGTTTCATGGCACATGAAGCTCCCTGCCTTATATTTCAGCTGAAGTAGTTCAACTCTCGGAATTTACCGTCCTGTGACGGTTGTCTTTTAAAAGTAGGGGAACTGTTTTTCTCAAATTAAAAAAAGGATGGGCACGTCGTGCCCCTCAGGTCCCCCGACTTCGACCACTGGTTATTGTACTATAAGATGTTCAAGTACAGTAGTGCCCCCAATACTACAAATCTCAGAATGCATTAGCTGGCATCCCTAAATTCGCATAACATGTCAGATGTTGACTATGCACTATTGTGGTGGCTTACAGTTTTAAGCGGGGCGCATGGGACGCAAAATAGACACAAAGAAGGGACTACATAACAATAAGTAGGAAGAGGCCCGAGATGAAGGGCAGCACTGCCAGCCCGGAGGTGTTTACTGTACACAGAGAGCTGGTAGGAGGTTTGATGTCAGTTCTGAGTCTGATGTTTACTGTTTCTCCTTCAGGTGACCTCTTTCTTCACCCACCGCAAAGATGTCCAGGCTGGAACTGGTTGTGTCGGCTGTCAGCCTCCTGTATCCTGAGAGTGCCGGCCCGTCCACCATAAACCAAAGCAAAGGGAGAGTGAGGGGTGGAACTGCGCCGTTGTACCGTGAAGGCAGAAATAGCAGTGTAGGGGGAGAGTGGCAGGGGCAAGGAGTAAGCGGAGCAGCGTCCGGAGAGAGAGAGAGACAGAGAGAGAGAGAGACAGAGAGAGAGAGAGAGAGAGAGAGAATTAGCGAGCAGAAAGATAGGCGAACAGAGAAGTGGAGAGAGAGTGTGAAAGAGTGCGAATAGAGGAGAGAGAGAGAGAGCGAGAGGTGACTAAGAAAACAGAGAGAGGGAGAGAGACAGAGAGAGGCGCCACTTCCAAAAGAGTGTAAGAAGAGAAATATTGGAAGAGAGGCAGTGGGCAAACTGCTACCTGTTAATGAGAGACAGAGGAAAGAAGAGAGAAAGAGAAACGATATAATTCAAGGAGGGCACAGCCAAACATACCAGGAGAGAGAGGGAAAAGGTTTAAGAGGTAAGTCAATTCTTTTATGTAATGCAAAGTATGCTTTTCACGTGAAAGGGGACATCTTATTGCAAAAACCGTTTCAATTATATAGAATAAAGAAAATGAGAGAGTATGCATACTTCTTGTAAGGGAAAGTATTCTTCAGGACATTTCCTAGAACATTTTAGGTGATTCGTCAGATATTTGAAATATTTGTAGCAGTCATTATGCCAGTTTTCACGGATAAACGTCCTTTTAGCTTTTAATTCCAACTAGAGCTACCAATATTGCCAGAAAATGCATCTACAAGACAAAGAAAAGCAGCGACATCCAACATGGGGTGTAAAGAATAAATCCCCTTTTGGCCATATCGTGTGATCTTGGGCAAATCATTTAATCGAAAAGTGTTTACCTTTCAAAGAAGTCGCCTACGCCCTTTATTTCCATTTGTACAAAAGATCATTTGTTCTGTATATGTAAAAAAAAAACACCTGTAGGTGCTTTGGGAGAAGTTTAAATACGCTTTCTCTTCAGGGTGGGCGAGGAAGTGCAGAGGTGACATCTTTGACCCCTCAACGCTCTCAAGGAATCTTAGGGACAATTATTTCTCACCTCGACATGGGGAGCAAAGTGCTTTTATGACTCACTGCTACCCCTGACCCTACACTACAAGGAACTATTTTTTTCTCGTGATGTTTGTCGGTGTTTTTCTCATGTAATTTTCCATTTTTCCTTCCTTGTACCTTTGGCGCCCACTTCTCCGGAATGTGTTTAGTTAGTGTGGAAACATAGTGCATCGGATCAAAACGAACTGCGTCTAGGCAGTTCCGTGGTGAATAAAAGGAGAAACGTGTGCCTCTATTTTTATATAGCGCTTATTCCGAACGCTCTCCCATTTCTGAATGCTCCTATTTCTTGGCCCGGAAAGCAACTGATTCACAATAAATTATTTCGTGGGTTTCCCAGGATGACAACACTTGCACGCACCCCCCCCCCCCACACCCCGCCCCCCGGTCCTGTTCACAATTCTTTAACAGTATCACACATTCCACTCTCTCTTCCACCTCTGACTTCAGTCTCTTGTTTGCGAACCCCTGCTCTATGGAATTAACCCAATCTGTCCTGAAGGAAACATGGGTGGAGTCCGGAGAGTGAATCTTTGCCTGACACCTGTCGCCGGTGTGACCTTGGAAAGGTCACAGTATGTATTCAGTTACAAAGCCTCTACGTACCCCCCTCTGAAATAATGATCGAAGGACATTAGACCCGATTCAGAGAACTATTTGCACTCGTAATGTAGTTTTACGACTGCAAACTAGAAGCCAGATTTAATCGGAGTATTATAAGAGAAGTGCATTAAATACCAGCCTTAAAACCTACCCCCACTCCTAGAGGAGTGCACACTACGCCATGCATAAGGCACTCTCGTGCAGGTCCCAAGGGTACCTATAGGAATTGCCTCTAGTGGTGGGCGAGCCCACAAGTTAACAGGGCGAGCCGAGCCAAGGTCTTGGCTGAGATTTACGAGCCGCGCTATGAAAATAGCTGGCATCTAAATCATGCAACAAGCATCATGTGAAAATGTGATAGTATCATTAAAATGAAAAAAAAGTATTTCTTTAACATGCAGAAGCATTTCACCTTAATACATCAGATTATTTTTGTACAGCGCACACCTGGAACTCACATATTGAAGGTGCCCTGATATGTGATAACAGGCTCCTGGTTTTCCGTTTTTACGGATTTTTACAGATAAATACAGACAGAAAACAATGTGTTTTCTGTCTGCATCTATTCTTAAAAGTGGATAAATACAGAAAATTGGGCTTCTTTTAAGTGACTCTGTGCTGTCTTTCATGAATTATAGGCCAACAGCTGAGCAGATGGACAGCATGGGAAATTTAAAAAACAGGATGCAATTTCATTAAATAATGCCATGTCTCAACATACATTTGTGGTATAATGCTAATATTTACCAGTGGACGTTTTGTTATATAATATTTGGCAGCTTAAATAGCTAAAACAGACAGACATCAAAGTATGAGTGCGAGTCTATCAGTTAAATAAATATGGAAATGTACAGTTTTAGAACTTCATTTGTCCCAAAACACAAAATAAATATGGATAAATACTGATAAAGTGGGCGAAAAATAAATATGGATAAATACAGACGGAAATGCAAAAAAAACAAAAATACCATAAAACCGGGAGCCCTAGTGATAATGAAGAATAAGAAGCTTTATAACTTATTTGCAGAGGATCATACAATTTGGTCAAGCGGGGAAACCAGGACTGGTCCCAGGTTTTCTGGTTTTACATTATTCAATTCATGGCTACCTCTTTCTCTGCTTTTTAACACCAAAGTGTTATGCTTTGCTTTTAACTCTTGGCGAATGATGATAGAGCTTGGGCAGTGCCGTCTTAACGCATGGGCACACTGGGAAGTTGCCCGGGGCCCCACGAGCTTAGGAGCCCCATGCTACTCTATGCACAGACCAGAATTTAACACTAATTTTCCGATCACCCGCCTCAACATTCAAATCTCCTGCAAACTTGCTATTTTATTGATAATTTACATTTTTATTCCTGTAGAGGTTGTTTAGGCAGGGCCCAGTGCACTGCTTTGCCCCGGGGGCCTATAATGCTGTTAAGATGGCCCTGAGCGTGGGTGGCAGGCAGAAGACACATTAGAGCGTAGACCAATTTTTGGCTCGAGGCTCCGAAAGGACCTAGAGCTGAGCTAAAGCAAGGCCTCTGTCTCGAGCCTGGCTTGAGCCTTAACTGACTTGTCCATCTCCGCTGCCCCCTTGCATACTTGCTACTATAAACCTCAGTTCAAGCAGGAGCCAGTCAAGGCCCACCCAAAATTCAAGTAGAAAAAAGATGGCATGCACCGAGAAGCAAAGGACACACACCTCAGGGCACTTTTGATCCTTATCGTAGAGCATGACTAGAACCATAGTTATCACATTTTCCAGGTCCATACAGTGACTAACTCATACAGGACAGGGTTATTTTTACATTGTATTCTGAGACTTATGGTCATGATTTTATAATGGGACAAACAGGACCAGAAGCAGGGTCTGACTGGGGAACCAAAGCAGCCTTAGCAAAATTGCTCAAACTGGCACTGCTCCGTTCGTCTCTCTGCGCAATCTCTCTCTTTCCATCCATCTATTCTCTCACTCGCCTTGTCTCCTCCTCCTCTCTCTTCTCCCTCTCTGACTGTGTTTTCTCTACCTCTACCCTTCATCCCTCTCTCTCTCAAAACCTCCCCCATGCCTGCTGTGGTTTAACTCTGGGAGCTGTGGAAAGTGACAGAGGCGCTGAGAGGTGTCATGGTCCCTTAAAACCGGCTTTCAAGGGCTCCAGTCCACTGGCAAAAAGTCCAGCAGTGGAATAAAAGGCCTGCACGACTTTGACTACAAGTCCCAGGATGCAAAGCAAAAACCCTGGATGGGGTGAGTTACTTATCCTAAGACTTGGGAAACTTGAGCGCCCTGCAGAAGTGTTCAAACAAGTTTAGTAGCCTTCACATGGAACCCAGGTAAAAGGTGAATAAACTGTATGGTGTGATGAGGATTTCGCTTCACCTAACTGGGCTCAGATGGAATGGTTAATTAATTCTTGTATGCATCCTTGATAGTGGCGTAACGAAACTTGAGGGGGCCTCCCTGCAAAGTACATGAAGGGGCCCCCACTCCGGACTCACTCAGGAGCTCTCAGGCCAGGTTACTGTGCTGAGGCCCCCCTGGAGCCCGGGGGCCTTTGTTACGCCACTGATCCTTGATGAGGAAAACCACAGTAGGCAGGTCTTCTCCATCTGCGCATCCAGGCTCTGGAACAGCATTCCCACTGACATCAGAAGCGTACCAGCCCTCCTGTTATTCAGGAAGAAGTAGCAAATACATACATTTGAGGAATATTACACACAAACGGGCTAAGGGTCTGCTGCATGCTACTTGCTACATTGCACCGGTTCTTAGGCCTTACCCATGTTCAATGCTTCATTGTTTCCCATGTGGGATTGCCCTGTACAAATACCAATGCATATATATGCAAACATCTGCTTGCATTTAACAAGTCCGGAAGTCGTATAAGGAAACCCAATTTTTTCACCACCATCCACCTTCATCAACCACCTAACAGTCTGCTTCTGCATGGCAGAGTCTCCATCATGGCCCACTCTGATCTTGCTCGAGGTAATAAGACTGACAAATCACTGAGCATAGATTTTATGTTTCTAGGCTGGTGCATCAGTAGCTTTCCAGTCCAGGCATTCTTAGGGTTAGAGTGATGCCATCATAAAATCAGAACCACAAGTACCAGAATTCCAACAAAGATCCTGCTCAAGATTAGCTAGTCACACATGGACCTGGGAAACCTGAGAGCGGTGAATAAGTACACAGTAAACAGAAACATAGAATGAGAAACCCAAAGCAAAAGAAAACAATATCAGAGAACAGCAAATAACAGGAAAGTTTAAAAATAACATTACAACTAAGGTAACTGCTGCCAAAGGCATCATGATGGATGATTGTGACTGCTTGTGTCAATGGCAGCCAACTTTGCATTCAAGGTATTTTGAGCCTACGCTCGAAAACGAAACTACGAGTTCCAGAATGCAATAGGCGGTTGACAAAAGGTGAGCTTGAGTCAAGGTAGCACATGCGTCCGCGCAGCAGCTATAAACACGCTAGCATAAGCCAGATCCCTTGTTCGACAGCAATTTCTGGAACCACTCAACATATTTTGCACGGAGGGTCATCATTTTGCATTATGTGCTGTTTAGTCATCTCTACATCCTTCTCCTCTCCACTCCCACCCCTGCGAAAACACTACATACTTGTTGGGGCAATCCAGTTCGCTCGGCTGAGTATATACAGAACATTCTCTGCCTGTCTCTCTGCTCTCTGATTTCAATCTCTGAACGCTGGGTGGCGCTCTCGCCATGTTATTCGGTAAATAAACGGAGTTATGAGTTTCACCTCTATTTTTAGCAGTGGGTCGTGTTCACCGTGACAAGAGCTTAATTTGAGTCTTTGGACAGCGTCGGATTGGTAAACCGGGCACTAGGGCAATGCCGGAGGTGCCGGTGCCGATGCCGAGTTCCAACTGTGGGCTGCTTTTTGGAGCAGTCTGGGGGGCAGATTTTGGCGGTGTCGCTGTTGTTCGGATACAGCCAGCGGCCCAGTGGGTGTCTGAGTGGCCTTTCTGGAGGCAGATGGGCGCTCATTACCTCACGTTTAGCAACAGGCAGAGGTGTCACTTTCTTTCTCTGGCAGGCCCTGCCCATTAATGTATGCATATTGAGCGGGGAAGGGTGCCTGAGCAGAAGTGGCCTCACTTGTTTTCAGTCACCAGTGTAAACTAAGCCCTGCATTTTTTTGTATCTCCGACCCCCCCCCACCCCCCCCTTTTTGTTTTATAACATTTCGCCGAAGCAGTGTTTTGAGGAAAGGCAATATGCAAATGTAGGCCACTTTTTTTTTGCGTGCCCGGGCCGATTTTGAATCCCAATCCAACCCTGTCTGTGGATGCAGGGTGGCCCGCCACCAGGACTCTGTTTTTTTGTGACAAGAACATATTTTTCCATCATTAGAGTTTTTGACCCAGCACAAGAGAGAGAGAACAAGCATTGGCATAGCCAATAGGTCTCGCTTTTGGGACCTTATAAGTATTTAGTTATGCAGCACAATATCCTTGGTGCAACAACATTAACTGTTGCATGGTTAAACACTTATAAGGTCCCAAAGGCGAGACCTATTGGCTATGCCAATGCTTGTTTTGTTTGCACTGGCTCGGTTGTGTAAAGCGCCTGAACATCAACTGGTGCATGTGCGCTATGTATTACCTTGTTTTTGACCTGCCTCTAGCCCAGTACTGAACCAACCCCAGCAGCTCCTGCTTCCTTCCCGGCAATCACAGCTGTGCCAGCAGAGAGGCCAAAGATTGGATGAGTGTGTTGTCTGAACACCTTTATGACAGAGTCCCCTAAACCCTTACAAGCAACTCAGCTCGCGTTGTGATCTCCTCCTGGAGGGCAAGTGAAGGTGTGTGTGATGCGTTTCAGCATTGGCATGTTTGCCAGTGCCCGGCATCAGGTCTGCTGCACCAGAGGCCCCAGGGCACTCAAAGGGTATATTATGAACTGTGTTTGATCCTCGGGGGTGCGAAGGCTATTGGGTGTCAGCATCACTAGGCTGTGAGAGAGGGTCCCAGGACAGGGAGAGGACCTTACCCCCTTCAGAGCTCCGCCCACTGAGAAGGTTACTGTCCATGAAAGCCCGCCGGTTCCGAAGGAGGTGTCGGCGAGGCCTAGGAGTTTCTGGGTACAGTGAAGGCCCCCTGAGTGCTTGGGGTAGGGTCTACCCCTACCACAAAACGGCTCTTGTTTCTAATAATCCCTTTGTGTTCCGAGATTAAGAGGAAATTGTAGACGGGAGGGGGAGGGAACAAGGTGTGTGCATTTCAATGGGCCAAACTCGAAGCCCACAATGCTCTCCTGGGCAGGATGCCCCCCCTCAGGACAGCTGCGAGTTAATCAAGTTCAGGAATCAGCCTCACATTCCCGCATATGAATGAGGCCGAGCGCCCCGCCCCCAGCAGGGGGGGTCCCACAGAAGCAACACATTCCTGCCTCCTGTCACTGGCCATCAGGGCTCATCACAAGCCCTCGGGGGCTCGCCCACCTCCGGCGTCCCGGGTAGGCTTCACTTGCAAATGTCCCAGAAGGAGCTCTCTGCTGGGGGGGCCCTGAAGCCTGGAGATGGTGTTAGGTTCAAGAGGCCCGAGAATGGGGGTGGGAGTGATAATTTGCAGGTCACCCCCAGGTTAAGGGTCCGCTTCCCCATAATCCCCTCAGCAATGTTTAACCATGTTGAATCTGGCAAGAGCCGGCTACTGTTTCACAGCGCCACGAAGCTGCAGCAAGGGCAGTCCAGTAACGCTATACACAAATTGTTTCAGTTGCACAAAATCACCAATGCGCCAGTTGACCACTCTACATTTTAACATCTCTGGGGCCCTTCTTCCTTGTAGCGCTTCAAGGAGCCTGTTCTCGAACGCTATACGCACATAGGCGCCTCCGCATGTTATCATTACACTCAACCACCGACACAGGCGGGCGTCTGAAGTCGTTTATAATAGTTTTAACTCCTTGCAAGAACAGAAAATTTAGAGCCATTACATGTGGCATAGAGATAGCCACCCGGTAGTAGTTACCTCAAGTACATTTTGCTCCACTTTTGCGTCAGTCGCTAAAACGAAATATGTTGAACCTGGGATAAACATTTCATGGTTTAGCGCAGCGCCAACATGAATTATTTTGATTTCACGTCCCTAATTCTACTAAAGAAACAACATAGTGTAATAGAGTGGAACCAGTGGTGGTGAATGGGCGGAAGCAGCGTGGAGGCGGTAATACCATGGCGGGGGCCGGCAGGGTGGCCCTGGGGTTGGCAGTGCAGTTCTGGCTGTGGTTTTCGGGTGCTGGGGATGAAGTTCAGTAGAACGTCTGAGGTGGGTGGTAATTCAGGAAGGTGGGCACCAGTTGAGTGAATGTGTAGGTGAGGGCATTGTGCGGGCGGCGGTAGCCTGTCTTTTGGAGCTAATAGTGTGGTGCTGGAAAATAACGCTCGGGAGAGGTATTTCGCTTGGCAGAAGTAGTGTGTGTGAGGGGGTTGTAGTGTAATACTGGAAGAGACAGTGCGGCTCGAGAGGCTGTAGTGAAAATGGCGGTAAACAGAAGCACAGTGGCGATACTGTAGTGAGGAAGCTGTCAGGTTAGTGCCCTGCAGCTGCAGTGAGTGCTGGAGAGGTAGTTATGTGATAGGGTAATCGTGTAATGGGGTTGGTGTTGTGAGCTGGTAGAACGGGTCACGGTAACCTTTGTGCAGTACGTGATGAGCAGGTGTTGTGTGTGAGCAGATTAATTCCACACACTAATCTAGAGTTGAGGTGGGTTGCAAAACTCCCGGCTCGCGGCGGAGGAGAGCGGGCCTCCGACAGGATGATAAAACGCCACGACGACGTCTCCTCACAGCACAACGGTTACAGGAAGCCGTCGCCAGGGTTGAAATGTGGCCTGCTGTGGGATAACGGTTAGCCTAATGCCTGCTTTGGGATAACAGTCTTGCAAAATAATTGGAGCTTTCGACAAACACACACAACTAGTTCCGTCGTAACCAGCCCGCATCCCGCAGCTTACGAAACAAGTTTGACGAGGAGAGGAGGAGGCAGCAGGGGGAGGGGAGAGAGGAGGGGGCCTGCGCCTGTTTCCCTTGCGGGAGCGAGCAGTGGGCACCATCTGTTTGAAAGTTAATTACAAACAGATGGTTTCAAAGCTCGCTCCCGCAAGGGAATCACCAAACGTGCACGCATTGCCATTGAAAGCAATGCAAAGCGTGCACGTTTTTGGCAGAAAAGGCGAATCGATTCCTAAAGGTCTCCTCCTATTCAGCGCATGCGCGCTGCGTAGGCGAGACCTAAAAAGGCAGAAAAGGTGTAAAAAGAGTTAGAGAATGACAGAACACAGTGACAAATTGAGAAAGCGGGGATGAAAAGGAACTTAGAAGAGCGAGATGCAAGGGCAGGGAATGTTTGGTGGTGGATCAAAGCGGTTACAAGACTAGACAGGTTTTGGCATTTGGCCACTCCAATATTCAGGAACGTTGGCTGTGGACGTCTGAGAAAAAGGTTGGGGCCACCAGCACTTAATACAGTCCTGCCAAGTGCCACGCATCAGGCGTTAGGCGCATTTCAGTGTGGTGATCCGCATCACCGCACTGAAATGGAAAGTCACGCATTTATAGCGCCTCTTCATCTGTCATGCGCTGTTAGCACCACTGTCAGGAAGCTGGCTGCAGCGCACGATCCGCACTGCTTGGGGCAGGATTGGGGGCGGCTGACTCAGCTCGCTCTGGACTGGCTTAGACAGGCAAGCTGAAGCTACAGTGTAACAAAATTAGTTAATTGACCCACCGGGGCTGCGCCGGGGTATTCAGATTCTCTGTGAGTGTTCATTTCACATGACGAGTGAGACAGCCAGGAGCCTACAAACACTCTCATGCAGGCGCGCAATGCCCATTGGGCTCAAAGGGCTTCAGCCCCCCCCCCCCCCCGTCGTGTGTGGCAGCCCGGGCGGAGACAGCTTCCCGGGCACACACACAGCAGCACCCGAGTACTTCACAGGTCTTTAAAAGACCATTTGCTTGTTAATGAGGCTTTGTTGTTTTTTCACCCTTTCTTAGAGCCCCTGCATCTCCACTCTGCCTATTGCTGGAAGAATTAGCCCCCCCCCCGAAATATTTTCTTAGCCCCCCCCCCCCCGAAATTTGGCTCTAGTTGCGCCTCTGCTCTCCTGTGTGATTGAAAAATTGGCCGGTCGGCCCGGCCGCGCAGACACTAGTTTAAGTTAGTCAGCACGCCCGCTCCTGCTAGCACCGCCGACCGGGTGTTTTTGACTCTCACTGTCTGTGCAATCAATATATGTGACACTATCGGCCCGCAGTGGCGGGCCGACTCTCTTACAAATTAAGCACAGCCAGCAAGCCTTGCTTTTTAGTCAACAACACTTTACGTTTTGCAGACTTACAAATATACAATTACAACTCCAAGCACAAGAAGTATTGGCAAAGCCAATTGTTCTGGCATTGGATGCCAGTATATTGGCTTTGCTAATGTTTTTAAAAACGTTTTGGCAAACCTTTATTACAGAATATATGAAAAAAGTTGGGAGGTCGCTGCCCTCCCCAGTCCCCTGCGCCCCTGTGACCTGTCGGGGGGGAGAGAGCTGGGCGGCCATTCTGTGGTGGAGTGAGCCCATGGCAGCCCTCCGTTGGCCGACCCCTGGATGTCTGCAGTTAGCCTCAGGTCCTGCTGTCCTGTACTCCCCATCGTCTTGCCGGAGAAGATGGGATTCTAACCGGGAACCAAGCTGCGGGGCGCTCCAACGCTTCCTCTCTGCTCGCCTGCACGTCAGTGATCTCCCGGGGCGGGGGATGGTCGAGAGCAGCCATGTTAAAGAGAATGAGGCAGCCATGATGTCCCCACCCCTGCAGTCTTCAGCTACAAGCCTCCCGCGGGGCTGAACTGGCCCCGACGCTGTTAACCATTCTCAAGTACCGTGGAGCGTTGATACAACAGGGACAACAAGTATGGAGGACATCTGGCCATCACCAGCTCAGGGATCCCACCAGGCCCAAGATCACCGCCCATGAGTGCAACAACACCCTGTATGCCGGGCTGAAAGCAAGAACCCCAGCAATGGCGAGAAGATCATGCATTGTAAATATGTAATATATATTTGTCCAACCCTAATCGCTTCAACTTTCCCTAAAATGTAACCTTGAGTGAATTTGCAACTTGTATATGTGTAACTCTAACCGCTAGTATCTGTAGTAGACTTATGTACTTACTACCATTCTTATGTGAATTTAGAGTTTATTTGTTTGTATCTTTTATGTAATTCATGTACTCTGAAGCCCTTATGTAATGTAACTGGTTCTATTGTAAAGCGCTCTGACACCTTCGGGTAAAGTTCATGCTATATAAAAACGCATAAATAAAAAAAGATGCCCACATGTGCATTCAATGAGGTGCATGCACAAGGGCCATCACTGAATATTTTTGTAATGAAGGTTTACAAAAACGTTCATAGATGACTGCTCCAACATACGCCTTTGCGTGCATGTGCACACTTGTGCTATTTTAGAGTGGGATGGAACCTAATTCTTAAATGGATGCCGGTTGCAGTGCGCACATGAAGTGGTGCACTACAAGTGGAGGGGAACTGGGGAACGGTTGGGCCCGCACACATGAAAAACACATGAAAAATATTTTTTTTGTTTAAAAAGCACTTTGGTTAACCAGTCACTGTCAGTGAAATGGATGACTATCTCTGTGGCGGACAATATTGTGCTTGGGCAGAATTGGGACACTTACTCAGAAAGGAACCAATGACGGAAGTGGGCTGACGCGCTGCCTCATGCAGTGTGCTGTGGTGGGTGGAAGTGAAATGTGACTGACTCTACATAAGATCCAGGGATTAAGAGGGCCATTGCAAGTATATTATGTGTATATTTGTTGTAAAATCAAAAGGTCTGGGTTAACAGACATAAAAAGCATTCCTGTTTAAATATCAATAACTGGTCAATAAGACATCTAAGAAATTGGGACAAATGAGAACTGTCCCACTGTTTTTCCTTTACTAAAATACATTTTAAATTTGGGATATTCAAATTCTCTTTAAATCTTGAAAGTGAAAGTTTACTGTTTTCTATTTATGTTAGTTTACCATGTCTAAGTACCACACACTGTGAGAATTGAAGCATTTCTAGGCACTTTGCTTTTAGGTTGTACCATAGGAGTGTGTGTACACACACACGTACACACACACACACATACACACACACACACGTAAATTCAGTCGTAAACATAACTTTACAACAAAATTAATTTTTTATGATTCCTGTCAAGCATAAATGTGTTCACTTCTGTGGGTTCTCTGGCACGAGTTTGAAGAAATGTGCAGTAGAAAATCCCACTGGTGTGTTCGGGAATGGACCACCCCCTATATGTATGAGTTATGTATGTGAAGGGTTTTCTCCAAAGGGTAAAATGTTTTCAGTGTTGAAAAAGAAGAAAAACACAGCGCTGTCACATGACATTCCCAGCAAAGCACATTGAAACCTGTGCCTGGTGTAGTTTTTCAGGCATACTAGCGAATATTTTGATCAATAGGAAATAAATGTAAAATAAGTTCAGCAGAAGACTGAATCTCTGCCTTTATTTTTATATTTATTTTCTTGTTTCAGGTGCATAATGAACTGGCTTGAGCATATCAATAGACATTGGTTTGTTATTCTGTGATTTGTGGGCTATATTCCAAATGTGTTCATTAGGGTGAGTTAAAGTTCCAAGTATCCTAGTGACTTTTTTGAAGCTACCCGACCATTATCTGAAAAATAAAAGGTAGAGGGGCATATTCTTAAGAACGTGTGATAACTACTGCAAATCCAGCTTAACGCAACACTTCACATTGCAGTCCATCGCTGGAAAATAACGCCATGTCAACGTGGCATTCCCAACATGGCGGTACCATGCGATAGTCACACGATAACGCGTCAAATAAACGCGTTAAAATCAACGCGATGCCGCAAAAACGCAAAACCCCAACGCGAAAATAGTAGCAATGACGCCAATCGCGATACAAAAATCTGCGAAAACTAGCCACAGGCCTGAACTTCCCACGCGTCATGCGGGAAAATGCACTATAAAAGTAGAAAAAAAACATACAAACAAAAGCCAAACAACAGCGAAGCACAATGGAGGCATCCGGAGCAAGTACAGAGGACAACCAGAACCCCACAAGCCCCCCGGAGGACCAGCCTGGGACCTCGGGGTCAGGGAAGGGCAAGGACAAGAAGAGTAGGAAGAAGCGGTTCAGTCCGCACGAAAACAGGATCCTGATAACGGAGGTGATAGAACACCATCAAACACTGTTCGTCACCTCCACTGTGTCACTGGCAACCAAAAATGGAATATGGCAGACCATCGTGGACAAGGTGAATGCAGTCGGAGTGCTGAGGAGGACAATGGATGAGGTCAAGAGGCGCTGGAATGATGTGAAGCGCAAAACCAAGCTGAAACTCGCAAACAACCGGAAGGCAGCAATGCAGACTGGAGGTGGGAGTCCAGCGCCACAGGAGGAGTTGGACGAGTTGGAGGAAATGGTGTCCACAGTCATCAGTGGGGAGAGGGTGGCAGGAGTTGGGGGACCGGACACTGCTCAACATGACCGGACACAACAGCAACAGGGTGAGTAACGACCAGGGACTGAGGGGACGGGGGGAGATGGGCACAATGGCACACATGCACAATTAAGCATAGCACATCTGTGGACAAACCATGCCCCAGACCCCCAACTCCCACCAAGAGACCAATGCACACAGGTATGCAACATCTCAGCACCGCATAAGCACAGAAGCCCGAGGCACACCGCATGTAAGGGATAAGGGGCAGCTACATCAGAGCTGCAGGGGCGACTCCCCCAAAATGCGGCACACACACATTACATGCAGAGCACATCAACATTGACAACGATGTGGTACAAACCGCAACACGTCCACAACAGAACAGAGGACACAACTGGTGCCGCATGTGCGTAGAAACTGGCCAATCGCATTTGGCATTGCAGGGAAATGTCAGTTGACAATGTACAAGTACAAACACACATCCGTGATGTAGTCGGAATGTCCACTGTCCCGCATCAAATAGGCAGCTCCCCCCAAACAGTCACAATGTACATTGTCATGCAGTCTGAATGTAAACATGTACAATGCGTCAACATACATGTGAACACAATGTGAAACTGCATCTCCCCTTCACATTGCAGGGGGAAATCCAACACCTCCTGCGGAGCAGTCCAAACCTCTCTACTCTGATGACGAAGAGGACCACCACACCTTCGACTCCGATGCCCTCCAACAGCTCGTGGACAGCCTCCGCAGCCCACTTCCAGGAGCAGGGCAGCCCAGCTGCCACGAGAAGAACCCCCCCTGCACAGAACACACAGCAGGCAGCACCCACCACCACAGCTGCCTCCCAGGACCCCCACGACGAACACATGGCCTTCCAATGCCGTGTGTTGGGGTGCCAGGAGAAGCTGGCTGAACAGGTGCAGGTGGGGTTCGACCGCATGGCAGCCAAACTAGACGCCATATGTGGGTGTCTGAGTCCCATCAGGGACCACTCACAGTCCCTAACGGACACCCACAGTCCGCTCCATGCTCTCCAACGGACCATGGCTGACATAGCTAGAGTCCTGACTCTGCGACAAGAACAACTGTCTAGCCAGAGTGCCTCCAGCGATCTCGCCCGGGAGTTGGGACACATGCGGAGGATCATGGAGCGGACGCAGGCGGAAAGAGCGGCTGCCACAGCTGCACAACAGCGAGAGGTAGCTGGGTCCCTCAATGCCCTAAAGACCCTCCTCATGGCATTGCTGCCACAAGGCCTGGCGCTGATGCATGCTGCTGCTACCACCCCATCCACATCTCCGGCCTCTGATGTGTCAGTGCCACACATTGATGCAGACATTCCATCTCCGGCCCCTGATGTGTCAGTGCCACACAGTGCGGCAGACATTCCACCTCCGTCCCCTGAGGTGTCACTGCCACACAGTGCTGGAGACAGAACACCACCACCCACATGAGAAGCACGTGCAACAGCAGAGGACGAAGATGCGGATGAATCTGCCTTCGTGGTCAGAAGGACGCAGTAGCATTCATCTCTGCCATGTGGCCTGTTTCTGCTTGGTTCTGCCCTCTGCATCATCACCTTCCACTGTCCCCCGATGCACTCTGCGACACGCACCTTGGACCTCGACATGGACTGCCAAATTCTGTTTGGTCACCAATGACACAACTATCAGACTGTGGACTGAACTCCTCCTCTCCTGATGTACCTGTCATTCCCTGAAGGACTCTGGCTGGCCCTCCACGGGCCAACAATGTAAAGTGGGGTTGGCATGGCCCTGTACTGCTCCAGCTGCAACACTCCACTGAATGTGCAATAAACATTCATATTCACACAGATGTGTCATGTCTATGATCTTTCAAGTGTGGAAGAATGGATGAATGTAGGGTCAGTGATTCCCCCTTACGTCCATGTTGCTCATGTTGTGGGACTTTTGTCACAGGGTGACAGATTGCCGATTGCGGTCCGGGTGGCGCCGACACTACAACAGAGACACATCCATTAGTCACTTCCTTGTCCAGCCCAGGACGGAACCACGCCCAGAGCTCCGGGGTCATTGTTCACACCCTTACGCTGGACTGGCATACGCCAGGCCGGCCCACTCTGCTTACGCACACAGGGGGGGACAACAACGCCACATGTCCCAGGTCTTCACTGTAGGGATCTGCAGCTCACAGGTCTAGTTGTCAGCATGCCACAGCCACTCCCTCACGGCTGGTGTACACCCACACCACACTCATCCAGCACAGGTGTCACAGGACATGTGACCCTGCCAATAAAAAGGGCCTGGCTCACGTGCTGGACGCCAGTTCCACTCTCTAACTGGGTGTCTCCGTGTAGTTCTCATGTATGCATGAGGGCCTAGGACCCTGCCACCTCACATTGCCCAGTGCCGGGGGTGACATGATGGCGTCCGCACCACGGAACTCAATCATTAAGGGTCCATGGCTAGCGGTGCACAGACTTGGTGGTACCGGATACACTGCGGCAGGCACAGGCACACCGCCACGGGACGGTGTCTTGCGGTGCAGTGAGATAGGGGCACCTAAAGTACTGAGCGGGTGTGCAGCCTGCGATGATGCGCCGTCCTGGCGGCCCGGACTGGCAAGGATCAGTGTGAGCCCTGCTGGACCGCAGTGTAGGCCTGAGCCAGCGGGCAGTGCGGGCCTCCCGCCACGTGGCGTTGCCTCGCGGTTCAAGGGAGTTAGTGGTACCTCAAGCGCTGAGCGGGTGTGCAGCCTGCGATGATGCCGTGTGCACTGATGTGGTCTCTGCCATTGCGAAATCAAGACCCAGAGTCAGGTGTGTGACCTGGTGGCCCACGGTGAGGGGCTGCATGATGTGGAGGGTGCCATGGTCGCGGGCTCCGGGCTTGGAGATCCCACCGGAACGTGGTGGGCCCTCTTGGAGACACGTCGGTGGCGGAAGGTGAGCAGTGAGGCCTGGTTGCGCAGGGGCGGGCAATCACCGCTGGGCGGCGGGAGGGGCTGGGGTGCAGCAGCCTGTGTGCGCAGGGGCGGGCAAGTGATCATGGTGTGTGCAACTGTATGGACTCTGCCATTCTTGTCTCTGGACACTGTTTCAGATAAGGGACCTGGGGGACTGCAGTCTATACCGGCACGTGGTTGGAGACACACCGATGGCAGCAGGTGAGCAGTGAGGCCTAGGTCCGCAGTGTCCGCACTCTCTCACCCTCTCTTTCTCTCTCCCTCTCTCCCTCTCTCTCTCTCTCTCTCTCTCTCTCTCTCTCTCTTTCTCTCTCCCTCTCTCCCTCTCTCTCTCTCTCTCTTTCTCTCTCCCTCTCTCCCTCTCTCTCTCTCTTTCTCTCTCCCTCTCTCCCTCTCTCTCTTTCGTTCTCTCTCTGTACTTTGATGGGCGCATGGCACACCTTCTTATTCAGATTTCTGTTTTGCAGGCTGTGACTTACAGAATGTCCTGAGAAGACCCGCCATGCCTCTTCAGAATTGTTGTTTTTGGTTTATTCTGTGATAAACGTATTATTTGGATATTATGATATGAATGTATGATTTCCCTTTTTCTGACCACACATGTATGTTAGGTGTTGTGATTGTGCGACTTCTGGCACTTTGTTTGGTTCATGATTTTGTGGAGTTGATGTGCAATATCTTTGTCCAAAAGGGGGGGGGTGTGGGGGGTGCCCGTGGGGGGGGGGGGGTGGTAGGGTCCTGGGGGTGGTGGCGGTGGGTGTTGTTGGCCTATTGGGGCTCCGGGCTGCATGATCGGTTGCTCCAGGGCATCTGTTGTTCTTCATGTGTGGCTATGGGCTTTGCTCCCTTGTCTGGTGCCGGTTGTCGTCCGACTTTACACCAGGTAAGAGCAGGTGTTAATTTCCTGCTGCTAACGCGCCTTATCGCATGTTTTGTGATCTTATTGCCGATGTGGCTGGTCGTTGAGAATGTTGTGGAGTGGTGTTGCCGCAGATTTTTGCACGGGAACGCCTACTCTGCATATCATTAGCTTTAGTTGCCGGGGTCATCTGTGGCGATGTTTTTTGCGACTGCTTTCGCAGGTAAACTGGTGTTATGGGCTGTTGGCGCCAGCTTGTGAATGGGGCGATGAATTTATCGCGACTTTGGCTGCGATAAAGTGCTGATAACTCGGCGATAGATCCTTGAGAATATGCCCCGTAGAGTCTGACATATGCATCTGCTCTTTGGCAGCCCACTGCCATTTTGCGCATTTCCCTACCAAAGAGTCAAAACCTTATAATATCATGGAAGTGAAGTCCAGTCACTAACTAGTTAAGATCTGCATTCTTCTGGGCAAAGGAGTAGCAAGGGAGTAGTCAGAAGATTAAACACCCCTAACTTGGATCCACCCCAGGACCCCTCCTGTAAAGTTGCCGTCACCCTTATAGCCAATGCTCTATTCACCACCCTAAACCTCTATCCATCCTTTCTCCCACCCTTCTATTCCTTTAACACTTCCATCCATCCTTTCTCCCACTCTTCCATCTATACATTTATAAATCCATTCATCCATCTTTTTTTACCTTTTAATACATCAGTTTACCATCCGTCCATCCATCCACACTTTCAAGTTTCCATCCACCATCCTTCATTTAATCAATTTTTTCACCATTCCACCCATCTATTGATCATTATTCATTTGTTCTGTTCAGCCTTCCTTCCTAACACCATAACATACCATGTGTATTTGTGAAGCGCACGTTCACCCAGTAGGGTATCTTGGCGCTGAATAACAGATGTTTATTGATACCCAACTCAATGGTGCTCATTTTATCGACCTCAGAAGGATTAAAAGCTGAGTGGACCCGCCGGGATTGAACCTGTGACCATGAGGTCGAACACAGGCCCCTACAGTGGATGCTTTAGTCCACTAATCCACCAGACCCTTTTCTCATTTCCTTGTTCATGGTTGCTTCCTTTCACTCTTCCTTCCTTTCTTATTCCCTCTGCGTATAAGGCCATCAGGTCTAGTGGCCACCTCCAATTTAGCTGCTAAAGCGAGGAGAGGGAGGATGTGATGGAGGGTGGGGGGGGGTGAAGGGGGGTCCTTCATGATGCCAGTGTTCTTGAGGTCACACAGCATCAAACAGTATATTCAGATCCATTCCTGTTGACAAATACATTTTAGGATTCTGGGTCGATATGGCCGACATGTAGATTGCATCAATTCACTTTGGATATGAACTCAATGGTGCCTTCATTGTTGGGTAACAATCAATTACAAAGCCTGTCTAAATGCCTAAACTGTCTTTCACAATGAATTGGTATGAGGACCGCGAACACGCTGGCAAACTACTGGCCTGGTCTGTAACGAAAAATCTCAATAATGCCATGGTAAAGTCTATCTTTGATGAGGAGACAGGCCAAAATGTCCATCAGACTGACGAGATTAATAAGGGTTTTTTTTATCACACTATGATAAACTTTATACAGCTTCAATACCCAGACTATCAGAGGAAATCAACTAATTTTTTAATACAATTTCGCTACCCCTTTTAATACCCTGCAGAAAGCCCAGTTGATAGCACCAATCTCAGAGATGGAGATTCATGCGGCTGTAAAAAACACACCTAGCGGCAAAGCCTGTGGCCTCAGTGGAATACCCATTGAATTCTATAAAGATTTTTTGCCACAGTTAACAAATTTATTGCTCTCTTTATATAATACAATTTTGGAAGGTTGCCATATCCCAAAGACATTTGTGGAAGCAGTTATAGTCAGCTTTTAAAAAAAGTGGAAGGCCCTGGATACACCTGGATCTTATCGGCCTATTAGTTTACTAAATAACGATTAAAAATTATTCACGAAAATCATGGCAACAAGAATTACCTTAGTCGCTGCAAGTCTGGTTCATGAGGACCAATGTGGATTTTTACCACAAAGATTTCTCACCAACAATACAAACTTTTTAGTTCAGGCCATCGATTTATTTTCAAATAGTAATACGAAAGCAGCAATTATTATGATTGATGCAGAAAAAGTCTTTGATCTGGTCAATTGGAATATTCTTTTTGCGATATTAAAAAAATTGGATTTCCCCCTAGACTTTGTAGATTTACTTAAGAAATTATATGGTAAATCCCAGGCGAAAATAATAATTAACTCTAACTCGGCTGGTATAGTTGAGATACAAAGAGGAATCCGGCAAGGCTGCCTGATGTCCCCCAGTTTATTTGCCTTATATATGGAGCCATTAGCGAATCTGATACCCCTTAATCAAGCCACCAATAATAGGGGCACCCAAATTGAAATTATTTGCAGATGATCTAATCCTTTATCTCGAGGCAGAAACGACAAATATCAAACAAACATTCAACACAATTGAAACATTTTCCAACTTAGGAGGGTATAAAATCAAGGACAGTAAATCTGAGATTCTATTATTTAATTGCCATGACCAGATTCTACCCCAGGCCCTTCAGACTCGGGTGGCAAAAAATAACTCACAGCTTTTCGCACTTAATTATAGCACAGCACTTAATAAGGTTAGGAATATCTTAAATAGCTGGCATAATTTACCCTTATCTATAATTGGAAGAGCCGCATTAATAAAAATGATGGTGCTTCGGCTATTTATTTTTATTTTCTCAAATGTCCATATCAAGATACCACATAATTACTTTTTAGAAATAGATCAATTAGTGTGGAAATTTATCTGGGCAGGGAAGAAACCACGCACAAAGTTAATAACATTGCAATGGAGTCCTGAAGAAGGTGGTTTGGGCTCCCACACATTCAAAAATACTTCCAAGCTGCCTTCTTAGACTGGAGCGGACGTGTAACATCAGCTCACAATCATGTGCCCAATTTTTATCTTCTCCAAATCTCGTTGGAAAAAAATATAGCTCTAAAACCCTTAATCAAAATTCCCAAGCTACCCAAACGCTACAGATATAAGACGCCCGTATAATTCATGATAGACTTAAGTAATTGAAGGAAGAATATCAATTTACACCTTTACATCCAGAAACTTAACTAATGCACTGCAAGGAACAAGGAGCTGCAATCGATAAACCGACATTGAAAAGATGTGAAAGGTTGGGAATCTATCAAATAAAAGATCTAGTAGTACAAGGAGTGATGAAGTCATGGGAACAAATCAGACAAGACAAAACAGAAGTAGTCTCGACCCTAGAATTTTCCTACCTCCAAATCTCGAGTCTAGTTAAAAACCTATGGCTCCCTGAGGGCTCATTTCCCGCAACCGTTACCCATGCACTATATGTCAAACAAATGTCGGTAATTGGGAACTGGTATCTCATTCTCCAGCAACAAATTTATGATCAAATAGTCCCAGAGAGCCCTTTTAAAAATACAGGAGACCACAGGGTGTCACATAGAAGCTGCCCAATGGAAGGACTACAATAAATGGCCCATCAAGGCCATTCGCGGGGCGAATTTTAAACGTATGGCACTCTTCTCCAAATGGCAACTATACTACACCCCCGAGAAATTGCACAAAATATTCCCAGAAATGTCATCAGGTTGTCCTAGATGTAATTATCAAGGAGGAGACTGGCTTCATATGTGCTTCTCTTGTCCTAAACTGACCGACTACTGGACTAGGGTCTTTCAGTCGGTTAGTCGTCAACTCAAACAGAACATAGACCCCAATCCTATAGCTATTTTATTCGGGATCCCGAATCCAACTTTAACGGTGCAAAAAAACAATTTGTTTTTAATGCTTCTTTAATAGTTAGATCTTTGATTTTACAAAATTGAAAATCACCGGATTCACCTAAATTCGCACAATGGGTAGTCAAAATGAGAAGCACAAAAGAAAGAGAAAAACTATATTCCCTTAGAATAGAGGCTATTCAGAAATTTGTACACATATGGGTGGCAGACTAGAATTAAATAATTGTAGACACTACAGTAAAAACATAAGGTGAAGAAATGGACACGGATAACTGGCAACAGCTATAACTATTCCTTATACATGTCATTACGGTCTATTTATCGTACTTTACATATATTTACTAGACATAGATAATTAGCTGTAGCAACAAGAAGCTTGAATATATTATGTATGCCAGAACGTTGTACATTTTTATTACATTTTAAAAATGTTATACCCGGATATATATGTCCATCCCAAAGCATTCAAGAATTTCATTGTACAATATTATTTACTGTATTCGAATCATGAATTGTTGTTGAGATTCTACTCTATCCTTTTTTTACATCATGGGTCTTTGATTGACTGAATAAAAAACAAAAAGAGTTGTGTTTGTGAAAATATATTTTAGGCAAAACCACTGTTTGAAATCATGTTCCGGCAGTCTTTGAAACTAAGTTATGCCGACAAAAAATGTTGGGTGGGTGGAAATATTTAACAGGGTTGAAAATAAGAGCATCGATTCTAGTCAGGTTTGCAATTTCTTTTAAGGTACAGCAATTATGGATTTTTCCAAACTCCCCAAGATTGAAAATGAAGAGAAAGAAAGTATGATGGGATATGTCCATGGGGTTTCCGGTCCAGGTAAGTAAAGTAAAAACAGCTTACATTAGCAAAGTTGCATGTGAACAGATTTATGAATTAATTGTTGACTTGATACAACTCATGAGTTCCTATCTAAAATTTTATTAGAACAGTGCCTGAAAGACAGACTGTGTCAAGCGAATGAAATAAAGTTTTGGAAACAACAACGTTTTAGTTCGATTGTTAGTAGAACATGAGGATCAAATGGCCTGAAAATAAAAAATATTATTGTATTAAATTATTAATTTAATTGAAGAAACTCATGAGAGTCTTGAACATCAAGACATTTCTGCCCAGGGGTGGGGGTATTGTTGAAAAATCATTCCTTGTAAACTCAGTACAATTCCCTAATATTTTGTAATACCATGGATTTGATCAGACGTCCATAAGTCCACACATAGACAGGACTATCATGAGGCATCTGTACACCTTCTGAGAATAACTCAATTATAGGATTCAGTATGATTAGATTTGATTATTTTAGAAAAATCCGAACAATAATTCTGAAATCTAAAAAATAATGTATGAAACTCAAAAATATAATTTATTTGAATTACATTAAATACACTAAAGCAAGAGACAAATTCAGTGTACAACCAAACAATACAAATCTACAATTACAAGGTAAAAACATAAATCCAATAAAGGAAAACTGGAAAGTGACCCAGTATTATAAAGCATAGGAGCTAGAAAACGTTCCTATCAGTTTGCCGAAATATGAACCTATGTAGGCTGGAATGTTGATTATCTGGCATGATACTTAAAACAAATACCTTGAAATGGTTTATAGAATTGTTGTAACCTCAGCAAATCCATGTTCTTTTCTGTAGCTTGTTGAAAACCATAGTTCCTTTTTCCATATTTTAATATCATGTCCAATCTTTTGGCTGTTTTGGGCTTTACACAAAAGTCTTAGAAAAATCATAATTTTGAAATCCTAGTCTTAAAGTACAACCCCTGATCTTACTCCTTCATCCTAATACTTTGCAGTCAAGCTCATCCAGTCCAGCTCAACTGTAAAGCCTCTGAACTACAGTTATTCTCTACTATTGGTTGATGGTGGTTGTTTGCAAATTCCTAACGGATAAGGCTAGAGCCTGTCTTCTATGGTGCAAAGCCTCATAGCATAGCTTTGGGTGCACCTAGTGTGCATGGATTACATTTACCCAACTCGTGCACAAAAAGATACACTATTTCCACGACTTTTCAATACCCTCAAATACATGGAACCCACATAATTTATGAACAGATTGAACTTTTAAAAAGGTAACTTTTAAAAAGCTAAAAAGTACCTAATCCAGTCTTCTGGTCACAGTTAACAAGCCAACCTGCTGTGGGTTTCTTTCTTAAGTTTTGCAGATTCGAGGCGATAAATCAAAAACACTGTGAATGCTTTAGATTTAGAATGGGTTGTCAAGTTAAAAAATTATGAATTCCATTTTCTCCTTTTAGTCATCAGGGATTCAATATCCAGTAAATGTTCTTCTACACTCCAGGGAGCTCATCTTAACATTGGGATAGAAGAAGTGGGTTTTCTAGAGCATAGTACCCTAAGTAAAAGTTAGTCAAGGATGTTAACATTCGTTTAGAGGTCCTCCAAGAGCAAATATGGTCAACATCTGGGAATAGCCCTTGATGTTTGGCTTCAAAGCCAGGAAGAAAGGAAAAACGCATATATTAACAAGTTCTCATAGTAGAATACAGATTTGCAATAGTAAATGCTGTTCTGCTGGTGCAAAATGCAACATTTCTCTTCAATAAAGATTTCACCCAAAGCGCCTCCTTATCCTGGCCAACTCCTGCATTTGACACAAGTACATTGCCCTATGTTTCCTCAAACTCTCTCGATTACAACTCTTCTTTTAGTATGCTTATATTGTATTTAAACTGATCTATACATTTTATTTATGTTGGGTATGAAAATTCTCCCCCCCCAAAAAATGTGCAGTTTAAAAGTTAAATGTCTCCTTACCTTTATTGAGGGATTTCAACCCAGAATCAATGCACAAGCAAATTCTTTGGGTACCCACTTTGCAGCTTTTCCTTATTTCATGATGCTGATTCATATCTTTTGCTAAAGGGTGACATGAAAGTGTATGCACACATTATTTCAATGGGAATGCATCCTTTGTCCTGCACATTATAGAGGATTGATTTCTCAATCTTTTTGCTCATGATGTTATTGGTGATGCCAGGTTTTATGTAATTAAATCAAGTAGCCAATTATCAGAATTATGTTTTGTACAATTGAAGTAGATCAGGAATATTAAATCTTCTACCCCTCTAAGTCAATAGCTCCAACTTTTATTTAATAACAAATATTGCTTTAATAATGAAAGGCCTTGTACAGACCTCTTTTTGTATTGTGTAAACAACATTGTGTTACCCTAACTCCAGTCAGTGTACGAGTGTAGGGCATTGCCAATTTCCAACAGACGGGTCACTTATTGACTAAAAGATGGGATGTCGTTGACTATGAGATTGGTGTGGCTCCCAAATAATAACCTTGCATCTCTTCTTAGTGGTGATTGCGTGTGAAATGGCGGGAGCAGCCATGTATGAATTGGTGCGTGTGGGCCACTCGGAGCTGGTGGGGGAGATCATCCGACTGGAGGCCGATCTGGCCACCATCCAAGTCTACGAAGAAACCTGTATCCTTCAGCGGAGTTACCCAATTTCCCTCTTCTGGTCATGTCCTACTGATCATCATGCTCCATGTCTGAAGAAACACGCTATGGCTAACTTTTACAAGGTGTTGGTAGAATAGGTTGCATGAATATCTCAAAGTTTTCTTACCAGGGGTGAGGTCCTTCATATTTCAGGATTGCTGATTCAGCTCCACTGCAGGTCAGTCCTGCCTGATAGCTCCTGATTTGTGAAAGGAAAGCCGCAGATCCTCGAAGAGATATTATGTGACATGGAGTGGTCCGAGAGACCTTATGGATCTTACCAACAGTTCCAATTTCCAGTTCCATCTTACCAACAGTTTTCATTTTGATTGCTCCAAATACACACACAAAGAAACTTATACCTTTCTGTGTTGTTCTAGCAGTGTTTATTTGAGTCAGCAGGGCATTTTGTTTACTATTTTCCAACTGAGTATTTTAGACCCAATTCACAAATATTTTGCTATAATTTACTCAGGTAGTGCCTATGTCTTGCTGCTGAATTCCTTGAGTAAGCTAGGACTCCTGGATTACTCGTGGAATTTAGGAGTTGAGCAACATTGGAAATGCACTCACACAGTGTGACCATCCATCAAGAAAGCTTACAGAAAACCCTTTACCTCTCTAAGAGAACATAGCAAATGGGTGACAGCGTATGGTCCCTAAGCATTACATTTACTTACCAAGAAGATAAAGAAAGAATAAACAAGCCCCAGCATCAACCCTATTTTTCACCGCAAACACCAATCCACAATTCTACACACCTAACACTCCACTGACCGATACGACCGACAACATCACATACAATACACAGACAACAAATAAACTGGAAGTTCACAGACAAAACAATCAAAACAAGCAGAAATGATGAGGCAACAAAATCCAGGACAATTACCTATTCTTAGAATGCCAAATTCAATATACTTCATTGTCCTTAAATCTGGCAAGTCCTCTATGCACCAGAACCCCTGTTCCCCTCTCAGCATCTCTTCCAGCACTTGCCTAATTTTCTGAGACCAACCACAACATGTCCACATCTTTAGTATGTTGAAAATCCTCATCACCCATCAACATAATTTCTTTGCAACGCTTCATCAATTGCACCTGACTATAACCATTGCATCTCTGATACAAAGTTAAATGTCATCTATTACATTTATATTAACCGAATGTAACAACATTCCCTGACCTCATCCATTCTCTACAGTTTGGAGAACCTAGAGTTGTCATCATGCTGTTTGCCACTCTTGGCCTCAGGGCTTTAAGTGGGATGAAAAAACTAGGGGGGCTCTCAAAGGGGCGTGGCCAATGTAATTAAGGGCGTGGCTTAAAAACACGTAAGCTAAAAATCTGTGCTTAGCATAGTGTGCCGCCCGACGTGTATTTTGCTGTTCGTCATTGCATCCTGATATATGATACAACAAGTAACATCATACCCACAACAAGTCAGGACTATTGGCTTTGTCAATGGTTGTTAGTTGCATAAGATAAATAAGCAGCAACTATGGCTTGTATATAATTTTGAAAAATCTTCCACTTTAAGCCCTGGTGACACCACGACAATGTTGCTGCTCCTGAGTTTTAAACAGAGAAGGGAAATCCGGAGAGAAAATGACTCTCTTTAAAGGATTTCCCTTCCCCTACAACGCTCACCTGGCATGACGTCATGCCGTAACTTTTCCACTAGTGAGAAGTGAGCAGGGTGAGCACGCGCACATGATGTGCCTGCTGTCACTGCAGTCCGGGCCAGGGCACAAAACAGAGCCCGATAGAGACCCGTTTCGAGGCCCCCTTTAAAAAACTGCCGGTGCGCAGACCCGGTGAGACCCGGCCCACTTAAAGCCCTGCTTGGCCTTGACCACATTCATTCTTCTAACTTCAAGAATTCTAGTTACATGGCTACTGCTGTTAAAGAAGGTTTAGATTTAAGATCAGTCCTCAGATATTATCAGCAAACAGTTTTGTATCTGGGCCTCCAAAGAAGCGAACATTACTATGACATGTGATTTTCATTTATAGAGTAACTATGTTGTGTACTGTGAGGAGTTTGGATTCATTCCTTTTTTTTAATATCTTTCAAAAGATAATTTCCCAAAAATTGCATCTCATAAAGAAGATAATTTTTTCGAATTACCTCTCACAAAAGGTTTAAGGGTTCAAAAGTACACAGCTTGAGGCTACTGATTAAATTATAATTATGATGTGAATGGAGTCTCTTAGAACTAAAGAAATAACCAGAATTGTCAATGGCCACATTGCGGTATCCTGTCCACAGGTCAAGTCAACAGGAAGAGACCATTCAGGATCTTCCGGTCTAGAACTGTGCTGCCTTCTTTGTTCAGGGAGCTGTGGCTTTCATCCCATAGAGCAGTAGTAAGATATTTACTAGATCTGTAGTTCAAGAGGAACGTCTCATTATTGTTCTTTTTCCTTCATCCAGTCATGATTTTGAACTTGGTGATAGTAAAGTCAGACTTCCTTTCAGGAAAAATGTTTGGATCAGGAATAGAAATGCGTGAGGGGCAATTGGCTTTTTTGCTAATATTACTGCACCTTCAGCTTTAATTAAAATACCAAATAAAAAAAAATTAAATAGCTCAAACTAGTTAAGAAGGAGCTGGAGACTCTTGAGGCTTCTAAATAATTTTAGCTACCATCACGTTTCCATGTGCAATAAACCACTTTAAAAAAAGAATCTGCCCATCTGTAACGTGTAAAGCGCTCTGATACCTTCGGGTCTAGTTCGCGCTATATAAGACTAAAAAAATAGATTGCATTATTGTAACTCCCTCTATTTAAGCATTTCCGATGAGGGACTGCCAACATTTCAGGTGCTGCACAGCGCAGCGACTCGTTTGATATTTCGAATTGGGTAACAGCATTCAGACGCAAACTACATTGGTTGCCTGTTTAGAAAATAATACAATTTAAGTCCACGTGTATGGTCCACCAAGCGGTCTACAATGGAGGAGCCTTCAAACAACCGATGACCATAAGCTGGTGACGCCTATGGTTAAGGACTTAGGTTTCGGGGCAGAGCTCTTGGCTGTACAGTGGGGAAATACTGGAACGCAATACTGAGAACCCTAAAAGAGATCTCATCACACCCTCATTTCAGAAAACCATGTAAACCTAAACCCTGTTTTGTGCTTGATAATGATTTGGAGGTAGAGTCATGCAGTGATCTTCTTAGCTCTCAGCATCAGGATGCCGTTTAGGAATCACTAACTATGCATAAGACTTTATGCATAAAGTGATGATGAAGTTGATGAATTGCAGATGATATGATATGCAATCTGCTGATCATCTGTCTATAAGGTATCTTGTTTATATTTTTCATGCAAAGTTCTGTGACATGTGGTATTGTAGGAGCCAAAACAAAACTTTGCTGTGCAGCTCTCCTCACCCTATCCACTTCAGTTCTTCTTGTCCTTCCCAGCTATTACTAATCCTGTAAGGCTCATTACGAGTTGCCCAGAGCGATATCTCCAATGGGGATACAATTTCGGATAACTGAAAATTTTCTGTGGCTCCAAGGCTGGAATTATTGAGTTAGTAAACTCACAACTCAATAATTCAAGGGCCAGAGACACGTGCCCGGCTCCTCAGCTGAGGTGCGGGGTTGCTGCTGACCCCTCCACAACCCTCTCTTATACTTACATCAGCATTGCGAAGCAGAAAAAACTCCTCCCAGCTACATATAAGAACATTTGCCCTTCCGCAGTCCCCCACTCCCTGTCCACCTCCCAAAGTAAAAAAAAAAAGTCCACTTAACTTACCACCTGCTCTGAGCAAATTTTGGCCTATTTTCCTGTGGAAGAGGGAAATCATGTAGAAATGGACATAGTATTCCCAAGTCTGCATGTTATTCCACATAAATAATTTTCAATCATCATTAACTGGGGGTGGGGGGGCACTGGCTGGAATTATTAATTTCAGTCCTGGTATCTCCCCAGAGTGAACTGGGAACTTGTAATGAGGTCCTAAGAGGTTTTAATCACAAATGTGTCTTGATAATCATGTTGAAGGAGATAATAAAATCGTTCAGCCCACTCTAGGCAAAGGATTTCGAAAGAAACATTGGTAGAGTTTTCTCATGTACCTGGGGGGCCGGCTTCCAAACAAGTCATGCAAGCAGCAGGTGACCGAGGTCCTTGCATCATTCTTATTGTAAATGTCCTATGGGGAGAATCCCGATCTCTATCAACCCTGCGCAATGGAGATTGAGGGTCCAATGCCACTTTTTGGTGCTTAGACCAGCTTTATAAGTCAGGAGAATTTCAGGTTCTATATAAAGCAGCCTTCATTGGTCTTGTTAGATGCCACATCCTGTGGATGCAAGGTGGGTTTATGCCTGCTCCAGTGTATGTAGATGGGCTGTGGTGATACATCATGTCTGACTGCATGCATTGTGAGAACATCCGTGTTTGCAAGCCTCATTGTAGACATCTTCAAAGTAGCCGGTTCTCACAAGTGCTCCTGTGACCCAATCTGTGCAAGCTCAACTGATTGACTAGAGTGCGATCACAATTTAACGCAGGTGTGCACTCCCAATGAATGCATGAGGCTCATCGTTCGTAAGGCCCCTCTGCAGATTCAAGGATGAAGTCCAGATGAACCAGAGCTTTGTTCCGCTAGTCATTGATCATCAAGTCTATGTGATTCTGGCTGTGGTCTCCTAACCTGTATTGCTCTCTGTATCTACATATGGTAATGATTGAGATGAGGAATACTACACTGGGTTTCAGCATAAACCATGAACCACTGTCTCCAATCCTCCCACATGGCCTTTGCGTAGTGCGGTGCTGCCAGCTGGTTCAGACAGAAAGTGGATTGAAGGAACTCCCATTGTGGGCAACAAGGAGATCCTGGGTCGTAAGAAAAATACCTCTATGATGTGTGTAACAGACAAGAGGGGTCCTCTTTTTTAAAACTTTTTATTAATTTTCTTTTCCATTTGGAAAAAATGGATTACATAACAATAAGTCACTGGAGGAACTGAATGACATAGGAGCTTTTAATTTTTTTTTTTTTAACAAAAATCAATTATTCAGTTTACAGATCAGCAACAACCTGCAATTCATTGTGTGAGTGTCCCACTTGGTAAGTTCCCTTTCCATTCTCTTCCTCGATGAATTGATTGAGCCTTGCCACTTCCATCTCAACTTGTATCCTGAAACCATTTGCCAGAATCCCCAAAGTTTCTGAAATGTAAGGGGACAACCACTATCCTCATAGGACACAGTTTCAATTTCTATACATTCGTTCTTTCCCATACTCCATCTCTCCCATGTGGACCCTAAGAGTTTCCACCACTCCCTTGATATATCCCTTTCTGTTATCATTAGGGATGGCCATAACTCACCAAATTTGCTACAGCGAATTCCATGAAATTACAGTAAAAGTATGTGAGATCGCACAGAATTAAGTGCGGAGCGTAACCTGGCATTTAGCGCTATTTTCCTAGCGCAAAATGGACCCTCGTGTCCAAAATGGACCCTAGAATGCCGTTGGCACTTAGAAAATAGTTAAATGCAACAGAACATGAACAGCAGCAACTCACGCTCGCTAAGTTTGTGGTTCCTGTGCAACTGCTGAAGGATTTTCGTGCCAAATTACTCATAATTATGCAAATAAGCATAATCGCGTAATTTCCGATAATTTTGAGTCAAAAGTAAATTACCAAAATTACTCTGGTTACTCCGGTGTAATTAAAATTTCAGCCAGGCCATAAGGCCCAAGGACTAAAACATTATTTTTGGCATAACCACATCATTAGGAAACAAGCTGAAGACACCTGCTGTAACAATGTACAGTAGAACTTGGTGTAATAAATGTTTCCGAAAGGTAATGTGGGAATTTTCTAGAGCAGCGGCGCAAGGTATCAAAATTGTATACATTTTACGGAACCTGACGGCATAGCTTTAGTTTTTTGTAGGACTACTTCTTCTACGGCGCATGAAAAAATGGCCCAAAAGGTGATCATGATACCTTTGTAACAATTATCTTGCTCCATTGTTACGTAGTAAAGGGGTTCTACTACATTATCAACGTTTTTATTTCGACCTCCAAAAATATGGAATCTAGAATATTGTCAACGACTCTATCGTCAAGGTATGCATATAGTATAAGTTTGCTATTCATAACTCCAAATCTCTTATTAGTGTTCACACTTTTCTAAATTTTGGGCACTGTTTTTCTGAGCTAAATTCCTTCAGCTGGTGTTTCTGTGGGAGATCCTGTGCTCAGGACTGGAAAACCCCTCTCCGTAGAGCTGGGTCCTGGCATTATGGGTAACATCTTTGATGGTATCCAGCGACCACTGAAGGACATCGCGGATCTGACCAAGAGTATCTACATCCCTAGAGGTGTCAACGTGCACGCCCTGTCCCGGGACCTCAAGTGGGACTTTGTTCCTGATAAGAACATCCGGGTAAGTCTGTATGGAATACACACAGGTGAGGTAGAGAATGTTGGATGATAGAAGGAAGTGGTCGCGCATCGGTGAGAAAGAAGGCCGGTCAGAGAATGTAAAATAGAGAATAAAAAATTAAATAAAGATTTGTTAATTCTGGGCCTCATTCACAAAGGTAAATGTGCACTTCTGTGTAAGTTTACTCTTTGGTATTCACAAACTACGAGTTTAATTTTACTAATAGTAATTTTACGACTGTGAAAGCTCCACAGTCGGGGCGGAGAATCCCACTCGTAAAAAGATAGGACAAGCATATCTTTCTGTGTGCGGAGTCTCTGCAGTCGTATAATTGCTATTAGTAAAATTAAACTCGTAGTTTGTGAATACCAAAAAAAAGTGTACTTTTACCTTTGTCAATCTGTGTTCAACATTAAGATTAAAAAAGATCATAAGTGTGCCTTAAATATAATTTCCAAGAACATTGCCCCATCGGAGCTAACAATATAAAATCCTCCTTTGATGTTAGTCCAAGAAGCCTGATTAGAATATATCCTTACTCACTCAGGAAATTGTTGATTTGTGGTTTCCCAGAATTCAATTACATGACTCCCGCGAATGTCTTGAAGTAATTTACAGCCTAAAATGAGGTCGGCTTTGTCAGTACTCGTGCATGGGTCGGACTGGGCCAGAAAATAGTCCCCGACACCAAAATAAAAGTGGCCCTATTGAGTTAATTAAATAGCTAAAAAAGTGTCCTATGTTTGCAAATTGGATTACTTGAACTTGTAAAGACACACTCTATAAGTGTTTTGAAAGGTACGGAAGACTGCATGGATTTGAGATTGCTGCAGGCAATGTTTGTTTTCATATCAGGGAAATCAACAGTAAAAACAGGCCCAACAGACCCGTAAACCGCCAGAAAACAGCCCATCGGGCACTGCCTGATTGCCCGATAGGCCAGCCCGACCTTGACTCATGCATGGTTATTCACTATACTGAAATTAGTCTTTTCCTCTCCTTTTCCTTCTACAGGCTGGGAGTCATATCACTGGAGGAGACATCTACGGCATTGTTGCAGAGAACTCTCTCATTAAGCACAAGATTATGGTGCCCCCTCGGACCCGCGGAACCGTCACATATATTGCACCACCAGGGCACTATGACATCTCAGTACGTTTTTGCTAATATATTTCTATAAATGTTTCTTTTTCTTTTTGTCACTTTCTAATTGAATTACATTATTTAAAATACTAAGACCACCCTTACGAGTTCCCTGGATTTAGCTGCTGGGATACCGCAGAACTCTTATCTCAAAAACTGGCCAGCATCCTTACACCTAAATCCAAGAGTTATGACTTATTTCTGCCAGTCTGGAGAATAACACATGGGCCCGGCTTAGCGTGTCCGATTGCACATGTTTTGCCCCATCTTGGTAAATAACGAGCCTACATCCATACCTATTTACCACCTGCTCAGAGCATTTTAATTTAGGGGCGTGAGTGGTAGGTTTTTGGGCGGGTGATGGCATATTGTATGATGGATGAAATGGAAGGGCATTTCCTGCTTCCCTGTTGTGTAGAAGGAGGGCAGGGCGACGGTGAACAGTAGCAGCAGTCAGAAACCTCAGCACCGGACAAGGCTCCAGGTCAGTGTCTCGCTGCTCGGGATTCTGAGAATTGTCCGGATTCTGAGAATAGTCTGGAATACTACGCTTAACCACTCATTATGATGACCCAACTGGTGCGAAACCTCTAATTGATAAAACCATTTGGATCCTTAGCCGTCCTAATTTGACCTGCTGGGACCCCAAAGAAGATCTCGGTGAAACACAGTTCGTACAACAGCTCAGTTATATAGTTCTTAATCTTGCATGCCATGTATTTGAAAGACTTTAGAGGTGCCTCCACATGGCACGCGTTTTGGTGTCTGAGTATATCGTTAATGTAGAGAATATATCTTCAATGATCTCTTGTTTTTTTATCCAGGATGTGGTCTTGGAGTTAGACTTTGAGGGGGTGAAGGAGAAGCTCTCCATGGTCCAGGTGTGGCCGGTCCGACAAATTCGCCCAACGGCAGAGAAACTTCCAGCCAATTACCCATTGCTAACAGGACAGAGGGTTGTTGATGCTTTATTTCCGTAAGTCTCCCTGATATTTACGTATTCTTTCTGTTTTCTTACAGAATCTCTCCATTAGGTTTTTACAATAGATAGTTTGGAAAAATAGCAATTAAGTTGTTACACTCAAATATTGCATCCACTACTTTGGCCTAACCGCTACTTCATAGCTCAAGTATATTTAATTAGATGTGGTGTTAAGAATAGTAAATGTATACTTATGTCGATGTAGAGGATGCCTTATTGTCGAAGGTCTATACTAGCGACCTTGATGTGGTTTCTTGCAACCAGCGCCTTACCCTAATTTAAAGTTGTCAAATAGTTTCGTTTTAAGATTAAGGGCCTGATTTAGAGTTCGGTGGTTGGGCTACGCTATCACAAACGTGATGCCTATCCCGTCCGCCATATTACAAGTGCCACCGGATATAATGCACTTGTAATACAGCGGAAGGAATATCTGTCACGCCATCTGCCAAACTCTAAATCAGGCCAGATGTCTATAGACAAAATGAGTTAAATGATGGAAGAGTCACCTGGAGGAATGCATCTTGCTAGTAGACCAACTACTAATAAAAGATCTTCCACCCACACATTTAACGGAGTATTTTGGCAGACCTATGGGTTTTCATCTGCTGATTTCTGATGGTATCATCCTTGGTCTGTCAGAAGATACACAGTTGCTACAGGAATAGCGGAAGAATATATATATATAATTTATATATCATTCATACAAAAATCTGCGGACATTTGATATGTGGTGGCTAGAACACACATTCTTTGGGCAAAGCTCAGGAATGGGGAATAAAAAGGCATAGAACAAAGTTCCAAAGCTTCTAAAAAGTACTAATTAAATGCTGGAAATATTGAAGCTGCACCTAAGAATGAGCTTCACGCAAAGACAAAGGGTACTCATAGATTAGCAACACTTTTGAAAAGTAAGACACTTTTAAAACTTTTTTGTATTGTGTGATGTCTAAAATGACCAGATTGCCCTCAATAGTGTGATTGAATGAACCCCTTTTTTAAAACAAGCATCGGCAAAGGCAATATGTCTGGAATTGGCAAGCCTGCATTTATTTTCATTTCATATTTGCAAACATATGCAATAAATATTAAAAGTGTAAAAGTAATAAAAAGTAAAAATACTGTTGTCTAAAGGTGATATGTATATGTTTGCAAATAAAATAAATATAAATCTCTGCTAAAATAAATTCAGAATTAAAATAACGTAATAAAAGCAGAAATAAAAGTAGAGTTTGGCGTACTAGCCCTGGCGCTTATGTGGAGAACTGTTTAGGTGTATGTGCACATGTGAAGGAGCAGAATTCCATCACTCACAATGAGGCGAGCCAATAGCTAAAGTGGGCATCTATGTATTTTTACTATGAATTTTTGGGAAAACGTGGGGAGACGGCTAAAATTTACACTAGGCCAGACCTGTAAAAGGTGGGAGGGTTTGTGTTTTTAGGCATATTAGCTACCCAAAGGAGCTAAATCGAAGTTAGATAATTCGTTGATACCTTGTGGAAGTAAGAAACATCTAGGCCTATAGAGTGTTCATTTAATTCACATTTGTAGAGGTTAAAACCGGTGAACCTATACCTTTCTGCAGGTGATTCCCTCCGCTCAATATGCGGTAAAATTGTTTACCACAAAATTGTTTTGCAAATGAGTGGTAAAAATGTCCAAAGAAGCAGTAACTGGACAAGTTTCCATTTTACTAACCTATCCCTGCTTCTAATGTCAGGGGCGTTGTGACGTACTGATATATTAGTGGTTGGACATCAGTCCTGCGAATGTTGTAGAAAAGGCATGGGCTGTAATGCAAACAAGTAAAATGGCACATCACCTCTGGGACGGGTGGATAGTAAAGCTCGGCCAGCATTTGGTACAGTTTTCCCTCAGACTCGGAGGCCCGGTTCCACTGCACCTGCTGCACTAAAGATAGTTACACCTCGTGCCCGAGGACAATAAAAGTTCCCCAAAAAAATAATATATTTCCTGTGACGTCATTAGACACGCATGTTCATATGATAAAAATCATAAACAACTAAATTCAATTTTAGGAGATGTGTTGCTGTAAGCCACTGAAGAATGGCCCCATTCTCGAGCGTATTATCAGTGCGATGTTTTGTTTGTACTTTGAGATAACTTGGCCATTTTTTCTAAATAAATAATCCCCTAGAGCACATCCCAATCAATTGGTGTTAAAAAATAATTCAGCACACTTTTTTAATTTCACTTAGCAGTGTTGTAAATATTAGGAATAAGGACAGGATCCCGTGTTCTGGTCTAGAATTCCCATAGAGTGTGTTGCAAGCAACCATTGGGAAATGAAAAGCACCAATCATATAAGGTAATACAAAAGCATGACTGGCAACATTATTTAGCCGATTTGATAAATAACGCCATTTACAAGTTTCCCTATTGAAATGGGGAATAACACGTGGGTTGTGATGCTTGCCACACCAAAATCTACATGTCCGAGTATTTACTGTGCATTTTTCAACAGGTACATTTTGACCCGCTGATATTTATTGGGGTAAAATTCTGACTTTTGTGGTTTGCCCGAGTGTCGGAATTTTATGAGGTTCAAATAATTGAGGCCTAATTTCTTAAAGAGGCCGTACTGTTTATCTCCGGTCACTGAAGGTTGCAGTAGTAAGGCCCTTGACGAAGGTAGAAACCCCTCTAGTGGGTGTCTGAATCTACCCTCGTGGCGAGTAAGAGGGCGACCCATAGTGTGAGTGGGATGCTTTATCTTCGGGTCTGCTGCATTTGCGGCGACTTAATCTCTTCTCATTAGCTCTGCCTCCCTTCTTATAGGTTTGCACTATATATCAACACCACATGCGACGGTAGTATTATAAGGGCGTCTATATGCTCCAGTGGCCTCTGTTCGATGTCACCTTAATACGCGTCAACCGTTCTATGAATTTATTGCTTAAACTGTATATATATTTCATTACAGGTATCGATGAATTACTATCTTATATTGCCATTGAGGGGTTCAGTTCATATGGTAATAACTAGACTCTAGGCCACTAGGCGTGTAAACATCTCTACACAAATATGCCAGTTTTATTTGCTATGCACAAATGTGTTTTTTTACGCTTATCATTGCTTTTAAATGCCTAATTCGTCGATATTATATCATACTCGTGAATTATATCTGCCGACTCATTGCTGTGATGTTATTCTGTTTTTGGGTTGGACTCCACTGTTATTTGTGTGGTTCAATAGTCCTATATGTTATGTACCACTGCTCTGTATATGTGTGTTTTGAAAAGTTGAACACGCCCCACATATGGGAGAATTGAACTGCTGCTCCTATCTCTAGGTGTGTTCAAGGCGGGACCACAGCTATCCCTGGCGCCTTCGGATGTGGAAAGACTGTCATCTCACAGGCACTGTCCAAGTTCTCGAACAGCGACATCATTGTCTATGTCGGCTGCGGGGAGCGTGGTAACGAAATGTCGGAGGTGCTGAGGGATTTCCCTGAGGTGAGCTCATAACAGTAGAGGTAAATGTCTTCTTTATGCATGGCACTTACCAGATCTGGTGGAAGGTATCTTAGATCCCAAGGTAAAATAGCATTTTACTTTTTGAGCGCTGCCTGTCCCATTGCACCAAGACACTTTTTGCAATCCATCCCCCTCTTGTGGCCATTTGTGGTGGTGTCATAAGGCAGCTCCCTCCAATGACCTTAGTATAGCACCAACCCTGTGATTACTAATAGTGCATGTTCCGAGAGCTTAGAGAAATGAAGATTTTTGTGATGTGATTTAAGAAACCGATATAAAAATACCCAGAAGTATTTTCAATAATTGTTAAATCCCCTTTGAAGTTAGGAACATTGATTTAATTGCGTTCAGCTGTTTTAGGTAATCTATATTTGTTGCAGCCAGAGAAGAGCTGCTAAATTACTTTAATTGTGGATTAGAAGTCGAATCATTTAAGGTGAGCTAGGGAAGGGAGCGCTACTTTAATACATGGCCTCTGAAACAGTTCTGACTCCTTCCACGCACAGGTGTGGAGCGGAAACTATTTTATTTCCTCTTTCTAAAAAATTCATGTTCGCAATATTAACTTCCTGCACCCTATTGCTGAAATGATGTAGCAATAGTATTTTTAATCAAAGCGCTACACATCACACTTTGCTATTTCTAAGCGGTGTAAATAATACGTGCTACTATTACCAGATTTAATGGTTCTTAATCTACTGACTTCAGAAGGATGGGAGGCTCAGTGTGGCGTGCTGGAAATCGATCTGGTACACCTAGATCAACACATTGCTCATCAGCAAGAATGTTACTCACTGAACAAGCATACCAGCTGATTGGGTAAGACCTTGCTGATGTCTAATCCATTCACACCCATTGCACTGGTCTATCCCTAGCCAGCCCATCGCTACACGTTCCACTGATGATGTGGCCCATAAAACACGCAAGGGAATACTGCTCTGTAGTGGTATTATCCGAGGTGGTTTTTTGCGAACGATGCGTAATTGCCATAGGGATATGGGAATAACACGAAGAATGGCTCTTATCAACTGGTTTTAGCCCTTGTGTACCTTTGCATACTGTTCTATCTGTGCACATTCATCCAGGTAAGCTCTGGAAGGATTTGCACAAGCAGGAACTGTTGTATCCTAGTAACTGTATCTTAGTTACCGAACCAATGGCGGTAACGCTATAGACCATGGGTACTCACAAACTTTCTCTCGGGGGCCAAATTTACAGTGTGGTTTGTGGCCGAGGGCCGCACCGGTGGGGGCGGGGTCATTGGGGGAGGGGGCGGGGCTAGAGCAAAACAAAACTGTGACCATGAGGTGGAACAGAGGCCCCTGCAGCGGACGCCTTCGTCCACTGAGCCACCGGTCCCGGCATACACATCTCTCTCTCTCTCTCTCTCTCTCTCTCTCCATCTCTCTGTCTCCCTCCCTCTCTCTCTGTCTCCCTCCCTCTCTCTCTGTCTCCCTCTTTCTCTCTCTGTCTCCCTCTCTCTCTCTCTCTCTCCCTCTCTCTCTCCCTCCCTCCCTCTCTCTGTCTCCCTCCCTCTCTCTGTCTCCCTCCCTCTCTCTGTCTCCCTCCTTCTGTCTCCCTCCCTCTCTCTCCCTCTGTCTCCCTCCCTCTCTCTCCCTCTCTCTCCCTCCCTCTCTCTCCCTCTGTCTCCCTCCCTCTGTCTCCCTCCCTTTCTCTCCCTCCCTCTCTCTCCCTCCCTCTGTCTCCCTCTCTCTGTCTCCCTCTCTCTGTCTCCCTCCCTCTGTCTCCCTCCCTCTGTCTCTCTCCCTCTGTCTCCCTCAGTCTCCCTCTCTCTCTGTCTCCCTCCCTCTGTCTCTCCCTCTGTCTGTCTCCCTCTGTCTGTCTCCCTCTATCTGTCTCCCTCCCTCTCTGTCTCCCTCCCTCTGTCTCTCCCTCACCCGGCTCTCGCGCCCTGCCCTCTGTCACCTCACCCGGCTCTCACTCCCTGCCCTCTGTCACCTCACCCGGCTCTCACTCCCTGCAACCCTCTGTCACCTCACCCGGCTCTCACTCCCTGCTGCCCTCTGTCACCTCACCCGGCTCTCACTCCCTGCTGCCCTCCGTCACCTCCCCCGGCTCTCACTGCCTGCTGCCCTCCGTCACCTCACCCGGCTCTCACTCCCTGCTGCCCTCCGTCACCTCACCCGGCTCTCACTCCCTGCTGCCCTCCGTCACCTCACCCGGCTCTCACTCCCTGCTGCCCTCTGTAACCCTCTGCCATCTCACCCGGCTCTCACTCCCTGCTGCCCTCCGTCACCTCCCCCAGCTCTCACTCCCTGCTGCCCTCCGTCACCTCACCAGGCTCTCACTCCCTGCTGCCCTCTGTAACCCTCTGCCATCTCACCCGGCTCTTACTCCCTGCTGCCCTCCGTCACCTCACCCAGCTCTCACTCCCTGCTGCCCTCCGTCACCTCACCCGGCTCTCACTCCCTGCTGCCCTCTGTAACTCTGCCATCTCACCGGGCTCTCACTCCCTGCTGCCCTCCGTCACCTCCCCCGGCTCTCACTCCCTGCTGCCCTCCATCACCTCACCCGGCTCTCACTCCCTGCTGCCCTCTGTAACCCTCTGCCATCTCACCCGGCTCTTACTCCCTGCTGCCCTCCGTCACCTCACCCGGCTCTCACTCCCTGCTGCCCTCCGTCACCTCACCGGCTCTCACTCCCTGCTGCCCTCCGTCACCTCACCGGGCTCTCCCACCCTGCTGTCCTCTATCATTCTCTGTCACCTCACCCTGCGTGTGTGGCAGCCTGGGCTGAGACAGCTTCCCGGGCACACACACAGCCACACCCGAGTACTTCACAGGTCTTTAAAAGACCATTTGCATGATAATGAGGCTTTGTTGTATTTCACCTCTTCTTAGCGCCCCTGCAGCTCCACTCGCACTATCGCTGGAATCGCCCGCCCCCATAGAGCAGAGTCTGTGTTTGCTGACACTCTGTAAAAAAAAACAAAAAACACAGGTACGATGTCTGCAAGGTCCGCGGGCCGCCAAGGAAGGCTTGCCGGGCCGCTGGCGGCCCGCGGGCCGTACTATGAGTACCCGTGCTATAGACGAACTAGTCGAAATATGAAATCAGATACAAAACAGTTTGCACCTGACTTCAAGTTTGCGGAGCACTCAGAATTAAGCCTGCTGCAAACCAAGTAACTGAGCATTCTTAAAGTCTAACTTTGGGTTTTTCAGATAGTCGTTGATGCTACAGTAAAACACACAGGTCCAGATTTACGAAGCATTTTTGCTGTCCCAAATGGCGCAATTCGCAGAATTGGGCCTTTTGCAACATCAAAAATGCTTTTTTTATGTGCAAACGTCAAACTGTGATTCTACAGAATCTCAATTTGAGTTTGTGATTCAGTATTCGAAAGGAGCAAATCGTAAGGGTATTTGCTAATATTTTGCGATTTAATTCCAGTCACAAAACATTAATATTTTACCACAAATTCAAAATTGGTGATGACCCTTTCGCAAATGGGAAGGGACCCCTTCCCCTTTGAGAATGTTAAAAAAATATTTTTAAGAGCAGGCCGTGGTCACATTGATCACTGCCTACTCTTAAAAATGAAAGTGAAACGTTTGATTTTTCTTTTTTAAACAAATCTCATTTTCCTTTAAGGAAAACGGGCGGCATTAAATAAACAAATTTGCTTTGTTAAAAAATCAGTCACAGACATGGTGGTCTGCTGACCCCAGCAGGCCACCATCCCTGTGATCCCTATCATTCCTTTTGGGTCCTAAACTGCAACCTACTTCATTAATATTCATGAGGTAGGTCGATTTGCGGCCTACTACAAATTTGTAATTTAAAAATAAAAAAGTGTTATATATTAGGTATAGGGATTTCTAAGAAAATCGCAATTTGGAAATCGCTATTCTCAATGTTAGTACATCTGGACTACAGTGCGTAATTTGTAAAAAGCATAATTAAAAAAGGAAAAGTGAAGAGAGAGAGATTTTTCATAGAAGCCTGCCACATATACAACTGAATGCCGAGGCTGCCAAACACCAAGGCTGCCTAGTCTCAACTACACCCCCTGCCTGTTTCTTCCTCCACCCCACACTCACTCCTGCTTACCCTTTTTTCATACCTCTTTTCTCCTTTTGTCATTGTTTTCTTATATTTTGCATCTGTCTTCTTTCGCCCTTGCTGCCTTTCTGTCTTTTGCTCTATGTCATATCCCAGTGATATATACTAGTCACTGGTGCCTACCGCCCACAACCACCATCATACATTAGGCACCGACAACACATTGAAGGGTTGTGGCACTTGGTGAAAGTAAGATCACATTTTTAGGTCTTTCACTGGCTCCTAAAGGAATGAATGTGCTATTCAGTAATTTACAGAGTACTTTGGATTGTGGGTTACTTCATCTCCAAGTGCTCCTAATTTTGGCAGCTATGGAAACAGGGATGAAATGAAAAATTTGATACATTCAGAATCCCGTTACGTAGTGATTGAGATAGGATCTTCCTAGATTGGAGTATGTATGTGCACGGATCGCTGTAGCAACCCATGCACCAGTGCAAGCCATGAATTCTAACTCTGTGATACCCTTTGAGAGCATCTGCATTGCAGGATAGCACACAGGGAAGCAGGAAGAGGCTTGAAGTATGACAATGGCATGCTTGCATTGTCATGCATGCCTGTAATACACACAGCTAGGCATGGGCCGATGCCACTGTTGCATCACTGAGCCATCCAATTGTTACAAATGGCCGGTATTGGGGTCATTATGCCTCAGGCCCAACTGCCATGATGTAAAAGTATTTATACATTTAGAACCCAACGCCTGCCCTAATGATCAATGATGAGGCAGCTAAGAGGAGCATACCACAAGATGGTGCAGTAGCTTTCTCTGCGTTGTCTCTTTCCTTGGAAGGCATATTTTGGTTTGACCTTCGAGCCATTTTTAGCAGTCTCGCCAGAATTTTGTTTTTCCAATATAAAATCATACATAGTACACATATGTGGAGAGGTTTTTGGTCGGGGGCTCCATCCATTGGTCTGTGAAAATGTCATTCGCATTTTGCTTCTGCCCACCACGTCACACAGCAGGGGGGCGATGTTCAGCCTACTTATCCAGTTTGCTCCTCTCATTTTGAGTGACTGCACAAAGCCTTTTCACATTGTTCCCCCGAAAAATACCGCAATTTTCTTAAGAGACAAAGCGGCCTAAAAATATGGTTTTTATTTTATTTATTTTTATATCACCTTTAAAATTTCTCTTATAAAGGGTTTAAGCAACATTGTAGTTGCCTGTGATTTGAGTGCTTGGATAGATGGTGATTTAGTCGTTTCTCATTTGCAAATAATAATAATAAACTGAATGGTTCCGTTAAAAGGCTTCTTATATTAAAAAATACCATTAGTAGAAACTGTGAATGGTTTTTAATTAAAATATTTTTTTATTGCAAGCATATGATGACAACTTTTAGGTGCCGGCATGATTCCTTTTTCAATTTTATTTTTGTGGCATATGTTTGCAATAAAACAATTAAAAACAACTAACTACCACACCAGCTTGCCAATGCCAGATATAATGAATTTGACAATGTTTGCTTTAATATATTAAATCGGATGCTTGTGCCTCTTGGTATTATCGAACATCATGCGGTAGGGCCCCTCTTGATGTTTGTGACCCAGGCATCCCCAAAAATCCCACAAGCCTGTCCAGCATGGACTTCTTTTAGGGGTCACCAGCGGTCACAGTTGCGACCATTGTCTTGCGACCCCTGGCACTGCCTTTGCGCCCTTGGCCAAGGAGGTGCCAGGAACACAATGGCAGCTCGCCCTTATGAACGTCGATGGGGGCTCCACTCTCTTTGTTTTCTCTCATTTTATTTTAATTGGACTAATAGTGAATAATGTAACATTATTCACCTTAGTGAATAATATTACATTATTCACTGTTAGCATTATAAAAATGGAGCTCAATTAGCAGCAATATGATCTTCCCAGACAGCTGATTTAAGCAAAAAAAGATTTAAATGTATGTTGCGTTCGTGCTTGCGAGTGTGTGTGTTTACATGAGAGTGTGTGTGTGTAAGTGCGAATGTATGCGTATGTGTAAGCATATGTGTGTGTGTGAGTGAAAGTGACGGTCAAAGGGAGTGTGATGTAACTTCCGCTTCGCCTGACATTTTGGTGATATGACGGCCATGCTGCCCAGGGGACAGACTGACCACAAAGTGAAGTCTGACTAAATAAATACCACTGTTGCATGTTATTGGCAGCTGACCATGGAGGTGAATGGGAAAACTGAGACCATCATGAAGAGAACCACTCTGGTGGCAAACACGTCCAACATGCCAGTAGCCGCCCGCGAAGCGTCCATCTATACAGGTAAGCGCCGTCACACTATCCCTTATGGGAACAAACCCGTTAGAGGGCAGTGGGAAACAACCCCTTCTTGCCCTTGGGTCTAAACATCTGCCTTCATATTTCTGAGATATGTGAAAACACTTCCCATTTGTTTTTTGTTAAACAGGAATATTTTAAGTTCAGTTATATTGGTGTAATGTCGTGCTCTCTGTATGTGAACACAATCCTCCAATGAACAACAAAACAAACTGGAAATAAAGGAAGCAGTTTACCCAATACACCTTACACGAATAAAGAATCCAAAAACCCATAACAGCTACCCATTTCATAAAATGTTATGCACTGCCTAATGCCAGTATATCCCAGACAACATGTAAGAAAAGCCACTGGGATTAAATTAACACTCTGCCTAGAAAACTACCAGAAAAAAATACCTTGGTTTACTAATAGTGCTTAGCAATGACCTTCTGCTGTATCTAAGCGCCGCAAATAACAAATGCTATCTTTACTCAGTTTAATAATACTCAAATGACCGACTTCTGAAGTTTAAAAGTTGAGACAGCCTGCTGGAATTAAAAGTTGTGACCTGCATCCCTTCTGTATCTGAGAGGAGAGAGCTCACATCACCGAGGCATCCAGTAATCCGGATTGGACTATCATTTTGCATTTCTGCCTGCAGTAAATAGCGCCAGTTAGAACTACCACTGGTGTTAAAAATGCAACTCTTACAATCTAACTTCATACTGCTGACAAATGTCTAATAACAAAACAGATAATTTAAGGAGAATTTTTACTTCTGTGAAAAAGACTTTTGGTCCGACATGATATAAAACTTCTCCGAGTTTTGGTGGCTCGACCTAACCTCCACTTCAGGTAACAGTAGCTGGTTTTATTATTAAACATTTTATAACAGCGGTATGTATGTAATTTTATCGTATGGCAACCCCCACTATCTATGGGTGGGATATTTTTCTGTAATCGGTGTCTTGGGTAGTAACGCTGCTTCTTGGCCAGGGATAATGTTTTCACTCCCAGTGGTAATTTACGACCGGTAGCAAATTGGCAGAAACATTTGAAGATACCAGGCTGCATTCTACCTCCAGCAGTAATGACCAGTGGCCAGCGGGGGCATTGAGCCAGGTTTACCATAAGGAGGCCCGCGTCATTTGCCTATGTCAGAAGGATCTGAGACGGTATGGAGACAGGTATCCAGTTGGGTGACCAGATTTTGAAAACTAAAAACTGGGACATTTCACAAACACAGAAGTAGGACTACAATTTAGCATCTATTGTGGAATACACAATAAACTGACAGAGCCCAGCAACGTAGAAAACACAGACAATGAGATGGTCGCTTACACACAGCATCATCAGTGTTAACTACATTGCTTACAGATAGGGGTTGTTTAATAATTCTTTTCTGAAACATATGAAAATCTATCTCCTTCTGTGTTCAATTGGCCCTCTCTCAAAAACACGACATGTGCTAACTTTCCTGAAACTTGAAAGGGAAAATGTTGAAGAAGCGGGACTTTCCCGGTAAGTTCAAGGCGCCTGGTTACCCTCTTATATAGGGCCCTGGTATCTTGAGAAGAGACCATGCAACGAATATAAGTGCCCCTCAAAAATTGCTTAAGATAGTGGCTAAAGGTAGAAATAAAAATGGATGGTTAAAATCCCTGCGGGAAACCCCACTGTAGTTCTGGTGGGAGCATCAAAACCCATGTCCTTAAAACCTTGTCCTACAAGTCAAGCACATGGGCATGCTTCAATAGGCACATGTTGATCTAACCTCTCTCAGCCTCGACCTTGCAATATCACCCATCCTAACTACACCATTAGTTTCAGAAAATGTTTGTCTTATGAGAGATTTAACATACCATATGTATTTGTAAAGCGTACGTTCACCCAATGGCAGTGGCGTCACTAAGGGGGTGCGGGGGGTGCGGACCGCACCGGGTGACACCATCACATGGGGTGACACCTTTCCCAAATGAGACAATTTATTGTGTCCCGGGTGACACCATCACATGGGGTGACACCTTTCCCAAATGAGACAATTTATTGTGTCCCGGGTGACACCATCACATGGGGTGACACCAACCCTAGTGACGCCGCTGCCCAATGGTATCTTGGTGCTGAATAACAGATGTTTATTGTCACCCAACTCAATCGTATTCATTTTATCACCTCAGAAGGATGAAGGGCTGAGTGGACCCGCCGGGATTTGAACCTGTGACCATGAGGTCGAATACAGGCCCCTACAGTGGGCACATTATTATACCAAGCCACCAGACCCTGTAACTGATCTTAAGTTCTATAGCGGTGTATATAAGCCAGTAGTTGCAGAGACTTTATCATTTGTGTATGCTACCCATATCTGGTAAATGAATATGTACAAATTACTGGTAAATAAGTGATTGCTAGGCTCTGGGAAAGACTGTTGTCCTGACTGTCAACCATTGATATATAAAACCAACAAAATTGAAGTACATAGGAATATATGATTATGTTTTCACAAATGTACGTAATCCTAGAATTAATGCATGTGTGTGTAAATTGGTGAAGATGAATGACTAATTATGCAGTCTCACATGTCATGTGCACAAGTGTTTTCATCCACCCTTCCTCTGCCCCTTGGAAATTATAAGTCACTCAGGACCTGACTCACAAAGCCTCCGCATTCGTGGCGGAGGCCCCGCATCGTGGAGAATTCTCATTGCGGAGATTCCGTCCCGAGTGCGGAGCCCCTTAGGGAATCAGGTCCTAAATGTCTTAGGATTGTGGGGTTTATTTAGCCCCTGGGGACGGTGCCCCGTGCCGCCAGGGCAGCACATAGATTTACTGTGCTTTCGAAAAAGCTGCTGTTACAGCGGCTATCCTGAAGGCACTGTAGTGTCTCAGGTCTAGGCCTGGTGTTGAGGACACAAAGACTCAGTACCAGTATGGGTTCGTTAGCAGCCAGTAACTCACTGACTCCGCCCAGCGTGACCTGGGCTATTTATTGGCAACACACACGTGCTGGCCGAGCGTACGCTGGGCCAGCCCATTACATGACGCAGTGGTGGTGCACCCGGGGCAACCACCCCTTACTAATATGGGCAATGTGGAGTGGTCCAACATGGACAACATTACATTCCTCCTTTACCCAAAATACAAACAAAACAAATGAGAAACAACCCACGGTTATAAGCACCAAAATAACAATCGGAACATCTATGGAACAGTCTTACTTGGTCTGCCGACACCACCATGTCCTCGGCCTGGAGTTCGACAACAGGCTACAAAGTCTTGATACTTCTGAGACGGCTTGGGGTAGGGCCGCAGGCAATACCGACCCTGGCTGTTTCTGTCAGGGGGGGTCAGCAACTGTTCTGTAGGACTGCCATTGTCTCGTGTTGTTTGACCGCCCCTGAGTTCCTTGTCATGGGCCTTCTCGGGAGCTGGGGCGCTTCTGTCCTCACCCGCGGTGACAGCGGTGGGTCGGTCGTTCCCTCCCTGGGAGTCGTGAGGAATGCCTGGTTCAGCCACCCTTGGCTCGTCGAGGGGTGGAAACTCCTCCGCGTCGTCAGCGGGAACTCTCCTGAAGAAAGATACGTTGCGGGTGACACTTTCGTGCCCTCGTGATGCCGTCACCATCGTACCTTTGACTCCGATCACTGTCCAGGGATCCAGTTCAAACGGCAGCCTGAACTTTCCGCCGGGGTGGCGGTCACGCACCAGTACACGGTCTCCGACCGTGATCGGGCTCACCTGCGCACGCCTCCTCTGGGACGCCTCCTGGTTGGTCTTCATCCGCCTTGCCAAGGAGTGGTTTGGAGGGTTCGGGGACTCTGCCCACAATGGGTGGTGCGGGATGGTGTCCGTGACTGCTCGACCAAAACACAGGCGGCTCGGGGAGATGCCGGTGGTGCAATGGGGGTGAGGCGATATTCGCGGAGAAAACTGTATAGTGCCTGTTCCAGGATGTGGCCATCGGCTAGGGCTATTTGGATCGTCTTGTTCAGGGTCCGCATCAGGCGTTCTACTTCCCCATTCGCCTGGGGCCACCTAGGTGTTATCCGGCGGTGCTTGATTCGGTGGGAGGTCAGGTAGTCGAGTAGCTCAGCACTGGTGAACGGCGGACCGTTGTCTGTCCGGAGCTCTCCAATCAGGCCATGGGTGGCCATAATCTTCTCAAGTTTGGGAATGACTTCTCCTGCTGACGTAGATGAGACGATTTCGATTTCTGGGTAGCGCGAGAAGTCATCCACTACTACCAGCATGTACTTCCCTCCCGGTAAGCTGCCGAAATCTGCGCTGGCTCTTTCCCAGGGAGCGTTGGGGCCTGCCTCGGTGATCACAGGCGCAGGTCTGCTGGGCAGGCTGGTTGCCAGGCAAACGGGGCAGCGTTGTATGATCGATTCAACTTGTTGATCTAGACCAGGGAACCAGACTTTGCTCCTGAGGCGGTTCTTTGACTTTACAATTCCTTGGTGTGCTCCATGTGCAAGGAGGGCTGCCTGATGAGTCAGACGTTCAGGCAGGACGAGGCGGGGGCCTCGCAGGAGACAACCATCTGCAGACACGGACAACTCGTGGCGCACTTGATGTAGAGCCTTTAACGTGGTTTGGGCTGTTGTCGTGCGGAACGGCGTTGGGTTTTGCAACTGCTTCCAGTCTCCCGAGGTGATTGCCTGGATGGCGATTTGGAGGCAGTCATCTTCTCTGGTGGCTTGTATCACTTCCTCCAACGAGATCGGGAGCGGTCTGGACCGTTCGATTATCATCCGCACGTAGTCTTCTGTTGCTGCCGCTTCAGCAGCTTCCGGCTTGGTGACAGGTCTGGCGTGCCTGGACAGGAAATCCGCTGGGTTTCGTGTGCCTGGTCGGTACTCTACGGTGAACTGGAATTCTTGGAGCTGTAACACCCATTTTTCTATCCGTGGGGAGGACGCGATGAGGACCCTTGGAACAGCGGGACGAGAGGCTTGTGGTCAGTGACCACAGTGAACGGGTGCCCGTACAAGTAGATGTGGAAATGGCGGCACCCCCACAGGATCGCGATGGCTTCTTTCTCGATTTGAGAATAGCGCTGTTCCGTGGGCGTAAGGGTCCTGCTGGCGTAGGCTACCGGGGCCCATTCTCCGCAGGACTGCTGCTGGGCTAGGACCGCTCCTAGGCCTGTGGGGCTGGCATCTACTACCAGCTGGGACTCGTTTCGAGGGTCAAAATACACCAATGTAGTGTCAGCTGAGAGGGCAGCTTTCGTTTGACGGAATGCCTCCTCTTGCTCCGCTTCCCACGTCCAGTGGCTGGAGGTTTTGGTGAGGTCACGGAGAGGCCCTGTCAGGTCTGATAGGTTTTTGATGAAACGCCCGCAGTAGGTGACCATGCCTAGGAAGCTGCGGACGCCGGACACTGACGTCGGGGCGGGAGCATTCTGTATGTCCGTTACTTTGTCTGGGTCGGGGCCCACGCCTTTGTCGGAGAAACGGTATCCAAAGAAACTGATGTCCCTCCTCAAGAACTCGCACTTTTCACGGTGGAGGGTGAGTCCACTGTCTCGGATGCGGGATAGCACGGCCTGGAGACGCAGGAGGTGCTCTTCCAGCGTGGGTGCGTGCACCAGGATGTCATCGCTCACGTTGAGCACACCTTCTAGCCCCTGGAGGACGTTTTTGACGATATTTTGGAACACTTCAGCAGCGCTGGAGATGCCAAAGTTGAGACGGGTGTAGCGCCAGAGTCCTGCATGGGTGGAGAACGTAGTGATGGGGCGAGAATCCGGGTGGAGCGGGATCTGGTGATAGCCTGAGCGAAGGTCCATCTTTGAGAACCACTTGGAGCCAGCGAGTTCCCCGATGATGTCGTCTACTGTTGGGGTCAGGTGGCGCTCTCGCTTGATTGCGAGATTCGGGACCCTCATGTCCACACAGATGCGGACGGCTTCCGGTTGTTTCGGTTTCTTCGCGACGACAATGGGTGACACCCATGGGGTGGGGCCACGCACCCGTTCAATGATGCCCGCTCTCTCTAAAAGGCGTAGCTCTGCTTCTACTTTGGGGTGGAGGTGGAAGGCAATCCTTCTGTGGCGGAGGGCGATCGGAGCGACGGACTTGTCGATGTGCAGTCGGACTGCTGGACCCTTCAGGCATCCAATCCCTTCGAATAGGGTCTCGAACCCTTGTAGCAGGCGGTCTAGATCGTTGGCATGTACGTTGAATGCAAAGTGGATCAGATTGAGATCTTGCGCGGTGCGGCAGCCCAGTAGGAATCCTGAACCTTCCTCTGATACGTATACTTTGGCCTGTTGGTGTGCAGTCTCATGAGAGAGGCTGGCCTGGAATACGCCACACAGCGTGAGCGGAGAACGGGTGCCGAAGGCGTAGACTTGTACTCGGGTAGGGCGGAGCATTGGAGGGTTGGGTAAACTCCGGTAGACGCTGGCAGCCATAAGATTGATGGTGGCACCTGTGTCGATGAGGGCAGCTATGGCATGTTCCTGCACTTTAACCTTACACATGGGTGTGGCGTGATGGGTGGCCGGCAGAGCATTCAGCATTCGGACTACGTGGACAGTGGCGGCGTCGGCTTCATCGTCGTCCATGTCACTGTCGGGGGAACCTTCGGGAGGCGCCTCAATCCCGCGAACTCGCCGTGGCGGGCCAGTTTGCTTCCTTCTCTGCGTCGACCGGCATACTTTGGAGAAATGGTTCACTTTCCCACACGCGCTGCAGGTCTTGCCATGTGCGGGGCAGGCTCCTTCGTGGGGCAGCAGGCCTCCGCACCACCCACATGGGCGACTACGGGAGTTCGGTTGGGAGGTCGTAGACTTCGGCCTCGTGGCTCTCTGTCGTGGCTCCTGAACGTCGGTGCGGATGGCGCACACCGGTTCTTCCTTGACAGTGGCGGCCGGCTTGGGGTCCATGTGCGCCGCGCGGGCCTTGGATAATTCTTTGGAGCGGCCAAGTGTCAGGATGTCCCTCATGGACATGTTGTGCTCTTGCAGGATCCGTTCGCGCAATTTGGAAGACGCGCAGCCTTGGATGAATTGGGCTCGGATTTCGTCGTCCTCGTCTGGGAGGGTGCAGGTGCTTGCCAGTTCTTTTAGCTTCGCGTAGAAGATATCTACCGACTCCTCCGGCTGTTGGCGTGCCTGGCGGAGCAGGAAACGCTCGTAGTCAGGGTTGGCAAAAGGCTCGAAATAGGCCGTGATGGCGTCGCGCATCGTGGCGTAGTTTCTTGGGGGTCCTGCTTCCCGCACGGTCTTCGATATTTTATGAATGTCCGCCCCTCCGAGGTGAAGAAGCATGGGTCTCCTCCGTGGAGCAGGGATGTCCGCCGCGTCGAAGTACGTCTCCAAGCGCTCAACCCATGCCTTCCAGCGTGCTGCTTGGGAGGGCGGGGGGCCGGTGATGGCGAACGGCTCCAGATGAGGCACAGACGCCATGTGGGCGACGCAGTGGGCGCGGCTAGGGTGGCAGGACACCAGCAGGTAGGGTTCGTGATCCGGTGCGGTGTCAAACGGAGCGCCTTAGGGTAGTGCAGGCAGCCAACTCCTGACGGCGGCAGTGAGGCTGCGAGGGGTGAAGCGTCGCAGGTGGGTGCGCACAGTCACCAGAGGGTGCTGCGGAGAGAGTCTCAGGAATCTGCGGCCTATACCCAGCGAGGCCGTTCCAGGCGAGGGGGCGCTGTTCTGGGGCGTCACGTGCGGCTTGGCAGAGGTGGCCCAGAATGTCCCTGATGCGAGGAGAGAAGGGAGAGAGCAAAGCCTAGCAGGGGCCGTGGCCGGAGGCACAGGCGTGGAGAGCGTCAGGAGGAGAGCGGCTGGGAGCGGGCAGCGTCGCTCTTACCGCAGGTCTGAGGGCCGCTAGAGGTTCGTAGCAGAGATGGCCGGGTGCCGGAGGGCACTGCAGGAATCCGCACGCATGCGCGGTCAGCAAAACGGCTGTAGAGGCCTTCGAGGCAGATGGCCGAGAGTTGCTCGGAAAGCCAGCGCCGGGCTCCGTGACCGTGGCAGTCGGTGCGCGGTAGGGAGCACAGTGCGCCGGGCGCAGGATGCGGGAGACGCGGCTGGGGCGGTCTCGCTGCGGCGGTGCTGGCGGCAGGCACAACGGTGTGGTGAGTCACGGTGGGGTGGGGAGACCACCTCGTCGCCAGTGTAGTGTCTCAGGTCTAGGCCTGGTGTTGAGGACACAAAGACTCAGTACCAGTATGGGTTCGTTAGCAGCCAGTAACTCACTGACTCCGCCCAGCGTGACCTGGGCTATTTATTGGCAACACACACGTGCTGGCCGAGCGTACGCTGGGCCAGCCCATTACATGACGCAGTGGTGGTGCACCCGGGGCAACCACCCCTTACTAATATGGGCAATGTGGAGTGGTCCAACATGGACAACATTACAGGCACTGAAGCTATGCTCAGCAGGTGCCGTATTCAGTGCACCTGCTCAGCAAAGTGTTTGTGTTTCGAAAGAAACTCCAAACGCAAGAGTGTATTTTCTAAAAAAAAAAAAAAAAGAAGTCCCTGACAGGCAGAGTCTTCTCTCAGCGAATGGGGGGCATTACTTTGTTTTCCTGTTCAATGCTGCCAGGTTTTCATAGTAGTCCCAAACAGAAAAAAATACTTCAGAATATTTACCCTGTATTGGGTTGATGATTTGAGATACTTTGACTGACGGTCCGGCGTCATTCCAGCCATCAGGAGAAGGCTTTCTCCGTTTGAGCCAGTGGAGGCTCTGCTGTCGAAAGCATGAATATTCACCCGACTGTAAATAGTGGGCAGGGCACGAGTCAGGGGGGGGGGGCGAGTAGGGGGGGGGGGGTACACGCGGGTGAACGGCGTCCACCCACTTTTTTCACAGGCTGGACGCCGTCCACCCTGCCAAGAAGTTGGGCCCCACTGAAAAAGATGCTGAATTCGTCCCGGTGTAATGTCCTAACACCGGGAAACTTTCAGCAGCGCCTGCACGTTGTTGTCTGCTTTGGATCTGCAACAACGTGCAGGCGGGGACGGGATGGGGCTCTCTTAGTTCTGACTCCTGCTGGGCCCATAACAAAGGCCGAATCGGAGGGGTCATCAGGCCTCCTTTTGTTGGAGTCTCCTGGCTGGCAGCAGTCAGGAGCCTCACACCTAGAAGCAAATGCAGCAGAGGGGGAACAAAGGCTCACACCTTGTTAGCACTTCACACATACTTAAGAGAGGCAGCTTTTCACTTTGTTCAGGCTCTGTTTAGGAGATATGCATGCACTGTAAGAACATCAGATGTGTTGATCTTTCCCAGTATTTGCACAAAATAAATAGCATTTATATAGCGCATACTACCTCTGAGGAGGCGCTGTAATAATTTAAATATCACTATTTTTTCTTTTAAAGCACTATGGCTAGAGGAAGCTTTACGCTGACAAAAGGCAACATTGGTTTATGTGAAGCTTACAAAAGTGTGAATCTTCTGCCTAAATCAGGAGGGTTTGCAAGTATACTCAAAATGTGCTCAAATGTACTCATGATACACCTGCTAAACATGTATGTGAGGGCTTAAGATCTGATGTCACTTCTTGTGATGTCACTTCCTGTGATGTCACGCGCCGCGATGTCCCGCGCCGCGATGTCACGCGCCGTGATGCCAGTTACATACTGATTAATTTGGTTAGTCCCCCCACTTCTTTTTTTAGGACTTGTGCCCTGATAGTGGGGGCGATCTGGAAGTTTGGTAGACGGTATTCAGCCATGGTTGTAGAAACTCTACCAAACTCTAAATAAGGACTAAGTATTTTAGGAAAAAATACAATTATTACATCTATTACTGAAGCCCAGGAAACGATGACTACACCATAAAAAGTGATATTACAAATAAGGGCGGGCGGAACTCGTGGAGTTACCTGAAAACTATGCAAGATTCCAGGGAGTTCCGCAAGCGGGTTGAATCGACACGTCTTGCTGAATTTTAGCGCCAGAGCTTGTTCCATGCTACAAGATCAGTGTGAATGACAACACTGGCCCGCCATAGGGTGCTGCTGCTTAGCTGCCGCTCAAGTAGATATTTTATTTGAGTGGCAGCTTACTCACCACGGACTGTTGCGACTGCACTCGTTGCAAAAGTCTCGCCGGGTGCCGCCCTAGTGCCTGAAAATCACGCTAGGGGATGCCAATTCTCGCTCGAATTTGCCAACTTACCGTTGGCGAGCCGCATGTGAGACGAAACTCCGCCACGTCACAGTTTGTAGAGTTTTGCCATAACTTTGCATTTCAAGCGTAATGCAGAGTGGGCAACACTCTGCCGGGGGAGCAGAATGTATCGCCCACACGTAATTACAAACAAAGACAAACTTAAAATAAAAATATGACCAATGTATGTCCTTTCTACTATTCAATAGTCATGATTAACCACTGGAATCCGCTCGCTTGATCTTCTTCCACATATCAATAGGCAAAGTGTATTTAACATTTGTGCATTTTTCTCTTTGCTTGAAGGAATTACCCTCTCTGAGTATTTCCGCGACATGGGATACAACGTCAGTATGATGGCTGACTCCACCTCCAGATGGGCTGAGGCCCTCAGAGAAATCTCTGGACGCCTGGCTGAAATGCCAGCAGGTAATTTCTTCCACCAGCCCCTTAAACTTTGTCCAATTATATGATTCATAATAATAAATGTTTTCTTTGCTGTAAATCTAGTTTGCTATCAAACTCTCCAAGCCGACGGCACTCAAACACATTTGCAATTTTGCAAGACGTCATTTCATGAAAGAGTTTAACCAGGAATTTATTGATATAAATAAACTCTAGACTCTCTGCTCAATCTTCTAGAGAGATTTCCTATTGCACCTTGTTCTTCCAGTGGCTCCAACCCTTTTTTTTCATTGGTAAGATCCTACATATAAGGAACTTCATTCAGAGCTTCCCAGCAATAGTCACTCCATTTTGGCACAGCACTACAATTGAAGTTGCACCACACACCTCCACACAAGCTCTTAAACTTCAGAATGAAGATATAACTTCTGTCTTTAACCAGAGCATTTCATCCATTTCTTTAGACAGCGGCTATCCTGCCTACCTTGGTGCCCGGTTGGCATCTTTCTATGAACGTGCAGGTCGGGTGCAATGTCTTGGCAGCCCCACACGCGAAGGGAGTGTCAGCATCGTTGGGGCGTAAGTTGCATATCGTTGTAGTTCACCATTTCACCATTCACATGTTAGAGTTTATTATCTTTATAAATTCCATTCAATATTAAAGTCAATTTCAAATGGCCTATAACATGTGTATATTACTTTATACTTTAAATAAGCAAGTCACATACATTTTAGTAATTAAGTTATATTGTTTTTAGAATTTGTAATATCATAATGTGAATATATCAACCCGCACACGATTTATACATTTTTTAATGAAGCAGTACATGTATGTTATTCTAAAACACCTTTGTGTTCTATTTATTAGATACCCTTGCTCTTTTAATTTCTGAACTTTCAAATTCTTACATTTTCATTAAAGTCGATTGAATGAGTGCAAAGTCCTAAGCTGGATGGATATTTTTGGATGGAATTGATCTGATAGTGTGGCAAAACAATATGTAGTTTTCATTGATCAAATATAGGAATATAGAAAATCGTGTTATTCCATGAATCCAGATGTTGGGTGTAGTTGGTGAAATCTCTAATATTAATGTATGCATTTTATGTATTTTCTGTTTTTCTTAGTGTGTCTCCTCCTGGAGGTGACTTCTCTGACCCTGTGACCTCTGCGACCCTAGGTATTGTTCAGGTAAGTTATTCTATGTTCCTGAATCTGACAGAGCAGGGCATGCCAACATGATGCCAACACAATGCATTATTTTGCATCTCTGATAAGATAAGATACTTTTTTTTTTTTTTTTTAAGTTTTGAAAAATAGAAATTTATTGAAAAACAAAAAAGATAAGATACTTAAACTGAGGTGTTCTGTCTAAGGCATGAAATTGACAGCCAAAATTGTAAGCAATGCCACTGGAATTATTTGCTCTGAAGAGCCTTACTGTGCAGCAGGTTGGCTATTATGTAGCAACAAAAGGCAACTGATATTGCATGATGTGGCACAATTTGTGGCAATATTTCATAATTTTATAATTTTAACCCATATTAATACTGTCTGAACAAAAGTTTGACTTCATAACTAACGGTTTAGCACATGAATGCGGCACTCGTCACTGGAAAATTGACCAGTAAATCTTCACAAAGGTCTGTCGCTGCTCGACACCATGTGTTGGACTTTTGTTAGTAACTTTTGATCCATTTGAGCTTGAATTCTGAAAACTTAAGCAACAGGTGTTTGATCAAGGAGCCAATTTCACTATCAGTGGTTATTAATACCACCAGCATTAAAATACTGCTCATTCCAGAAGATCAAAGTACCCCCTGTTGATAACATCAACCGCAGTCGATTCTGCTGAATTATCACAGATGAAAAAAATGCCCACCAGTTGTAAATTCTTTACCAAGTTCTTTACTTCTACCTCAAATAAGACCATCAACAATTATTATAACTTAAGTTCTGAGAAGGTCATAAATATTTTAAATCAGACTAGTTCCCTTCACCTGAACTATATAGTGTGTATGTTCAAGTTTCAAGAATGTATTTGTTCAATAATTTTAGTGCAAAGGTTTTAATTAACTGAGCACTTAAATAAAACCAAACTTGAAACTTGAAACTACTGTGTATGGTTCCTGCAGACTCACATAAATAGCCAGTATCCTTATTTCCCATTAGTGGTTAAGCCATTGTGCCAGGGGTAACTGGAACATCAACACTATAAAAACACCACCTTTGAGTGGTAACATCAGCTGAATGGAAATTTAACAACATTGGTATTTCATCTAGGATTGATTCTGAAATACACCATGCTTACATTTTTCCTGCCTAAAATTAGTCTGCTACTGATGCATGTGCACATAATAGCTATAAGTAAGCAAAGGTGAGATGATAAAGGAAAATATCACTGTTATTTATGAAAAATAATTCAATAAATAATATGCTCCTCAATCCCTCACTTCGGCTACATCATATGCGTCTTCACCAACACTGCCTGCGTGCTCTCCTTTCTCCCATAATGGCGATCGCAGATTGCTTGAAGCAGAACTGAACCCAAGACAGTGCCCTTCCTCAGGGTTTGTGGTTAAAGAAGTAATGTGCAGCGTTTTTTCCAGAATCGCGCGAGTCAGTCTGTCATTCTAGTTCACTCATTTACCATCACTCTATCCCAGATCGTATTTATTGGTATATATTCCACTTGCCGTTTCCACTCTTAGCCTTACGCAACATTGTAACATAGTCACACAACATAGCATTAGTATCCCAAAGAGCCTCAGGCCTGAATCTATGCACATTGTCAATAGGGTGCAGGTAGTATTTCTTCCATGTTAAGTTTGGTGTTGTAAATGCCCAATAGGGCACAAAACGCACAATCCTCATTTTCATAAAAGAGGGCGTGAGTTATATATGATGGTGTATTTCATATCTGAAAATGATGCTGTCAATAGGTGGCAAGTCAACAAGGTAGGACTGCAGACAGATGATGGTGTAAACTTACATCATTGCTCAGTGATTGGGCCAGGTACGTAAGCTCCTGAAAGTGATTCTACATATAAATAGACTATTAACTCCTCTAGCAAAATCCTGCATGATAGTGCACAGTAATGTATTATCCCTAAAACCATTCATCGTCACATGCAATGTCTCGCTCAGGTGTTCTGGGGACTGGATAAGAAGCTGGCCCAGAGGAAGCACTTCCCTTCGGTAAACTGGCTTATCAGCTACAGCAAGTACTTACGTGCGCTGGATGAATTCTACGAGAGGAACTACCCAGACCTTGTGCCACTGAGAACAAAGGCCAAAGAGATCCTGCAGGAGGAGGAGGATCTTGCGGAAATTGTCCAGCTAGTGGGAAAGGTAAGGACCTGCAAATGACTTAGAGTCTGATGTCTTCGAAAATGCGGCCCATCCCTGGCTACTAGTCTCAGAATAAGATGTGCGTCACACGGCTATTGTAAAGCAAGGTTGGTTACTCTTTTAATGTAAAATTAAAATAAACGTTGAATTTTTTGAGTCTAGCTTAGCTTGGATATTGCAATATATCATTAATATTAATATATCAGTGAATACTCATTACACGAACACATTTGCTTTATACAGCTGTCTGACACTATATCAAGTTCATTAATATCATAAGATCATGCTTGAGGTCAGCCAGCTTATCCTCAATGGAGGGCGGGTTAGCAGTTGCAGTATTTTTGTCATTAGATATATGGCATATTCCATGTAGTTACCATAGACCCTTTCTGTGTCTATTGCCTTACTATATACTCTTTTGCTCATTACATTTGGTAACTGAACAGTTTAAATGGTGGTCTTGAAGAGGACTGTTGGAAGAATGAAGGCTACCCTATGCAGATCAATTCCTTGGGATTTCTATCCCTGGCCTCCATCGGCTCAGTGAATTCTACTAACACTTTTTCAAGTATTCACCTTTGGCAAGTGGAATACTTAGATCTGCTCTGTGGTGCTTCAGTGAACATGGAAACTTTTGCTTCCCTTCCAATGGCAGAGAAAACATTGGGAAGGAGAGAAGTGTCTACCTTGTGAGGTGGTTTAGATGAGGGACTTCTCGGAGCTGATGGAAAGTTAGGCAAAACCCACAGACAGTGAGATTTTTCTCCAATAAGTAGGCCTTAAAATGCAACTGACTCTGAGCACAGGGAAAGGCATCACCCAAGATATTGGGCTTAGTCTAGGACATTACATACAGCCAAATTGGGCATTCACTTTCATGCTAAATTAGCATTTATTTGTTCTTATCAAATCAAACAAAGGCTAGGCCATGAAATACGAGGACAAGACTACCAAAGCATGGTACTTTATGTCCAAGAAAAGGGTATGAGATAGCTGCAATAGTGGAATTTGTTATTCATATGGTGGCAAATGGAGTTGAGAGAACAGTTTTGGATAGGTAAAAATCAGGTCTTAGTTCAGGTTAGTGTCTTGTTAGTATTTGCCTCAAAGCAGTGGCAAGGTATCTGCCCATTCCATATTCTTAGAAATAAAGTATCACCCCAGGGAGAAAGGGATGAGAAACCCACGTGTGAACTTCTTGGAAGTGCTCGTTTGCATTTAGGAGAGTTTTAAGGCGTGTGAAGAGGTGCCCGGGCATCAACCTTTGCTCCGAATTACCCTCTCCTTGGTAACAGTGAGAATTAATAACACAAATATTGAGAATTGAAATGTGCTGTGTATCAAAGTGTGGCCTGAAAAGAAAGAACATAATAATGACATAATATGAAAGTGCCCCTGGGCGCAACAAGCATGTGCCTCCACTTGTTTGCCCTCGCACGGCACTTTTGGTATTACAGAGAGGGCCGCGGATGCTTGCAGAGCCCGTTCTGTAGTGTAGATCGTTACCAGTGCTAAATGTGCATCAGTGTAATATCAGGGGTTTGTTCCTTCATGGTGTGGTCCCATGCAAATGAGGGAATCCTTTACCTTAGTGCCAGCATCATATTACAGATGGTGACAAAGAGGCAAAGAGGAGGCACAATGACTGTGCGATGCATAGAGGTGACACAGGCAGTGCCCCTCTTCCATTTGTCATCTCTTGGAAGGGAGGAAAGGAAATCCTATTATTTCCCAGACACCCTCATGCAGTCACTCACTACACTCATCTGCATGGGGGTTTCTGCTCCTCCTTGAAAGTGAAGCTGGTTGCCACCTGCGTAGTGAAAGGTGGACTGGTTTCTTTGATCTGTCTGTTCATTTTCCAACAATGCTCTGTTCCAATTACAGGCATGGGTTTGCGCCTGTACTGGGAACAATGTACTTGCTGGGATACAATGCATTGTCCCGGTCTGACTATGTTGGGTTCCTAATGCTTCAGACTATAGGTGTATGGTGGTGTATTCCATTTGCCACTGTATATGGATCTTTTGAAGTATCAGATGGTCGAACTAAGAGGTACATATTTGTCGTCTATCCCTCTACATAGGGCTCCTTAGCCGAAGCTGATAAAATCACCCTAGAGGTTGCCAAGCTGCTTAAGGATGACTTTCTCCAGCAAAACGGCTACTCGGCATATGACAGGTAATGGTCCACTTTGACTCAGTGAAAGAGTATTCTGTTATCAGGCTTTGGTCTGAAATTTAGACTGCTCTCTATTTGCTTTTACCTCTAAATATCAGCTCTGCATAAAACCTGCCAATGTGAAAATGATCAACATTAGAGGTCCAAAGTTTGAAGGTCACCATAGAAAGCACATATGCGAACAAGGTCGTAACATACTTTTTAGATGTTCTTCCAAGATGGAAGCTACTGATGCAAAGCTTGCATCTGATAAGACGTCTTCATGGTGGACCCAGTGGGATTGCCAATCAGGGTTTTCCATTTCAAACCTCACTCCTTCCACCTAGTCACCACTATTACCTTCCAATTAGAAGCCCCATATCCAAACCTTAATCTCGTCTAGAATAAACTTAGAATCCTATTGATTAAGAATTTCCTGGAGCATTGGTTTCACCGCTACTTTGGCATGGAACCATTAAATTGGTGAAATTGAATAGCTTTCTTTTAAGCCAAGTTTGCCACTTAAGTCAAAATATTCGAAGCCATTATGGGCCCATTGCTGTCAACTTTGAACTCATTTCCCAGTGCAGTGCACAACTACCTTGAAAATGAATGCAATGTTTTCAGTGCAGCAGGCCACAATATCAACAGTTAATTAGTTTTTATATTCTTTCCTAGCTTTATAATCCTCAGGTTCTTCAAAAACAGTCTTCACGTGTCATCCTTCAATAGACTTTTATGCTTAAAGGAATCAGTCACAGACTTTCAATCCACACATTAACGCTGTCTATTATTGGACACATCTACTATCTGCATTGTATGATCAGATTCAGCTCTCTGATACCTTTGGTTCTAGGTTCTGCCCTTTCTACAAGACTGTTGGAATGCTGCAGAACATGATGGCATTTTACGACATGGCGCGACATGCAGTGGAGTCCACAGCCCAAGCTGAGAACAAGATCACCTGGGGGCTGATCAGGGAGCAAATGGGAGACACCCTCTACAAGCTTAGCTCCATGAAATTCAAGGTAGGACTCAGGACAGTGTGTGCCATTTCCACCGTCAAAGCACCCCTTCGGCTTAGTACAAATTCCTTTGTTGGTGGTCTACAATTTTATAATAATGACCTCTAAACTGGATGTCAATATTATGGAATTTTGTTTCTTCTGTTAGATGTAATGTTCCATTAACCTTATTACCCGTTGCTTATAGATTAAAGTGGAATATGCTGGGGATGAAATCATCGATTATGTTGGTATTCTCCCAAACAACAGGAATTCCAAATTTTTGTCTCTGGAATGGGTAATGACATTCAGATCTAGGATTTCTGAGTCCTTTTCTGCAGGTCATCTCTGATTCTGAAGAACTTTCCTTTCAGACTTGCCACCTTCTCTAAACAGGTGGTAATTGGGCCATGGTGGGTGATGCGTGGAGCTGGGAAGGTCGGTATGGTGTGGCCGGATGCAGGACAGGCTCTGCTGGCGCTGCAGATTTGCCTATCACAGCCCTGCTTTTAGGATTGTTGGCATGGACCATATATATCGCAGTAATCAAAGTATCTTCCTTTTTTGCAGGACCCAGTGAAAGATGGAGAAGCCAAAATCAAAGCAGATTATGCCCAACTTCTGGAGGAGATGCAAAATGGATTCCGAAGTCTAGAAGACTAAAAAAGATGAAGTCGAATTAGAGCTGCTTCTTGTCCTCTCACTTATCTGTGCCTTAATGAAAAAGTCCTTTATTTAAATGTTATGTAAAAGAATAAATCACACATTTTCTGTATATCATGTGGGGAATGAATGTTGTGTTTTTTTTCTCAGTTCGAGATGGTCAATCAATGCTCAGGTATGTTAAAAAGAGCCAGTCTCTCGGCATAGATCACGTTGTGTGGATGAGCTGTCGCGGAAAAATGTTACGTTTTGAACTTACAATTTGCACACCTTAAACTAAATTTCATCTAGGCTCAGTAAGATAAGGGTTCTTGCCATTGCCAAATTATTGTGGAAAATTTAGAGATCAGGAAGATGTTCATGACCTACCAGAAGACGATTTATTTGAAAAGTTTTATATAGCACAAACATGACCCGTAAGGGTATCAGTGCACTGTACAAAGAAGCAGATAAGATTGGCAAGAAAAGCGTACATAATAAACATAAAGTAAGTTAACAAGCACATGAACAAAAAAGAGCAAACCAAACATGTGGTACTTGTAAAGTGATAAAAAAAATTGCGACACTGCATGAGAGACCCATGTTGTCGACAAGAAACAAAAGTAGTCATGGAGTCTTCAGGTCGATTGTTGCAACTGGTTATTCAGTAATAACCCTTTGACTTGTTTCTTGAATGAGTAGGACAAAGTGTTCGATCTGATTTCGGGAGGAAGAGCGTTCCAAATTCTCAGGGCAAGACTGGAGAAGGAGCGGTTGTAGGTTTTTTCTTTTTAAATTTGTGAAGTTTTAGCAAGAGTGTTAGAACTTCTTAGGTCCCGATTCAGACCAGAAAGTTTGAGTTTTTTAGCCGGGCAAAAGCGGGTGTTATAATGGAGAGCCTTGTGCATCAAGCAGCCAATCTTGAACCGAATCCTAGCATCCAGTGATAGCCAATTGAGCTGTACTAGGTCAGGTGTGATGTGATCATATTTTCTTGAACCCATGATGAGTCTGGAAGGAGGGTTCAGAGTAGCCTTTAAGGGGGCCAGTCTAGCTTTGGGTAACCCTGCCAGGGTCACAATTCCATATTCCAATCAGGAGATAATTAGGGATTGGACTGCTAGTTGCAAGTCTTCAGGAGGCAGGAACTGCTTGATTTTCCTGAGTGTGTTGAGTTTGTGGTTAGCTACCCTAGTTGTTTCACTGATATGTTCTTGCATATTCAGATATTTGTCCAGAGTTATGCCTAATGATCTTGAGGAGTCAACAACATGTGGATCGCAATTGACAGACATGAGTTTTTTGAGCCAGTCTTGAATGGGTGCAAAGTGGTTGTGGGGCACAATCAAGAGGAATTCCATTTTGAGAGTATTTAGCAAAAGGTGATTGTGAGCTAACCAGTGTTGAGTTTTCAGAAGTACACTGTTCAGAGTTTTGATGTCATCCGGTGAGGCAATTTTCATATACCGTTGGGTGTCATCAGCGTACATGTGGTATTGTATGTTTGAACGCTTCAGAATATCGGTGAGGAGTTTCATGAACAAGTTGAAGAGCATGGGAGAGAGTGTGGAACCTTGAGGTACTCCAGTTGAGACTGGCATACTGTTTGCGAGGGAATGCTTAACTTTGATTCTTTGCATTCTATTATGTAGGAACGAGGCAAACCAATTTAGGACAGGGCCTGATAAACCCATCCTTTTTTCAAGAAGATCAATCAGGGTTTCATGTTTGACAGTGTCAAACACCGAGGACAGATTCAGAAGAATACGTTGGCATGGTTCGTTCTGGTGCAGCAGTCTCAGGGCGTCATCAGCGATGTGAGTTAGAGGCGTTTCAGTGCTATGACCTGCTCTAAAACCCGATTGGTATTGGTCAAGGAGCTGGAACTTTTCGATGTGATTGCATAGTTGTTTGTGTATGACTTTCTCAAGAAGTTTGGCTCGAGTCATGATATTGGAAATTGGTTCGGAGTTGTTGAGATCTGATAAGTCTGCATTAGGCTTTTTAGGTATGGGTGTGACTTGTCCTATCTTTAAGCAATCAGGAATCTTACCCTGTACAAGCGATTCATGGATAATCAAGGACCAGCAAGGGAGAAGGGCAAATCTAAGCTCTTTGAAGAATTTGGCAGGCAAAGGGCCAATGAAATTATTAGAGGGTTTTAATGAAGCTATAACTCTCAGTAGCTCGACATCTTCACAAGGAGCTATCGCTGAATTAACGGCACTTTATCGCAGCCAAAGTCGTGATAAATTTACCCCTCCATTCACAAGCCGGTGTTAACAGCCCACAGCACCAGTTTACCCGCGATAGCAGCTGCAAAAAACATCGCCACAGAGGACCCTCGCAAATATCGCTAATGAGATGCAGAGTAGGCATTCCCGTGACTAAAGCCGAGACAACAGCACACCTCAACATTCACAATGACCAGCCACATCCGCGATAAAAACACAAAACAGGCGATAAGGCGCATTAGCACCAGGAAATCTACACCTGCTCTGACCTGGTGTAAACTCGGACGGCAGCCAGCACCACAAAAGGGAGCACAGCCCAGGGCCACATCCGAAGGGCAACAGATGCCATGGAGCCACACATCATGCGGCCTGGACACCCAAGAGGGCCACAACACCCACCGCCACCACCCCAGGACCACCCCTCCTGGCACCCCCCCCGGACCAAAGACATGCCACATCAGCCACACCTAAACATGTACAAAATATTCCGCTTGATGCCGCACAATCACAACTGGTGACATGGATGTGTCCTCACAGAAATGACCAGCACACATTCACTTTCGAAGCAACAAATGAAACTTTATTAAAATGAACAACGAAATGAAATGAAGACACATGGCCGCTCCCCTCCGGACAATACGTAGGTCACAGCCTGTAAGACAAAAAACATGATGCGAAGGTGTGTCCTGCGCACATCAGAGGACAGAGAGAGAGCGAAGGAGAGAGAGAGGAAGAGAGGGAGAAAGAGAGAGGAAGAGAGGGAGAGAGAGAGAGAGAGGGAGAAGAGGAGAGAGAGAGGAAGAGAGGGAGGGAGAGAGAGAGGAAGAGAGGGAGAGAGAGAGAGAGAGAGAGGAAGAGAGGGAGAGAGAGAGAGAGTGCTGCCCCTGCGCACCCAGGCCACACTGCTCACCTGCTGCCACCGGTGTGTCTCCAACCACATGCCGGTATGTAGGGCAGTTCACCAGGTCACACATCTGATTCAGAGCCGTCAGCTGAAACAGAGCCCAGATACATGACTGGCACAGTACACACACTTGCACAAGACAACATTGCCTGCCCGCCCATGCACACCCAGGCAGAGGCACCCCAACCTCTCCCGCCGCACATCGGAGCATGCCCGCCCATGCACACCCAGGCCTCAATGCTCACCTTCCACCACTGGCGCGTAGACAGGAGGTCCCACCACGTGCCGCTGCAAGCCACAAGCCCGGGGCCCGCGGACATGGCACCCTCCACATCATGCAGCCCCGCTCCGCAGGCCACCAGGTCTCACGTTTGGTGCTGGGTCTTGATTACTCCATGGCAGAGGACATACCAGTGAACCCGGCACCATCGCAGGCTGCACACCCGCTCAGCAGCTCAAGGTACCACTGACTCAGTGCACCCAAAGTCACCGTCCCGTGGCAGGGTGCCTGTGCCGTCCGCAAGGCCTCTGGTGCCACTAACCCTGTGCAACCCCAGTCAGCGCCACGTGGTGGTAGGCCTGTGCCGTACTCAAGGCCTCGGATGCCACTAACCATGTGCAACCCCAGCCTGCGTCACGTGGTGGTAGGCCCGTGCCGTACTCAAGGCCTCGGATGCCACTAACCCTGTGCGCAGCAACTCATGGGCCCTATATGAGTGCAAACCGTGGGGCGTCCGTCATCCAGTCACCACCGGAAGAGGGGAATGTGACGTCGTCGAACCCTTATGTTGGCGGAGTCACATGGCCTGTGACGCCTGTGCCGGATGGGTGTGGTGTGTGTGAAAACCTGCCCTCAGGGAGTGGCTGTGACATGCTGACGACTAGACCAGTGACCTGCACACCACCAGCGAGTACGGCTACGACGGGTAGCAATGAGGGCCCCCCCTCGGGGCGTAAGCGGAGTGGACTGGCCTGCCGTACGCCGGACCAGCGCAGGGCTTGCAACAATGACTCGTGGGCTCTGGGCGTGGTCCAGTCCATGTCCGGACAAGGAAGTGACTGATGCGTGTGTCCCTGCTGCAGTGTTCATGGAACCCGCTACACAAGATGCAATGTCGCACCCCCTTACTGGCATCCCACAGGATGAACATCATTGACACAAGGGAAGGCACTGTCCCCACATTCATCCACACAGGAATGACGTAAGACATTACACAGCAGTGCGTCACTGGATGTTTATTTGCACATCCAGTGCAGTCATGCAGCTGGAGCGGTACAGGGCAATGCCGAGCACACCACACAATATGGGCCCATGGAGGGCCAGCCAGTGTCCATCCCGGGATGACCTGTACTGCGGAAGAGGAAGGGTACAGTCCGCAGTCTGTCCGCCGTGTCATTGGTCGTCAAACAGCATGTGGCAGTCCATGTCGCTGTCCAAGGTGAGTGCCTCAGAGTGTATCGGGGGTCAGTGGTAGGTCTTGAGGCCATGTGCGGCAGAAACAGGCAAGGTGGCGGTAATGGATGCTAGTGCCTGGTCCTCCTGACCACAGTCCCATCCACGTCCTCGTCCCCGGGTGTGTGCCCTGCCCCACCTGTGGGTGTTGCAGTGCCGGCTGCGGCGCTGTGTGCCACTGACTCATCAGGGGCCGGAGGAGGATTGTCGGCCGCACTGTGTGGCAGTGACACATCAGGTGCCGGAGTGGATACGCCTGCCGCACTGGGAGGCACTGACACACCAGGGGGGCGGAGATGTGGATGGTGTGGGGGCAGCAGCATTCATTATCGCCACACCTTGTGGCAGCAATGCCATGACGAGGACATGCAGGGCACGGTAGATCCCAGCTACATTTCGCTGGTGTGAAGCGGCGGCTGCCATCCTTTCCGCCTCCATCCGCACCATGTCCTCCATGAGCCTCCGCATGTGTGCCAGCTCAAGGCTGGCATCACTGGGGCCACTGTGAGTGGACAGGTATTCTTCCCTCCACGTCATGACTCCAGAGATGTCAGTCAGGGCTCGCTGGAGACCATGGGGCGGACATAGACACCCAAGGATGGCGTCCAGTTTGTTAGCCATGAGCTCGAACCCCACCCGCACCTGCTCGGCCGTCTCCCTCTGGCCCTCCAGCACACGGTGTTGGAAGGCCATTTGTTGTTCCTGGGGGTCTTGGGAGGGTGCCGGGGCTGTGAGTGCCTCCTGCTGGGTGGTTTGGCTGGTGGGTGGGGTCTCATGGATGTAGCTGGGCTGCCCTGATCCTGGAGGTGAGTTGCGGAGGTGGTCTATGAGGTCTTGGATGGTTTGGATGTCGATGCTGGTGTTGTCCTCCTCCTCGTCATCAGTGAAGAGTGGCTGTGACTGCTCTGCAGGAGGTGTTGAAGATGCCCCTGCGATGTGAAGGGGAGATGGTGTATTACAATGTGTCCACATGTATGTAGCGCATGGTACAGGTTGACATTCAGACAGCATGGCATTGTACATTGTGACAGTCTGTGGGTCTGGGCGTGGACCCAGAGTGATTGTGGGTGTGCACTGTGCCCTGCTTGCTTGTGCATGTGTGCCATTGTGGCCATCTCCCCCCCTCCCAGTACCTGGTGGTCACTCACCCTGTTGCGGTTGTGTTGTGTCCTGTCGAGCAGTGTCCGGTCCCCTGACTCCGGCCACAGTCTCCACACTGATGACTGTTGACACCAGCTCCTCCATGTCATCCAGCTCCAGCTGTGGCGCTGGGCCCCCACCTCCGGTCTGCGTTGCTGCCTTCAGGTTGGCGGAGAGTTTATCCTTGGTCTTCCGCTTGATGTCATTCCATCGCCTCTTGACCTCGTCCATTGTCCGCTTGTGCTCTCCGACGGCATTCACCTTGTCGACGATGTCCCATCATATTCCATTTTTGGTGCCCAATGACACGTTGGAGGTGACGAAGAGTTGTTGATGGTGTTCCATCACCTCCGTGACTATGATCCTGTTCGCCTGCGGACTGAACTTGGTCTTCCTGGTCTTCTTGTCCTTGCCCTTCCCTGTCCCCGAGGTCCCAGGCTGGTCGTCCGGGGTGCTTGTGGGGTTGCGCTGGTCCTCTGCGCCTGCTCCGGCTGCCTCCATGGTGCTTGTGTGTTGGTCAGTTTGTGTGTGGGTTTTTTTTTCTGCTTTTATGGAGGTTTCTGACGCCTGCCAGGTGTGTGTTGCAGGCCTGGCGCTGCTTGTCGCTGGTTTCCTCATCGCGCTTTGGCCCATCGCGTGTTTTTTGATGTTGTGGTTTGTGTTTTTACCTCCATCGTGGTGGTTGTATCGCGGACTTTGTCCGAGGTTTCGGCAGGCTATCGAATGGTACCGCCTTGTTGTGAATTCTACGTTGACACGGGGTTATTTTCCCGGGATAGGCTGCGTTATTGAAAGTTGCGTTACACTACTCTTGCGGTAGTTATCACACGTTCTTGTGAATATACCCCTTAGTTGCTTAAGTTACTCATAGTGGATTTCATTGTTTGTAGCAGAACCTTTCTACCCATGAAAGGCAAGTCATTGCCTCCCGGGTGGATGACCAAAATGTTGGGAGGGGATCCGCCTCCCGCTAGTCCATGCCGCAGCTTCTTCAGCAAGCTGTGCCAACGCATGCCTGGGAACCCCAACCAGACTATCTCAGTGAAGAAAAACCCATGCTCCCAATTCCTGCTTTCGGCCCACTTGCGATGCAAGAATGGCCGATCACCCACACCTTTGATCCTGGCAAAATTAAAGAAATGCAGAGTTGCAAAACACCTTTTATTGAAAACACTGCACATAATTGCAATCAAATACTATGCAAGATTGAACATGATTTGCTCAGAAATCACCCTGCACACATTAGCACGTGGTGCCCAAAAGCGCACTAAGCCCCTGGGGACTTCACGGGCGGATGTAACGCTTGAAACACTGAGACTCCCACCGCCCCACCTGCCTGATGAGGTCCGGTGACATGCCAACCTTGAATGCTGAAGTAGCTGCCCCTATCCTAAAGGAATGGCTGCAAAACGCTCGCCAGGTCCCGCATTACCTGGCAGTACTAAGCATGACTTCATGACTTGTTCCACCTGAAACTTAGTAAGGGGCGTGCGGTCAGCCTGGATCAATAAGTAGCCTCCCCTAGGGGGGCAAAGGGCTAAGTAGGCAGAGACCAGGCCCACAGGGCAGTACCTCTTATCTCCCAGTGGATGTAACCAGAACACCTTCCCCAGCCCCGCCTGGTCTGTTTTGGATCTCTTTACTAGGATTCTCAGGGATTCGCCTGTGAGCAATGTATCCTGTCCCCTTATTGCATTCCCAGACCTATCCTTCTTAGACCTAGCCACTAATTCGCATATTCTCAGAGCCCTGAAAAACACCAGGCTGAAAGCTGCTGAGAAGAGGGCGGCAAAAGCCGGCTTACTTTCTAATCGCCTTGTAATTCATGTTGGGACATTTTTACCCCGCATAGCCAGGGATTCTAGCGTAATATTAATCCAATGATAATGTTGGAATTCAAGATTCCCAGTTTCATGTTTTGCCGCAGCCCACCTTTTGTGGTTCCGCTGGGGACCCCTCTGCCTCCCTGCAAGTAACCTTGTTACTTAATACCGTTCCCTTAATGTATTTGCCTGTCACTCAAAGACACCTGGCAACAACATGACGCCCTGCGGCTTGGTGAAGAGGATTTTTGATCCAAACGTACCCCAGTCCGTGTTTTCTGCATTTATCCTGTGAAGAGGCTCCAGTTCATGTGAAGTGTGTGTCAATGTCCTGGCGAGGCATACCCAATAGCCTGTTCACCTTGGTGACTATCCCACTATGATGTAAAGGCTCAACTATCCGATGAGCTCCGAAATATGTGACATTAAGGAAGGGTGTCCTCGTGTACTTGCCATGTATCCCTCCTTTCTTACAGGAATTTTGCCTGTTCAGCGTAATCTGTGGTGTTTGTCCCCAGACTTCCCAGGCTGCTTACTGCTGGCCATGTGAGCAGATGCTAACGTTAATGAGGGAATCTCCCGGTGGCAACTTGAAATTAAACACCGCCCGCCTTAATGTGCTGCGTTGTAGGTGATTAAGTACCTAACCTATATCTCTTCCCCTTGAAAAGATACAACAAACCGCATCGGTCATGAGAATCTTAATAATCACAGATTTTAACATGGACATACCTCTAAATGGGAATTGCTCTGCACAGCCATAAGACCAGAGATACACATACATTAAACCCCCAGCTACACCTTTGAGGTATGCTAACCTGCCCAAACATCTGCTTCCCCCTGTTCCGGAACCTGTAACATGCCATCGTTTAAAGAGTGCATCTACTTTACTGAATAGAGCAGACATTTGCGCATGCAGTTATTGATAACTGTGGCAAACAAATAAATGGTGTAAACTCTGGTGTCAGTGAATGTTGTCTATTGTGCATCTGCCACTGAGTACCTTGATTTGTTTGGCTGTGTTACTTGTTGCTTACGTCCCACTTCAAGATTATGGAATTGTGCTAAATCCCTCGTTTTCTTAACTGCCGAGTGAGCACAGTACATTCACAGATCATCCTTTACATTTTCCGTTTCTGACTGTAAATGGAATGAGATTGTAAGCCTCAATTCCAGACCAATAAAATGTGACATATTCTATCGGTGGCCATGCCCTTGTCCTTGCCCTTTGTGGTGTGATCTGGACTGCTACGACAAGTGTCGAAGGGGCCTCACAATCACGTGTACCTGTGCATCTTGTGATACACCTCTGCTGTGAAACTAATCTGCTCCCTATCTGGGATACTTTGTATTAAATCAATAATCATAATGATAATTATAATGATAAACTCATTTAATGACCTCAGAAGGGTGAAAGGCTGAATGGGCCTGCCGGGATCTGAACCTGTGACCATGAGGTCATGCACCGGCCCCTACATTGGGTGCCCTATCCTGGTGGCCACTAGACTCTAGTCTGCATTCTATACAGGGAACTAATGCTTTTGTATTCCTGAAGCAGGGAGTGGCCACGCGTGCAGCGCTTCATACTACTGAATAATAATTATCTGCACTGGCAAGTTGAGAAGGAAGTACCGGTGGGTGTTGCTTGATAAGCTGTGCTGTGTGCACCCCTTGCTGCTGGGTCATCCTACCCTATAAAAGCGCCCTCTGAAAGACTAGGGGAAATTTCATCACATTCTATTCTACCTGTAGAATATTTAACGTATACGCTGCCTACAAAGGACCTCTCAAAGCAGCGGAGTGACCCAATGACTTGTGATCTGCCTTGTACACGTATTTTAGCAGGCGGGTTGATCTGCTGCTCTATCCTCCTTGAGTTAAAGATTCCTCTAGGCAAAACCCCGATCCTTTGAGGCAGCAATAGCTCCTAACACCTTCATATGTTGGTCACATGACACCCCTGCCCGAAGTCCACAGCCTGTGCGGCGGCACAGCTCTATGGCCCGCCCGACTCCTACCATGTGACTGTGTAGTGTGCCAAGCTGAGCTCAAGGCGTTGCCTTCCTTTCATGGTGGGGAGCAAAACTCCCTGCCAATCCACTTACTGGGAAGTACGGGCATTGTGCAAAACGCTGCACGAACCGTTGTTTCACTGGCACCAACCCAATTGCCGGAACACAATCACTGGAACTGCACAAAAGGCGGGGTAACAAGCCAATATGGCCGCAAGGCTGAAGGCAAGGACAAAACACAAGTTTTGAACCCTAAGTTGCATACCTTAAATAGTCACCGCTGACGGAGTTACGCTGGATGTCACTGATCAACCAGAGACCCCATAACACCTAAAGTTATTGTCCTTACAGACCTGCGTGCGGAAAGCCGCACTGGCCAGTCCTTAGACAAACAGACCTCTAGCCCCAAACAAGGTGACCACACCACGAAAGAACCAAAATTGTGATTATGGTCGCCCCGCATTCACCAAACAGAACTGCTCGGAGCACCCACCACCAACGTTGCCGCCCCCAGGCGACAGGACAGGCCGTGCTCGTGCCCGAACCGCACAACATACTACCAACCACACGTGGCACAGCTCACTTGCCATGTTAACCCAAACTTTATACGTACACCTGCAGGAACTCTGGAATGAGTTCTCCAACTGCAGCCACCCCGCTGCCCCGGGGCCACACCTGGTTGGGAGGGACAGCGCATCTCTATCAATTAGAACAGACACATCAGGGTGCTGCCACTAACAACTGAATTCACTGACAACGAGGAAGTCGTACACGAAAAGCGCCTCATCAGTATGAATGCAATGTCCAGATTCCGAGCTACTGTCCCTGTAGGACAAATTCAATGCCGAGGTCGCAGACAGAAACCTGCAAAGGGACACCTGTTAACACCAAAGCCACTTCCATGATATTACCCGTTTCCAAGCACTATTCTGGTAGTCATCCCTGTGTCCCATCTGTGCCAAACCGTAGCGTGCCAGGGGACACCCCCATCATGCAAGCCAGCCCGATGGAACCTCTGGGCAAGAACGGTAAAGTGAACTGGGTTTCAAGTGGTAGGCAGAAGAAACACCCCTGAACAAAAACCGAAGCATTCCTTCCTCCAGTTTGAACTACATCCACACCTGTAACCAGTGGTTTAATTGGGGTGAAAACTGGGGTTCTCAAAAGGAGGAGGGGTGGGTGATGTAATGAAGGACGTTGATTAACGCATTTAAGCTGAAAATCTTTGCTTATCATAGTTCTGCCTCTTCGGTCATTGTGTCCAGATATATTATCACACGTGATATTACTTCTACAGCAACCAACAACATAGCTTTGTTGTCGAATATTGACCAAATATATACTACAAAATTAACACTACACCTACAAGCCGGTACTACTAACTTTTTCAATGCATTAGTTGCTTAAGATAACTAAGCCCCATTATGGCTTCGTTGGATAGCATACCGAAAGTGCTACCATTCTGTAATGGTGGGAAAGAATTATAGTGATACACCCCCCACCGGCCCCGAACTCAAAACGAGGAAAAAAATGATTCTGCCTGCCGGCACCGGAGAGGAACTCGGCACGGCGTACATAGTATACAACAACCGAGCACTTCAACAGCTGCGATCTTGTGTGGGGACGCACTTATTCCGTGTACTTGATGCTGAGTCCCCCGCATTCCAACACAAGCAAACAACTACCCCTCTCAGCGAGTCAAAGTCTACTCTGTATATTTTGAAGAATTGATAGCAATGGGAGTGCCGCTGTATTCAGGTTTGTTCTGACAGCATTTGAAACGTCTATTCTTTTTGCATTATACAGCTCAACCGGATTTACTACCCAGATAAGGAGAAATAGGAATCCCGGTAGTGACTGGAGACTAAACCAGAAACAGCGGGATCTGTTTATTCTGTGTTATTTAGTTGCCCAAGGTCTTCTTGCCACTGTATCAACCTGGACTATGGTCATGTGGGGAGTAAAAAGTCTGGAAGACCCATGCACCGTGCTGTATTTTTATCATTTATTCTTTGTACGGGTGCTGTTTCGTTTTCCAACAACTTGCGAACAAGCGTTACTGACACTGAGGCCGTCACTAATGCAGTAGCTAGACATTTTACCGGTGGAAATAGGCTAAGATTTCCCACCTCAGGTCTGAAGAACCAGAAAAGCGTGGATTCTGTTGGACAAAACATTAGCGCAACCGCTTAAACTTTTGCAAATCATGTGAGAAGGCTTAAGGATCCGAACATGAAAAGCCATAATTGTCTCATTATCGAATCACCGCATCACTGGCCTATTTTCAAAACCACTGCAAGCAGGGCAGCCCCTGGTTCTGTTACAACAATACCAGTGGAAGGTATCCTATAGGCTACACAATTAATAGCTCTGATTGGTTGGAGAATAGTGACCCCTACGAGCAGGCCAGGCTAATTGTAACCCTAAATATGGCACCACTCGCCACATTCCCTGATCAAGGGCCCCACGTACAATCCAACGCATGCAAACAAAAGGAGAAATCGGAGGCAAAAGGCTCATTTAAGTGGCAATCCAATACGTAAATAGTGCTAAAAATCAGAGTTGCGCCTTTCTTCATAAATGAACTACTTCCGGATGCCTGCAAATTGGAAGAGGCCAATGCTTCTCAAATTAAGTGATTAGTCAGTGGGCTACCCTCTAACTTTTAAGAAATCGCGCCCCAAACATACGCACATAGGAGAGGCAGAGTTGAAGTTTTAGTGCAAACCTCTTTGCGAATGCGGGCAGTGATCTAGGTACTCATCGACTCGCTACTTTCCCGTCTGCTGCTCCGCATGGAGGCCAATCCGTCCATCCCCCACAACCCAAACAGTGTCAAACCATGCTCAGGGATTGCCGCTGCCCCCAACAGCACCCTCACACCCTTCAAAATGCTCCAAACCTTGGCCTCGATCCAATCGGTCGCTCCTCAGCAAACCAAAGGAAAGGCGAAGACGATGCACGACTCGATCACCAACACATGCAGCAGCCATTGTGTGCAACCTCAAGGGGTGAAATGTTGCAGAGGACAATGCTCCTCCAAACAGAGCCCTCCCGCCCGAGCTCACCCCACCGTCACCGCCACAACTGCCCGAGACCTACACTCCATGCTGGCATCCCCAAGCTTCGGGTAGAGGGGCCCCACTGGCTGCGCGGACCCTCTGTGCGGCTATAAACGGGACCAGGCCAGCCCTCAGCGAGAGCCCGCCAATCCAGGCTCGGACGCCCAAAATTATCCGTTCAGGCACGCGAAAGCCAGTGAATCAGATAAGCCCACAAGTGCTCACAATAAGGTTGTGCTCGAATCCCGGCTCCTCGGATGAACCCAGGGACCACGATGGCAACCGCAACCTGACTGAGCGGCTGAAACCACTCGGAGGGCCATGTCTGACGACTGCCCAGAGCGGGCCCCACTCCCGAAAGTGTATTCTGATGGCGGGGCCAGATACCCATGCACCGCAATGTCGCCTCTGCCCCCGACTGATGGCTACACTCGCCTCGCTGCTCTACAACGGCACATTGCCCCCCCTCGCCCCCAGCAACCCCACTTTCAACAGAGGAGGAGGGGGGGCAGCGGTAAAGTCCGACTATACATGGGCGTCCAGCCCCAAGATAGCGTCTCCAAGAGACCACACAAACTGCCCGAGGGCCCAGACTCACCTCTGCAAATGACCGACTCTGCCGATACGACGCAGGCGACGTGGAACCAAGATGGCGAGAGGTCTCGGCGCAAAAAGGATCGCCAGATGGGCGGGGGAGGTAGACATACCTGTCCCCCCGCCCACTGACGCGGGTAGCGCCGGACCCGGGGGGGTCCAAACACTAAGACCGGTCAGGTTTGTGCCCTCATGTGGCACTAAGGTGGCCGCCCTCCAATGGGAGCCCCCTATGTGGGGCGCGGGCAGCCTCACTTCACAAAATGCACTGCACATCACTGATAGACCAAAGATGACTTCTTGCATCAGACATTGTGGATTGCAAATTGCTACACTTACCCACTCGCCAAACGCCTCGCCAACGAGGCATTAGCTTGCCAGTGCTTTGGTTTCCCCCACGGGAAAACCCTCATGTAATTGTGATTATTGTTTTAAACTTGTGCCACTTTGGCGTGTGACGGGAGGGTGGAGAAGGATCGGGATCAGTAGCTGGTTGGGATGGCTAGCATGGGAGGAGGGTGGGGGGGTCATTAGAACACATAACACCACATGCAGGAACTGCCGCTTCACAATTAGCACGAACAACCATAACACATGGACACCCAGGGTGGCGTGAGATAGTGCGGAGCCCTTGCGATCTACGGCCTGACTCCCCTTCCAATTTGACTCTTCTGACCTGGAAAGTCTGAAAGTCTGGCGACTTAACAACCGCCAAAAAGATTAGATAGGTACATACCTAGACAGGCAGCACATAGATATCGGTCTCCTCCAAGAGACACACATAGCAAACGTGGGCAGACTCTGCTTTGCATCTAAACAGTGTACCCACAAAGCGCTTGTGATCTATTTCTCAAACGCCCGGGACACAGCCCTTTTGGTTAGATGTGGCCTGCCATTCCAGCTACTCCATGAGCTCAATGACCTCCAAGGTAGATATAACTTGCTTTAAGCTGTAATATTCGAATGACACATAACGTTTCTTGATACATTTGGCCCAAACACTGACAAAACAGACTTCCTGGAACAGGTCTGTCTAATCCGTGCTTTAGTGACCCCCTAACCATATTGCAGGGTAGCAACTTTAACTTGGGTCTTTACAAACAAGTTGACTGCTCAAACCCCAATCATTGTGCGCACACACCACAAAGCCGTAACTGTGTTGACCTCCATTATACCCGATGGAGGCTTAATTGACATATGGCGCCTGAGACATCAAGACGCTAAGGAGGGAATGCACATATCTACAGTACATACAACTTGGTCACACTTGAACAACTGGTTGGGCATGATTGAGGCATGTGCATGGGTGAAACAGGTGGAACACTTTTCCCGTACACTGTAGGATTATGCCCCAGTTAGACTTGTTCTGGGTTTACCAAACCTGGTACATCGGGCATTCATTCACCTGGCGCGTCTCCCTGATGGGACTCCTGGACAATGCCTTTAAAGAGGAAATTCGGACCAAAATCCTAAATTTCCTGCAATCCAATGAGGACTTGGTCGGCTCTGTGGGTACTATATGGAAGGCCTTTAAAGCCTAAATGTGTGGCATCTGTATTGCCAAGCAACACGGGGTCCGCACAGCCCTACGTGATCAAGTAGCCAAATTTGAAATAGAGTTAAAGTCTTTTGAAGAGCACCTAACACAGAGCCCTGATGCACAAATACTTGCGGGACTCTGAAGCAAACTGGATGAACTTCTAACACTAGCCGAACAAGAACAGAAACACTAGCATAAATACTCCAGACCCAGAGTGCATGGCGAAGCAGAGCGACCGGGCAGGACACTGGCGGCGCTACTGCGCAGCCCTCGTGCAACCCCAGCAATCACCCAGCTACAGGGTGCTTGTGAGCAGACCCTGTTTAAGCCGGAGAATGTACTGGCAGAATTTGTGAACTTCCTCTCCGTTTTATATGCCTCGCATATACATAATCCCTGCCGCAAATATCTCACCTACTTCAATCACATTACCCTGGCATGGCTCAAAGACCCAAGATGACAATTCTTAGATGCGCCCCTCACCTTGGACAAGATCACTGCTGTGATCTCAGACCTCCCGTACTGCAAGGTTGCCGGCAGTGATGGATTCCCAGCTGAATTCTTTATAGCTTACTCACCCCTACTCGTGGCCAAACATTTGAGAGTTTACAATGAAGGGTATCTTTCCCCCTTACCTCCGCCACACTTATAACATTATTAAAGCCCGGCAAACCTGCCGAATAATGGGATTCCTACTGTCCCTTGCCTCTACCAAATGTAGATGCTAAGATTTTAGCCAACATCTTGGCAAATCAACTGATGCTCCTGCTTCTGGACCTTGTCCTACCATACCAGGCAAGGTTCATCCCTAGCAGGTCTACGGCTCATAACTTGCATACTCTTTTCACCCTCATGATTCAGCTAAACCCGCAACTAAATACTGTGGCCGTCTTTCTGAGCACCACACAGGCATTTGATTTCCTGGAATAGCCCTTCCTGTTTGCTGTCCTTAATAGAATGGGGTTTCCATACAGGTACATCCTCTGGATAAAGTTACTATACATACCTCGACCGCTAGAGTGCGGCTAAACAGCCTCATCTCTGATCCCATACCACCGAGCAGGGGCACTCGACATGGCTGCCTCTCTTCCAACTACTCTATGTCATTACCCCTGAATCCCTGGCATGTCTGGTGAGTCAACTGCATGCATGCCGAGGCCTAAATTTCACCCCCTGTAACATTCTCATAGCATTATATGCAGACAGTATCTCCCAACCCACAATGTAAGTCCAGTTATCAGGGAGTTCACAATACTTAACGCTCTCTCTGACATTGCTATAAACTGGAATACATTAATGATCTTTCTGCTGGAATTTCCTATTTCTTGGTGCATGGCGTCAGAGAAATATCTGGGTGTCTCGGTCAGTTTATACACAAATACAACACTAGCTGAATTCTACGGGGCATCCATGCCTAAAATAGAGGACCAGGTTGAGAGATGGCGATGCCTACCTCTCTCTCTCTGATGGGGTGACTGGCACTAATGAAAATGTTCCTTTTGCCTCAACTATTGTACCTCTTCTATAATGTCCCCATAAACCTGAACAAACAATTCTTTAAAATGTTATGTCCCTGTAAGAATTGTGGTGTATTATATGGTGTGGTTGTGTGATCTCGCTGTGTAATAGACTCACTAAACCATCTTGGGTCCAGTGAGGCTCATTTGTAAAATCTCTAGCTCAACCCTGGGTATCTGTGGTTTCGTGCAGCAAGGCTCAAACAAAGGAACTAGGGCAAAGCATTTAGATGCACCAAACAACAGAATAAGAAACTCACACAACACTAAAGAAATTCAACACCAGTTTATAAAAATAGGTTATATTTTTATTAATTTCTAGACACCAAGATAAGCAGATTCCACCAGAGGGTTCCGGTGATAAACATTTTTAAGCAAAAAGCATATCTACGGTTTTTAGCACAAAGCACAAACAAGCACTGGTAAACGTAAAGTTTGAAAACTTAAAAAAACTTTTAAAGAGTTCTGTTTGACTACTCAGGTGCGGACTGGTGACCAATTCTGACAGGGAGAAGGCCAGGGAGGCCAATATGGAGTATTTGGACAGTTATATGGTCACCAAAGCAGTCTCAAGTCCAGTTCCACACTTTATGCAAGGACCGCCTTAGACTTCCATAGAGTGATCCTGATGCTGAGGATACAAGATGCACAGAATGCTGTAGGGTGCTCTGGGTGCTGTACGGTTGACTGGGACCTTCCTCTGGTTATTCCTCGGTCCTCAGTTGAGGTGGGGAGACTTTGGCTACAGGGTCGATGTCCCTGGAAATTCTCTTTGAGCCAACAGAAGTCTTGTTGCGTCTGGGCTACTAGTCTCTGGGCACAGCAGGTCAAGCGGTTTCCTTTGGTGAGGGCTAGTGTCCGTCTTTGGTGACCGGTCTGCACTTTGATGACTCTTCTGGGTAAGACAGACTCAGCGAAACTTTGAGCACAGTGGACTGGTCTTCTTGGCTTCACATCGGTGGTCAGTGGCGATTCAGTGAAAGTGGCTACTGACTTACCGGGCTACTTCAGCTTTTATGGCCCTGGTGCTGGAACAGGCAGTCAGCTGACTGGCTCTTGGAATTCATCTTTTCTGTCTGGGGCTCTAGGGCAACTTTTCTACGAGCTAGGCACCACAGGCTCAGTCTTGCTAGCCGAAGGAGCAGCAGTTGCAGTCCAGTGGTTGAATAATGGTTTGACCATTGGCACCCCCCTCTCTGTTCCTGCCTCCAAACCATCAATCTGAACAAAGGAGCAGCACCTCTGAAGTGTAGTTGCCATTTGTCCAGCAAAGACGGCTTCTCCTATGAAGCTCGCCTTTTGGGCCAACACCCTGTGTGGCTTCCTGCGTGGGAGAGGTAGCATCCCTCTCTGCCGAAGGCCTCTATTGTTCCTGTGCTTGGGAGTCTTTCACACTCCTCCCCTGGAGGGCAGAAGGCTGTCTCTTGGCCAGCATCTGTGACTGGCAACTGGATTAACTGGGGCAACAGAGTGGCAAAATCTTAAAAGTTGCCTTTCCTTAAAAGTGACATTAAATCTGATTTGGGCATCAAGTCGGGTTTTTTCTCATGATTAATTTGATACCTTGAAGTACGAATTTAGTAGTCCAATCAGAAGTTACCAGGACTGAGATGTTAGCCTGTAACTCTGTGTTTGCCAACGGGGCTACTAGCCTCTCCACAGTTAAAACAACAAATTAGGGTATTTACTGTTAAGATGCATGAAAACGCATGTCTTACTTAATAACGTACAGCACTCTGCCTCAGGGCTGGTTAGACCTTCCTTAGGGTCGACTTATATATATCATTAAGGGAGGGCTTTGCCATCGGTATAAATGGCAAAGCCGAATGAGCAGTTTTAAAACAGCTCTTCCAGTCTGCAGCGGCACGCTGGGAGCCATGCTGTGCTTTGTCACACTCATCGTGGGACAATCAATGCTCCAGCCCTGGGTGGACACTTTACTTTACCTGCCCTGGGTACCCCTGGTACCACAGACTAGGGACTTATAAGTAGGTTAATTTATGCCTAATCTGGATATACTTTGTAAAGGGTTAGAACGCTGGCACTGAGGTCTGGTTACCAGGCCTCAGTGTTCTCTTGAAAAACCAGCAGCATCAGTCCAAACCTCTGTGGGTGATCATGCAAATAGAAGCATTTCTTTACAGCTCCCATAAAATATGATTGGCGTGGGCAGGTAAGCAGCCAAGGATGAAATGGGGAGGTACTCACAATACCCTACGCACATGGTGGCCTTGTGGCGACATATTTCGAGCTCTACTATGCTGCTCCCAGGCTCACTACGCCCACTACTGGATGTGCCCCTCACCCCATATGGGACATGCAGTAATTGGCACGAGGCTGCACAGCTCCAGCATCTGGCAGCAATGAGCGACCAGCAGCCAGCGTGCAGATGCATGGATCACCATTTGCGATAGACTTCACTTCCCCACGCTCTTCACCCCAACACAACAACTGATCCATTTCATCAGGCCCACCCGATGTGCGGTGCAGTAGACGTGTTGCTCACAAGCTCCTCCATTAATCACCTAGTGACTGTCCTATATAGTACAGTGCAAGCTGAGGCCCCTGAGGTTGCTCGCCGAGCTAGACTCGGTTGGGAGGAAGACATTGGGGGCACTGCCACTGATAAGGAATGGAGATAGGGCTGCAAACAAACTGGCAAGCTATCACCTAATGGCAGGTTACGCTTAATACATTAAGAATGTTTTCATCGCCTCTCCCGCTCACCCCGTTTCCCAGGAACCCTCCCTGAACTTGGCTTTTCTGGGTTACGCTGGAGGCGTTCCTAGTAGTACATGAGGATTTGTTACTATAGTGTTTCTATTAGCTAAGAGGAGGGTGGCATGCACCTCGTGCAGGGTTAAAGTTATAGTTGAGTCTGAACTGGGGTGGCGAAGTGAGCTAAAGAACGATGATGGATTCAACCCAGATCTGTGACTGGGGGTGAGTGTCTGAAAAGTTTCAGCGTTCCGTCCATCATCTCCTTGTGTTTGCTTTAAAGCCTCCACCACCAGGCAGTGACTGCTAGATATGGGACACTGTCAGGTCCAGCTAGAAACATCCTGTTCTCCATTACCACATGCTTGCAGACCAATGACATATGGGCCCCCCTACAAACTTACTTGCTGGACACTGGGGGATTAAGGTTGCCTAAAAGGCAGACGGGCACAGATTGGAAACAAACAGAATAGAGCCAGACCACAGTGGCATGAATGCCATGCATGAGCATGAGACCGCCCCACTGGGCTTCGAATGGGATTTAACATACAACCACTTGTGCTTCTGTGGTGCAACAATTCATTGTGACTCAAAATAACCATTGGAACATGCATGTGCCATATTAGTGCATATTATGCGATGTTATGCTGCTTGCTGTTGTATGCTGACTGACCCTTTAATTAAAAAAATGTAGTGACAAGACGTTTACCCATCCAGTCTCATCACACAGTTCTTAGTTTTTGATCAATTCGATATTCCCGTAGAGTCTAGTTTTTTAAAGGTACCTTTCGATACTTGGACCCTCAATATTCTGCCCATGATATTCTTGTACCACGATATTCTGGGAGTCGATATTCAGTAGTACAATCGACAGGCAGAGGTCACGTTGTAAGTGTGATGGGAAAGGGAGACTATTTCCTGCCTGAATATCAGCGGCACAGGCTCATCCGTGTCTCGAGCCTTCGTTCTTCTTTCAGTGCACTTTTGCACAAAAGCTTCATTCTTTCAAAGAGATTTTGATCCAGAGCAAAAAAAGATAAAAAAACAAAAGGTGGAAAGTAGGAAGAAGAGAAAGATGGAAAAACAGTGACAAAGGTGGAACGCAGGAATGAAAAAGAACCTGCAAGAGTGGGATGAAAGTCAGGGAGCGTCTGGTGGTGGATAGAGGCGTAAGGTGAAATGTCGGCTATGCAGACTTGGTATGTGGCACCACAACCTTTGATAGTGACGGCAGCAGCATTACCTCGCCTCATGGAAGTGCCAGCATTGATCATTATATAGGAATAATTATAAAGCAACACTAGTCATTCACTAGGGCAGACAGCCTTGCTCATCTTCACAGTGGTTTAGAATGAGTGACTAGAGATTACAGTAATTCCTCCATACCATAACCGGTGGGGAAACAAAGCTGATACATTTGTTTCTCAGCCCCAGAGCCATGCCTCTGCTGGTGGATAAGCAAACCATGTGCTTCTTGCCAGGGTTGTTGTTGCATCTCTGGAGGAAGATGGGGCACTGCGTTTTTCCGCAAAGGCTGCTCGAATCCAAGGTGGTGAGTTACTGGTCGCCGCAAGTGGTAAAATGTCAATTTGGCATTCGTTGATTGTGTTTACATTATGTGGGACATTGTTTACTTGGGGGCCTTCCCACCATGCTAGAAAAGCCTTCCCACCATTAAACGCCTACTGGAGGGTCGGAATTTGTATTATGATTGAAACTTTGCGGCGTGAGAAGGTACCTATCAGCACTGGGGGCTGCAGAAGCATATACAAAATGCACCTAGACTCCCAAGAGATAATTTGTCCTCCTATAGACTTACAGTTATGAGGTGACTCCATGATTTGGGTCAGCAAAGTTATCTGCCCGCCCCTCAACTTCCTGTTTACATGCTTCCTGTTTCTGGTGTCACTGTCAGGTCAAAGGCCAGGAGTTTTCAACTTCTCCTAAACCCTTGTCCTTTCCATGCCTCTTCCCAATATATCTCTCTCTCTGGGTTTTTGGTTTGTTTCTCGATTGAAAACCTTACCCTCCGGGACAAAAGGTCAGCTAATCCCAGGGCACTGTAATAACTGCCAGCTTGCTTATTCCGCAGACAAAGGGCGCTTGAAAAGGCCTCCCCGGCACCGTGCATGTGCATCAGCACATCAGCTGGGCCCGCCGGGAGCCAGGGGGTGCGAGAGGTTTCCACGGGGAGCCGCCACATTGCAACCTTTGTCACCCGGAGGACAATGCCGGGGAGAAGGGGGGGCAGGGACCACGCTATAAAAACCTCGCGGCGCCCTGAGCTCTGCCATTCTCTCGCGCCCTGAAACGGATGCGGAGCCAAAAGGAATATTGACAGCTGTCAGTCACCTCTCTCGCTCCACCCCCTCGCCATGGACTGTTGAACACTGGAGGTAAGTGACCCTGCTGGCGGTGCTGCTTTTTAAAACCTGCCACTGAACTAGAAACGGAAAAGGGAGACATATTCCTAAAACAGCCATGCCCTTCAGGATTAAACAAAATTCGATCAAATGGTAAATAAAAAAGCCTGGAGCAATAGATGATGCAACTGCAGAACGTTTGTCTATGTTCTGGAATGTTCTGACAGTGCTGGCCAGTCATCTTGCTTAGAAAGAGGGCATTGACTGGCAATGAAGGCCTGCTTAATATTGCATATGATGTAATAATTCTCGGCCAAGCAAACGCAATGCCACTATTTCTGCTGTTTCTTAATATTTCTAATGCACTCATGATTTCCACCACAATGCCTGTCCTCAGATAAAATCCTTAGAAGGGTTTTTTTTTAGGTTGAAGTTTACCAGACAGCGCAGCAGACTGCGTTTCTAAAGACATCTTGGATATGGTCAGAAGATTTCCCGTTGCTTACCATTGGCCTTGTGGTTTGTAGCTCACATTTTCTGGCTTTCTATTTGCTGCCTTTATTTGTTTTAGGCTGTCCAGGGTGAGTCCGTCCCTTCCAAGGAGCAAAGTCTTTTCACACTACCTCTCCTTGTCTTCTACCAGGAGTGCACAGGCCTATAAATCTTGTTCTTATCTTGTCACATTTGCTGTGCATTCAAAGACCGAGGTCAAATGTCAGGCTCTGTCTTCCGAGGGAGCTTGGTGTTTACTTCGTTTCTCTGACTTCTGAGTGAGAAGATTTATGTGGCAATCTTGCTTGATACTGGGGGTAGGAAAGGGTTTTTTCAAGCACACAACATTTAAATGAACTGTTCAAGTATTTCAGAGTATATCAGCACACACATGAAGCACATTTTTATTAATTCTGAAGAGTGTTGGAAACAAATTCTTTAATATAATCAAAACAAATGATTACACTAGGTGATGCCACTCCCACACATTATCGTTTGTGTGCTTTATAGTTTTATTAACAGAACTGTACGTCTGTGCAAATGTAATGGTCATTTCAATTGGAAATGTGTTGTCTGTAATGGCAGTGTGCTACCACACCATGCATACTCAACTCTACTCCACTCCATGGCAGTGCACTCTACTCTGCACCACTCTATTTTCCACCACACCACGTCACTGCAGTCTGTGCAACTGCACTGTACTCCACTCTGCGCCACTTCACTCTACGCCTCTGTACTCTGTACTACCCTACTCTATGCCACTCTGCGCTACACCACTGCAATGTACACCACTCCAGACTAGGCCACTCCAATCTACTCTACTCTACTCAACTCCACTTTACGCTACTCTACAACACTGTATTCTACACCACTGCAGTCTATGCCAATAGACTTTACACCAATGCAGTTTACTCTGTAGCACTCAACTCTAGGGTGACCAACTGGCATAGGTGCAAATTCAGGATGGTGAGTGTAAAAATTCAGGACAAAGGGTCAAAATTCAGGAAAAAATACAGGACAGAAGGTCAAAATTCAGGACAAAACTTCAGGACAAAAGGTAAGTTTTACAGACACATCAGAGGAGGTCAGGCAATAGTATATAAGTAAGTAAATAGACAACCAACATAAGTACAAGTCAAAAATATTTATATTAGGTTTAGACAATAGTGTTCTTAAGTTTTTCGGTATGCATGCTGCTTTGAGCAACTGTGCAGGTCTTTTTGTGGTATTTCATAGGGATCATAATCTATTTATATGGTTACTACACTGGGTTGTCCAGTCTGATATTTTGTTTACAGTTCATAGTCCTGAGCAGGCATGTTTGGTGGGAGAAGTGGTTGGTAAGATCTGCTTGGATAGACTTTGTTACTAGAATCTCATATCTGAGTGGTATTGTGAGATGTAAAGCAGCACACAGAGAATGTAGCAAATTGGGACCTGCAGTGCTGAACTAGAGTGCAGTCCTCCGAGTGACCAGCTTTCTGTGTCATATCACTTCAGGTATTCCATGTCTGTTCAGCTGGTAATGACTGGTTGTGGCATAAGGACCTGAGCTGCCGACTTCGGAGCTGGTGGGATCCAGGTTCGAGTCTCGTCATAGGCGTCAACATCCTGTGATTCTGGGCAAATCACTTAATCTCCCCGTACGTGCCTTGAGACCCTCATGGGTGATCTGCGGGCTTTACAAATCCTGGATTTAGCGGCTGGTACAGAACTGAGTGATGAATAAGACCCATAGCGGACAAGTCTTTTGTGAGGGTAAGAGCATTAAGCAGGAAAAGGGAGTTATTAAACAGCCTGCATGAGCTATAATTTGCTGCAGACTGCTGAGTGTTATGGTATTATTATGGTCCAAAACAGTTAGATAGGAGTTCCCGTTACAGAAATGACATATACATACACACAGACAGAAAATCACTGTTTGTTAAGAAAATGCTATTTTTCAAAGAATGGGGGAGAAATGTTTCCAAGGTTCTAGCCCGAAGCAGATGTCTGGCAGGTCACAGTGGGGCATAGAGGATTCTGGGATTAGAGCACATCGATCATGTTATGTAGGTATTTCTACTTGTGCTATTTGTTTTCCATTAACTGTTGCTTATTGGTATATTTGGGTGTTAAAGTGGTACTGAGGTGCAACCTATGCCCAGACAGTGCTGACAAGTTTAAAAATGCCAAAATAATTAAGTAATACTATTACAAAATGTGCTGCATTACACCACATAATTTGCCTTTTGTTGCTGCATAATTTGCTCAACTCTGCCACATTATTATTAAATTCCATAGTTAACTATCCAAAGGAACCCTATTTATCAACCTTAGAATAATGAAAGATTAGAAAAAATAACTCACACAAACACAATTGGCACACTGTCACACTCCCTATTATGCACACTCTCCCTATCACATGCACCCTAATGGTACTAACTGTACTCTGTCACATCACGTACACCACCACACACCATCACACATACACTATTAGACACAGACAATGATATACTCCCATTAATCATACATCATAATACATTTTGACATATTAAACTAAAACACTCAGACACACATCCGGTCACACCAGTAACTTTAATATATGCTATCTTACCAACACACAATCGCAAGATCACATTTTCCCCAACAAACACATATTGCTGTCACACACAGTTATGTAACACAGCTTAAAGACATGTGCACTCACCAACAGATCATAACACACACACATCACATCAAAGCACACCAGATGATATACACCATCATATATAATCACACAAAGATGCATCCTCACATACACACACACACACAGACCATCATGCACACATATCCCCATCTTACGCACAGAGTAAGAACTCACATAAATCCAAAGACATCACAAGTTGCTAAAACAAGGACCCACAGTCACATCACACAAACCTCTCACCGTCGCAAACCATAAATTAAAATCATATATGCTTAAAACATTTGAAAATGGGCAAATGATTGGATCTGTATAACCTTTGTTATTGAGTTCTATATTTGCTGAGTCAGCATTTTACAGTGGCAGAAGAGCAGGCAGCCCACCCAGTCTTAAAAAAAAAAGGCACCTTCCCCCAAATGGGTGTGATGTACACTTCAGCAAAAGTCCCTAATGAAATGAAGGCAAAAGACTTTGGAAAATGGGGCGCTTTTGCAGCATCGGGAAAGGACTATGGCGAATAATGAAAAACTGACCTCATATTCTAAGTTTCTTTAATTTGCTTGAGAACACTCGTCCACAGGCTCAAATACCTCAGTGGTATTAGACCAGAGCTAGTTATATCAAAGCTGTGTTTCGAGTAAATCTATTGCAGGCTGCACAGCTTGTTATGAACGGAGAGGAATCCTGTCCCTCGTGTGGAAGATGAGACACCAGCATCATGCAGACATTTGGGGGAACTGACCCTGGCATATGCATTTGTTGAATTTGCCACACTGTTCAGAAATATAATGTATGTTATACCAATTTGGATTTTTTTTTCATTTGTATATTTCGGGACCCTTTCAGGTTTTTTCATTGTACCTACTGGTGTGACACAGTGGAAGTATCTAATGATAAATATCAGACGTGTTACATTAATACCTTTGGACACCTTCATTTATCACTAGCTTCTGAACAAAAGCAAAATGCCATGAGTGCTATTACATTACACAAGGTCACATTCGTTTGTAGGCACCGGAGATTGAGGGATTTGCCAGAATAACATGACGTTTAAACCTGCATTTATTTTTAATTTCATTGCGTGTGGGTTACTGTTTCCCCTCGTAACTGCATATGAAATAACAAAGTCCTTACAGAATAGTTTGTTCTTCTCAGCCACCTCTTCGACCCTGTATACTTTACACTTCAAGTTTGTAAATGAAAACCGCCTGGAATTGCGCCAATAAAGAAGGCCACACTTCCAGGCCATCTTCATTTACACTTCTTTGCTAAGGCATTTGCACCCCCTTGGGAATGCAGTCACAGACCCCTAGGGGGCGCCCCCACAGTATGAAGACCTCTGGCAGGAGGAGGCCCAGCAAATGCTGTATCTGCACAGAGGGGCCCATTATCATTCTGTGTTTGATAATTAGGCAGACAACAGAATGATAATGCGGCTGTCCGAGGCCCCCGCAGGGGGCCACTAAAGAGGGCAGCCCTCTAGTGCCAGCTGGGCACCCCACACCCCCGTAGGGGCAGGGACTCAGGGAGGAGTCCCCCAAGCCTGGTCGCAGCGCGATAGGCGAGCATCACGTCCGGGGCGCGAGGACAGGGGGAGGGGTATATAGGCCTCCCCCCACCATCTTGTCGTCCTCTTTCGCGCGCCCGGACACGCCGTCTGTGTGGCTGCTCCGTACGCCGTTCTCGGACGTGTCCCTAGGAGCTGCCTACTATCGCGGTGAGTGTTAATTCCCCCACCTCCCCCGAGGCTGGGTTGCTCGACCCGGCTACGGCTGCAGGCAGCGGCCCGCCAGTGGGGGGAGGCAGCTCCTAGAGGGCTATGGCAACGGCACCCCTCCTAGATCAAGGCCAGCACTGTGCTGACCGGGTAGGGGGCACAGAGGTGGAGGTATGCGGAATGCCCCTCAGCTCGGGCGTGCTGGCCCGACGTGGGCCCACGGGTCCTGCGGGCTGATTGTGTGTTGCCCGTGTGTGGCCCCGGGGTCTCCAGCTGTGGTGGGGGCCGCTCGGGAAGCGGGGAGAGCAGGCTGTGCCTCTTGAACGCCCCACCTCACGGTGGCTTGCTTTCCGCCCGCGCGTGCCGCCTGCCTTCTGGGGGCCCAAACGTGGAGTCCCTAGCTTTGCGAGTTTCGGGGGGCTTGGCAGGCTACCGGGGTAGAAAGATGGTGCCCCCTGCTGATGGCTTCCGCAGGAGCAGTCTCTAGGGCTTTGCCCGCGCGGTACAGACTCCTATCTCTGCCCGCGGGGGTCTGCATTTGCTCCCACCTGCGTAAGGCCGGGTGCAGGGCCCCTGCCCGTAGGAGTCGCTGGGCTGGACTCATGGAAGACTAATGCCGGACAGCGGCGTGCCATGCTCCGTCCCGCGGGTTCCGTTTCGATGGTGCCCGGAGCCAGACCTTGGTCTGTCGGGTGGTGCGGCCTGCATGTAGGCTCCCCCCACCATGTTGCCTGGTGTTCCCTCTGTGGGGCCTGAACTATGGCGGTCCAGGAGTTTCCTAAACCGTGGGGCGGGAGGGGGGACTGCGGGCGCCCCGGCTCCTCCGCCGCGACTTGCGATGGCAGTGTGGGGTTCCGCATGTAGCGCTGCCTCCCCCTGGTGCTAATTGTCCCAGGCAGGGAAGGTCCTTCAATCTCCCCCCCGCCCCCAATTGCAGCCGCTCATGTACGGGGCCCCCAGGAGTGTGGGGCACTTAGTCGGGAGGTCGGTTGCTGCGCAAGCCCCACAGAGCGCTGTGTTTACGAGGCAGCGTGGTGCTACGGCCACGTTGCGGTGCAATCCTTCACCGATTTTGCTAACGGGGACGGAGTGTCTACTGGCGCGAGTGGGCGTTCGCCGGTGTGAGCATGTGTGGGGGCCGTAGGCCCGGCTTTGGCTAGCGCTTCAGCCGGAAGGTGGTGTTTGATACACGTGGCCACCGACCGGGCAGCATTAAGATGCTATGAACTTCACGACTGTTAGGAGGCGCGGTATGCAGTACTCGTTTCACATGCAGCGTAATTGACGATGTGCCCGCTGCTGTGAGGTCCCCTGAGCACGGGTGGCACCAGGTTCGAAATTCGGCATCCTTGGTGGGCAAGCAACAGAGCCTCAACGCGCGGGAGGACACGAGCATGCAGTGTCCGCAGGGGCTGGCTGCGGTGCCTGGGCGCCGGTGGGGTAGAGGTGGTGCCCATAGTTAAAATTAAAGGGCCGTTGTCTTAAGGGTGTAGGTAAACACAGGAGGCAAGATGGCAGGAGATTTGTCGGTAGCCAGTCACGGTGCGTCTCTATAGTGACTGCCCAATGAATATTCATTAGGCGTCTCATCCGGTAACCCCATGAGAAAGTAAATTTTGCTAGGTAATTAGGGACTTTCAATTAAAGGCTGTTAGTACATCGCGCTTAGTGTGTGCATACGGCACGTTGCGATAAAAGGTGCTAAGATACTGGTCCTGGTGCGGTTAGCGAGCGGAGCATTGGAGACATTTGTGAAGAGGGTGCTACGCTCACTAAACACTAGTCTTTTCGGCATCCCAAAATCGTGAGGCGAGGTCAATTTGGGGAACGGTTCTTGGTTTCTTGCCATTTTTTATGCTTTTGAACTTGTAACTTTTGTTGAAGGGCAGGAAAATGCGAGCGAAAACAGCCATTACAAACCGAATGTCCTAGCATTTAACAAGGGGGCATCAGGACAACACTGCGGGGCTCACGTACTAGCACCCTATTGTCCATCTATGTACATCCCAGAGTGCTAGGGGGTGTTTACGCCACTGGGTGGCACTGTTCAACTGTTTTGTTTATCATTCCACGACAGGCCTATAATGGTATAAAACCACGCGGGTCGTGGCATGGGTGGGTCTGTGTGCTTGCTTGGCATGGGGACAAAAAATTCCTGTGCAACCCGATTGCACCGAACGAGGCATCTAATGCTTTACGGCATCAAGGGGCAGCTCGGCAAATTGGGCCTGTTTACGGGAGCTTAGTGTGTGGCTCTTTTGGAAGTGTGCTTGCCAATACTGTGCGCGGGGTTTGTAGGCGCCTCTGTGGCCTAGTAGTTATGGGTGTTGACACTTGCACCAAGGTTAAGTTTCAACTGAGGCCGTCAGTGGTGGTGTGTTTTGCTTTCTCTCAACGAACAAAGGACAATTTTGATGCGGGCTTATATTGGGGGGGCACCAGTCACGTGAGGTGGCACCATGGTGCCCTCCCTGAGGGTGTGAGGGGAGCAACATCTGTAAATTGGGTCAGCGGGGTTAGAGCGGACCCTGTCGGATTGTGGCTGACCTCATGATGATGGGGAAGGTGCTTTGTTCTGCATTCCGTCCATCAATTGTGGGTATTTTAATTCCAATCAAGGGGGTACAAGTGCCGGTAGTAGGAACCGGTCGTTCCCGGCGGCAGCTGCCGGCCTGGCCCGAATTCCAACTCACGCATGGTGTAGCCAGCATTATCACCGGTCAGGGCAGACAATGGGGACCAGGAAAGACAGCTTGAGTCTTGTGCATCTGTGTTGGTAGGATGATGTCTGCTTTATATTACAGGAGTCCCCTCTGGCCACGTGGGTGCGGGACTCCAGCCTACCATGGAGGCCACGTGGTTGGCAGGCAGGACGCGGTGCGTTGGCATGATGAGGCTTCCGGCCAAGGGGTAAACCAGGAAGCCTGTCGAAAACGCGCCTCGGACAGGGCTGCCAGGTTGTTTGTAGGCTGGCTGCGAAAATGTAGGCCTGGCGCTATTGGTATGAGTGGCACACTTTAGGCATTGGAGATGCGGCATGAGAGCTCTCTTCGTGAGAGCGCAGGGTTTTGGGCGTTCACTGGGCCTTCGTTAGCTAAGGTTTTCTTAATCTCAGCGAACTGGTCATCTAGCATAGAACCGTATTGCCATTCGTAACTGCTTTGGACAATGCAGGAAACATTTCCAAACAAGGAACGCGACATATTTAAGCTATTTTGACGTATGTGTCATTGTATTGGAGGTATATAGATCGAGGTTATTTCTACTTTCTACATAATGTCCGTGTGTTGCGGTCCATTTGCAGGGGCTCCACGGGGGAACGTGTTGGAGCCAAAGCGTGTATACGTCTGTGGCGGAGGCCACCCTGTTGTGGGGATTCTATGCCCGAGGCGAGCAAGCCGCTAAGTCCTCCTCGCACGCTAAGTAGCAAGGTGTGCGGGCTGTGTTTCAGGGTGGCCAGGGCGTTCTGTTTGTTTTCCCCGCTCCATTTATGTCTTTAATTTTAAACTAATTGGTAATAGATGTCCAGCGCTGAAAGGGGAGACGGTTGTGCCCAGTAGTCACACCTGTACAGCGTCAAACCGCCGTAGGAATGGAAGCTGAGCGCATTATGTCGCTGGTCGCCCTGCCGGGCGCAGCGAAGAGTTTACCAATCGAATTGGCTTGAACTGTGCTCCAGGGTCGCGCATGTCGTGGTACACACTCTTTTGACGGGCAGCACCACTTGACAGCATCTCTCTATGAAAGGTGTGGGGCAGGGGTTTGCAGACCCCAGGTTCTCGAGTGGCAGCTCGGGGCGCTTCACGCGGGTCATTTGGGCGCCCACCATGGCATTGTGAGGCAGGGGACTCTGGGGAGACGGGTGAGATGGCTCGGGTGGTCATTGGCCCAGCTGCAGAGGGGTGAGAGCAGGCAGCAGATCAGAGCTGTGTGCAGGCAGTGGCCAGCAGACATGCCTCTTGGTGGCAGGCCAATAGTTGTCTTTGCCGTGAAGCACTACTGGTACCGGAAATGGTGGTACCTAGTCCCACACTACCAACAGAGTAATGGGATGATGTACTGCTGGGCACTGTAGGACACAGTGTCCAATACATGCAAATGTAGTTGTACACATGGGCACACACTCATACTTGCAGAGGTGTCCAGGAGGCCAACAATTTTGTCATGTTGGAGGGAAAGGCCCTCTAACGTTTTTGGACATATACGGTTAACATTGTGACTGGTATTCAGGGATGAGCCTGTTCGCCAGCACTCCTGCTTTTGCAGGTGAGGAAGTTGATATCCTCACCGGTTAACTTTTCTGCCCAAGATTATGTGGGGGCCGGATTTAGAACCGGTGCCCTCTGGTGAGGACGATGGGAGCTGGCCGCTTCTCTGCTGTCGGCGAGCTGTGAATTTTCGGCGCTCACATGCTCAGTCGAGATGTCTTGTTTGATCATGGTGGGGCCAGCCCAAGGGAGGATTTTGCATGGAGTGGGAGTTGACAGTGGTGGTTCGTATGCACTGTTGGTTTTGGATGTCACATTTCAGCTGTCCTGTGTGCCACTTTGTGGCTGCTTGTGGGCCGGCCAGGGAGCGTCCACTCTGGAGACCCTGTTCCCCCCCTCCCAAGAAACCCGAACACCCTCCACCGGAAGCAGAGCAGCCTCTTATCTGCTATGACGTGCGCATTAGTACAACACAAAATGCTTACACTTGTACAAACACGTTAATCTTTGTGGCACTCGAACGAGGTCAGACCTTCCACAGTCCTGGTATTTTCGAGTACAGATCATTGTAAACCTGGCACATTCACCAAAGTGCTGCAATTGTGCTAGGATCACTACTACCAGAATTTGGCGGGGGGCGGATAAGGGTGGGATTTCATGGGCCCGCCCATGATCAGCATCAGCGTGCTTGCTCCTCAAACCGGGTTAGCAAGATGTTTGTCCCTGATGGAAGCATTGTTAACTGTGCCCACTGCACTATCCCTCTCCCAGTTTGTGAGCAGGGGCTTAATTTAAAAAGCAGTAAGCTGCACAAGAGTAATTCATACTCGGGTGTCTAGTCTGCTCTTCTATGTATGTACACCAACAAGGTTGCAATCAACAAGCATTTCATCCTTCTGAGGTCGATAAAACAAGTACCATGGAGCTGAGTAACAAACATGTTATGCAGCGCCAAGATACCATGGGGTGAACGTGTTACCAAGTACAGTCAGAAGCGGAAATTGTTAATGAATCTGGTGAATACAGTGGGATCACTCAGCAGGGTAGTAAGCGAGAGCCCAGAACAATTTCCATGGGGCGGAAGGGTGGCACAGGCAGCAAAGTTGACAGCCAAATTGACAACGTTTCATTAGTCTGGCGGGCTGCTCTGAGCAGAGCATTTGCAGGCGTAAGTAACAGTTTCCGCTACCAGTTCAAAGGTGCATCTTTCACTAAGTTACTCAGATCACTGGGACAGGAAGTAAGGTGGGCTGGATATCTCTTGCTTCTACCTGCATTGGCACATCTTGTCAGGAGAGATTGTCAAAGGTATTGCACTTCAGCCAGGTATTGTTAGCACCCATCTACACCAAGCCGACTGTTAAGGTCACCCTGGGCCCCATTCACACAGCCCAGTATTAGGCCCTTGTGGGTCAGTGCCATGAATTACTAAAGTGAACTGAACAGGAGGCGTGACCATGGGTTACGCTAGCAGAAGTTTGGGGAAGAGCTAAACTCCACCCATGGTCATGGTGTAGTCTTAAGTAAGTTGGAGTTGTCACTCTTATTTGACCAGGGGTTCGACGCTACACGAGGGCATCGCTGCGCTGCGGCCAGAGCACTGTCTTTGTGTTTCCCAGGGGGGCAGGTAGTGAAGGCAAGGCTCTTCCCAAACCTGGCACCAGAACACAAGGTAGTCAGGGCCAACTTGTCTGTTGGGTGACTTGGGTAGGCACCGTGTAGTTGTCACTCCACGAAGGGGTGAGTTGTCTCCAATAGTGGGCACAATACATACAGGTGTGTCTGTTTGTGGCATCTCCTAGCGGACCCACTGAAGGTGTACTGCAGCTAAACAGGGAACTGGGAAGCTTGGTTTCCGTCACTGTGGCAGGTTTAAAGCATCCAGGGTCGGAGAGGCACAGTAGGCACTGTGCATCTGTGATCCGATGGCAGTTAGGCAAGCGGGGTGCGCTGCGTAAGTTGTAATTGCACGAAAGGGAGAGGTGTCTCCAGTAGTGGGCGCAAGACATACATTGTTTCAAACCAGCTTCGATACTATTAAGGTGTTCACCAGGGTAGCAAGCAAAGGGGTTTGTGCATACGTCTGGGCAACGGGGCGAAATAAGTGCACCCCAGAACCAAGGGCAGTTGACTGTGATCCTGCAGTTAGGCGCAAACGCCCGCCCGGTCAGTAATAGATGCCACGCTGGGTGGTGACGCTGTCAGCCAACAGTGGGCTGCTGTCCCAAGTAATGGGGACACAAGGTGTCAAGCACAAAAGGCTACTATGTAAAAGAACATTTGGCATGTCCAGTGATCAACAAAAAGCCAAATTTAACCGAGCTGGTAATTTTCCACCGCTGGGGTGGGCAGTGTGAACGCCCCTGCCCCCCTATTCGGGGGCTCTCGCAGGGAGGGTTCTAACCTGTTGACTTTTCCTGCAGTTCAGGTCAAATGCCCTGCCCGGTTACCTATATTAGCCTCACTGGGCAGGGGTGCTGGCAGCGAACACATTGTGCTGCGTCCCCAAGAAAGGGGGGAACAAGGTGCCAAGCACAAAAGGCAAGGCGAGCAGTGTGAACCCCCCCCCCCTATTCGGGAATATGCTGGGATGAAGGGCAAAGTAGGACTTAGCCAATCCTTAAAGTTAGGCACCATATGGCTGCCAGTGCGCACTGCATTAATCAGACGGATTCTCTAGCTGGTATCCCTAGGGGGGTTCACCACGAAGGGAGCCGAGCTGGCGAAATTCCCATAAGAAATAAGGGATGCACGGCAAGGGCAGGAGGGCACCCTGGCTCATCGTCACACACGTCTAGTTATGGACATTCCTGTGCGTCATGAGTTAGAAAGCAAATGGACGGTGCAAAGGTTAAAGTATAATCCTCCGCCCGAATTGCCAAAAGTAGGCAGGTGGGTGTGGGAGCGGTCTCCCAACAAGCGGGCAGCTGTCCCTTTAGTGGGGACACAGGTGCGCTAGACACACCGTCCTAGTAGGACGGCAGCTAGGTGAGCTCAGCAAATTCATGGGGCAATGTGAGCCAGGGAATCTGATCCGCCCCGCCCAGAGTGGGCACGGGGCTGAGTTATGTATGTGAAGTAGTGGAACTTTCCCACAGGAGGGTGGATAGTTCTTGGCACAAATTCACAGGGCAGAAGGGCCTTTGTGTTGCATTAGACACTAGCTGATCCAGGCTATCGGCAAGGGCTATTGTGAGATAGATGGGGTTCATCTATCACCAGTGGGAGGGATCTCTTCCCGAGCTTTGCCGGAGGCCTGGAAATGAGAGGTTGCAGGTAAGAAAGGAGCTTTTGGTGGGGGGCTCTGGCGGCGACGGTGGCCACCTCCAGAGTTGTGGCGGAGTTACAGGGCGATCTGGAAGCAGAGGGGTACAGAAGGGTACCTCTGCACGGCACCATGGTGGGTGCCAGAGCCAAATCCTAGGAGCCTCATGGGAGGTTCCTAGAAAACCGTGTCGGCGCCCGTTAGTCCTTCGGGCGGTTGTGGGCCTGAACAACCGGGGGTTTGCTATGCTACGCTCCGCCCTGAAAGGGGCGTGAGTAATAAGGAACCATGTGTCACGTGATCCGGGAAGAGGATCACCAGAAGTGGCAGCACAGATGGGGTTCGCCCCAGTGCTGCTTGGCTCATCAGGCGGGCAGGCGGCCCAGACGGTTGCCTGCCCTTGGATCGCCCGTAAGATAACCCACCATATTACATAACGGTGTATGTAATAAACCTGCAGCAATTTTACCCAAACAAGAAATGTGTTGTGTGATTATTTATGAGCATGCATGTTACGTTGGAGGGGTGGGGTAGGTTGCCAATGCTGGTACTATGCGGCTGTCCGAGGCCCCGCAGGGGGCCACTAAAGAGGGCAGCCCTCTAGTGCCAGCTGGGCACCCCACACCCCCGTAGGGGCAGGGACTCAGGGAGGAGTCCCCCAAGCCTGGTCGCAACGCGATAGGCGAGCATCACGTCCGGGGCGCGAGGACAGGGGGAGGGGTATATAGGCCTCCCCCCACCATCTTGTCGTCCTCTTTCGCGCGCCCGGACACGCCGTCTCCCACCCTACCGCTTACCCGGCGTGGTTCGTGGCAGGCAGGAGGCAGAGAATGTTGTAATGTTGTCTTTTTCGTTGCAGGCGGAGTTACAGGGCGATCTGGAATCAGAGGGGTACAGAAGGGTACCTCTGCGCGGCACCATGGTGGGTGCCAGAGCCAAATCCTAGGAGCCTCATGGGAGGTTCCTAGAAAACCGTGTCGGCGCCCCGTTAGTCCTTCGGGCGGTTGTGGGCCTGAACAACCGGGGGTTTGCTATGCTACGCTCCGCCCTGAAAGGGGCGTGAGTAATAAGGAACCATGTGTCACGTGATCCGGGAAGAGGATCACCAGAAGTGGCAGCACAGATGGGGTTTGCCCCAGTGCTGCTTGGCTCATCAGGCGGGCAGGCGGCCCAGACGGTTGCCTGCCCTTGGATCGCCCGTAAGATAACCCACCATATTACATAACGGTGTATGTAATAAACCTGCAGCAATTTTACCCAAACAAGAAATGTGTTGTGTGATTATTTATGAGCATGCATGTTACGTTGGAGGGGTGGGGTAGGTTGCCAATGCTGGTACTATGGCCGATAGCAATCTGTGCCAGGTGGGGAGGGGCTGCTGCAGGCCCTTCAGTTCACAGCAGTGCGATCTGGCCCTGCAGTGAGAGTTAGAGAACTCGCAGGCTGCTTGCAGGGGGACAGCTTACACCAACACCCAGAATTACGGACAAAAGGCGTCCGTGAAAGAATTCCTGACGGACAACGGACAAGAGGCCCAAATAACGGGCAGTCCGTGAAATTTACGGACGGTTGGTCACCCTACTCAACTCTATGCCAATCCACTGTACACCATTCTAATCTACTCTACACCACTGCACTCTATGCCACTGCGCTCTACACCACTTTACTCTACTCAATTACACTCTATGTTACTCTACTCTACACCACTCCAGTCTACGCCACTTCATTCTATTCTGAAACAGTCTACTGTATGCCACTGCACTCTACACCACTCCATTCCACTCTGCACTACTCCACTCTATGCCACTGCACTCTACGCCAATACACTCTTCACAACTAGACTCCACATGACAGCACTCTACTCTGTACCACTGTACTCTGCTTCACTGCTAATTACAACTCTCTGCTCTATGCCACTCTACGACACTCTACTCTGCAACACTGCACTCTCCGCCACTGCACTCTGTATCACTCCACTGTACGCCAGTCCATTCTGCACCACTTTATGCGACTGCACTCTCAGCCACTCTACTCTACACCACTTTATTCTACTCCACTGCACTCTATGCCACTCTACTCTGCACCACTCCACTCTGCACCACTGCACTTTACTATGCACCACTCTAATCTATGCCACTACATCCTACAACACTGCATTGTACGCCACTGAATTCTATGCTCCTGCACTTTATGCTGCTGCACTCTACGTCACTATACTCTGAAAAAGTCTATGCCAATGTACTTACATCAGTCCACTCTTCGCCACTCCATACCACTGCACTGTACTCTACTCTGCAGCACTCTAATGCACTTACATCAGTCCACTCTTCGCCACTCCATGCCACTGCACTGTACTCTACTCTGCAGCACTCTAATGCACTTACATCAGTCCATTCTACGCCACTCCATGCCACTGCACTGTACTCTACTCTGCAGCACTCTACTATATGCCACTGCATTCTACTCTACACCACTGCACTCTACACCACTGCAATTTACGATACTCTACTCTGCAACACTGCATTCTACACCACAGAACTCTATGTCACTCTACTCTGCACTACTTTATTTCATGCCAATGCACTTTACACCACTCTACTCTGCATCAGCCCATTCTACACAACTGCACTCTGCAGCACTCCACTCTACGCCACTGCACTCTATGGCACTATATTCTACTCTGCACCACTCTTTGCCACTCCACTCTGCACTTCTCTACGCCACTGCATTCTGTGGTACTGTACTCTATGCTGCTCTACCCTGCTCCACTCCACTCTGCACCACTCCACTCAATGCCACTGCAATCTACTATGCAACACTCTAATCTACGCCGCAGCATTCTACGATGCTGCATTGTATGCTGCTGACTTCTATGATGCTGCACTCTACGCCACTATACTGTGCTTCACTCTATGCTGATGCACTCTACACCGGTCCACTCTACTATGTGCCACCCCACTGTACGTCACTGTATCGACTCCACTCAATGCCAGTCCAATGCACAACACTCTCTGCCACTTCACTCTACAACATTCTACTCCACACTTTGCCATTCCACACTACGACACTCCACACCACTAACTTTTAGCCATGCTGAACAGCAGCCACGCTAGTGTACAACATGCCTACAACACATTGGCAAAGCCAATAGCTCTTGCATAGGTGAGATCTATTGGCTTAAAGAGAAGGGGGACCCCTGACTAAATGAAGGCAGGCAAGCAGGGGAAATAAGGAACACCAAAATCACAAACAACTACCTACCCTAAATTATGCAAACAAGGCCCTAGAAGAGGGTCCTAAGATTCCTCTACTGTCTCTGGAGCACATCAAGGACAAGTATAAATAATCACATCAAATTTAATAAAATAGATGATAGTTTTATTAATTACATAATCATTTCAACAGTTAATAAATACACATATTAATTGACGCAACATATGATAGTCAATAAAGCAAAAAATGCAAAAAATCAAGAATTTCGGTCCCACACACCTCCTGCCGAACAAGCCACTCAACCGTCATACAGTCCCACAATTCATCAAGGACTCACACATCATTCACACAGATTCCAAGAACAATATAGAATAAAAATTGTACAAAACAGCCATAAGATGGTCAATTGACAGAATGGAAAAAGTCATCAGGGGTAGGGTAAGAGTAATCCAGCGGCCTCCACACGAATAACGCCAACGCGCGTTTGGCTGTGTTGCCCCAGCCGGGGCTACACCTTCATCAGGGCGGAGATGGACAATGAGGGTGGGACAAAAACCCTACAAATATAAAAAGAGGAGACATATTTTTCAAAGAATTTTTTTACACCCAAACAATGTTTTTAATCAATTCAAAAATAAATCCTTGATAAGCTCCAGAAAACCAACATATCAGCTATATAATTAATATCAAGACTGGAATAGGGTGCTTACATATAACCGTTCAATAACATCAAAGTACACGACAGAGACATTAATTCAAAATTCCTTAGAAAGAATCCTCAAAGGCACAGGCCCAAAAAATAAAAACAGAAGAATAAAGAACGAAAACATAATGGAGAACAAGGTGTGAATACCAACGTGAAAAAGCCAACCACCCTAGTGAATAACAAATAACAAACAAATAGATTTGAAAATCAGAACCAACCTCCAATAGACAAAAGAAAGAAGAAATTTTATATGTACTCTCAGATGGCATACCCATGATACTGACGGCAAAAACGCCAGATAGTTTCAGAAACTGGGCGAAGAAGAACACCTAGCACAGGAGGCTTCTCAACAGGGTTCTACAGAAACCAAAACATACAACAATGTACAACAAACATATTAGAATTCCCTTTATAAATACCAACCGGAGTTACCTCCAGCCAGCAATAACCTTACGCATATACCTACAACAAACAATGGACAATGGGAAACCTACCAAATAAAAAGGTCACAATGGGTTCTCTTCCGCAAGATTAAAGAAGATCCTTTCTTAAGGCCCAACAAGTAGTAATCTCATAAAAGGAGGCAAATTCAGCACCTTTTAGCGGTTCTCAAAGGTCAAAAATTCATATGTTGATAGATGGATCGCGGATCTAAAAACACAGGAAGGGCACGAACATAATATCCTTAGTGGATCCCCAAACGTTAATAAAGACAATCCTCATAACAGTTAAGTAAAGGGAATCCCAGAGCACATAAAGAAAGTAGTAAACCCCACAGAGATGTCGAGCCTGAATTTATCGAGTGAACCCTACTCAAACAACAGGCACGCACAGCCTGCGATAGCCTATAGAAATAATCAGGCTCCCCCCAAAGAACGCCACAAGGGCAAATACCAGAGTGGAACAAAAGGGAAACATATAGAATCCTCAACGCCAAAGGTGATAAAGAAAAAGGAGGGGGGCCGAAATAACAATAACTACGACACAGATTTAAAACAACGGGCATGAAGGGGAGTGCGGGAGGGGGTTGTTTTAAATCTGTGTCGTAGTTATTGTTATTTCGGCCCCCTCCTTTTTCTTTATCACCTTTGGCGTTGAGGATTCTATATGTTTCCCTTTTGTTCCACTCTGGTATTTGCCCTTGTGGCGTTCTTTGGGGGGAGCCTGATTATTTCTATAGGCTATCGCAGGCTGTGCGTGCCTGTTGTTTGAGTAGGGTTCACTCGATAAATTCAGGCTCGACATCTCTATGGGGTTTACTACTTTCTTTATGTGCTCTGGGATTCCCTTTTACTTAACTGTTATGAGGATTGTCTTTATTAACGTTTGGGGATCCACTAAGGATATTATGTTCGTGCCCTTCCTGTGTTTTTTAGATCCGCGATCCATCTATCAACATATGAATTTTTTGACCTTTGAGAACCGCTAAAAGGTGCTGAATTTGCCTCCTTTTATGAGATTACTACTTGTTGGGCCTTAAGAAAAGGATCTTCTTTAATCTTGCGGAAGAGAACCCATTGTGACCTTTTTTATTTGGTAGGTTTCCCATTGTCCATTGTTTGTTGTAGGTATATGCGTAAGGTTATTGCTGGCTGGAGGTAACTCCGGTTGGTATTTATAAAGGGGAATTCTAATATGTTTGTTGTACATTGTTGTATGTTTTGGTTTCTGTAGAACCCTGTTGAGAAGCCTCCTGTGCTGGGTGTTCTTCTTCGCCCCAGTTTCTGAAACTATCTGGCGTTTTTGCCATCAGTATCATGGGTATGCCATCTGAGAGTACATATAAAATTTCTTCTTTCTTTTGTCTATTGGGGGTTGGTTCTGATTTTCAAATCTATTTGTTTGTTATTTGTTATTCACTAGGGTGGTTGGCTTTTTCACGTTGGTATTCACACCTTGTTCTCCATTATGTTTTCGTTCTTTATTCTTCTGTTTTTATTTTTGGGCCTGTGCCTTTGAGGATTCTTTCTAAGGAATTTTGAATTAATGTCTCTGTCGTGTACTTTGATGTTATTGAACTGTTATATGTAAGCACCCTATTCCAGTCTTGATATTAATTATATAGCTGATATGTTGGTTTTCTGGAGCTTATCAAGGATATATTTTTGAATTGATTAAAAACATTGTTTGGGTGTAAAAAAAATTCTTTGAAAAATATGTCTCTTCTTTTTATATTTGTAGTGTTTTTGTCCCACCCCTCATTGTCCATCTCCGCCCTGATGAAGGTGTAGCTCCAGCTGGGGCAACACACCGAAACGCGCGTTGGCGTTATTCGTGTGGGGGCCGCTGGATTACTCTTACCCCTACCCCCTGATGACTTTTTTCCATTCTGTCAATTGACCATCTTGTGGCTGTTTTGTACAATTTTTATTCTATATTGTTCTTGGAATCTGTGTGAATGATGTGTGAGTCCTTGATGAATTGTGGGAATGTATGACGGTTGAGTGGCTTGTTCGGCAGGAGGTGTGTGGGACCGAAATTCTTTGATTTTTTTGCATTTTTTGCTTTATTGACTATCATATGTTGCGTCAATTAATATGTGTATTTATTAACTGTTGAAATGATTATGTAATTAATAAAACTATCATCTATTTTATTAAATTTGATGTGATTATTTATACTTGTCCTTGATCTGCTCCAGAGACAGTAGAGGAATCTTAGGACCCTCTTCTAGGGCCTTGTTTGCATAATTTAGGGTAGGTAGTTGTTTGTGATTTTGGAGATCTATTGGCTTTGCCAATGCTTGTTAAACATCTGCTGTTCCAAGTGATTATTTTTGCAACAGGCAAATATCTCATGCTAATGCCAGAACAAAGGTGGACTGAAGGATAGAGTGAAGATTGAGGCTTGTTTAAGACTGAAACTCAGATACTGATGTGAGAATGGGCATTTACTGTACAGCATCCACATTTGCTGCACTGCTTGCATGAAAAGGAAAACACAGTACAGATCCAAATCTACTAAGACTAGCCTGATGCTGCTATGGTCTCCTGTGCAGGTGCACAAACAGGCTGCCTACAGTGACACACAGCCTCACAAAGCCATAGCACAAACGCAAAAGTGTGCTGTCCAGAGAAGGATTTGTACTGGAGGCAAACCCTTCCAGTATCAATTCCTAGGCACAGACAACTACAGAAGGGTCAGGCACATTGGACGTGTGATGTGCACTGCAGCACACAAGCAATCTGTCAGTTTCTGGTGGAAAACAACACATTTGCCCTTGGTTCCACCTCCTTGCACTAGTTTCTGACATAAATCTGGTCAGGTTACTTTAGCAGGTTGGGCTTTGAGTCAAAGTCTATGGGTGTTTGTGGGGATCTGACCCCAGAAATGCCCCCACTTAACGTAGATTGGCACAAAGTGGATTTTGCACTGAGCAAAACGGCTTCTTGACGCACAGACGCAAAGCATAAGTAAATCTGGACTGAAGTGTTTTTAAGACTTCCGCGTTAATAATTTCATAGTATATGCTAAAAAAAATTCTGTTCTTTTTAGGACCCTCGTCAGTGAGTTTAGCAAGATAAGCTTTCTTTCCTCCACAAATTTCTTTTTGGTAACCTGTACCTACTACCTTCGACAATGCTTTGTTTGCTTAACCTGGGAGGAGAAATGACATTGCATCTCCATAATACATTTTTTATGACAGTGACAAACCACTGTATAAACCCTCAAATGTATTCAAAAGCACCCATATATTATATACATTTTTAGATTAAAAATACTGAAAAGTTCATGCAACAGCCAAAAAAGCATGAGAATTTTTTCAAACAGTGGTGCATCAAAGATTCATACATTATTTTCATTAGGTCTGGGGGGAACTTGCAGAATTTCACTCTGCGAAATCACACGGAGTTACATTAAAACAGAGAGAGATTCTGCGAAGTTCCGCCAATGGGCGGAAAATACATGCTGCACTGTTTGTTCTCCGATTTAGCGTCGGTAGTACATTCCAAAGTGAAAAATCTGCGTGAATGGCACCATGCCACTTTTGAGTTGATTTTGCTGCCGCTCGAGTAGGAAATCTACTCGGGAAGCAGCCTTCTGACGGCGACCGCCGCGACCTCCAGCGTTTATAAAATCTTGCAGGAAGTCCTCCTAGGGACCGAAAATCACACTCGGGGACACCAAATCTTGCTTGTCAGCTCGCATTCTGAAGCCTTGCGTTGTTCCTTTTGTCATTGATTGCTCAAACAGGAAAAAAGTCCGCCATGCAGCACTTGCCGGAATTTGGCAGGAAATCCGTATTACAAGAGTAACACGGAGTTTAGCCGCGGCCTGCTCATATGAGCAAAAGGGCCACTCCCCCTTACCTTCTTCCAGAGAAGAAGAGTGCCTGTCAAGCTTCTCACAGGTCAACCTGACAGACACTTCTTCTTGTTCAGGTCAGGCAGCCAGTAGCTAGCTATACATGACCTAAATGTGCAGGCTCCTGGCTGCCCGAGCGGAACTTTGCCAGACTCATGATTTCACAGCCCTGTGCGCATGACTTCCTCAGTCTGGCCAAAGTGCCTCGAGGCCCCCCCTTGTGATGAGGATGAGCGTCACTGATTGCCTTGGACCTGGGTGCTTCAGTTTTAAGCCCTGAAGTGCCCTGGCCCAAGTTTCAATCAATGACACCTCATCACAGAGAGGGGTGGGGTCAGCAGTCTCACTGACCCCACCACCCCAGTGACGAGGGCGGGGCTGCTGCCTTCCCTCCTTGGCTGATCTCAAGTCAGCCAATGAGAAAAGGCAGCAGTCCCAACCCTCGTGGGACCTCCCAGGCTTTGAGCTGCCAGGCAGGTAAGTTTTAACTTTTTGAATGTTTGGTGTGTGCGTGTGTATATGTATAAACATATGAATTTGTGAGTGAGTTTTGTGAATGAGTGAGTGTGCATGGGCGTGTGTGAATGCATGGGTGTAAGTGAGTGAGTGTAAATGTGTGCATGTGTGGCCCGTCCTAGCCCCCGTGCCAAAATTACCGGCCACCACTGATAGAGTCTCCAAAATTCGCCAATTCTGCTTGCAGAATTAAAATTCAGCCCAGGCCTAATTTTAGTTCGAAAGTACAGAGAAAAATTCACCCCCATGCAAAATATTCATCCAAGGAAAAAAAAAGAAACCTTCTTAAATAAAAAACAAGTGTGGACATTTTTTATTTTGTGTAGGATGTGTTTTACTAGACTCTAAATTACCCTTTAGAAGCAGACAAAACATGGTGTGCCTCGCTTTATTAAAAACAATAAAGCAATACATTTAAAATAAAAATAAATATATGTGGTTGGACCCCATTTAAACAATGACGCAAACTACATCTGCTCTCATTATTGATTTTTGACCCTCTCAAGAAGCACAGCTTTGTGCATTACTAAAATATTAACTTTATAATAAGTCTGGGCGAAATTTTCATTTATTTCATGTGAGTTGTGTAATTCATGCAATTTGTGATAAGTAAATTATGCAGACTGTCTTAAATGAAACTACCACGAAATTTCGCACACTTTATTTGCTGGTGTCTTGTGGGACAAACAGAAAATGTAATGTAAGAGACATGTTTCCCTCAAACCTTTCACTTTACTGGTGTCTCAAGCGACATCTGGACGCAAGGAATGTCCTCACTTTAAATCTTAACTTGAGATACCAAGCAAAGTGCATTTCATATAGATTATTTGTAATTTTGTACAATTTTCCAACGTTTTATTTAGATTTGGAGAAAGAATTAAACAATTTTGCACAGCCATATTTTCAAACCCACATTGTAAATTAAATATGAGTTTCCTTTATTGATTTGCTTATCCCCCCTTCCATTTCTTATTCACCTAAGGTGTTTCCTCTTGTTGCAGAGCGGAAGACGGGGATTCTGAGTGGAGCGGAACCCCAAGTAACTAGCGATGTATACCTTGATGGGAGGCGGCTTGCTGTGCGCAGTTTCAGGCCTGGTGCTCCTTATTGTTGCCACGGCAACAGACTTTTGGATGCAATATCGCTACTCGGGTAGCTTGAGCAATCAGGGGCTCTGGCGGTTTTGTGTAGCAGGAAAATGTCACGCCCACACCATCACCATTGGTAAGAAAAGAAAAGCATGACACTGTCGCGGTATGCATCAGTGGCCTGTTTTAGACATGTTTGAAATTGTATGTGTGTCTGGTTTCAGAACTGTTTATACAAGTCACAATTGCCATTAAGCTTTTGGTGACTGTGTGTTATTTTTGATTGTTGTAATTTGGTCTAAAGGGAAGTCTATCACCAAAATGTATAACTGTTGGTTAACAGGCCTCAAGGTTTTGTAGCTCAACGAGTTAAATCCCAGCAACTGAGATATGACTGCTAGCCAGCAAATCACAAATTCAATCCCCAGCAGAACCATTCATACTTGCAAGTACAGTAGTGTGAGAACCAGAACATTATAACCATTACAATAGTCAGATTAAAATGGTGATGCACCGACCTTTTCTGGGGCGTAATGAAGGACGCTGCTTCGCAAGGTTGCCCCCAAAACTTCAGCAGGCCCAAAACCTTCAGGCTACCCCCTTACAACCCAAGGCCAATGAATATCTGTGAGATACCGAAGACTCAGGGTCCCTCACCACATACCGCGGGGGTACCTATAATTTTGTTTTACGCCACTAGAGTCATGTAAAAGAAATATTAGATAACATGCACCATATTTATTTATTTATTTATTGTTTTGTGTCCCCGGACCTGCCATTTCCTTGAGTCCAAGAACTCAGGAGAGCACATGGAGAGAGAATGCATGCAAGTGTGCAAAAACTACATATGAATCAATCAGCGACCGCTAAATGCCTTTTGGTTTTTGTACAAAACCCATATGGCTATTTGGTGAATTGCAAAATGGGTTGAGAAATGCATGCTGAATCACAATTTAGAAGGGCCATGTTTAGGGTCACCCTTCCGCATTGCGATTTGCAATACAATGTATCAATGGTTTGTGATTGTAATTCAGGTCACAAACTATTGCTATGTTACCAACTCCTCAAAAGAGGTGGTAATACATTCGTAAAGGGTCTCAAAGGACCCTTTCTCCTTTGTGAAGCTCAAAAAAAAGTTTATTTAGGAGTAGGCTGTGGTACAGGGGACCTCTGCCAACTTTTAAGCAAACTTTCTAAAAACCATAATATTTTATTTTTTAAATGCAGCACCTTTTACGGTAAGGAAAACTGACTGCATTAAAAAAAACTTTTATTTAAATGCGTTCATAGACAGGCCACCGTTCCTGTGATGGCATCCAAACAGAGTAAGTCGCAATTTGTGACCTACCTCACGAATAGTAATAAAGTAGGAAAAATTGCAAACCACAGAATATTGATTTTGTAAAGCAACCTAATAGTACATATGTTGATTTGCAGAATCTCAATGGATTTGCAAAAACTTGGATTACAATTTGCAACCACTTTTAGCTAATCAAATGTTGGTACATCCGGCACAAAATGCTACAATGAGATGTGGAGGGCTAATCAGTTGGTGTCAATCTTACCCTTATGTGAGATTAGAATCACTGTGGTGAACAAGGTGTGGACAGATCCTCTGTATGATACACTTTGGCAGGTCTAAAAGCGTTGGGACACTCTTACGAGTAGCAGTGCGCTATAGAGATACACTCATTCATTTATTCATTCATTCATAACTAGTTTTTTGTAATAGTGCTATGTACCCACGCTTCCACTTTTCTGTTAAGGAAAACAGACTGCATTAAAAAAGATTTTATTTATTTAAATGTGATCATCAACATGGTGGTCTGTGGGCCCCAGCAGGCCACCGTTCTTGTGATGGCACCCAAACAGAGCTAGTTGCAATTTGTGACCTACCTCATGAATAGTAATGATATAGGAAGGATTGTGAACCACTGAGTATTGATTTTGAAAAGCAACCTAATAGTACATATGTTGGTTCGCAGGATCTCAATGGATTTGCAAAAACTCGACTTACAATTTGTGACCCCTTTTAGCGAATGAAATGTTGGTACTTCTGTCCCAAAGTGCTGCAATGAAATGTGGAGGGACAATAAGTTGGTCTCAATGTTACTCTTACGTGAGATAAGAATAACTAGTTTTTTAATGGTGCTAAGTACCCACACTTACGATGTTTCTAAACGATTGGAATAGCGGAACCTGGTATTAGCCGATTTAATGGTACTCAGTTTACCAAATTCTGACGGATGGAAGGCAGAGCTGTCTTTTCCATTTCTGGCAGATCATAGTAGACATCAGTGGTGCATGCTTAATACATTGAGACATATTACCCCATAGTAAGAAGTTCTGAGTTCCAATAAGACCGATGGTTTGTTGGCTTTCTGCCTTGCCAGTCCATTAGCAAAAAGGTCTTGTATTTATTATTAGATTTTTTTAAGCTTTTTTTTTTATTCTTCAAATCTTTTTTATTTTTCCCCTCAAAAGAGTACAATGGCATGACAATTAGCTTTGGGTGGTAATGAGCATGTACAAGGTTTTGCATAATAGTGAGGTAAACCCAAGTGGATGAGTAGGTCTTGAAAATGTGATAAAGTATTTGTGCTGGAACCATGTCACCTATTGTACAGCATCGAAGATGCAACGAATAATCCACAAAATATACATTCAGAACAGCCCATAATAAAAACAGATTGACCCCACCTGCCCCATACCAAACAAATCCCCAACACGAAAGAGAGACGAAAGAGTCCTGATGTGGGCACCAGGCAGTGGGTAGGAGGCTGCATCGATACCTTCCTCTTGAGTGGCACTTGGAGTATCAGAAGTTGGGTCCCCCGGTGTATTGTGCCACTTTTAATCGATACTGCAAGGCCTTCAGTCTAGTTGGAATGAAGCATAAGGATTCTAGTCAAGACATATAATCAATGAGGGGGCGCCATGTCGATGAGAATTTCTTTTCAGTGAGTGATGGGAGTGTTGACTGTTGAATGCCTGTGCGTAACTGTCGGGATCTAGAGCCTTCTTTCTTTGGCTTGCTGATGGTCTGAGTCTGGGATCAATAGTCCATGTTGGGAGGTGTGATGGCTAAAGACATGCAGTGTTTTTCACGTATTCATCATTCTCTTGTTTATTGCTTCAGTTTCACCTCTTTGCTAATCTCTGACTCTCTTATGTTTTTTTGCTCAGCTTTTTGGGATGCTACCAGAGCATTCATGCTCCTCTCCATCCTGTCTTGCTTTGCCGGGATCATTCTTGGGCTCACAGCATTTTCCAGTAACGCCAAGGCTGCCCGCATCCGTTCCGCTGGAATCACCTTGTTAATCGCAAGTATGTATTCAGTTGATGCTAGGAGCAACAGTGAAGATACTACCTATTAATGCAGCAGTGTAGCCTGTAGAAGAATTTGAGGGATGGTCGAAGAATTATATCGTTCAGTAGACATCATCAAGAAGGACAATATACTTTCATCTATGTAGGATGTGGGATTTGTGCAGAGCTAACCTATGTGATGTGTGATGAAGTCCGGTCCTTTGGCTTCTGACACCATTCTATGTATGATAAATATAAATTTTTTAATCTTCTATATTGAGCAATTCTATAGTATCAGCTCTCTCCAGAGTACAAGGTTTACTGGTGTTCATCAAATGAAACTATCAATTGATCATTGTGGAATATGAGAACATATTTGACTGAGTGGAGTGGTCAGACATTCAAAAAAAGACACACACTGCAAATAAATGGGTGGCATAATTTTTGCATAATTGTTTTCCTGCAAAGCACATCGTTTCTGCTAAAATGATGACTTGTGTGAGGATGTTCCCAAGTATACATTTTCTTGCATACAATTCCATTGGGCCTGCCCACTTACTGTCATGTTTCTGTAAGTCAAATGCTGAATGTTGCTTGTGTAGTTCACAAAACACTTATAGAGTTTCACTGATCCTGCAAGATATTTCTGCCCGAACCAACTGTCCCCTGAGAGAAAGCCACACGGTCGCCATAGGACCATTTTTCTTGAAAAAGCATACACCGCTCCATCCACAAAAATATATGTGTATGTGTAAATAGATATTGGGTGTTTATCTACATGGTACGTGCACATATTTATTCATTATCCGGTATGTCTGGGTATGTAAATACTGTGGGCCTCATTTACAATATTTTGACACACGGCAGCGCTGTAAGCCTTCCTGCCCCGCTGCCGTGTATCAAAATAAAAGGGCAGGAATGCGCCATATCTACAAGATACGGCACATTCCTGTCCTTCTATACTGCGCTGGTGCACAAACAGCAGGTGTGCGCCAGCGCAGACACCCTTGCGTCATTCTGCAAGGGTACCTGCGCTCAGGGGATGATTGCTTTTGTGCAGGAAGGGGCACCTTTCTGCACCAGAACAATCATTAAAGGCATTTTCCTTCTGCGGCACGCATAGAAAGAGTTAAAAACGAGAAGAAATTAAAGTATTTCTCATTGTTGCGCCTCCTTATGCTTTCCCCGGGGAGGCATAGGATTCTGACGCATTCCCAGTTTTAGAAAATGTTGTAAATCCGGGAATGCGTCAAGTTCCATGGGTGTTGCGTAGGAACATCCACAGCAACATCCATGGAACGTCCCTTTCATGCAGATTTATGCGTGAAAGGGAAACATATTTACAAAGCCATGAAAAGTCACACAGGGTGACTTTACATGGCCATGTAAATATGGGGAGGCGCATTGCGCTGTCGGTGGGTCAATAAAAGTGACGACCAGCGGCGCGATAGGCTTGCAAATAAGCCCCAGGATGAGCACATGCATGTTGGTTCGTAAGGAGCATGTCCGCACCATAAAAAAATCTTCCCCATTCCCCACCTTTTACAGCCTAATTGACACTCATCCTTTGCATGCACTCCCATTTCTTGATCCAGTTCCTGCTTTCTCCCACCTGTTGACTCCACTTACACCTTTAAGACTTCATTGACTCCCATACCTACATTTCAGTCCTCTCACAATCTGCCTACTCGTGCAACTAACATGGGCACCATACCAATTTCGACTTATAACTCACCTCTTTTTATATTAATAATTCAATGTCTAATAACCTATTACTGTCATAAAGTTGAGTGAATGCATGCCATCTCGGGACCACAACCATAACTCCACTTAACTTCCCAAAAAATTACTAACTTACTACCAAACAACCTCTAACCTATGGTTGTCAAGCAGTGTGCTACTCATCCTAAAGTGCTTCAATGCCTTGTCAGGGGTAGGAAGCACTACTCAAATGCAATTACAATGCAAATAGGCATAAGGAAAACAAAAACTTACAGATCTTGATTAGGCCAATAATTGGGATATAAGCAACATTATGCTTGTGTAACCACATTTACACACACACATCTACTTGAGATTTATTTCAACAAAAGGTTTTCTCTAAAATTACTTGGAAAACTAGGAGTATTAGCAACATAATTTCACCTCCATTCAAATCAATAAAGGGAACATATTGGGATGTGTTACCCACACCTCAATAGTTTTTGCATTTCCTGGATACAGCAATCATGACAGACAAGAATGACATTACATTTACAATAAAGAAAGTGATAAATTGAAAAAAAGGAAAGAAAAGAAAAAGAAACACAGATGAATATGAAAACAAGTCAGTGAGTGGTAAGCAAGGAAGTAGGGTGCATAACTAGGAGAGAACCATGGATTAGAAACTGACATAAGAAGGAAAAGTAGGTAGACAAAATGTGAGAAAAGCTATAATTACACTACACTCAAAATGGAAAGAACGAGAGTGTGGGGGCGAAAGCTAGAGATGGAAACAAAGACATATCAAGAGTCCGGGAGAAAAGGAGCGAAATGAAGCTGGAAACAGACATGGGAAGATTGAAAGAGAGACAGAGAAAAGGGAAAAAGGAAAAAGGGGGATGGGACAGAGCTAAGGAGAGCGACAGAGAACCAGAAATTGAGCCCTGGAAAAAGAGACAATGGAAAAAAGAGGGAGTGTGAAAAAGGAAACGATGGCAACAGTCAAAAAGTAACTGATAAAGAAAGGATGAAAGTTAGAAATGAAGACCCAGGAAGCTTGAGAGAGAAAGAAAAAGAAAAGTAAGAATGGAGGAGTGATAAAGAGAGGACAAGGGGGTGAAGCATAGAAAGAGACAGAGAAAATGAGAATGAGAGAGGATGATTGGATAATGGAGAAAAAAGAATGTGATAGAAAAAGGGCCAGAGAGGGAGGCAGAGAGGATGAGAATGAGAGCGGATGGAATTGGATAATAGAGAAAATCAGATTTACTTTGCTGTGGAGAGGGTAATCATGAACAAGTAGATAGAGGAACAGAAACAGTGGAGCAGAGCTTTATCCGTAGGTATACTTTTAACATAGCTAACACCACATCTATGTATCTTGATAATCTAGGCATTGTCAAGTTAGTTGCATGTGAAGTCAAGTGCAGAAAACCTATGCATAGATACACAATATTTTGGTAATCAATATTATGGTCAGGGTAACTTTGCCTGTCAATATTTAGTCCTTGATAGGTGGTACCATTCGGGAAACATCGTTTACAAAGCATGCGATACATCGCATGCCATTACAATGCCGTCGTTATAACGGCCGCGTTGTTACATCGCTAACCATTACAACGCAAGTCGTTACAACGACTTGCTGTAGGGGCCAGAAAGTGTTGGATTTAAAATCCAACACCTTCCCTACTGTTGCACAGACTGGAGTTGGAATAGTAAATTATACTATTCCAAACTCCAGCACCCCCTACAGCAAGTCGTTGTAACGACTTGCGTTGTAATGGTATGTGATGTAACAACACGGTTGTTGTAACGACTGCATTGTAATGGCATACGATGTATCGCATGCGTTGTAACGTGGCCTATTCGTACCATTCAGCTTGAACTGAAGAGGCACTCCTTGATGTTCTGCAATGAATAATTCTGTGAAGTTGCAGGAATTTCTGAATTTTTCACAGAGTTTGGGTAAGGAATGAAGGATTGCTTAAATTGAATGTCCATCTGTGACACAAACCATTAACAGTAAGTTAGCAGTCCGGTAATATGAGAGGTGTAGTCTGCTGACAAATACAGTTGAGAAGGGTTGATTGGAACAAAAATATAGGCCCAGGCACCAAAATAAAAGTGGCCTCCATTAGCAAACAGGATTGCTGAAAAAGTGGCCCACATTGGCAGATCAGGCCAGTTTTGAACTTGTAAAGGCACGCTGTATGGGTATTTGGCAAGGTGTGGGAGACTGCACACTTTTATCTTTGCTTCGGGCAACGCTTGTGGTAATTTCAGGGAAATCAACAGTGTAGAAAAAGGCCCATCTGGCCATAAAACAGGCCCACAATTTGCCATCGGGCACTGTCTGATTGCCCTACAGGCCAGTGCGACCCTTTCTTTCTTTAAAATCTTTGAGCAACACATTCTGGAAAGAATTACGCTGAAAAGCAGCTATCTTATAACCTGGTTGTCAATTTTTGGGCCACAATATTTTTGCATGTCGAAACGTCTGTACAAGATATTCTGGCATGCAAGCATTCAGGGAGTGGTCATGCAGCAGCCGTCTTTGTTTTACTAAACCTTTTGTGAAACCATTACAGGGGAGGTTCAGCTAATTACTGTTGTTACCAAGAATACATTTATTGTGATGTGATTACATATTCACATGGCGGTGGCCCTTCAGCATCTTAGCCAGTGGTTAACTTGTAAAACAATAATTGCCAGGGCATTCGTCAGCAGGAGACAGCAGCTTGCACTATCCATTGCCCCTGCCCCCGCTGCCTATGACAGTACCAACACAACTACTAGCCATCACACTCCTAAAAGTGTGACAATTCATACTATTCAAGGCCCCCAAAGCTATAAGAATGGTTTGGGTGGGACGTATTAGTTATTGTTAATGTATATTAAATTAATAAACAGCTGTTGTGCTCATGCCAACATTTTGCAGACTGCGCCACCATGTGGCAGACTATCACAAGCGCCGGTGCTAAGAATTGAGGGGCATATCAGCAACAACCGGCGATAATTATCGCTAAGTGCACTTAGCGCTAGGATAATTATCGCCGGCTATCGCTGGATTCTATCGCGGAGATAGCATGCTATCAGCAACGCATATCTCCAAAGCGATAGAAATCCAAGCGTTAGCTACAAAACAGTGTGATTATCGCTGGAAAACCGGCGATAATCGCACTGCGACAGGCGATACCTTGCTGATAGGGCAGGGTGGACTTAGCCATGTAATCCACCTCCCATTGGATTACATGGCTAAGTCAGATTAAAAGCAGGTGTACAGAAACCTGCGTTAAGCGCGGTTAGCGCTTCTTTCATTATCGCTAAGCAGGTTAGCGATTCCCTTGTTAATTGGAGAAATGTCGTTTAGCGACATTCTCCACGTAAGTTTGGCAAGGTACGCCCACTTTGTATCTCATTAGAGATGCAAAGCTGGGTGTTAATGGAAAGGGCGCTACGGCAAGGATTCACGCGATAGCGTGACCTTGCTGATAAGGCGATAAATTATCGCCGCTTTTCGGCCGAAAACGGACGCAAAAGCGGCGATAATTTTATTGCGCCGCCTTGATGATATGCCCCTGAGTACCAGAGTCAAGCACCAGAAACCACAGGCTCAAATTAAGCACTGACATTAGCACCACTTTTTGCATAGTGAATACCTGTCCGAGTCGTGAGATGGTGCCTGGCCACGAGGGAGCCCTTAGTGCCAGAGACTTGTGTTTATGACATTAAATCTGGTGAGTAGACTCTTTCCTTAGGCATATAACTCACTCTACTGGACTCCACCCTTTGGCAGCTTCTCCATCATGTCATGTTTTGGTGTCAGCCCATGAGACCACCTCAGAGTAAACACAGGTTCAGTGCTGTAAATGTTATTGAAATAAGAGTGATTAAAAGCACAGCTTCCCATTGACACTGTCTGTGATCTGAGACTTTACTGCACAGTCTGTAGCTGTTCCGCTTCCGGGTCGGGAAGCCCACACTGATGGCGTTTGTGTTAAACCTTGTGTGCTCTCTGTCTCTCTCTCTCTCTCTCTCTCTCTCTCATTGGTTAAAAGCAAGGCTCCCTGTTTTCCATTTTTACTGATTTTTACAGATACATACAGACAGAAAACCATTTATTTTCCTGTCTGTATTTATTTTTAAATGTAGATAAAAACGGAAATGGGTTGTTTTTGAGTGATTCTAAATGTTGTCAATCATGACTGCCAGGCCAATAGCTGTGCAGACTGACAGGCCAGGGGATAAAAAAAATATAGGGATTTTAGTAAAGAGCCTTAAACTGCAGTAGATTTGCACAACCTTGATACTAAAATTTACATATTTGCTTACAAGTGCATATTTTACCATCTGAGTGTGTATATATCATTGAAACCTGTCAGGCGTTCAGGATAAGTGCACATTAACTGCTTAAATAAATGCAGAAATATGCACATTTCAGCTTCATTTTTTTTCACAAAACCTAAAATAAATATGGATAAATATAGGTAAAATTAGCAAAGAATAAATATGGATAAATACAGACAGAAATGACAAAAATTTAAATACCATAAAACTGGGAGCCTTAGTTAAAAGCCATCATGAAAATATCCAAAGCTTGTTTTATTTTAAATGGTGAAGTGTTATTTAATATATTTTAATATATTTTAATATTTTCGTCTTTGGCAGGAACATTACTATCCATCCTTTCGAACTATTTATTATTGTTCAGTGAACCGAAACTTAACTTTGAATGAGGAAAAACTGTAATACAGCAATGGTCCACTCGGTGGAGCCAGAGTTCGCCGTTTGCCGAGCAGTTTCTTCCCTCTTTGATTCCTCTGTACGCAAGTGACAAGCGGCTAAAGAGATTGTTTGCAAAGCAAGTGCTGATATGCAAAGTCCTTGGGCTTATTCCCCATCCCGCGCAATCCCGGTGGTGATTGCAAACACCTGTTAAATGCCAATGCAGCTGGTGCCCTATTTACTGGGTGCTCAATTACCACACCATTCCTTGATCCGGACTTGGGAGGGGAATAAGGCGCTAATAGACCAAATTTTCCCCGTCCCAAGATCTGCAAATTCATAATTTGGGCTCCCAGTTTTATGGCATTTATTTTTTTGATATTTCCGTCTGTATTTATCCATATTTATTTTTTGCTAATTTAATCTGTATTTATCCATATTTATTTGGGGTTTTGTGGAAAAATTAAGCTGAAAATGGCACATTTCCACATTTATTTACCTGGTAAATATGCGTCATGCTTGAATGCCTACTAGGTTTCAATGCTGTAAACACCCGCAGAAGATAAATCAATGCACTTCTAAGAAAATATGCACATTTCAGTATCAACCTTGTGCACATCTACTGCTGTTGAAGCCTCTTTACTAAAAGTCCTTTCTTTTTTAACCCCTTTACCCATCAATCCACACAGCTATTGGCCTGGCCGTCATGGCAGACAGTATTTAGAATTACGGAAAAACCAACCCAATTTCCATTTTTATCCACATTTAAGAATAAATACAGACAAGAAAATAAATGTTTTCTGTCTGTATTTATCTGTAAAAATCAGTAAAAACGGAATACAGGGAGCCTTATTCATAATGCGTCCCTTTAGCCCGCAAAGTTTGTTCCAGGTGTAACCAGTGCTTAAAATGGGCCGGCACTGTCCGGTACTGAGTCCCGGCACTTTTTTACTTTGAGAGGGACAGTACCGGCACTTCTCAAGAGAAAGGTAATACTTTAAATTGGAGAGTACCGGCACTTCTCAGAAACAAGCAGGTACTCGGATACAGAGTGCCTGCACTTCTATTTTTCCATTTCAAGCACTGGGTGTTATCTGTGCAAATCATGTATGAAAATACACATAGTATGCTTTAATTGGCACATAACTCTGACCCAGATTTACTAACACCAAGCAGAGCCCGCGTCGCGAAAGCAATGCAAACCAAGGCAAAGTGTTGAATTTGGATTTACTTTCCAGCACATCACTTGTTTTGAGCTAAAACAGTAGTGTAAAGTAGGGCAATGAGCTTCTTTGTGTTACTTTGCTTCAGGTGGGTGTACCATGGGTGGTACAGGGGCATCTCATGCAATCACCTATGGTTTTGATGCAAATCCCTATATATTAACATTGGTGGACAGGGATTTGCATTGAAAAGTGACACTTCCTTGAGGAAGGCATAATGTTGGAGAAAATGTTTCTTTTCGCCAAACGTTTCCAACTTTGTATGCGTGCTTCCAGCATAAAACCTATCCTAGATGTCATGTACACACCCTTGCAAAGTGATGCAAGGTTGGGTGTGTGACACGAGGCAGCCAAAAGTGAGCCTGCGGAGGGAGAGAGAGAAACAGTCCCATGTCTTAATTGATGTGGTGCTCTTTGGCCCTCTCCTTTTTGTGTCACGGCTTTGTAAATTTGCACACTGAATCTTTGATTCTAGTGCAAACTCACTTTTAATGCCCAGTGGATGAAATGGAAATTTAAAAGTGCATGTACCCTATTTCAGCAGTAGCGGCTGGTGTAAGGGAAATGTGGGGAGGCAGCGCAGGGAGAGGCAGCGCAGGGGGAGCAGCGCGGGGGCAGCGCGAGGGGGCTGAAACAAACAAAAAAAAAACCTTACCTGCCGGTCTCTTGCTCACCACTCTACTCGCCTGTCTTCTCGTCTGGGCACAGGCTGAAGCTTCCCCTGCAGCCAATCCTAAGGCTGCTCTCACCATGACAGCAGTGTCGGGATTGGGCGGAGCGGATTTGCTTTGCTCTCCATCGGGAGCTGGGAGCCTGTGACTGCTGATCTCTCCACCCAGCAACACACCCGTCATGCGCACTGGCAGCTGGGTCCACCACTCCTCCTCCCCCTGCTGCAGTGCTGTGGCCCCACCCCCAAGACTCAGCCACAGGACAAAAAAAAAAATTATCTGCATTAGGATCATTTTATTTTTATTTTGCCTCTGTGGGCAGTGGGGCAACGCTCCTCCGCCATAGCGGAGGATCCGCCCCTGTATTTCAGAGTGCCTGTTTGCTACTTAGAAGTGCTGGTGCTCGATCATTAAAAGTTGTGCATCTCTGCCAAGACGTGCATGTACTCTTCCTTCAAATTAAAGATGTGCATGCGCGGAGTCCCTGTGAGTACCTGCCCACTTAAAGCACTGCCCGTGCACAAATCAGGCTTTGGTTCAGTCCTGGAAATGGGACAGATATAGACAAGTCGCTGTACACATACCAAATGCTTGTTCCCTTGCACCCTGGGCTGCTCATGGTGCACTTGGCGCATGGACTGGAAGATCCAAACTAGAAGCAGGGTACAGGGTGGAGCGAATCAGCCGCGGCCCGTGCAGGTAAGAGCGGTGGGGCGGAAAGGGCCGGGTGAGGGGGGATTTCGATGGACGATGACGAGGGAAAATTAATTATTTGTTTAATTTTCCTTCGTCATCGTCCGTCGAACTCCCTCCTCACCCGGCCCCACCGCTCTTACTTGCACGGGCCGCGGCTGGAGCGAATATTGAGCCTATTGCACGATCTTTGACAGGAATCCTGCAAACACAACACTGAAAAGAAATACCAAACAACACCTTCATATAAGAAGCTCCCTCCGACATACTACCAGTGAGGTCATAAAAGAATATGTTTTTCAGTAAGTGCCTACTAGGGCGTACCTTTTATTCCGTTTCTGTCGATGGTTGGGATTTTTTTCACTGTAGTGAGCTCTTACCTGGTATGTGATGGCATTAACACAGCACCCAGCCTGTTTTCAATGGTACATGGTCTCCTTGTGCATATGTCATCTATCCATCTCTCAGGAGAACTAGATACACCCTGCCATATAAGGTTAGCGGCAAGGCCACGGTAAAGGCAAAAAGCAAGGTATGCAATTGACTCTAACGTAACGTAACATAAGACAAGTGTGAAATCTCAAGACCCCGCCCTTCGAATGCATAGAGATGAAACCTCTCACCTTATCTTTCTTCCTGGACATTTCATAGACCCCAGTGGTAAGTGGGATGAAGTACAATTTAGCCATGCTATAGTGTAGCATCTACATTCATAGAAAAACAAAATTATAGAATGCCATTTCTGAGAACCCAAATAATTGATGTCCCACTCAGAATAGAAAATAATGGATAATACAGTTTGTATGAAAATAATAAACACCCTCCCCAAAAATGGTTACAAATTAATATTATTTTACAAAAATCCCTTAAAAAAAAATATATATATGTGACTACGTAAAGAATTACCTTTACGTAACACATTCTAAGATTGAATGAGAAAAAGTAACTAAGGAGAACTAATCAAAAGGAGGCAGGGTAGAGAACATGTTAAGTTGAAAAATCTGTGATTGGAAGGGGGAACAAAGAAAGGAAGAAAGGAAAAAGGAGCATTTGGTGGGGGCAAATTGACAACTTTTAAAAATTGTTAAAACATAGGGTAACGTTATTGAAATAAACTAAGGTGTGAGGAAGGACAAGGGGGACTGATGAATGAACCATGTGGGAAACAAAAAACAAGCAGTGGAAAGAGGGAAGACGGTTGGGAGGTAACCCCGGAAACTGCTATTTGAAAAAAGCAAAATGTTGTCCTGTGCATGGATGTGGGAAGGGAAAAGAGGATACTCTGAAGAGACCAACAAAATCCTTGTACAGAAAAACAAAAGAGAGAACCCATTGCATGACAACATGGCACTTACGTATGTAAAAACACGGGTAAAAGGGAATTTCGAAAAAGATATTTGGTGAATTGGCTTCCACCAAACAAGAAACGCCATTTATCTTAAAAACTGTAAGTGACTGTTTCGGTGAAATGGTTTCTCATACTTTGTGTTCTATGAATTTGATTTTGTATGAAATTACTGTACAATCCTACTCTTGAGGTCTTACTCATTGGGATCATTCACCTTCAGTTGTTTTCTGGATCTTGGTACAATTCTCCAGCTGGCCAGTAGATAATCCAACTTTTGTCAAAGACAAGACATGGTGTAATCTGCCAGAGGTGATAAACACCTGTCCTCTGTAATATATCCCTTTACACAGGAAATTGAATGTAAGTGGCCGTGTCTACAGGAATGCCACCAGACCACCGCCTCAGACAAGCCTGAGCAGGGCTGCACCTTCCGGCCCTCACCTGATCTACGGGTTTCTTAGATGCTTCACCGCGTCTGCAGAATCCCACACACGCAAGGTACGCAACACCTGTGTTGCTTAAACCTGTCACACAACTTTATCTAAGGTGCAATACCAGTATGTCTGCAGACACTTGCAACTTGTTTTCACTGACATCCCCAGTGAAACGCGCTCAGCTTCTCAGGATTTAGGGACCTTTTGTTCCCCTAGTTTAGAAAACATTCTTTTGAGGGACATCAAAATGAATGTCATGTATCCACCAATTTCGGTCTCCTATTTTAAGGTGGGAGACATCACTCATTCATCACTGTTCCTCAGATGGTCCTCGCGTGCACTCCCTTCGAGAAAGCACAGAAATCTCTCCGCTGAGGCTGAGGTCTTTACGTGGCTAGTAAGGCACAGCAATGCCCAGCTCCCTCCTGTGGCCCCTTATGCATAGCGCTATCCCTGTACATAATACACTGTAGAAAACGAGTTTGCAATGCAGAAAGCCCAAACTATACCCATTACCAACCCTCCTGACGAGGGCCCTGGCCCTGAATTTTTTATTACAAATTAAGCACTACCTAAAACTCTAGAAAGCCCAGGTGATAGCCAGTATATGAAATCCAGTGGTGACCCAGTAATCTTAAACTTGATTCCTCTATTCCTTGAAATTAGTTTAAGGTGCTTTAAGGTCATAAAGGCGACGCTGCACCCCGTGCCATGTATAATATGGCCAATGCATGAGTAATATTCATACTATCCACACACATAGATTACAGCATTGGCTAGGCCTTCAACGCCAGCAACACCCCATGTATACCTGGAGCCAGAAGAAAAGTGACCCACTATGCATATATTGTAATCTCATATCATGTACTTAGTCTAAGGTGTCCCCAGTTATTCCCAGTGCACAGCTTCCTTCGAGTCACCATGAATAAACGTTAATCCTCAGTCCCATAGATATACTGTACGGTGTCCGTGAGGACATAAAGTCCTAGTTATACCGAGTTTCAGCTATCCTGTGACCCACCATGCCTAAACATTATTCCATCCATCGGGCAGTATAAGCAGTAGCTATGGTTGACAACTGAGCCTTCCGTCGCTCTCTACTCAGGAGGTGGCCACAAACCTGTGACGGAGCCTTGGACAGGCCCCCACAAATTAGCGTTCCATCAAGCCCCCCAAAGAAATACACAAGGTGCAAGCCCTGTTGGACTTTAGAGAGATGTAAAGAAATTATTGCACTTAGTGGGGACCTGATTTCCCAACAAATAATTGCAATCTAATTCAGAGGTGAAACTGAACATATCGTCAGCTTTTTATTCTACAAAAACAACATATTTTTGAGTAATATATAACGTTGGCTGTGGGAGTGCTCCTGTGGATTAAAAAAACCATAGTGTGCAGTTTTGACTCGCTTTTGAATTCTTTGCGATTGTGAAGTATTTTACACAATCAACATAAATAGCAGCAGTGGATAAAAATGGTGGTTTGTTCAGAGCCATCCATCCTGGACATATGTTAGTCCACCAAACATGATGGTGATAAGTTCAGGTCCCAGCAGCCTGGACAGATGTTATGGTCAGGCCCCACCAGCCTGGATAGATGTTAGTCCATCAAACCTGATGGTGATATGTTCAGGTCCAAGCAGCCTGGACAGATGTTATGTTCAGGCCCCAGCAGCCTGGACAGATGTTATGTCAGGCCCCACCAGCCTGGACAGATGTTAGTCCATCAAACATGATGATGATATGATCAGGTCCCAGCAGCCTGGACAGATGTTAGCCCATCAAACCTGATGGTGATATGCTCAGGTCCCAGCAGCCTGGACAGATGTTATGTTCAGGCCTCACCAGCCTGGACAGATGTTATGTCAGGCCCCACCAGCCTGGACAGATGTTAGTCCATCAAACCTGATGGTGATAAGCTCAGGTCCCAGCAGCCTGGACAGATGTTATGTTCAGGCCCCACCAGCCCGGACAGATGTTAGTCCACCAAACCTGATGGTGATATGTTCAGGTCCCAGCTGCCTGGACATATGTTATGTTCAGGCCCCACCAGCCTGGACAGATGTTAAGTCAGGCCACACCAGCCTGGACAGATGTTAGTCCATCAAACCTGATGGTGATATATTCAGGTCCCAGCAGCCTGGACAGATGTTATGTTAAGGCCCCACCAGCCTGGACAGATGTTCATCAGTGCCCAAGGGGGAGTGATACTTTAATGATACACAACATTTTCTTTCCTCCCCTTAGGTTTCTTTGCGCTGCTCGCACTGTCCATCTACACCGGGGTGACAGTGAATTTCTTCGGTAGACGCTACGCAGACTGGCGCTTTTCCTGGTCCTACATTCTCGGATGGATTGCCGTCATTCTCACCCTTTCTTCAGGTACTGTTGTCCTTTCTGCTTCCTCCCTCCCTTTTTCTTTTCAACCTTACTTCGTCATTTCCTCTCGCACTCCACTCTCTTCTTCCATCTTTTCATTGAGTAACTACTTTCTTTCTTCTTTGTTTGCTTCCTCACTCTCTTCCGTCAATCCTCTCCCTTATTGTCCTTTTCCTCATTTTCTTCCTCTCTAATTCCTTTCTTCCTTACGAACCCCCGCAATCCGACTTTCCTTCTCTAACATCGTCTTCTTCATTCTTTCCATCCTCTACCCTCAATCACTCCCACCTTCCTTTCTCCCCAACCCCCACCCTTTGCACGCCATTTTTCCATTCCTTCCTTAAAGCCTAACTCCATAATTTCTCTCTCCTTCTGTCCTTTATTGCATCTTTCTATGCCTCTTTAAGCTATGGTTTAATGTAGTCAGTTTTCTCCAATTTCATTTGTTTGATTGTTGGTTCCTTCTCTATCCTATTCTGAATATATACTTTTTCAAATGCCACTTTCAACTTATCTCACTATGTACCCCAATTTTCAGCTTATCTCGTCTTTTCTTTATACTTTACTTTTCCTCTTAGTACCTATCAACTTTGATCTTTGTTAGGTCTGGCCTTAACCTTAACCTTTCCTTTTCAGTAAAATTATATATGTAATATGTTTGATTCTAGAATCTTTCAACGAGATCTCTTCATAAATTGGTTTGTTGTGTCATTCACATTTTTTCCACCCACTACAAGAATATAGCATGCTACAACGCATGCTTTTACATCGCGTTCCATAACAACGCGGTCGTTACAGCGACCGCGTTGTTAGAACGCAATACCTTTACAACGCAAGTCATTAGATCGACTTGCACTAGATGGCGCTCCAACATTAGGAATAGTATAATTTACTATTCCAACTCCACCCTGCGCAACAGTAGGGGAGGTGTTGGAATAGTAAATCATACTATTCCTTAGGTTGGAGCGCCATCTAGAGCAAGTCGATCTAATGACTTGCGATGTAATGGCATCGCGTTGTAACAACGCGGTCGTTGTAACGACCGTGTTGTAATGCTAACACGATGTAACAACCGCGTTGTAAAGGTTGTTTCCCCACTACAACAGTGAGCATGTGGCAATGTGTCAGTCCACTCAGTCATTGACTACCTTCCCTGAGTGAAGGCATTCTGCTCTTGCACAATGTGCACTTAAACAGAAAAAGTAGTCACCTTTACGGGAAATGGCTACTGTCCCAGTCTGTGCATTTTGATATGACGAAAATGATTTTTGTAGAAACGATTTACAAAAATCATTACAAAACAAGCAAAGCATTGGCAACTCTAAAACGTTAGCATCCATGACAGACCTATTTACTTTGCCAGTGCTTGTTTTCTTTATGCAGCCTTTCTATGTGATTCTTCACATATACTCTTGGTGGGAGATTGAAGACAAAGCTGGAGTAGCTGGCAGAATAATGGGGCGTTGATCGGCCTAGTGATGGTTGGTAAATATTAATGTCAATGCACGTACCAATAGGCCTCATGTAATCCGCTTTTTTAGGTCGCACCTGGGCAGTGCATGCGCTGCTCTGCGAGGCATGTTGTATTGAGTTAGGGATTTGAAGCTCCGACCATATTTTTCATTGGCTTGTGTCGTTGTCCTTTGTAAATGCTGGCTTCTGATTCCTTAACTGCCCTGTTAGTCCCTCCTTAGTACCGTCTTTTCTTCATTTGAAACCTCCCATGAGGACTGGCCCTTTCACTTCTATTGCTGCACGGTATGTTTTATTTCGTCTGTAAGCACTATTTTCTTTAATAGGTTTTGCCCTACTGCAGGCACGACGTGCTTTCCTTACATTCAGCGCACCATACACACTTTCACTTTCCAAGCAGCCGGGACAATGGCAGCGGCTTCTTTGCAATGCCATAGGTCTCGCAATTAGGAGAGTTTGAGCTATTGGCATTATAAATGCCAATAGCTTAAACTCTCGCAAATGCGAGACCTATTGCTTCGCAAATATTTTTTGTTGTAGTTAAAGCCCCCATGCTGCACTTTCAGGTGCATGAAGGCCGCGCCCTTCTCTCTGAGGAAAGGTGCATGGCCGCTATTATAGTGAAACCGCAACATGGGGGCTTTTTAAAAAAAAAAGCATTTGTTTGACAAACAGAGGCTGTTTTTTTTGTAAAAGCTCCCATGCTGCGTTTTCACTTTAAGAGTGGCTGCACACCTTTTGTTAGACAAGGCTTTTTTAAAGAAAGGGGCGCGGCCTTCATGCATGTGAATGTGCGGCATGGGGGCTTTGACATCAAAAAAATATTTGCAATGCAATAGGTCTCGCACTTGTGAGAGTTTAAGCTGTTGGCATTTACAATGTCAATAGCTCAAACTCTCGTAAATGCGAGACCTATTGCATTGCAAATGCTTGTTTTTTTGGGGGGTTTTGTATAGCGCAAATACGACCCAGAGGTATCAGAGCACTTTAGATAAGCACTAGTTGCGTTACAGATGGACACATTCATTTTGTCAAGCACTGGGCGATTAAGTGATTTTCCCAGATAGTGGTACAACACCTAGTAAATACTGTTACCTCACAATGGACTCGGGCACAGTTGGCCCACTTCGACTCAGGCTGGGAGCAATGGGTGCAGTGGTGGCTTCAGGTGTCGGGATTTGGTGGTTCTGGAGTCGTCAGAGTTTGTTCCTTTGGTGTTTCTGCAGGATGCAGGGAACAGTTACGCCGTTATGCTGTTCTTTGGTAGGTCTTCGTCTTTATCGAAGGCAGGCTGTCCTCCAAGGTTTTTGGAGGCACACAGCTGCAGGACGAGATGTCTTTGGCGCAGTTTAGACGGAGAGCGGCAGAGAGGTCAGCTTGACTGAGGCCAAGTCAGGTGCTCTCTTCAGTCATCTGCTTTTGTGGCTCTTTGTGTTCTTCTTCTGGTAGGTCATCAGGATCTGTTCCTAGTGCCAGGGGATCACCTAAATACTGAATTTAGGGGTGTTAGCGGAGTGTAAGGTAGTAGCCAATGGGCTACTGACCCGTGGGGTCACTATGCCCCCTATATGACTGCTTCCTGTTGGAAGTGGGCATAACCCTGTCCCAGAATTCTTGAGTGTGACATCACAAAGATGGCTACTTCTGAAAAATCGTGTCCACCTCAGTCTAGCGCACCTTAGGGGTGGCACTAGCCTGGAAGTGGCACGCCTACCTGACTAGGTAATTTTCCATCCTGGACAAAGGGGGACGGCTTCCTTTCCTGTGAGAGGAGCTAGACTCTCATTCCAAAGGCAACAGCTCTTTGAAGTTTCCTGGCCTGGGGAGGCTAATCAGCAGGTCATCCTGTGGGAGGGGGGTGTTACACCCTCTTCCCGGACAGGATTTTGTTCTGGGCCTCCTGAGAGCAGAGATTCTTACCCTAAGAGGTCAGAACAGTGTCTCTGGTGGCAGGCTGGCAGAGACCACTCAGGCAGCACACCAAAGCTGGTAGGTTTTCAGGGGGCACCTCTAAGGTGCCATCTGGGTGCATGCATTGGTAAGTCCATCACTGGATTCAGTGTGCGGGTTCATGATTACGAGATGTTTGATACCAAACATCCCTATTTTCAGTGAAGCCATCATGTAGCTGGGGAACTCATTTTCACCAGTGTCCAACACATTTTAAAATGGCTTCCCTGTCCACTTGTACTGGCAGTAATATGACTGGCCAGAACAGGGGCATATTTGCTCATGCAGGTATGCCCTCACATGTAATATTCAGCACAATGCTTTAAGGATGTCAGGCCTGATATAGGGGTGACTTACAAATATCCCATCTAATGTTAGGGGACATGGCAGACAGGGATGTGTGGAATGTCATGTTTTCACTTTTCTCTGCTCCAAGACATGCAGCAAGAAATAGCAGTCTTGCATGTGCTTGGTTAACGGTCCCTTAGAGTGGCACAATTCATGCTGCTGCCCTTAGGGACCCTCTTTATTACCTCGTTCCCTAGGTACCAGGGGTACCATTACTAGGGACTTATAGAATGCTAAAGGTTTTGCCAAGTGGGGAAACAATTGTACAGTTTTGGGAAAGAGCTCTGGCACTGTGGGCCCTGGTTAGCAGAAACCCAGTGCACTTCCAGTCAAAATCACATCAGTTACCAGGCAAAAAGTGGAGGTTGCCATGTCAAAAAGGGCTACTTTCCTACAACCTGCAACAATATAATATACATAATATCCCCTACCACTATATCGCCAAGGTAATGAGATACTAGAATCAAGGCATAAGCTCAAAATACAGCTCCATAGTTTATGAGTCAGGTGCAAAAACCTTCAAATCTATCCGAGAGACTTCATTTGAAATTTAAATCAAGATAAAATGGCTGAGAGGGATGTCCATGTCCTCTCAAGGCAGCAACATTAGAAACTCACTCCTCACTATAGGTAAGTGAAATTTACATAATTTTCTTTTGCGTAATGGCGTAAAAACTCTGAAAAATATGCAAAATGAAATCGGACATTTTTGGCTACATTTTAGTGTGAAATGCGTCAATTTTTGGCCCAAAGGGTGCAGTCTGTTAAAAAGTAGTGCAGAAAACACAAGTACCACAAACAAGAGCTGCTCACGTTCTGTCTGTTAACATTGTTCCAGGGCCCCCGTGATAAGATTTTAACCGGAATGATACCCAATTGCGCTGAGTGGCATAATGGTGTAAAATTGCACTTAAAAAGTGTAACATGAAATGCTGGAATTTATGCAGATATTATGGTGTAATCTAAATTTTGTTGGGTCCATTGCTTACCTTTAACCTCTCAGTCTTGAGTCAAATTTCAGAAAGAAATATCCAATTGTGAACAACGGATCCTCCTTAAACCATCCAATTCTTCTGAAAGCAGAAACAAAAAGTTTCTGTCTTTGCAGTAACAGTACCAACTCAAGAGCATACAACTTTGTTTGTACTGAGAATTCTACAAATTAAACGTTCGAAAATTAAACTACTATGTTAGGATTAATACAATACATCATTGCCCTTATAGCATCTGAATGAGACATCTTTGTTGTTGGGCATTATTAACACAAAGTTGCACAATATTTGTAAGATAGCCATTCATTTTTTAAATCAATATATTGTCAAATGTTCACTTGTACTTTAATATTTTTGACCTGAAGAAGGCATACAATAAATAAACTCATGGGAGTGAGTAAATCACTTATGGGAGCGAGTGTCTGAGGGGAAGAGACGCAGTTACTTTAGACAGCACTGTCTCAAGAGCGGCCAGGATGATATTTAACTTACCAAAGTACGTCTCGCCAGCCCAAATAAGGCTAGAATTCGGCATGCAAAGTCAAGAAATAGCCCGCAAAGGAGCCTATGCCAAGAGCCGGTACAGGATAAAAAAAGCTGAAGAGGGCACACTGAACTCCCATTTATGGAACGAAATACACCTAAAGAGGGAGTGTGCAGCAAGGACCTATTTGACAGCATCAATAGATCGTCTGGGACTCGAGGAACTTTGGGCGGCCTCAGGGACCTACCATTGTTTTAAACAAATTGTAAACAAGACAGTGAAAAGGCTATCACTAATAGAAGATAAGGCGATACTCACAGAAAGAGCCCATGGAGGGTTTGTTGTCCACAGCTACGATAAGTCCTCTCCACAACCATACTTAGGCGTGGGTTTTAATAGGAGAAAGAAAGAAAAATACCTTCACACCCAATTGGGTATTTTACCATCATTACCGCATCTTCCCCCTTGGAAACGACCCCCGGGTCGGACAATATGCCGCTTATGTGAGGATGCCAATGAAAGTGTATTACACCTATTATGTATCTGCAGGGATCTACAGGCTGAACGGCGACAGTTACTGAAGCCGCTCTTTTTAAGTAAGGGGATAAGAACCTGCAGACAAGCTGTGAAGGCATGTTTCGGAGGTGGAGACACTCAGCTAGCGTGTCGCTTTGTTCAATTCATGGAAGCGGCAGGGGCAAAAGCTCTGTCGTCAAGCGACCGGAACGATTTATCTCTGCATCCCATTGCCTCTTAAAGTGTCACATTACAGCGAAAATCACATTTTCTGGTTACTCCTCACCCGGACGATATACGCTCAAGCAGGACAGTCAACAGCACTTTACCATTGTTGCTGTTACAAATCCACCGATCATGGAACAGACCCTCTTCCACTGAGAACTGAGCCCTGTTTTTTAACTCACAGTCCGTGCCAACAATTACTGACAACTGCTCTACTCATGCTAATACAATTCATGAAAGTTTTATGATGTTTTCTTTAAAAAAAAAAAAAAAATCTGTTTTAGAATATGAACTCTGCTGCTATGCCGCTTTTTATATGGAAATTGTAAAGGTTTTAACTAACCAAACAATAAATTATTACTTACTCACTTACAATAAATAAACTGCCACCTCAGTGTCTCTTTAGATAAATGTGGCAAGACGTGGTGATCTTGATCCTGGCCTTTAGTGCTAATCGTTCCACATGGACAATATTGTGGTCGAAATATCAGGCTGAAACAATGTTGCATCCACAATATTGACTACCACTATTTCATGGAGGTAAGTAGATTACAGAATTAATAATAGTAAAATATAGGGGGCTTGGATGGCAGCTAAACATGGTGCCTGCTCTCTATGGAAGCTCCTGCTCCCTAAACTAAATCACCCAATAATCTGCTGTTAATCCGTCGTTGCCCTCGCTCGCAAATGCCGGCAACAGGAAGAGGACAAGATGAGCTTTGCAGCGATATCCCCCTGGCTGCCCATGCTGCTAATATCAGCAGTGCAGGCCCATGCTGCGGGCTGAGTACACCGCAACAGTAAGCAAGCCCGGGACAGCGCAGAGCCCTGCAGGTGTGCGGAGCGATTGGCTGGATGGGGGCCCCAACCTGAGAGATGAGAGTGGAGGGGGCGAAAGAGGCGATCAGCAGCTAGAGACCTGATGGGGGCAAGCGGCTGGGCTCGGGTGACCCCCAGAACAAGGGCAGCCCTGCTCGAGGCACCCTGGTCAAGCCCGGTGCTCGGGGAGGCCGTAAAGACCATTTTGAGGATCAGAAACTGCCCGAGAGATGAGAGCGGTGGCTGTGGAAGAGGTGACCAGCCTCTGGAGGCCTGACGGGGACAGCAGCCGGGCTCGGGTAACCCCAGAAAGAAGGTAGCCTTGCCCGCAGCACCTTGCTCGAGCCTGGTGCATGGGGTGCCACAGTGACAATTTTCGGGATCGGAGACTGTTGGCGCCGTGGAGTGGCATGTGAGGCTGCAGAAAGTCCCGACCCGTACTTGGAGTCCACATCGAGTTGATAGCCTCCGGAGGGCTGCTGACTCCTGTGGGATGGACAGAACGCTTCGATCCCCCCTCCCCTGTGGAAAGTCTAAAGTGTGCTGGCATCCTGGAAGACGGGGGGCTTGAATGGGAGCAGCACTTGGAGAGTGGCACAGACCGCTAGGGACCACTGTTTGCTGCAGCACCGTGCATTTGGTTGAGCACATGCTGCCTCCTGCATGCCTCAACAAGGAGGGAGAGAGTCAAAGAACACATTGCTGGGCAGCGGAGTGACGGGGTGCTTTGTCCCCCCTCACCTGAGGGAAGCCTGATGTGTGGGGACGTCCTGGACTATAAGTAGGGCCCATGAGTGAGTGAGGCGATTGGAAGGTGGCAAGGGTCCCTTTTTATGCTGCAGCGCTGTGCTTTTGGGTGAGCATGCGATCCTCAGTGATGAGGGAGAGTCAGAGGGACACAGTGCTGGGCAGGGGAATTACTCGACAGGCCTGCCTGCTAAACAATGAAGCCCACCCCATCTGAAGGTGAGAAACATCTCGGTGGGCTCATACTAGGGGAATGGCAGAGGTGCGAACACTGAAAGGCCACAGGATTGGAGGGAAGCCCCTGGGGGAAACCACCCTCCCCCCCCCAGCAGGCAGCGGTGCGTAGCGCTCCATCGCAAATCCCCTCATGGACCCTGCTGAGGAGCAGAACTGCATTCAGACTTGCTCTCTTCATAGTAGGTGGCGGGGCAAGCTGACAACACAACAAAATGGATAAACATGCGGTCCCCACGCCGTCCCTGCGAGAGACCAAGAATCCTTGCCCGATCCCAGCACCAGACCCAGCTGCGACAATTAAATCAAGGAAATCATGGCAGCCATCCATGGGATAAAAGGAACACTGGAACCCAAGATCGACTCCTTTGTGGTAGATATGTCCCTGCTACAAGCCAATGTCAACAAAACAAATGACTGTCTGAGAGACACTGAAACAAAACTAAATCAGGGGCTCTGCAGACACCCTCAGACAGCAGGTAGATTGCCTGAAAAAAGACAATGCCCTGATGCAAGCAAAGCAGGAAGACATGGAGGGAGGGTCCAGACGCAACAATATCTGCTTAGTAGGAGTGCTTGAATGGGCTCAGGGTCCTAGTGTCCACCTCATTGTGGAGCATTTTATCCTCAATACTCTAAAACCTGAGGACTCTCCAAATTTTTCTCTGTGCAACAGGCCATAGGGCGCCTGGGCCTCTGCTTAAACTGGGGGCACCACCAAGAACAATAATATCCTGCATCTTTAATCATAGAAACCGCGATGCTGTACCTGGAGTGGCCCGTCAAAAACCAGACTTGAAATTCAAAAACGCTATGGTGAGTCTCTATTCAGACTTCACACTCAAAGTTCAACAGCAGAGATGAGGCTTCACTGAGGTCAAGCAGACTCTCCAAACCAGAGAATTGAAATACATGATGCTTTTTCCAGCCAATCTGCGCCTGGTCGCTGAGGGCAAAACCTGGCACTATGTCACCCCTGAGGAGGCCTGGACGTAGCTAGAGGGTTGGTGTCTGCCATCCCACAATAGAAAATTCAGCGGCTTCCTCATTGTCGCAGAGAGCAACATGCACAACGCAACGCACAGTCTAAATGATTCATCGAGTAGAGGTGATATGGTGAAGCACGGGGCCACACTAGGCCGAACTCTGAAACCAATGATGACTGAACACTAACCTAGTTTAGATGTTGGATTGTAAAGTGATTTCTCACAACAGGGCTGGGGAATAGCTCAATCAATCAAGTGGCTTGTAAAGCGCAACTACTCACCCATAAGGGTCTTAGGGCGCTGGGGAGAGGATGACTGCAGATCTGTCGCAAGGCACTGTAGTTCAGTCGAAGAGCCAGGTCTTTAGGTCCTTCCTGAATTGGGGCAGTGCCAGTGATTGTCTTAGGGGGAGAGGCAGGGCGTTCCAAGTCTTTGCTGCAAGTTAGGAGAAAGCTCTTCCCCCGGCCGTGGTCTTGCGGATATGTGGGATGGCGGCCAGGGCCAGTTGAGTGGATTGGAGCTGAAGTCTATGGTGGGTGCGTGGAATGAGAGGTGGTGGTTGAGGTATGCCGGTCCCGTGTCGTGTAGGGCTTTGTTGGCGTATTTGAGGAGCTTGAAGGTGATCCTTTTGTTAACTTGGAGGCAGTTGTGGCCTCTCAGGTGGCTGGGGATGTTGAGGATGAGTCTGGCAGAGGTGTTCTGGATGCTTTGCTGTTTCTTTTGGAGTTTCTGGGTGATGCTGGTGTAGATTGCATTGCCGTAGTCGAGTCTGCTGCTGATGAGTGCCTGGGTGACCGTCTTTCTGGACTCGGTGGAGATCCACTTGAAGATCTATCGGAGCAGGCATAGCATGTGAAAACAGGATGATGAGACGGCGTTGATCTGGCGGTTTATGGTGAGCGAGGAGTCAAAGATGATGCCGAGATTTCTAGTGTGGTCTGTGGGTGTGAGCGGAGGTCCATGATCTGCAGGCTACTGGGAGTCGCCCCAAGCGGAGGGGATGGAGCCCAAGATGAGGACTTCCGTCTTCTCTGAGTTTAGCTTGAGGCAGCTGTCCTTCATCCAGGTGGCGACAGCCTACATCCCATTGTGGAAGTTGCTTTTGGTGACTGTGGGTTCGTTGGTGAGGGAGAGGATCAGCTGGGTGTCGTCGGCATAGGAGACAATGTTGAGTCCGTGCTTCCTGATGATGGCTGCGAGCAGGGCCATGTAGATGTTGAAGAGAGAGGGGCTCAGGAAGGAGCCCTGAGGCACTCCGCAGCTGATTTCTGTGGGTCCCGAGTGGAACGATGGTAGCCTGACTGTCTGTGTTCGGCCGGTAGGGAAGGGTCGGATCCATTCCAGGGCATTTTTGTGGATGCCGGCATCGTGGAGTCTTGTGCATAGGGTGCAGTTGAAGACGGTGTCCAAGGCGGCTGAGAGGTCCAGGAGGATGAGGGCTGCAATTTCATCTCGGTTGAGGAGGGTGCAGACGTCGTTTGTGGCAGCAAGGAGGGTGGTCTCCGTACTGTGTTTGCTTCGGAAGCCGGAAAGTTGGGCGTTAATTACCTTCTCGATGACCTTGCTGGAAAGGGGAGCAGAGAGATGGGTCTGAAATTCTTGAGGTCCTCCGGGTTGGCAGAGGGTATCTTCATCATGGGGTTGATCTCTGCGTGTTTCCAGTCTTCCGGGAATGTGGCGGGGTTGATGGAGCAGTTGATCGTGCGGCAGAGTTTGGGGGCGATGAAGATGCCGTCTCTATTGAAGATGTGGAGCGGGCAGGGGTCCAAGAGTAATCCTGAGTGGATACTCTTCATGATTTTGAGGGTGTCGTCAGGGGAGTCCAACTGATCAAGGGCTGCTGGGGTCTGGTGTCGTTGGGTGCGGTGGTTGCGAGTGGGGTAAGAGGGTCTTGGGTATCGAGGTCATTGAAGCTGTCATAGAACTTCTTCATCTCGTGGTGGAAGAAGGCGCTGAGGTTGTTGCATAGATCTTGGGTGCGTGGGATGTCTGCTGTCCCTGTGCTGGGGTTGGTGAAATCTTTGACCACGGTGAAAAGTTCCTTGCTATTGTGCGCTTTGGCCTTGATCCTTTCTTGTAGGGCCTCTTTCGTTGTTGTTCTGATGAGGTGGTGATGTGCGGTGACAGTGGTTTTGAAGGCTGAGTGGTCTTCTATGGTCTTGCTGCTCCTCTATCTCTTTTCGAGCCACCTACAAGAGCGTCTGGATTCATGCAGGGCCAGGGAGAACCAACTGACCTTTTTGGAGTGTAGTTTGCCTGCCACTTTCTTGATAGGAGCCAATGCGTCGGCGCAGTTGGAGATCCATTGGTGGAGGTTGCGAGTTGAGGAATTAGCGTCCGCAGACGTCGGAGGTGGGGTGTTGCTGAGGAAGGTGGTGAGCTGTTCTTCAGTGACCTTGTTCCAACTTCTGCAAGGGTAGCAATGGGAAGGGTGGTGTACGGTGGGTTTTGTGAAGGAAAAGTGAACGCAGTGGTGGTCAGTCCAAGGCAGCTCGACGGTGTGGCTGAAGGAGACGTTATCGCTGGCAGAGATGACGGGGTCGAGCATGTGTCATGCTGAGTGGGAGGTGACCCGTTGTCTGAGTCTGACGGCGGCAAGGTTTTCCAGCAGGGGTGATGTGTTCCTGACGTTGGGGTTGTCCAGATAAAATTTGAGGTCGCCGAGGAAGATGTAGTCAGAGGAACGCAAGAGTGTGGGATGCGATGAAGTCAAGGATGGAGTTGCTGAAGGATGGACGGGGTCCGGGATGTCTGTAGATGAGGTTGGTGTTCGGGTTGGTCTGAACTTGGAAGTGGAGGTGCTCCATGTTGGTCGCGTGGTCGTCTGAGTGGGTGGTGAGGCGGAGGGTGCTTTTGTGTATGATGGCGATGCCTCCACCCGGTTTGTTGATGCAGTCCTTGTGAATGATCTTGTAGCCGTCCAAGATGGTAGTGGCGATGTCCGTGGCGGAGGTGGAGTTCATCCAGATAGCTAGCCCACTGATGTCAAGCCAAGAACTATAACACAGGCCCTGAGCGGAGGCAACCAGGAATGTACATTCATCTGGGTGAGATACAGAAATGACTCCGCCTGGTTGGTGAGACTCTCTCCCAGGAAAGAGTTTTACTACCATGTTCAGAAGAGCGACAGGTGTTCTACAAGTGGAGAGGAGGTGGGCGGTTCCTGGTTACCGTGCAGGGGGGCAGAGTGGGGGGGGGTGTTTGTTACGGTGAAAAGTTCTATGTTCATGTTGAAGAGCAGGTATGATTCATCTTGCAGATATCCTAGGCAGGGCACTGGAGTTTACACACGAGGCAAGAAAAGTCAACTACCTTATGCAGAAGACTTCAATAACGCACTGCTCTAGTAGACATTTAAAAATACTGTCTCGGAATCTGGAATGTGAATGGGATGGGTGACAGGCTGAAGAGGGGGACAGTAATGCAATGCCTTAAGTGGCAGACCCATCTCCTGGGTACCTCAAGTAACGCAATGGCCAGGTGTGGATATAAGATTTCAGCCCATGCAGGTTTCAGAGGGGTAGGGCTATTACTTAAAAATAGTGCCCCATTTCCTCCACATCAGACCTGGACTGATCATGAGGGTAAATATTTAGCCCAAATGGGCACATGGAATGGCCTACATTCTGCCAAGGCCCCCGAAGTTAGCAATCCCAACGTTGAACACCTTTTTGTTACAGCTGCCAGAAGGCATCTTGATTATGGAAGGCGATTATAACACAGTTATTGCTGATGACATAGACAGACACCCGAGTGCACAATTGTCCAGGAATAATACCACTCTTGCCTCCTTTGTGACAGAGCTTGGCCTCGTGGACACATAGCGACTCCGACACCTGGAGGAACGCAAATATACCTTCCTGTCTGGGGTACATAACAGTTTCTTGCAACTTGACCACATATTCACACGGCGCTCTAACATAACTAGAGTTGCAAAAGCCTTTAGCCAGGGACATCTCAGACCACTCGCCGGTGTGGCTGGACCTCCGTGGGAACTCTGGGGGGAATGCGGGAACATGGCCTATCAGCTCATGGCACCAGACAGATCAGAAAGTTATGGAGGCATTGGGGCAAATGACTGGTGCATATTTTGAAACAAATAAGGGGTCGTTCCACTCGAAGCTGACACTTTAGGAATCTTATAAAACTGTAATCAGAGGCCAAGCGGTTTGCCTAATCGCAGGGATGGGGGGGAGGGGGGGGAGTAGCAAGGCAGAAACGTGACTGACTGGAGGAGGAAATGTTACACCTAGAAAAAAGAGCACCTGACAACAAGACTGAAGGCCCTGCACATGCCCTTAGACTGAAACAAAGGGAGTATAGGGACCTAGCAGAAGAGAGCACAAGGATGTCCAACATAATGTCCCAGAGAAGACTGTACGATGTAGGCAATAAGGCTGGGAAATTATTGGCGTGGCTGGAGAGGAGCAACCAAGCCTGCAACTGGGTCCTAAGGGTAACTAATGACAGGGAAGAGATGAAGACCAACCCAGATGATGTAGCGGAGGAATTCACCAGGTATTTTGAGGCTCTTTACTCCACTAAGGAGCAATGTGAGGTACAAGATATTAAAGCCTTCCTTGGCGATGTTAATGTCCCTAAGCTATCAGACGAGCATAGGCAGATGCTACAGTGAACTCCAGCCTAGTGAGACAGACCAAGCCCTACGTTCACTCAGCTCCAGGAAGTCGATGGGGCCTAAAGCTTCTCCATCAAGCTTTACAAGGAGTTGGCAAGCAAATTAGAGCCCCATCTGCAAAAGATGTGGCCGGAAGCCAAATCATCTGGTCAACTCCCAGATGATCAGAGGCAAGCCACAATAGTAGTCATCCACAAGGAAGGAAAACCTTCTGACAGATGTAGCTCCTATAGACCGATATCACTCCTCAATGTGAATATCAAGATCCTTGCCAAACAGTTGGCTATCAGACTCTGACAGGTAATCACATCTCTCATACACCCAGGCCACTCTGGGTTAATGCAGAATAGGGGGACAAGGCTTAACCTCCAACGACTGTTTGGGGTGATGGCAGGGCCAGCAGATGACAGGGTGTCTACAAAAGGTACTGGCAATGGACGCTACAATGGCCTTTGACACACTTGAATGGAATTACATGTTTGGGGTACTGGAGATACTAGGGTTCGGCCCCAACTTCAAAGGATGGATATGCCTCCTCTATCTGGGCCCTATGGTCCAAGTTAGCGTGAATGGGGTGGTATCTCATGAATTTGCCCTACACCATGGGACCAGACAGGGCTTCCCCATTGATCTTCGGCCTGGCCCTTGAGCCACTTGGGGCAGAGAGGATCCCTTAGTATGGGGAATTAGCTCGGGGGAGACCTGGTAGAAGCGTATTTTCTTACACCCAGATGATATTTTGTTTTATGTTACTGGCTTCCCAGACTGATCCAGATCCTTCAAATCTTTAGGAAATATTCGGTATATACTATAAATTGGTATTGTCCCTTAAACACAGGCCCCAGACCCCACCTGCAAGAGAATATACCCATGCTTGTGATTGAGGAAGGCTTTAAGTACGTGGGAATATATGTCATGAAAGACCCCCAGTTCATTTATCGCAAAAACTTTGCTCCCATATTGGTTTGTTTTACTACCAATGTACAGTATTGGCGCGCCTTGCCACTCTCCCTATTGTTCAAAATGATGCCGCTACCTAGAAGGATTTATGGCCTTCAGAATACCTCCTTTCGGGCTCCTGTGGAGTTCTTCCTAAAAACGGACCCTTTGCTCAGGCTCCTTTTTTGGGACACTGGACCATAGACACTGCATGCAATATATGTAAGTCACCTCTACAGCAGGCCTTACAACCCTAAGGCAAGGTGCACTGTACTACATATGAGGACATATCAGCATGAGCAGATATGCCCCAGTGCTGGTCAGCTCTATTGCTGCCACTGCAAGTGAACAGGAAGCCATTTTAAGTGCATGTGCTGGACACTGGTGAAAATAAGTTCCCCGGCTACATGATGGCTTCACTGAAAAGAGGGATGTTTGGAATCAAACATCTGGTATTAATAAACCCCCACTGATGCCAGTGTTGGATTTATTAATACATGCACACAGAGGGCACATTAGAGGTGCCCCCTGAAAACCTACCAGCTACTGGGGTGCTGACTGTTTTTCGCCAGCCTGCCACCAGAGGCACATTTCTGACCCCAAGCGTGAGAGCCTTTGCTCTCAGGAGGTCAGAAACAAAGCTTGCTCCACCAGAGGGTGTTTACATTCACTCCCACAGGATGACCTGCAGATTAGCATTCCAAGGTATGGGAGCTTCAAAGAGCCTACTGCCTTTGGTATGCAAATCTGGCTTCACTCACAGGAGAGGAAGTGGACCCCCTTTGTCCTGAGCCCTTTGGCACCTGGACAGGTGGGAAAATTAGCTAGTCAGAAAGGCATGTCCACCCTCAGGCAAGTACCACCCTTAAGGTGGGCTACCTGAAGTGGAGGCGGCTTTTCAAAATTAGCCATCGTGGTGATAGTAAACTTTGGAACTCTGGGACTGGGTTATGCCCACATCCACAGGAAGTGGTCATAAAGGGGGCGTAGTGACTCAAGGGGAAGGTAGCCCAATGGCTACTTCCTTACTCTCCTCTAACACCCCTAAAGTCAGTATTTAAGAGAGCCCCTGGCACCAGAAAACCAGATCCTGCGGACCTATGAAGAAGAAGGACACTGAAGAGCTGCGAAAGCAATGACTGAAGAAGAGGAACTGACTTGGCACCAGCCCTGCCCGCCTGTCTGCTGTTTCCATCGATTTGCGCCAAAGTCATCCTGTCCTGCAAGCTTTTGTGCCTCCAAAGCCTGGGAGGACTGCCTGCCTTCAACAAGGAGTCCCGTGGAGCAGCAGGCACCCACAGAAAAACCACAAGCACTCTGGAACCACCAAAACCCGACGCCGCCAAGCACTATTGCTCCCGAGCCCTACAGCCCAAGCCGAAGTGGGCCAATGGTGTCAGCATGGTCCCGCAACATTTGGTTCCACCCCTCATGAACTCTCCGATGTCGTCTAAAGCCTCTGTTTGCAAGCCCCCTCAACCGCGAGGGCTCCCGGACAAAGAAACCCAACACCCCAAAGGCCCTCTGCACCCGACCGCCCAGAGGAGAAGAGAACCACCAGTGTCCCCACATCCCCTAGAATCCCAAGATTTGAACCCTCTGATAGGTTCACCCCGACTGGCCTCCTAGTCCAAACTTGCAGACTTTTATCCTGCAGACCGATCCCCATTGACTAACATTGAGCACCCAACGCTGTATCGCACCACTGCACCGGGTAACCCTAGTGCTCGTGGAGGTGACCTGCTGGTGCTGCCTTGGACATTGCCCAATACTCACCTTAAGTCCCAGAGATTGGTCTCGTAAGTTTTTGTACTCTACCTGAATTGTGGACTTGATTTTCCTCTCATATTATAACATTGAAGCTTCTGAAAAATGCACTGTGTCTACTTTTTAAACATAAAAGTATTTCTCTTGCAAAACGTACTTACCTGATCATTTTGATTCTAGTGGCTAAACATATATAAAGATACGTGTTATTTTTCTAAATTTGTGTGGATCTCGGTTTTGAGTCGTGTGCATCATTTATTGATTATTGTGTGTATTTTCAGATGTCTAACACTCCTTCCTGATAAGCCTTAGGCTGCTCGACCACACTACCTTCTAGAAGAACACCTTGGGATTGCTAGAGCAAACCTTTTTCCACTCATAAGGGAATACCTGGACTCCTTGCCCAATATACCTCATGTTGGTATATCATATAAAGTGCCAACTTCCTACATTGGTGGTGCAGTTGTGGGAAACAAGACTTGACATCTGCTGTACCACTTGGTTAATAAGTGATTCCACTAAGGAATCCAAAATTGTCATTAGTTACAAGCATTTTTTTCTGATTTTGATTTGTTCTAAATTGTTTAAAACCTAGGTGTTAGGGCTTTGTGTTAAGTCCCACAGTGAAACTGCTTAGAATTTAAAAAACATTTGAAGTTAGTTCGGCCCTTTGGAAAGTACTTGGGATTTTTTGTAGGCTTCTAAAAAGGTCCTAACTATGTTGAAACCATGACTGACACAGCACGTGCTTCCCAGGAGCTCAATCTGGGGCCCCATAGGAAACTTAAGTTGGACAAACTTAAGTCCCTCTGCCAAGCATGGAGCCTCACCATGGGACCCAGAGCCATGAAGGCACATTTACAACAACTGCTTGCAGAACATGCTAGGTCCCTGGCTAAGAAAAAAAAAACTCTTGGAGAAGGGGAAGAGGATGCTGAGGTGGATGAAATCGATGATGAGCCCAGCACCAATCCTACAGAAAGCTGCCCTGGGAGTACTGACTACCTCAGGAGATGTAGATGGTGAAGATGCAGATCTTCAAAAACTAGCAAAGAGGATAGCCTTAGAGGCAAAACTCTTAGCTATAGAAAAGGAAAGAGCTGAGATGGGCCTAGGACACATCTCTGGTGGCAGCAACGTTTTGAATAGAGAGAAGGATGAAGCTTTTGACCCTAAAACCCTCAAAGGGATTGTCCCTAAATATACAGATGGTGATGATAACACCAAATGGGTTACAGCCTTTGAGAGCTTGAAAATCCGGCAACTCAACCGAAAGTATTGGGGCTCTCTCCTCTGGGAGCTGTTTCCAGGAAAGTGTAGGGATAGGCTCCTGACACTGAATGAGGAAGATGCCGAGTCTTATGACCTCATGAAGGATACCCTGATTGAGGGCTTTGGACTCACCACTGAGGAATACAGGATCAGGTTCAGGGAGACTCGAAAAATCCGACCTGGGTAGATTTTGTAGACTTTTCAGTGAAGTCAATTGGTGGCTGATTGAAAGGTAACAATATGCAAGACTATGTTGGACATTACAATCTTATTATGAAAGAGCATCTGTTGAGTAATTGTGTTCCTGAGAAATTACATCAGTACCTGGTAGACCTAGGTTTACTTTCTCCTCAAGAGTTGGGGAAGAAGGCAGACCACTGGGTCAAGACAAGGGTAACCAAGACAACTCACAAAAGGGGTGGCCAAAAGAAAGGGGTTGTTAAACCTCCCCAAGGGAAAGATGGTGACCAGTCTAAAAATAAAAACAAAGAGTCTTCTCAAGGCCCCCAAAAACCTGTTCAGGAGGGTGGGACCCGAGCCAATACACAGTCTAAGAGTGGGTACCAGGATAAGAACTGGGATCCCAAGAAGGCCTAGTGCCATGACTGCAAAGCCAATGGGCACAGAACTGAAGACCCTAGCTGTCCCAACAGAAAGCAAAACCCTAGTGAGCCTGCAGTAAATGTAGTAGTAAGTAGCCAGATGGGATCCCAGGGGAGCCCTCTCAGAGGGTGGGGTGGATGTAGCTGCCCTGGCTGTCTGGCCCCAGCCTCATACAAATGGGATCAGAGTTGAAGCACTGAGGGGTAAAGGTGCAAGTGTCACGATGGTTACTGAAAAACTGATATGCCCAGAACAGCATCTGCCTGGTGAGACCTTCACAGTCATCAATGCTGTCAACCAAAATATGGGCTATCCCATGGCAATGGTGTCCTTAGAATGGGGAGGGGTTACTGGCCAAAAGAAGGTGGTGGTATCCTCTGCAATTCCTGTAGCCTGTCTGCTAGGAAATGATCTGGAGAGTCCTCGGCATGGACTGAGGTCGACACAAAGACCCATGCAGCTATGCTGGGTATAGCTGAATGGGTGTGTGTGAAAACTAGAGCACAATGCAAATCCCAGGGTGAAAAAGAAGAGTTGGAGCCTGGGATAATGGCCCAACCTTCCAAGAGGAAAGGCAAAAAGACTGGGAAACCAGCTTCACATCAGATACAAGCTCAGATCCTCTCTGCTCAGGGAGAAGACCTTTCAACCCCTGAGGAAACTGAGCCCCAGGAACTTGTGCCTTATACAGCAGATCTCCTAGGCCCAGGGGGACCCTCTAGGGAAGATCTGTGCCAGGGACAGAGGACCTGTCCCACTCTTGAAAGCTTGAGACAGCAAGCTGCTTATGAAGAAAAGGGAGATGTCAGTGGCTCCCACAGAACCTTTTACGAGGAAGGACTCTTTACCCTGAGGGCAGAGACCCCAAACCTGATGCCATTAGGAGAGTGGTAGTGCCTCAGATTTATAGAGAGTTCTTGCTCACTTTGGCTCATGACATCCCCTTAGCGGGCATCTTGGGCAGGCCAAAACTTGGAGTAGGATAGGTACCTACTTCTACTGGCCAGGTATGTCCCAGAAGGTGAAGGAGTTTTGTAACTCCTGTGCCACCTGCCAAATAAGTGGTAAAGCAGGTGGCCACCCAAAGGCCCCCTTAATTCCACCTCCAGTGGATGGGGTTTCCATTGTTCGCCGTCTAGACCCTCCAACAGCCTCAGGGAACAGATGTATACTGGCGGTAGTGGATCATGCCACCAGATACCCTGAAGCTATTCCCCTAAGGACTGTCACTGCTCCTGCAGTTGCCAGAGTCCTCATTAGTATTTCTTCTAGAGTGGGTTTTCCTAAGGCGGTGGTGTCAGACAGATGTAGTTACTTCTTGTCTGGCTACCAGAAAGCCATGTGGGCTGAATGAGAGGTGGCATACAAGTTTACCACTCCCTAGCCCCCACAAACAAATGGTTTGGGTGAGAGATTCAGCAAAACCATAAAAGGTATGATTGGTAGACTCCCTGAGATGGGATGTCTTACTGTCATGCCTGCTTTTCGCCTACAGAGAAGTACAACAGAAGGGAGTAGGTTTTTCCCCCTTTTAACTTCTGTTTGGTCATCCTGTAAGGGGACCATTGTGTGCACTGAAGGAAGGCCGGGAGAGACCTCTCAAAGAGCCTAAGCAAGACATAGTGGACTATGTACTTGGCCTTCATTCAAGGATGGCTAAATACATAGAAACATCATCCAAAAACCTTGAAGTCAGCCAAGAGCTCCAGAAGTTCTGGTATGACCAAACGGCTGCGCTGTTGCAGTTCCAACCAGGGCAGAAGGTTTGGGTTTTGGAGCCTGTAGCTCCTAGGGCCCTCCAGGACAAATGGAGTGGACCTTACCCTATCCTAGAAAGAAAAGGGGAGGTCACCTATCTGGTAGACCTTGGAACTTGCTGGAACCCCAAGAGGGCCATCCATGTGAACCGCCTTAAACCCAATCATGACAGAGCTGAGGTGACCATGCTGATGGTCACTGATGAGGATCAGGAGGAAGAGAGTGACCCTCTCCCTGACCTCCTCTCTCGCAACCCTAAAGATGGTTAAGAGGAAGGAGTTGTCTTTTCAGACACCCTCTCTGCCCAACAGCAGGCTGACTGAAGGCACGTCCCTGCAACAGTATGCTGAGCTCTTCTCTTTGACCCCTGGTCAGACAAGCTGGTGTACACATGATAATGACACTGGGGACAGCCTACCTCTCAAAAATAAAATCTACAGGCAGTCTTACCAAGTCAAGGAGAGCATCAAAGCTGAAGTAAGCAAGATGCAGGAATTGGGAGTCATTGAACACTCTGAGAGAACCTGGGCCAGCCTGGTTGTCTTAGTCCGAAAACCTCACACCAAGGGTAGTAAAAGAGAGCGAAGGTTTTGTGTGGACTATCGGGACCTCAATGCAGTAACCAAGACAGATGAACACCCATATTGCAGTGCTGACAAATTGATTGACAAGTTAGGGGCAGCCAAATTTCTCAGTACTTTTGTTTTGACATCAGTATACTGGCAGATTGGTCTGACCCCAGGAGCAAAGGAAAAGTTCGCATTCTCAACCCCAGAAGGGCATTATCAGTTTACTGTTATGCACTTTGGACTAAAGAATGCCCCTGCCACCTTTCAAATGTTGGTGAAGAAAGTCCTTGCTGAGCTGGAGGCCTTTAGTGCAGCATAACGGGACGATATTGCTGTCTTTAGCTTCACTTGGCAGGATCACCTGATCCACCTGGGAAAGGTCCTTGAGGCTCTGCAGAGTGCAGGCCTCTCTATCAAGGCAAGTAAGTAGGGCGGGGCTCTGTTGTATCCTTGGGCCACCTTGTAGGTGGGTCAAGTTCACCCCTTACAACCCAATATCCAGATAGTTGTGGACTGGGAAGCTCCAACCACCCAGACTCAAGTCAGGGCATTCCTTGGCTTGACTGGGTACTGCAGGAGGTTTGTGAAGGGATATTGGTCCATTATGACCCCCCTCACAGAATTGACCTCTTAGAATATGCCAAAGAAATTAAACTGGACAATGAGCTGTAAAAAAGGCTTTTGACACCCTGAAAGAGGCAATGTGCTCAGCACCCCTTCTAAAGCTCCAGATTATTCAAAGCAGTTCATAGTGCAGACTGATGCCTCTGAACATGGGATAGGAGCGGTCCTATCCTAAACCAATGAGGATGGCCATGACCAACCTGTTGCTTTCATTAACAAGAGGTTTATTTTTCAGAGACGAGCGTTTGAGTGCCATTGAGAGGGAAGCCTTTGCTGTGGTTTGGTCCCTGAAGACATTGAGGCCATACTTGTTTAGCTCTCAATTCATTGTTCAAACTCACCACAGGCCTCTCAGATGCCTGATGCAAATGAAAGGTGAAAACCCCAAACTGTTGAAGTGGTCCATTTCCCCACAGGGGATGGACTTTACAGTGGAGCATAGACCTGAGACTGACCATGCCAATGCAGGTGGCCTTTCCAGGTTTTTCCGCTTAGAAGATGAAGATTCTCTTGGGAAAGATTAGTCTCATTCTATTTCTTTAGGAGGGGGGGGTTATGTAGGAAAGTACCACATTTTGACATGGTCACTCCCACTTTTTGCGTGGTATTTGATGTGATTTTGACTGGAAGCACACTGGGATCCAGCTAACCAGGTCCCCAGTGCCAGATCTCTTTCCCCAAACTGTGCAATTATACCCCAATTGGCAATACTTTCAGCACTCCATGTAAGTCCCTAGTAAGTGGTACCTCTGGTACCTAGGGCAAGGAGGCTAAAGAGGGTCCTTCAGTGCTGCAGCACAAATTGTGCCACCCTAAAGGACCCCTCACCAAACATATACAGACTGTCACTACAGGCTTTGCATCTTGGGGCAGACAAAAGTGAAAACACGGCATGGCACAAATCCCTGTATGCCATGCCCACTGACACTGCATGCAGTATAGTTAAGTCACTCTACAGCAGGTATTTTAACCCTAAAGCAGGGTGCACTATACTACATAAGAGGACATAACTGCATGAGCAGATATGCCTCTGTGCTGATCAGTCTATTGCTGCCAGTGCAAGTGAACAGGAAGCCATTTTAAGTGCATGTGCTGGACACTACTGAAAACGAGTTCCCTAGCTACATGATGGCTTCACTGAAAATAGGGATGTTTGGTATCAAACATCTCATATTAATAAACCCACACTGCTGCCAGTGTTGGATTTATTCATACATGCATACAGAGGGCACCTTACAGGTGCCCCTGAAAACCTACCAGCTACTGGTGTGCTGACTGACTGATTTTCACCAGCCTGCCACCAGAGACATGTTTCTGACCCCCCAGGGTGAGGTCCTTTGCTCTCGGGAGGCCAGAAACAAAGCCTGCTCAGGCAGAGGGTGTTTACACCCCCTCCCACAGTATGACCTGCAGATTAGTATACCAAGGCAGGGGAGCTTGAAAGAGCCCAATGCCTTTGGTAGGTGAATATGGCTTCAATCACAGGAGAGGAAATTGACCCCCTTTGTCCTGAGCCCTTTGGCACTTGGACAGGTGGGAAAATTAGCTAGTCAGACTAGGACCACCCCTAAGGTGGGTGACATTTCAAAGTTAGCCATATTGATGATGGCAAACCGATGGCAAACCTAAGAACTCTGGGACAGGGTTATGCCTACTACCCACGGAAAGTGGTCATATAGGGGGCATAGTAACCCCAGGGATAGGTAGCCCATTGGCTACTACCCTACATCTCCCTAAAACCCATAAATTCAGTATTTAGGGGAGCTCCTGGCACCAGAAGAACAGATCCTGCTGACCTATGAGAAAGAAGGACACTGAAGAGCTGCGAAAGCAACTACTGAAGAAGAGCAACTGACTTGACACCAGCCCTGCCAGTCTGTCTGCTGTTCCCCATCAGATTGCGCCAAAGTCATCTCGTCCTGCAAGCTGGTGTGCCTCTAAAGCTTGGAAGGACTGCCTGCCTTCAACCAAGACCCAGGGACTCCCATGGAGGAGTGGATCTGCTCTCCTGTAGCCTGCAGGCACCCAAAGAGGAACCGCAAGGACTCTGGAACCACAAACATTCGATGCCCCCAAGCACTATTGCACCCGAGCCCCCAGCCTAAGTCGAAGTGTGCCAACGGTGTCAGCGTGGTCCCCAAGCCCTAAAAAAACAGAGTCCACTTTGGCTTCAGCCCTTGTGAACTCTCCAATATCACCTGCAGTCTCTGTTTGCAGGCCCCCTCAACTGCGTGTGCTCCCGATGAAGAAACCTGACACCTCAAAGACCCTCTGCATCCGGCTGCCTTGACCTGAGAAGAAGAGGACCACCGGTGTCCCCATATCCCCTAGCATAGCAAGACTTAAACCCTCTGGTAGGTTCAGCCCGGCTGGCATCCTAGGCCAAACCTGCAGCCTCTTTTCCTGCAGACCAATCCCTATTGATTAACATTGGGCACTGACACTGCATTGCACCACTGCACCCGGCCACCCTAGTGCCGCTAGAGGTATCCTGCTGGTGCTGCTTTGAACCTTGCCCAATACTCACCTTAAGTCCCAGAGATTGGTCTCAGAAGTCGCTGTACTCTACCTGAATGCTGTACTTGTTTTTACTCCCATAGGATAGTATTGCAGCTTCTGAAAAATGCACTAAGTGTTGACTTTTTAAAAGTAAAAGCATTTCCCTTACAAGACGTACTTACCTGATCGTATTGATTCTGGTGGCTAAACATAGATAAAGATACGGGTTAGTTTTATAAATCGGTGTGGATCTCCTTATTAAGTCACGTGCAACATTTATTGACTATTGTGCGTCTTTGGAGATATCTAACACTCCTCTCTGATAAGTGTAAGGCTGCTCAACCACACTACCCCCTAGAACAGCACCTTGGGATTGCTAGAGCAAGCCCTTGTCTACTCCCTTATGGCCCTTCATTCCATGGACAAGTGGCCCACAATCATCTGTGTTAGAGGGTGCAGGGAGGTGGGTACCTTCCTGCACGTGCTGTGGAACTGCCCAAGGCTACAACCATACTGGATGGCACTCAGGAAGATCATGAGAAACGTAATAGGCTACAGAGTACCTGATACGGCTAAATGTTGCATGTTGAATATTTGATGAGATGATCCCCCCCCTAGGTACAGTAAACTGGGAGTGGCCAAACAGAACATAGCCAGGAAATGGGGAGCGGGTCAGGCCCAGAGGTGGCGGAATGGAAAAATGACATGGAATGGTGCATGTTTTCGGAAGAAACAATCTATCGCAGGAGATCATGCCCCAAAAAATGGGAAAAAAGTTGGTCCCCATGGTGGGTGTTTGGAAGACTAATGTGAAGGGTCCCTGAACCTGGGCCCCACAATTGGAATAAAAAGCATAAGAGGGCAGTACAAAATGTTCATTACCAGATGATTCCTACTGATTGTCTTGGTTGCATTTCACCTCTAGTAACCACTGTATGATATCTTGAAACCTGCCGCTTGTTATATTCGTTTATGTTTCCTATTTTTTTTTAAAAAGCATTAAAAATATATATATAAAAAAGAATAGTAAATCCACACTTCCCTAAATGTGTGTAACTTCACGATTTAGTGGCAGTTGATATTTCAGAGGTGGTGTTTGGGTGGAGCAATATTATTAACCTAGACTTTGAGACACACATCAAGGTCCAATATCAGATCTACAGGAGTGCACTTAGTATACTTGTATAGTCATAAGACACCTCAAGCAGGAACCAGACATGTGCAAGATGACTGAATTGAAAAACACGTGCAGAAGGCACCACCTCAAACAAGCATTGGCATAGCCAATAGGTCTCGCCTTTGGGGCCTTATAAGTGTTTAGCCAGAGCTATTGACTTTGCCAATGTCTTCAAGCTGTGCTGTAGAGAAGTGTGGCTGCTGTGCAGCATGCTGAAAAGTTATAATAAAAAAGTGTCAGAAGCATTTTTGTTACTTTATATATGACCAAGAAGGCATTATGTAAAACTGAACGACCATATTAAAAAAAGTATTTACAATAAAACATTTCCTCAGTTTTCTTTTGTTCTTGCAATGCTGGCAACTTGTTTCTGCCTATAGCAATGGTTGTTTGTTAAAGCTTTTTTTTGAGGGGGCATAAACAATCGGAGGGTGAAGGTTGGGAACTAGTACCTGTATTATAACACTAGCAGCGGCCAGACGCTAGGGAGAATCAACAGATGTCAGATTCCGAGAGCAGGCTGAGGTGGTGCTGAGTGATGCTGAGGTGGTAGTGGTGGTGGTGGTGACTGTTACGGAGACGATGCTGAGGTGATGCTGAATGATACTCAGGTCTTGCTGTGGTCGCGCGGAGTGATGTTGTGGTGCTGCTGAGTAATGCTGTGGTGGCGCTGAGTGATGCTGTTGTGGCGCTAAGTGATGCTGTGGTTGCGCTGAGTGATGCTGTGGTTGCACTGAGTGATGCTGTGATGGCGTTGAGTGATGCTGTGATGGCGTTGAGAGATGTTGTGTTGGTGCTGAGTGATGCTGTGCTGGCTCTGATTGATGCTGTGCTGGCTCTGATTGATGCTGTGGTTGTGCTGAGTGATGCTGTGGTGATGCTGAGTGATGCTGTGGTGTTGCCGAGTGAGAGATAGAGTGAAGATATAATGCCCAATTAGAGAGGGTGGTGAGAGAGAAAGGGTGTACATAGAATAAAGAGTGGAGCGGGATAGAGAGAGAGAAAGAAGGGGAGAGAGAGTGAATGAAGGAGTTTGAAAGAGAAACAGATAAAGGGGTGAGAGAAAATGAAAGGCTAAAAAAGATAGAGAGGGGAGAGTTAATTAAGTAGAGAGAGAATTAGAGAGGGGAGAGAGAGAGAAGGAGAGAGACAATAAGAGTGGGGGTGTGGAGTTTAAATAGAGTGAAGAAGTGACGCGGAAAAAGTAACCTTAAATATAGCTTTGTGCTTTGCGCAAATAAATATTTTAAAAAAAACAGAGTGAGACAAAAATACTGGTAATTAGGCTGTGACTCCCAATATAAAACAAATAGCGATGTAAGGTGAAATCAACCCACCGACGCAATATTTCTAACTAGACAAAAAAAAGCTTGCATTTCAATGCTAATCGCTGTTGTTTTTCATGTGACTGTAGTCCAGGGCCGTCAGTTGGTAATGTGAGCTGCTGCTGCGATTGAAACATCAGATTCCAGAGAGTTAATGAGCCGTGACGAGGAAATGAGGAAGAGATAGGAAACCCAGATGGCAGCTGCACGCGGGCATGCTATAGTGAACGCAAGCTGGTCGCCAGCCGAAAGCCAGTGGGTTTGCACTTCCAAAACCCGCTTACTAAAACTCTCGGCCAGACCAGCGCAAGCGCTGGTGCAGGCCGAGACCTAAAAATGCAATAGATTTTCAGTTTGAATTGAACATTGGATCATTTTGTGTCAGTTCTACCAGTTGACATGAGCAGATTTGTGGAGCTGGTTGGTGAATTTAGCCCAGTAGAACAAGGAGATTTGGCATATAAATCTGGAATCGCCAATGAATACGCATTTTTGTAAATTCAAACAGCATTTCTAATAACATCCTGTAAAAAATTACAAATGACATTAAAAAATAAGCAAATATTGTTTGGCTCTGTTTGCAGAGTATTTAGAACAAGCAATGTAGCCCAGGTTTCAGCTAGGAAATGTTATTTCTACAGTTGGCATGAGAAAAGAGGCAACCCCTTGTACTTATTGTTAAAGGTAAGGGTCTGAAGAAAGATGGTTGAAACTGGAAATCCGAAGCTATGTGGAGGAAGTTGTTAAGTCCTTTGTTACACTTTTCTAGAGTTGAGGAGGAACCTCCAGGAGAATTACCTCGAAAGCAAGGGGAAGGTAATTCCACTGAGGAATCCTCTACTGGCGGAAATCCTTAATGGGAAGTCTTACCATAGTCTTCACAAATTGTTGCACACATCCCTACTCTGAATAATTCCATTAGTATTTCTACAATGCAAGGGCAACTTTGCATGAAATCTGCATCCATTCAGTCTTGTTTCTTTTCCTTCCTCCAGGTGTTTTCCACATCTGTGCCTACATGAGAAATGGATCCCAAGACACGGCTAATGCGGTCAGTGGGTGAGGCTGTGCGACCAACCATGTCCAGAGATTCCAAAGTCTCTACCTAGCAGCCAGTCACTTTTGGACTCTGGATAAAAGGATGCCTCTTTAGCTCCAGATCTTCTCTGCGGTCCAATTCAGAGACTGTATATTTCTATATTGGCCACATCAGCGCTACCCAGTATCTTAGCATGGCTTCCCGTGCCTTACCAAGGCAAGCAACAACAGCTACAGACACCAGGAATGTGCTATTGTGCTTGGTTCATCAGAATTTCAATTTTCAGAAGAAGAGGACTTCACTGGCTCCAAATTCGAGACACCTAAGGAAATTGACTTAACGCAGAGAGCAAGTACAGTGCCCTATCTCTTGCATAACCCATACCAAATCCTTTATCAAGGACTTGGGACCAAATATAAACTTATATATTTATAAATTGATGTAGCTGCCTGTCTAGCCCCGTATGGACCTGCTGAGTCCTTTTTCAAACATCCTTTTCCTCCTCCTCTCTTCCGGGAGGGTCTAGAATGATGATGTGTGTGGTACTGAGTATAACCGTGTGTTCATGATCAACATGTCTTAATAAAACTCATCTCTCCAACTTCAAGGTCTCATTGTGAACAATGTCCTTTGTGTTCGCTATAACATACACGATGAGTCATAAGAGAAGAGGGAGTAGATATAGTTAATCAAAACTCAGCCTAACCTGTTCATGAGTGATCCAGTAAGTGGGGCAGGTGACCGGTGTAGCACTTTTCACTACATAGGTTCTGTTTTGCATTTCATTTGTGGGATCCACCAGTGAATTCAGTTGAGAAGATGAACCATCTTCATAACCGTGGCTGATTTCAGGACAGAGGCATTTGATTCTAAACTTGGTTTTCTGAATATTTATATTTATTTAGGTGCTCTGAACCCAAATAAAAAACAAGAAGAAAATCAAGAAACAATACATGAAAATGCCATTGGAAGACATTGGGGTACCAGTGCTTAATTGGAGCAGGTGGATGCAGTTGCCCCTCACCCACACTCCTTTTAGTGTCTGGCACCTAATTTTCCTCTTCGGACTTTGACACGGAGCAAGAGAGAGGAAAACCATAAAAGAGGGAAGGAGGAGAAAGAGAAAGATGTCAAAACTGAGAGCGAGAGAAACAAGGAATAAAAATAGCCTGCAAGAGTGAGTTAAAGGGGAAATGAGTGTATGAGGATGGATGGATGAGGTATGAGGTGGAATCAAGATTATGCATCCTCTGTGTTCAGCGTCATGACATTAGATCGTGCCGGGCTAAGGCTTCGGAGCAAAGCTTTGAGCCCTGGCACTTAGGTGTTTACAAATTAAGCACTGCGCGGCACAATATATTCAAAGAATATAGCCATGTTGTTCAGACTAGTTCTTCAAACCCTTAACCATCCCCTTGATACTATTCTGTTTGTATTTAGTAGGTCCTGAACTCCCCTCACACCTTTGACAGTTTATTTTGTTTCTGAGGAATTCATTTTATTCTAAGCACTATGAAAAAGTGTCCTCACTGCTGCTCATAAATCTCTTATTTTGGAGGTTTTGGGCCTTGGGTTTGCACATTCTTTGTGTTGGTCTGCCCCTATCAACAGCCTTTATTTGTACTTGGTCTGAGTACCTTGGGACTACTGTATTTCACCCAAGGTTTTGACGTGTGACCTAACATTGAATTGATATTTAGTCAAAGCCATTGGTCTACAAAGATATGGAACATGGCTCCGACAATCAAGAAATCTGAAACAAATGCAAAGTACTGAAACGAATTCCTTATAGCAATGAATGAATCTCCCTTGACTAACTTACATTAAAACAATGCATGTCTTTACTGTATCTGTACTTTACTCATGTAAAACCTCAATAAATGTATCCTGAAATAAAAAATAAAAACAGTGCATCTAGAAGTGGATCTGACACCTAGTTGTGATTCACTGTTAAAAACCCCTCCTATTTTCAACCGCCGAATGTTTGGATTTGACCAATTTGCAGTCAAAAATCATTTTGGCCTACATAATGAGCTCTCATGTAGTCCTTAAAATCCCATGGTTCATATAAATTCAGAAAAACTTGCATGATAAAGGCCTACCACTGTATTTGGATTTTCCATAATTATCTCTGATTTGTCAATTGTTGAGTAGGAGATTTGAAATATCAGTGAAAGAGCCAGATATTTGATACTGTAACCTACTAGGAACATGGAGAATGCATTTTAGGACATTTTCCTACGAATGAATATGTCCAATTGGCAGAATTGAAGTTCAACATTCTTCCATTCAACCCTTTCGAAGCAAGATAGTATAAGGGCCCCAATTAGGTAATATGATATATAAACTGGAAAGCATGTTTTATTTGTCGGACAATGGTATATGGGTCTACGAATGAAAATAATTTCTCTATTGGTGAAGGCCTCAAGTCTGCTGGATTGTAATGGAGTACTTTGGGGCCGATTTCGATGATGGTTAGACAGCCACTAACAGCCTGTCGGTGGCGGTCTCACCGTCATCGGTTGCAAGTTTTCCGCCCACCATATTATAATGGCGGGAGAAAGGATGGCGGTCGGAAAGCCCAACTGCCATGCATCCGACGGTGCGGTGGAGGGCCTCGCATTGCCTACAATGGGGATGGTGCCTACCAGGCACCACCGTAGGGATTACGATTTCCCTTTCCACCACCTGTTCATGGAGGTTAACTCACCATGAACAGGCAAGCAGAAAGGGACTTTGGGGGCCCGGACCCTGGCCCTAAGCTGTGGGCACTGGGCCCTGCACCATGTGGCAGGCACTGCATGGTGCCTGCCACGTAGTGCAGGGATATGTACGGTGTCTCTTTTTTGCATTGCGGCGGGTGCTACAGCCAGCAGCACCTGCCGCAATGCAAAATATAGGCATTGCGACCGCCATGGTGGCGGTCGCATCCTAATGCCTACTGCGGGACCGCCGACAGCCTGTCGCGCAGTTCCGTCGGCGACAGGCGATGGCATCCTAATCGGGCCCTTTGTTATTTGCTTTGTTATTTGCTGCTAATTCTATCTAAAGAGATTAACATTTTTCTGGTGAGGTCAGTGTTTAATTTGAGCCGGTGGTTTCGGGTGCTCGACACAGCACTTAATTGTCAAAACCAGCACCTATGACCCCTGTCACATGGAGGCGCTGTTTGTGCAATTCAAAGATAAACATAACAACAGCTGTTTATCAACTCAACATATATTAAAAATAACTAATAGCAACCACCCAAGCCATTCTTTTAGCTTTGGGGACTCGAACAGTCTGAAATGTCACACTTGTAGCAGTGTGACGGTTAGTAGTTGTGTAGGTACTGTCATTGGCAGCGCTGACAGTGGCAATAGGTGGTGGAAGCTGCAGTGGCCTCCTGACGAGAGCCCTGGCACTTATTTATTTTTACAAATTAAGCACTGGGCTAGGTTCTACAGATACAATATTATTAGAATGAGAAGACTGCTTATTTTTTAATTCACTATGGGGTATTTTGTAACTTTTTACTTGAATGTTTTCTGCTGAGGCTTAAGTCATACTCAAAGTAAATATGTTATGATATTGAGCAGACATCAAAATGTAAAATTCATAGACTATTACCCATTCGTTTTTTGGTGAAGAAATGCCAACGCTTAAAGTGACATTTACTAACATAAATCGTGAATTTCTGAAGCTATTCCCCTTTTCAAAAAAATACCACAGGATTACATTTTTGAGTAAATAACTTCCATGACAAACAAACGGAAATCATTATTGAAGTGAAATTCTAGACCGTATGTTTGTTGCCTTATGTTTTTCACTTCTGAGAGCAAGAAAGAAAACAGCAGAATCAATCGGGTTTGTAAGAGTCTCGTCTATAGAGAGGGGATAGAAGGAGGGATCCCGTCAGATTTTGAAAGAAAAGCAGAGGAGGTCAGTCAATGTACGAATATTTCTTAGTCTCTAAAGCCAGAAGTTACACATTAAACATAATGCAATGTATGGAAGATGGTGATTCCTTGCATCATAGTTCTGGAAGTGTTTGGCTTTTTTATAGTTTAGAAAACATCTAACGATGGCTTAGCTGAGGCTTCAATATAGGTTTATTTTATAAGACAGAATAAACCTGAATGGTTTAAACACTGTCTTTAGTGTGGTTGTTAAAGACTGTTGATACCAAATCTTCTGAAACAGTTCATACAAGCTATATCCTTTAAGGTGTTGCCCAAATAACTATTTAAAAACTGAAGGCACCCCCAACCTTTACCCCAGTTCCCAAATTGCTAGGGTAACTGGAGGACTCAGTGGAAGCCCCAGTACCCACGGGTCCTGTCGCCACTAGAAAAGTTTGACCTAAAAGCTGCTCACAAGGTATGAGACTCAACTTCTTGGTATCCCCTAGGGGCACCTAATATGAGTTTCAGCCCAATTGGCACAGTTCATAGTTTGGGCAGACACACGTTGTCCCTCTGCTCAGCTCCAGTTCCGGAGCGAAAGGTTCCTTCTCCCCTTGTTAGTTGAATTCCAGAGCGTCGCTATGCCGCTGCGGCCGTTGAAGGAGTACCCTCTACATAGACAACATGCGCATTACACACTCGCAAAACCCCCAGTGTCAGACTACCTGTATCCGATTCTCCCCTTTATCCATGCACTATGCCGCCTACCATAGTTACCTGGAACGTTAAGGGGATGCACACGCCGGCGCGCAGGAATGAAACATATGCTTACATAAAACGCCATGCTGCCCATATAGCGCTCCTGCAAGAAACGCACCTGGCGCAGCCAGAGATACGCAAATTGCAGCATAGATGGAGAGGCCAGGTGATAGCCACAGGCTACTCATCATACGCTAGAGGCGCCCTCATCTGGATTCGTCCGGGCACCCCATATGTCTCTGAAGAGACTGAGATAGACATGTACGGGTGATACGTACTCTCGCGAGGTCGCCTGGATGGGAGGCAGATAGTCATAGGATCCATCTATGCCCCAAACACTGATCAGGCAGATTTTTGGCAGACACTGTCCTGCGTGCTGTCCCGTTGGTGCGATATACTTTGGTTACTGGGAGTGGACTTTAATGCAGTGCTGGACATGAGTTTGGACAGGTCTTTCCTGCCATTACAGTGCACAACCGCCACTTCAAATGCTAGGGGATTGAGGGAGTGGTTACAACACTGGGGTCTAGCCAACGTATGGAGATCCTTACACCCACATGATAGGGCATACTCACACTATTCTCACCCACATAGGTTACATGTGCACATCGACAGGATGGTAGGGAGTGAGACAATACTCACCAGGTGCACCAGTGCGAAATATCTAGGCCGCAGACATTCTGATCACAAGCCGCACATGGTCCAACTACTAGCTGAACGAGCTGAGCAGGTCACGCGAGTGTGGAGACTCCAGCCTGCAGCACTGGAGGACCCCTCCTTTAGGAAGTCGATTGAAACCACCATTTAAAATTACTATGACACCAATGTGGACTCGGTAACTGATGTGGGTACAGTAAGGGAAGCCTGTAAGGCTGTGGTGCGCGGGCAATGTATGGGACTGAATTGGTGTTTACGCCGCCAACTAGACCAGGAAGCTACGCGCATTGAAAACGCCCTTATCCAGTTAGAGTCAGAGGTGGTGAGTCGGCCCGAAGCCCAGCATGCTTCAGACATACTGAGTGGTCAACACACACAAGTCATGGAGCGCTTACGTTGCATAAACTATGCTGCGCACGCGGCGTGCACCCATTCAACAGCAGACAGGGTGGGTAGACTCCTGGCGAGACTGATTAGACAGGACCAGGCGCAACCCCGGGCCCTCGCATTGCGATCACCAGCGGGCCATTTAATAACAGGGCAGCATAGGGTGCATGAAGAGTTCACATCCCATTATACTAGAGTGTATAAGTCGGCCCTTCAGGTAGCACATCCAGAACTCGACTTGTACTTGGCCCTGTTATCACTACCTGTGGTGTCGGCGGAGCAGCGCGCGGAACTAGAAGAACCGATCGAGTTGCAAGAGGTACAGGCGGCTATACAGGCGCTGGCAATTGGAAAGGCTCCTGGCCCGGATGGCTTTCCCGCTGAATTTTATAAAGCATTCCAATCGATCCTGGCCCTGCGCCTCCTCACCATGTACCAGAACGCACAGGAAACATCTAACCTGCCGGGATCGCTCAGCGAATCGTTATTGGTCTTGCCTCACAAGCCAGGCAGAGACCCGGAGCTATTGGGTTCCTATCAGCCTCTGGCACTATTAAATACGGATTACAAGGTGCTAGCCAAAATATTAGCATGCAGGCTGGCTCCCCTGGTGACGTGTCTGGTGCACGTGGATCAGAACGGGTTTTTGCCTGCTCGCTGCACGTCATTGAACATAGGTCGCTTTTTCAGGGTGGCGCATTATTCTGGCAAGAGGTGGGCACATTCGGGCTGCCTGGTTCTTGATCTTGAGAAGGCATTCGACACCCTCGAATAGGAGTTTTTATTTGCGGCCCTCAGCAGGTATGGATTGGGGGGAAAACTTCCTAGGGCTAGTTAAACTGCTATATTCGCAACCCACAGCCAAAATCAAGACAGGTCCGTATGTATCGCAAGCGGTCTCCATCGAACGCGGAACTAGGCAGGGGTGCCCGCTATCCCCGCTGCTATTCGTGCTCTCCATAGAATCGCTAGCCATGTCTCTTCGCGCAACCGGCGCGGAGTGGGGCATCCCGCTGGGAGATTATACCCACGTGGTTTCACTATATGCTGACAATCTCTTAATTTATCTCTGGGATGTGCATGGTCCATATTTAGCGATTGAATGGGCATTGTCGGAGTTCGCCCTATTATCAGGGTTGCGTGTGAACTGGGAAAAATCATGTCTCTATCCCTTCATTGAAACAGACCCGGGGCTGATGCTGGGAGGCGTACAGGTGCCGTGGCAAAACTCAGCTTTTCGATATTTGGGAGTCGGGGTCTACCGCCACCAGGAGGAGCTACTTGAGGGTAACCTCCTTAGGGCTGTGACAGCGGTGAGGGCTCAGATGTCCTTCTGGCGCACTCTTCCTCTAGCCACCATGGGCCGAATAGCCCTGCTGAAAATGGTGGTGCTCCCTCAACTGCTTTACCATTTTACAAATTTACCGGTCTATGTCAAGCCCTCCTTTTTCCGTACACTAGAACATGACCTCAGACAATTTATATGGCATGGAACGCGCAACAGGGTAGCACTAACAAAACTCTATTTGCCTGTTGATCGTGGGGGACTGGCGGTCCCCAACATGGAGCACTATTATCTGGCTTCGCAGCTGCAATGGGTGGCTTGGTGGGTTAGCGATCGGCACTTAGCGAACACTGCCATCTTGGGACCCGGATACACGCAATCCCAGATCATAGCCTTGTTTCACCCCGGTAGAAGGGGTACAGTCCCGACACAGCTACTGGCGTCGGTAGCCCACAGATGTTTCCACCGGACCTTAAGACTAACAAAAGAGGTAGTACCTTATGCCCCCTCTTTACCCATATTGGGTACACAAACCCACCGCCGCATGATCCAGTCGGCGGAGCTGGTCCTTTGGGAAGCGGCAGGCTTGCTAAGTCTGGGAGACCTTTACCAAGACCACCAATTAATGCTGTTCCACACACTGACCGAAGATAATGCCCTGCCGCAAAGCCAGTTTCTTCTATACGCCACATTGATACAGGCGCTGCGTACTCTATGGGGTGACATGACCCGGGAACCTGAGACCCATCTCACTATTCAATATATACACAAACTGGGCACGGGCAGGCACCTCACAAAATGGTTCTCTGACTCCCTGCGCGCTCACCCAGCGCAGCCGCTGACATCTCTCAGACAACACTGGGATACAGACCTGCAAAGACAATGCACTGATCGCGAGTGGTCGGCAATACTAGAGGGAACCACCCGCATTCCCAGAAATGCTCGATTTTGTTTAATACAGTATTATATAACCCAGAGAGCATACATGACACCATCTAAGATTAACCGATACTATAACTGAGTAGATGCTAAATGCCCAAGATGTGATACACTAGATGCAGACCTACTGCATATGCTGTGGGCATGCACAGCTGTCACCTCTTTTTGGGGAACAGTTATGACACAATTGACCACATGCAGGGGTCGCAGGATGGAGTGCTCTTGGGAGGTTTGTATACTAGGACTCTTCCATAGGACCAAACAACACAAGGTCACTTCCCGGTTCATAGAGCTCGGTCTTATTGTGGCTAAGCGCTTAATCACCAGGCGCTGGAAGTCACCAGACCCACCACACATTAAAGCCTGGCGACAGTCACTGGTGTGCTGGGCGCAAGCAGAGAGCGTGGCATTGTGACGTGAAGACACAATGGGCCTACGAACGATCCCGCTGGCGGGGGCATGGGATGCAATTTTGCAGGATATCCGAAATGTAGAGCAGAATGACCTGATAACACCAGACTCTCCTGCATGAAGCTTCCAGGAGGACAACCCAAGAAGTGCACATAACATGCATAGATTGTTACCGATGAGACACATGGGGCAAGGGCGCACACCATCTCACCGGCGCTGCGTCTCCATCACTCTCAGACCCAGGGAATGCTAATCGAATTCAACACATAGTGGCTAGAGCGCAGCAAACTAAACAGGTTGACAAGAAATATGCTTGGTAGTAAAACATACCACGGAGTAAATGAATGGTACTGATTTGGGAAAGAGGGCTGACGCACGTGTGAAGCGGTATGGCACGCCAACATCCCAGTTCATATATATCCCCCTGTTACCTTTGTTCAGTTCCTCATGCTCAGATACGGACTACAGGATGAACGGACAATGCAGGCCACATACACTTTCATTATTGGAGATATATGAAGTTGTAAGTCTACCCATATGTATATGTGCATGGCTGTAAACTGCATAAGCATTGTCGAAAAGCATCTAACATGTTAAAATCCAATAAAGAAATTTAAACAAAAAAAAGAGATCTAAAAAGGTAGCTCAGATGATACTTAGAAAACTTTATTGGAACCGACTGATCATCTTAACCAGCTATGAGGGTTTGCCAGCCCGAATCACTTGACTGCTTTGTCCCACCCATCCTGCTTTCCATTTGACTAGCCACTTAAACCAAGGACTTTGAGTATCATGACCTTCCCAGAGACTAGTGGTGTAGGGTCTTCACCTAGTCCACCAGTGGCTTTTTCGTAATTGAAAAATATTTCCAATTTTGAAGACTGGGCTTAGCCACCCTGTTCAATCAAGAAGTCAGCACTCGCTGATCAGTGCTGACCTTGTCGTTTGACAACATGTAAACATGTTTTTGTAGTTTTTTTCATATAATTTTCTTTTTTCTTCTTTGGGTATTTTTTAATTACATTTTGTACTTTTGCCTAAATTTGAATGGCCCTTGGGTTTAATTTTTTCTTCACCTGCATTTTACCAGACTGCTACCCAAAATTCTTGCATATTTTCTTTGGGGACTGCCTTTCTGTTCATACCGTATTTCCAAAGGCAAATTTTCATCTATGGAATCTTTTTATGGGCAGAATGGGAAATCAGTCAGTGCTGACAGCAGAACTATAGCCTCACTGCATAGCAGAAAAACAATGTATTTTTTCCTACAGTGGAAATCCTAGATCACAAGAAGTGGGGGATTTTGGCTGATGAAAAAATGTGTGTTATGTGAGAGTTGGTGTTGTATTAGTGTGCTTTGTGAAATTTTTTGGCTAATTCTCACCTGCCTAGGCATGAACACCCTAACTTGTTCCCTCGTACACCCATGGTCACAAGTGCAGACAAATTATCACATAAACAAAACCTTTGCAGTAGTCTGTCAGGCACCTTTGTTACCTTGACCGTGGACTGTGAACCAACTCATATTAGATCTAGTGGTGGGTGGAACTCACGGTTACATAAAAAGTCCACAATATTCTGTGAAGTTCTGCGAGCAGGCGGAATTCAGCACGTTGTGCTGATTTTTAGTGCTGAGAGCTTGTACTGCGTCATAAAATCAGGGCGAACTGCACCACGTTGGGCACCAGAGGGTGCTGCTTCTTTCTGCCTCTCGAGTAGATTTTCTACTCAAGCGGCAGCTTTCTTAACGTGAACGGTCGCGACTTGCAGCAACCGCCCGGGTTGAAAAAATCTCACTGGGTGGCGTTCTAGCACCCGAAAATCACTCAAGGGGATGCATATTCTTGCTCACACTTGCCAACTTAGGGCCTGAGTACGATCTCGCTAGGAAGGCCTCCAAACGGGTTCCGGAACGAGCAAATCCGATTCGGAGCCTATGTTTCCGACCGAATTGTCCCCCATTCCAAATGACCAAGTACGATGCCAAGATCTCGTCCGCGTCGACCAAATTGTTTCCGAACCCGATCCTGTCAGTCCGACTCGTTCGCAGCCGAATCGTGCCGCGCAATGGAGCTGGCTTCTGAACGAGTGAGTACGATGCACGATTCAGACAGCCGTATCGACTCCGTCTCAGCGAGAAGAAATGGCTGTGGGAATCGGTATTCGGGGGGCTGTAGCAGGCCCCCCTTCACCCAGGGCCCTCCAAATCGGTACCCATGGGTCCCACCTTTACATGCATGCACAGTGTGGCGGGCACCATGCCGCCACAAGGTGTAAGCGTTTCCCCACCCACCCCTTTTTGCTATGGGAGCCTGTGTTGCCGTTTGGTATACAGGCTCCCCTAGAGTTCAATGGGAGTCCGAGCAAACCGAGTCCGTCACCGTACGGTTGCATCGTACTCGGTCGCTCGGACTCGCAGAGCACAATTTGCTAGGAAAGCCCTCCGGATCCGAGTCGTACGGAGGGCTTTCCTTGCGAGATTGTACTCGGGCCCTTAATGTTGGCGAGCTGAGCGTGAGAAGAAAATCCACCACACAGAACCTGATCGAGTTTTGACGGAATTCCACGTTACAAGTGCAACACAGAGTGGTCAAAACTCCGCGAACTCCACCAGCAGAGCGGAGTTCATCACCCACCCTACTTAGAACATTGGAAAGTTGAGAGCACAATTGAAGACAATAGAGTAGCTCTAGACTTATAATGGCAGGTATAAGTCTTCTGCTCTAACATTCCAATGTTTGTCTTTCTGTTTGTCCCCTTTTAATTTCGAACATCCTATCCTTTGTGGGGGGAATGTTCTAATAGCCTTATAACTCTTCTGCCTATACCAGTTGTTAAAGGCCCAATCCCTTGTTATAGGCCTGAGTTGCACTAGGGTTCAGGGCCTTTAACAACCGGTATAGCCCGGTTCACTGACAGAATATCGACCACAAAACTATAGATGTAAAAAATATTGAGGTAAAAACTCGATGATGTTCTTAGTTACGACAGAACTCATGCAGCAAGCAGAAACCCATTTTGAAGTGTAGTCAACAAGAACAACCACAAACCTCTCAGTGGGAGCCAAGATATCAAAAGGTCCAACAATGTCAATGGCAAGTTTGGACCAGGGACGTTCAGGTAAAGCCACAGGTGAGAGGGGCGCCGTACTAACTTTTCTCGACTTGTCATTCCCAGCACATATGGTGCAATCTCTGACAGCTTCTTCAACTTGCCTATCAACCTCGGGCCACCAATAGGATTCCCGAACTCTTGCTTTGGTCAAACTGCATCCAAGATGACCTTCATGTGCCAAATTGATAATTTTTTCCCTCATCAAAAAAGGAGGAACTAATCTTTCGCCCCGAAAAAGTTCTCCCTGAACAATGTTCAACTCATCACGAACATTCCAGTAACCTTTCGCACCACTAGGGACATTGTTAAAAATAGGCCACCCATTCACAACAAACTCCATCACAGGTTCCCTAGACTTGTCACACTCAGAACTGGCTTTCCATTCTTCTTTATTGAGTGCAGATTCCCTTACCCAAGATACAGAACAGTTAGAACTGTTCAACATATTTTTGTCTAAGGGCATCCTAGCAAGAAAGTCAGCTGGAATATTTTTAAGTCTAGGCAGGTACTCCACTGTGAAATTATATTCCCAGAGTCCTTCAACCCACCTTTTAATTCTGGGAGTGGTACTCTCTACATTCCTGCACGAAAACATGTGTACAAGAGGTTTGTGGTCAGTCCGGAACAAGAATGGTAAACCCCCACAAATAGAATCTGAAATGTTTGATGGCCCAAGAACAAGCTAACGCCTCACGCTCAATTACTGAGTAACGCTCTTCAGCTCCCTTCAAAGATCGCGAAGCAAAACCAATTACCCTTTCGTTGCCATCAACCATTTGGGATAGGACTGCACCCAAACCCCGTACACTTGCATCGGTGATGAGAATAGTCTTTTTAAGTACGTCAAAATGACCTAATGTTGGCATGCATGCAATCTCATTTTTAACTTTTTTTAAAGCATTGACACAATCTTCAGTCCACTTGAATTCTGCACCTTTTTTAAGTAACAATCTTAAAGGTTGTACAACACTAGCAAAGTTATACACAAACTTTGAGTAATATTCCGATAACCCAAGGAAGGATTTTACTTGGTCCTTGTTCAAAGGGGCTGGTGCCTGTAATATTGCCTCAGCAAGATCAATTTTAGGACTAATGCCTTCGCTTGAAATGGAGTGACCGAGATATGATACAGATCCAACTCTAAATTTACACTTTTTACTCTTCAGTGTGAGACCACGTTCCTCTAGTCTAGATAGTACTTTAAATAATACTTCATCATGCTTGTCTCTATTCTGTCCATAGACAAGTATGTCATCCTGAAAAAACAAGACAGAGTCAAAACCAGCTAACACATTTTTCATCACCCTTTGAAAACACGCAGCAGCACTCGCCAACCCGAATGGCATCCTGATGAACCTGTAGGCACCTAGGGGTGTCACAAAAGATGTTAACGCCTTTGAGTCTTCATGTAACATGATCTGATGGTAGGCTGACGATAAATCCATGACACTGAAGACACATGCACCTGCCAATTTAGTTAGTGCTTCATTAATATTTGGCAGCGGCTGCCTGTCAACCCATATACAGTTGTTTAGGCTTCTTAAGTCCTAATTTTGCTGCCTTTGTCCTTTGGGGCTAAAACAATGGGGGCCAACCATTCAGATGATTCTATTTCTTCTATGACACCCAACTCAAGTAGTTTGTTGATCTCTTCCTGGAGGGGTGTCATCATGAGATTGGGCACCTTTCTTACCTTGTGTACCACTGGTTTTGCCCCATCCTTTAAAACTATTTTGTGATTGAAACCATTAAGGAGCCCCAGTTTCTCACTAAAAACTCCAGGATATTTCCCTACGATGTCTTGATCGTCGCTTTGAGATGTTACTAGCATAACTTGGTCAGGTGCATTTGGATTCAGAATGATTCCAAGATCTTTCTGATGTCGCCACCCTAAAAGATTGTCTCCACGCCTGGCAACATAAACTTTGCCAACAATTTCTCTGCCTTTAAACACGATGGTCTGAATGGAATAACCAATTAAATCAATACTTTGCCCCCCGTATCCCACAGGATTGATATCAGGTGGCAAGAGTTTCACATTGTTGAGTTCAAAGGTGGAATTCCAAAATTTGTCACTCAACAATGTGAACCATTATGTCACCAACGTATACATCGCATTTTGGCATGGCAACACTTCCAGTATCAACATCCTGCACATCATGTGCAAACTTATCAACATTGTCAGTGATACAATGAATGGCCTGTTCTAAAAACATGTCATCATCCTCAACCATGTTTACTTTTGCATTCCTGCACATGTGGGCATAATGCCCTTTCTTCCCACAATTTCTACAATTTGTACTTCTAGCAAAACAATTTGTAAAATTCGGCCCATGGTTCTGACTTCCACACCTTGGGCATTTTATTCTGCCATCCTTATTTGAATGAAAGTTAAATTTTGGTTTGTCAAACTTTACAGGCCCTTTTTCCTGTTTTGTTGTAGATTTCGATACGGTTGCAATTGCGGCGTCATGAGATGCATTATCCAGTTCACTTTTTTTAAATTGACAATGCCATCAGTAGTAGCATTACTGTTACGCATTTCTTTTACCCAATGAGAAGTGTGCTCAATGCTCTCAACAATAGCGATTGAATCTTTGAGGTTTGGATTTTTTGATAATAATTTTTCTTGGACCTTTGAGTCATTGGTACATCGCACTAATTGATCACGGATGAGAGAATCTGTCAACTGTTCAAATTCACAAGTCTGAGCCAAGGATTTTAATGCTGCTACATAGTTACCAACCCTCTCACCCTGGGCCTGTGCGCGCATAAAAAAATTGTTTCTCTCCATGACAACATTCAAACGTGGTCCAAAATGAGTTTGTAATAATAACACACTCATCTGATAGACGCCGTTAGGTTCTCCTGCTGCTCTGCCAATTGGTATGGGATCCAAACTATCATAGATATTCCCACCTTCGATGCCAAGGTTATGAAGCAGAACTGCCTGTTCTCTGGCAGCAGAGAACTTTTCCCCACCAATGGCTATGAGGTACGAATCAAAAAGTGGTTTCCATTTCTTCCAAGGAAGAATAGGCTCACCACGCTCAGATAAAAACTGAGGTGGTGACTCATTCCACTTGACGTTGACATCCTGAAAGGTAAGGTAACTTAGTAAACTAACACAATAAACTAATACAATAATTTAAAACAATAGTCTAATATAATAAACTAAAACAACAAGCTAAATGATATGCTGCTTCAGGTGATAATTTTGTAGTTAATATTTCCTTCTCCTGTTCCACTCCTTTCAAGTACACATCCAAAACAATAAGTTTCTCTATAGTTTGCTGCTGGTGTTGTTAAAAAATGTGAGAAAATAACGAGAAACTAAAACAATAAATTAAAATAACTGACTTATCTGTGTTCGAGGTTTCCTTCATTTCTTATTACATTGATACCCCGCATAAGTGTTCTTGTCTTCTCCTCCTCTTTACACAGCCAGGAGACTCAAGTGGCAGTGCGCTGCTTCAAAGCTGTTCAGGAAACACAGCGTGAAGTTCTTAATTCTTTAGTGCGTCTTGCGCGTTAGAGTTAGTCCGTGGTTGTCCGTCTATTCTTTTTTCTTTGTCGGCACGTCAACGTATACGCGTCATCACCCTCTGTTCACTTTAGCGCACGCATCGTGAGCGCAGCTCAGGCAAGACTTGGCAACCACTCGCGCTCCACACCGCACGTCAAACAATGCTCCTTCGGTGAAATCAGCCTTGCGGTAAGTTTACTTTTAAATGTGTTGCTCGTGCTCTCAACGGCAGCTCGTGTACAAAACAGTGGACCGCAGCCCAACCACGATAAAAATTCTAAATTTCTCCCAAAATTCATTCAAAGCCTCCTGCGCTCGCTCTTCTTAATGCGGCACAGCCATGTCAAACACAGTTCACAATTCTTGCCACTTCCTTATAAATCAAAAAGGGGACACCAACCTTCGCCAATAATATGTCAGCAATCTCGTCAGCACAAACCACGCTGGGTTCTTCGGTGGGTGTAACTCGTACTCGTCACCAGTAATAAAACGAAGCACACGTCAGGCAATCTTCTTGAAGTGCTTTATTTACACCCACCGGAACAGGCTACACCAGCAGCAGACGCCGCAACTGACACTCAACATCTGAGGTCCCCACGTTCTGCTGCTGATGTATACAACATTCCCAAAAGGAACTACCAATTAAAAGGTCAAGTTACAACAAACTCCCTATACTTAAACAGGTAAGTACAAAAATATCGAAAAAATATATAGTTTACAATAATATAGTTGTATTAAATATCAAATTTAAAATATATATAATTTAAAATATTAAAATAAACATAAATTAAATACTAACTTTAATTTATAAAAATATATAATTAAATGTATATTTGAACAAATACAACAAACAAAACTTCTTTTAAAAAATGTAAACACACACCTTTGACAAAGGCTGGGACCAGCCGAAACGCGTCAGTACGGACACGGTGACGAAAATATGATAAAATAAAAAGATTGATGACTTGCCTGGAGTTCCCACCTCTGTTCTTTTTCACAAGAGGTTTTGAAGCATATATATATGAACAAAGTTGTGGTTGAACTGATTGCTGGTGGAGTGCATCCTCAATTTTGGACAAATCAGGAGCATGTTTCTCACGGCAGTCCAGCCGTGGAGGACCGCACCGCCCGTGGAATGGATGGGCCCATTGGGTTTGAATTATGCAAGCACCAGGATGGCACAGCAGTCTTTGACATTTGACCGTGCATCTCCCCTTCTGAGGTCCATTGGAGGGCTTTAATTACACAGAAAACGACCTGGGATTGAGCAGGGTCCATCGGAGGACAAAAGCGATCCCCAGACACTACGTTTCCCAGCCGGCTGCAGAGAAAATACTCACTTGTGAGGAAGCTGGGGAAGGAAGTGAGGTCATCACAATAATTACCAAAAGGTGTGTATGGGACTGCCTGCGAAACCTCAGTGTATACCTATGATTAAGGAGTAAGGACTCCGAAACGTGTCAGGTTAAGAGCGAACTCAGAACGAAGAAATGCTGGTTTCCTTATTGTAGGAAGGTGGAATCTGACTATATGGTTGCCCCCACTTTTTTATGGTGTTTTGCTGGTTTATGACTTAGTTGGACTGGGATCCTGCTATTCAGGGCCCCAGTCTATCTGCTTTCTCTGTAAAATGGATTCCATGTGCCTTAGGCACATCTCTGATTGGGATCTGGAGTGCCCTTATAAGTCCCTAGTATATGGTATACTATGTACCAAGGGCATAGGTACCTCAGAGGCCTGCCAGGGGCTGCAGCATGTATTATGCCACCCCTGGAAGGCCATCCAAACTGACACCACAGGTCTGCTACTGCAGCCTGGGTAAGGTGGTGCATGCACTCCTTACTGTGATATAGGTTACCTATATCACGAAATACATACACACCTAGAAACCTATAAGTCACTCCTAAGGCAGGCCTTATCAATCCTAAAGGCAGAGTGCATGGTTCCTATGTGAGAGGGTGCCCCTGCATGAGCAGGGCCCCTCTGCAGCGTTCGGAGACCATCTCTGATGCTGTTTGTAGTGCAGCCTGACCATATACTCTTAAGCGCATTATATCCTCGCGGTAAAATGCTAACTTTGGAATGGCTGCACCTAAACATGTCGTGTTTGGTGTCAAACATCTTGGAATACTACCCCCCGCCAATCCTGGCGGCGGGGGTAGCATTCCACCCTTCTAGAGGGAAAGACATGTTAACTCTGGCTTACCCGGTAACTTCTTTCTGAAGCCCTGGCATCACAAAATGGATGCTGCTGCCACAGACACAAGTCTGGCCTCCTGCTGCTGGACGAAACTCCGGCAGGGGAGGCCTGGACAATAGGTTTCCTGTTGCAGGGAGGTGTGACCACCTCCCCAGACAGGATAATGTGTATTGGGGCTGGGTGGGTGCACTCTTAGAGTGCTTTGAAGTCCTGCACTGGGGGAGCAAAAGGCTCCTCTCTGCATATGCCAGTTCAAACCAGCTCAGGGGCTACCTGCCCCTGCTCTGGCGCGAAACTGGACAAAGGGAAGTGGGTGTAGCCACCCCCTCCCTTGACCCTCCCATAGGTGGGGTCATAGAGTTAGTCCCTCCCTGTTTTACTAGTTAAAATGGGGAACCCTTGCCACAGCAAGATTAGATTATACCTGGACGAAACTCTGACACGGAATCCTGGACCTTCGACGCTCTACGACAAGATTAGAGGACTGAAGAATCTCCCTTGGGGTCAAGGAGTGACTCCCTGCTTGGCAGGCACCAAAGAAGCATCTGTCCGGTTCGCATCACTGAAGCTCCCGTCGGACGCCGAAGTCATCGCATCACCAGAGGTGGATTCTCAGACTTCCCCGAGGCTACCCTGAGTCCCCAGCAAAGCTGAGGCCCGTGGCTATCGTGGGTGACTTGAGACCGTGACCCCTGGACACCGAGCACATTTGCAAGTGCACCATCTTCTGGGTCTCCCAAGAAGTCGTGCTTTGGGCTCCGAGTAGCCCTAGCCTCCAGCACCACCTGCACCGAAGATCACTGGCCCCCACTCCACGAGTGTCCTGTAAGCCAGCTCCACGTGCGGCGTCACGAGGCTCCTTCGCGGTCGCTAGCCCGTTGGCTAGTAGCCCTTACCGAAGGCCAATCTTTTCTTTACTTGGCAGTCTGGTTGCTCCAGGCCTGCCCTCACTTACCCTTGCTGGGTGAGTTCCCCAGACCTTGCTGGTCTGCACCATCGACGATCTTCAGCTACATCGAGACTTGCCGTTGCCAAGGCTTGTTGGGTCCAATCTGGTCGCCGACACCGCAGCACTCGACAGACATCGTGTACCAGCCCGAATCCTGCTCCTGGTTGCCGACAACGCCTCCTGGACCTCGTGGCTGCTGAAACGAGACGACCGTCAACGCACCTGAAGCACTCGACATCGGTGGGCATCCGTCCATCACCTCCCTGGTCACTGGCTAGTGACCCAGACTCTGTCCCCTCTGCTTTCAGGTTCTTCAGAACTCCGATCCACTCTTGGATCCACCCGGACACTTTTCTCCTGGTCGCCAGCAGCACTTTGCAGCAGATCGCCATAAGAAACGACGACGAAACCCGACCCCGAAAGGCACCTATGCACCCGGTTTCCCTGGGTGAGGTAACATGAGTACTCCGGTGCTCCCGTGGGTAGAGACTCTTCAAAGTCCTAGATCTCAAAGGGTTTTGTCCTAGTCCTCTTTTAAGTGTCCCTTTCCTTTATTTTCCCGATCCCGACTTTCTCCATAGAAGTTAACGGCGTATCGCGGTTGTGTATTTACACTGCACGCGTCTCCCGTGGGTCCCCTGTGTCACTACCTTGGGTGGTTCCTTGTGGTCCAAGCCCTTCTAGAGGCTCTAGGCCTAGTGTCTAGTTCAGTCGTGGTCCGCATACCACTTTATTGGTATATGGTTTGGTACGCCCCTAGGGCCCAAACGTGTATTTGTGCTATTACTGTGACTTAAGATCTTATAACCTATGTACTTTCGAACTCTAGCCTCATAAAGAGACTAGAGGGGTGTGTTTAGTAATAAATACATATATTTTGAATATATACCTGGTGTGGTGCTCTTTCATTTGGTCACTCAAGAGATTATAGACTGGTAAAACAAGCTGCTTTACATTCCTTCAAGACTTAGCCTGAAGGCTGCTCTCCACAGCTACCACTAGGATAGCTTTCAATAAGGTTGTCTTTGACCTACCTACCATAAGAGTCGATTTGGACTGGTGCAAGGTGCCCACTATAATTAGTGGACAGCATATGCCAGGCCAACTTCTCACATTGGTGTGCAGCGTGTGGGATTCCAGCTTGCTATTGTTTTACCAGATAATCTCAATTGAATTGATCAACTGAAAACCACTAAAGGTACCTAAGGTACATATAATTTAAGCTTAGAATATCAGTAAGTTCTACTGAACTTAGAGTTGTGTGTTAAGGGATAGCACAACCCTTTCTACAACTCAAGAGAGTTTAGTAGGCCACACTAGAGTAGGTAGTGCATACACCACACCACACTAGTAATGTCTTTAAAAGCAGGATCTAGAGATGCCCTGCAGGAAGCCATTGAGCTTCCCCCTCCAAGTATGACACACTCCCATTCTTGGAACTGAGAGCTTTGTGTAACGTGAGGAAATTAAGGACAGGCCAAAGTCCCACCACCCCACACCTCCAGGAGTTGTTGGTGGCTTATGATCTTAGTAAGTCTTCAGAGACTGAAGGGGTAGGAGCAGAGGGTGGGCCAGCAGATGAGGAAGGGGCCAGGGGTACTAATACCCCCAGCCCCCCCTCTGAAACTGACCAGGAGGGTGACAATGACCCTGACCTGGAAAACCCAATCCCTTCTGGGGAAGATGAAGATGAGGATCTGGAGAACCACACCTTTGTCCCCCAGGAAGGATTATGAGTGTGCACAGAAAGTCTAGGTCTCCTTCTCAGGAGTCTAACCACTCTGGCACCTCTATAGGGAGCTCTGTCTCATCTCATAGGAGAGAATCCTCTCATGAGAGAAGAAAGAGGCTAGTCCAGTATGAGGAAACTCAACTGGAGATCAGGAAGAAGCAATTGGCTTTAGATAGAGAATCCCTAGATCTCCTTAAAGAGAGAAGAAAGTTGGGACTAGAGTCCCATGGTGGCAGCCATGTCCCTAGAGATAGGGAAAGGTCTTATGACCATAGAAACCTAAACAAGATTGTCCCTCCCTACCAGAGTGGGGATGACATCCACAAATGGATAACTGCACTGGAGAGGGCCTGTAAAGTTCAGAAGGTTCCCCAGAGGCAGTGGGCAGCAATCTTGTGGCTCTCCTTTGCAGACAAAGGTAGAGACAAGCTCCTCACTGTAAGAGAAGAGGATGCTGACAATTACACAGTCTTGAAGAGTGCTCTGATAGATGGGTTTGGCCTAACCACTGAACAGTATAGGTTGAAGTTCAGAGACACCCAAAAAGCTCAGACTCAAGACTGGGTTGATTTTGTAGATTGTGCTACAAAGGCTCTGGAAGGTTGGATACATGGCAACAAAGTGCATGACTTTTAGGATTGTACAATTTGATTATGAGGGAGCAGATCCTTAATAATTGTCAAAACCAGCTTTTGCACCAGTATCTGGTGGACTCTGATCTGACCTCTCCCCAAGAATTGGGAAAGAAGGCAGACAAATGGGTCAGAACCAGAGTAAAAACTAGAAATCAGGGTGGTGACCAGAAGAAAGATTCTACTAAGTCCCAAGAGAAAGGTGGGGATAAATCTAAGGATAAGTCCCCTACAGGGCCCCAAAATTCCTCTTCTGGGGGTGGGTCCCAAACTCCTTCCTCTCCTGAAAAGAAACCATATTGCCATGTCTGTAAAAGCCTGGGCACTGGAAAACTGATCCCAGTTGCCCCAGGATTGGCAATAAAGAAAATGTTCCTCCCACAACTACTACCACCCCTCCTGGTACTACCAGTAGTAATCCTCCAGTTGGGAGTAGTGCACCCAAAAAGTTGGGTGCTTTTGCAAGAGGAACAGAGGTGGGCCCTAGTTTAGACAGGGACCCCTCAACAGACTCCTCTGACTCTGATGGTGGTATAGGATTTGCCACCTTTACCATGGGTCCCATAGCATTGGGCAGGTACAGACTGGAGCCAATGATTAATGGTCAGAAAGCTGTGGCATTTAGGGACACAGGGGCTAGTGTCACCATGGTGGCAGGGAAACTAGTCCCCCCTCACCAGCTTTTACCTGAGTTTAAATACCAGGTGACCAACATTGATGGTGTCAGAACAGATCACCCCATGGCCATAGTCAATCTCAGCTGGGAGGGGGTCACCGGCCCAAAGAGTGGCAGTGTCCCCAACCCTACCTGTAGATTGCCTGATGGGCAATGATTTGGAAATTTCAGCCTGGGCTGAAGTTGAACACCAAACCCATCTTAGGATGTTGGGCGTCCCTGCAGAGGTTAGTGGGGCTGTGATGGCCACAGCCCCAGCTCAAGACTTTGGAGAGATGGAGCCTGAAAGAATGGCCCTCTCTCCCCAAAAGAGAGCAAAAGGGTTGAAGAAAAGTCTTCTTCCCCCAGACAGTAGGTAAGGGTCAGCCTCCTCAGGGAACTGACCCTACCCCTAGTGAAGGAACTGCCACAGAGGTAGTCAGGCCTGGCCTGGCCACACCCCTGATGGCAGAGGACCCTTCCACGGTGGTACCCAGTCTGGAGCAGGTAACCTGCCCTCTCTACCCTGCCTCAGTCAGCCCAGGGCTGCAGAGGTCAGGGAGGTCAGTGGACCCCCCGGGCCCCTGTCCAGAGGAAGCCCCCATCAGCAGATTAGGGGCAGCCAGTCTAGTAGCCCTAGCCAGGTGAAAATTCCTCTACACACTGAGGGATCCCCCATACCTTTATGTAGGGACCTCCCCCAGAAGGACTCTGGTAGGCAAGGGCAAACCTGGGACCAGAAGGTTCCAAACCTGTCATGTCCCTCCAGTGTTCCATCCAAAGGACCCAACCCCCAGCTGTAGGCAGCCAAAGGTTGACCCTTAGAGCAAAGTGCAACTCAGTCATGGAAAGACAGGCATACATGGTGACCAGTGATCTGAGGAAACTGAGGCCAACATTCCTAGGGCCTCACTTCCCTACTCAGACACCTCACCAGCCTTGTACTTTACCTAAGCACACCAGAGGTAGTGATTCCTAATGGTGGAGACCCTCTCATACCCTTAGGGTGAGGGATTGCTTAGTGGACCATAACATAGGGGGCAACCATGCTAGTGCAGGTGCTTCCTTATATGGCCACTTAGTCAATATAGGCTCAACTGGCCAAGGTTAGCCTTATCTCCTTTCGTTTGGGGGGGTTATGTAGGAAGGTGGAATCTGACTATATGGTTGCCCCCACTTTTTTATGGTGTTTTGCTGGTTTATGACTTAGTTGGACTGGGATCCTGCTATTCAGGGCCCCAGTCTATCTGCTTTCTCTGTAAAATGGATTCCATGTGCCTTAGGCACATCTCTGATTGGGATCTGGAGTGCCCTTATAAGTCCCTAGTATATGGTATACTATGTACCAAGGGCATAGGTACCTCAGAGGCCTGCCAGGGGCTGCAGCATGTATTATGCCACCCCTGGAAGGCCATCCAAACTGACACCACAGGTCTGCTACTGCAGCCTGGGTAAGGTGGTGCATGCACCTCTTACTGTGATATAGGTTACCTATATCACGAAATACATACACACCTAGAAACCTATAAGTCACTCCTAAGGCAGGCCTTATCAATCCTAAAGGCAGAGTGCATGGTTCCTATGTGAGAGGGTGCCCCTGCATGAGCAGGGCCCCTCTGCAGCGTTCGGAGACCATCTCTGATGCTGTTTGTAGTGCAGCCTGACCATATACTCTTAAGCGCATTATATCCTCGCGGTAAAATGCTAACTTTGGAATGGCTGCACCTAAACATGTCGTGTTTGGTGTCAAACATCTTGGAATACTACCCCCGCCAATCCTGGCGGCGGGGGTAGCATTCCACCCTTCTAGAGGGAAAGACATGTTAACTCTGGCTTACCCGGTAACTTCTTTCTGAAGCCCTGGCATCACAAAATGGATGCTGCTGCCACAGACACAAGTCTGGCCTCCTGCTGCTGGACGAAACTCCGGCAGGGGAGGCCTGGACAATAGGTTTCCTGTTGCAGGGAGGTGTGACCACCTCCCCAGACAGGATAATGTGTATTGGGGCTGGGTGGGTGCACTCTTAGAGTGCTTTGAAGTCCTGCACTGGGGGAGCAAAAGGCTCCTCTCTGCATATGCCAGTTCAAACCAGCTCAGGGGCTACCTGCCCCTGCTCTGGCGCGAAACTGGACAAAGGGAAGTGGGTGTAGCCACCCCTCCCTTGACCCTCCCATAGGTGGGGTCATAGAGTTAGTCCCTCCCTGTTTTACTAGTTAAAATGGGGAACCCTTGCCACAGCAAGATTAGATTATACCTGGACGAAACTCTGACACGGAATCCTGGACCTTCGACGCTCTACGACAAGATTAGAGGACTGAAGAATCTCCCTTGGGGTCAAGGAGTGACTCCCTGCTTGGCAGGCACCAAAGAAGCATCTGTCCGGTTCGCATCACTGAAGCTCCCGTCGGACGCCGAAGTCATCGCATCACCAGAGGTGGATTCTCAGACTTCCCCGAGGCTACCCTGAGTCCCCAGCAAAGCTGAGGCCCGTGGCTATCGTGGGTGACTTGAGACCGTGACCCCTGGACACCGAGCACATTTGCAAGTGCACCATCTTCTGGGTCTCCCAAGAAGTCGTGCTTTGGGCTCCGAGTAGCCCTAGCCTCCAGCACCACCTGCACCGAAGATCACTGGCCCCCACTCCACGAGTGTCCTGTAAGCCAGCTCCACGTGCGGCGTCACGAGGCTCCTTCGCGGTCGCTAGCCCGTTGGCTAGTAGCCCTTACCGAAGGCCAATCTTTTCTTTACTTGGCAGTCTGGTTGCTCCAGGCCTGCCCTCACTTACCCTTGCTGGGTGAGTTCCCCAGACCTTGCTGGTCTGCACCATCGACGATCTTCAGCTACATCGAGACTTGCCGTTGCCAAGGCTTGTTGGGTCCAATCTGGTCGCCGACACCGCAGCACTCGACAGACATCGTGTACCAGCCCGAATCCTGCTCCTGGTTGCCGACAACGCCTCCTGGACCTCGTGGCTGCTGAAACGAGACGACCGTCAACGCACCTGAAGCACTCGACATCGGTGGGCATCCGTCCATCACCTCCCTGGTCACTGGCTAGTGACCCAGACTCTGTCCCCTCTGCTTTCAGGTTCTTCAGAACTCCGATCCACTCTTGGATCCACCCGGACACTTTTCTCCTGGTCGCCAGCAGCACTTTGCAGCAGATCGCCATAAGAAACGACGACGAAACCCGACCCCGAAAGGCACCTATGCACCCGGTTTCCCTGGGTGAGGTAACATGAGTACTCCGGTGCTCCCGTGGGTAGAGACTCTTCAAAGTCCTAGATCTCAAAGGGTTTTGTCCTAGTCCTCTTTAAGTGTCCCTTTCCTTTATTTTCCCGATCCCGACTTTCTCCATAGAAGTTAACGGCGTATCGCGGTTGTGTATTTACACTGCACGCGTCTCCCGTGGGTCCCCTGTGTCACTACCTTGGGTGGTTCCTTGTGGTCCAAGCCCTTCTAGAGGCTCTAGGCCTAGTGTCTAGTTCAGTCGTGGTCCGCATACCACTTTATTGGTATATGGTTTGGTACGCCCCTAGGGCCCAAACGTGTATTTGTGCTATTACTGTGACTTAAGATCTTATAACCTATGTATTTCGAACTCTAGCCTCATAAAGAGACTAGAGGGGTGTGTTTAGTAATAAATACATATATTTTGAATATATACCTGGTGTGGTGCTCTTTCATTTGGTCACTCAAGAGATTATAGACTGGTAAAACAAGCTGCTTTACATTCCTTCAAGACTTAGCCTGAAGGCTGCTCTCCACAGCTACCACTAGGATAGCTTTCAATAAGGTTGTCTTTGACCTACCTACCATAAGAGTCGATTTGGACTGGTGCAAGGTGCCCACTATAATTAGTGGACAGCATATGCCAGGCCAACTTCTCACACTTATTAATAAAGTTCTTGTAGAACTGATTGCTGGTGGAGTGCGTCCTCAATTTTGGACAAATCAGGAGCATGTTTCTCACGGCAGTCCAGCCGTGGAGGACCGCACCGCCCGTGGAATGGATGGGCCCATTGGGTTTGAATTGTGCAAACACCAGGATGGCACAGCAGTCTCTGAAATGTAACCGTGCATCTCCCCTTATGAGGCCTTTTGGAGGGCTTTAATTACACAGAAAACGACCTGGGATTGAGCAGGGTCCATCGGAGGACAAAAGTGATCCCCAGAAACTACGTTTCCAAGCATGCTGCAGAGAAAATACTCACTTGTGAGGAAGCTGGGGAAGGACGTGAGGTCATCACAATAATTACCAAAAGGTGTGTCTGGGACTGCCTGCGAAACCTCAGTGTATACCTATGATTAAGGAGTGAGGACTCCGAAGCACGTCAGGTTGAGAGCAAACTCAGAACGAAGAAACAACGGTTTCCTTATTGATAAAGTTCTTGTTGAACTGATTGCTGGTGGAGTGCGTCCTCAATTTTGGACAAATCAGGAGCATGTTTCTCACAGCAGTCCAGCCGTGGAGGACCGCACCGCCCGTGGAATGGATGGGCCCATTGGGTTTGAATTATGCAAACACCAGGATGGCACAGCAGTCTTTGACATTTGACCGTGCATCTCCCCTTCTGAGGCCCATTGGAGGGCTTTATTTACACAGAAAACGACCTGGGATTGAGCAGGGTCCATCGGAGTACAAAAGCGATCCCCAGAAACTACGTTTCCCAGCATGCTGCAGAGAAAATACTCACTTGTGAGGAAGCTGGGGAAGGAAGTGAGGTCATCCCAATAATTACCAAAAGGTGTGTATGGGACTGCCTGCGAAACCTCAGTGTATACCTATGATTAAGGAGTAAGGACTCCGAAACGTGTCAGGGTAAGAGCGAACTCAGAACGAAGAAACGCCAGTTTCCTTATTAATAAATTCTTGTAGAACTTATTGCTGGTGGAGTGCGACCTCAATTTTGGACAAATCAGGAGCATGTTTCTCACGGCAGTCCAGCTGTGGAGGACTGCACCGCCCGTGGAATGGTTGGGCCCATTGGGTTTGAATTATGCAAACACCAGGATGGCACAGCAGTCTCTGAAATTTAACCGTGCATCTCCCCTTCTGAGGCCCCTTGGAGGGCTTTAATTACACAGAAAACGACCTGGGATTGAGCAGGGTCCATGGGAGGACAAAAGCGATCCCCAGACACTACGTTTTCCAGCATGCTGCAGAGAAAATACTCACTTGTGAGGAAGCTGGGGAAGGAAGTGAGGTCATCACAATAATTACCAAAAGATGTGTCTGGGACTGCCTGCGAAACCTCAGTGTATACCTATGATTAAGGAGTAAGGACTCCGAAGCACGTCAGGTTAAGAGCAAACTCAGAACGAAGAAACAAAGGTTTCCTTATTAATAAAGTTCTTGTTGAACTGATTGCTGGTGGAGTGCGTCCTCAATTTTGGACAACTCAGGAGCATGTTTCTCACGGCAGTCCAGCTGTGGAGGACCGCACTGCCCGTGGAATGGATGGGCCCATTGGGTTTGAATTATGCAAAAACCAGGATGGCACAGCAGTCTGAAATTTAACCATGCATCTCCCCTTCTGAGGCCCATTGGAGGGCTTTTTAATTACACAGAAAACGACCTGGGATTGAGCAGGGTCCATCGGAGGACAAAAGCGATCCCCAGACACTACGTTTTCCAGCATGCTGCAGAGAAAATACTCACTTGTGAGGAAGCTGGGGAAGGAAGTGAGGTCATCACAATAATTACCAAAAGGTGTGTCTGGGACTGCCTGCGAAACCTCAGTGTATACCTATGATTAAGGAGTAAGGTCTCCGAAACGCGTCAGGTTAAGAGCGAACTCAGAATGAAGAAACGCTGGTTTCCTTATTAATAAAGTTCTTGTTGAACTGATTGCTGGTGGAGTGCGTCCTCAATTTTGGACAAATCAGGAGTATGTTTCTCAGGGCAGTCCAGCCGTGGAGGACCGCACCGCCCGTGGAATGGATGGGCCCATTGGGTTTGAATTATGCAAACACCAGGATGGCACAGCAGTCTCTGAAATGTAACCGTGCATCTCCCCTTATGAGGCCTTTTGGAGGGCTTTAATTACACAGAAAACGACCTGGGATTGAGCAGGGTCCATCGGAGGACAAAAGTGATCCCCAGAAACTACGTTTCCAAGCATGCTGCAGAGAAAATACTCACTTGTGAGGAAGCTGGGGAAGGAAGTGAGGTCATCACAATAATTACCAAAAGGTGTGTCTGGGACTGCCTGCGAAACCTCAGTGTATACCTATGATTAAGGAGTGAGGACTCCGAAGCAAGTCAGGTTGAGAGCAAACTCAGAACGAAGAAACAACGGTTTCCTTATTGATAAAGTTCTTGTTGAACTGATTGCTGGTGGAGTGCGTCCTCAATTTTGGACAAATCAGGAGCATGTTTCTCACAGCAGTCCAGCCGTGGAGGACCCCACCGCCCGTGGAATGGATGGGCCCATTGGGTTTGAATTATGCAAACACCAGGATGGCACAGCAGTCTTTGACATTTGACCGTGCATCTCCCCTTCTGAGGCCCATTGGAGGGCTTTATTTACACAGAAAACGACCTGGGATTGAGCAGGGTCCATCGGAGTACAAAAGCGATCCCCAGACACTACGTTTCCCAGCATGCTGCAGAGAAAATACTCACTTGTGAGGAAGCTGGGGAAGGAAGTGAGGTCATCCCAATAATTACCAAAAGGTGTGTATGGGACTGCCTGCGAAACCTCAGTGTATACCTATGATTAAGGAGTAAGGACTCCGAAACGTGTCAGGGTAAGAGCGAACTCAGAACGAAGAAACGCCGGTTTCCTTATTAATAAAGTTCTTGTCGAACTTATTGCTGGTGGAGTGCGACCTCAATTTTGGACAAATCAGGAGCATGTTTCTCACGGCAGTCCAGCTGTGGAGGACTGCACCGCCCGTGGAATGGTTGGGCCCATTGGGTTTGAATTATGCAAACACCAGGATGGCACAGCAGTCTCTGAAATTTAACCGTGCATCTCCCCTTCTGAGGCCCCTTGGAGGGCTTTAATTACACAGAAAACGACCTGGGATTGAGCAGGGTCCATGGGAGGACAAAAGCGATCCCCAGACACTACGTTTTCCAGCATGCTGCAGAGAAAATACTCACTTGTGAGGAAGCTGGGGAAGGAAGTGAGGTCATCCCAATAATTACCAAAAGGTGTGTCTGGGACTGCCTGCGAAACCTCAGTGTATACCTATGATTAAGGAGTAAGGACTCCGAAGCACGTCAGGTTAAGAGCAAACTCAGAACGAAGAAACAAAGGTTTCCTTATTAATAAAGTTCTTGTTGAACTGATTGCTGGTGGAGTGCGTCCTCAATTTTGGACAACTCAGGAGCATGTTTCTCACGGCAGTCCAGCTGTGGAGGACCGCACTGCCCGTGGAATGGATGGGCCCATTGGGTTTGAATTATGCAAAAACCAGGATGGCACAGCAGTCTGAAATTTAACCATGCATCTCCTCTTCTGAGGCCCATTGGAGGGCTTTTTAATTACACAGAAAACGACCTGGGATTGAGCAGGGTCCATCGGAGGACAAAAGCGATCCCCAGACACTACGTTTTCCAGCATGCTGCAGAGAAAATACTCACTTGTGAGGAAGCTGGGGACGGAAGTGAGGTCATCACAATAATTACCAAAAGGTGTGTCTGGGACTGCCTGCGAAACCTCAGTGTATACCTATGATTAAGGAGTAAGGACTCCGAAACGCGTCAGGTTAAGAGCGAACTCAGAATGAAGAAACGCTGGTTTCCTTATTAATAAAGTTCTTGTTGAACTGATTGCTGGTGGAGTGCGTCCTCAATTTTGGACAAATCAGGAGCAATATATATATATATATATATATATATATATATATATATATATATATATATATATATATATATATATATACATATATATATATATATATATTCACTGAAAAAACCATAGGTTTTAGGGACAGTTATAGTTAGTTGGACATTTCACTTGTACAAAACCATAGAAATTCCCCCGTTATAGTTAGTTCAGCTAACTATAACTCGCGTCCCACAATGCACTGCTGATGACGTCACATATTACATCACTCATGACATGGTCAGTGACATCACTGATGACATCACTGATGACATCTCAAATGACATCACTGATGACATCATCCAGTGACTGTGTGTTTCTGTAAAGTTTAAATATGTTTAATATATATAGGGAAAGGCGTATTGAAGAATGAGTGGGTGTATAAGTGTCTGAATGGATGATTTAGTACGTGAGTGACTGACTCTACAAGTGAGTGATTAAATGTATCTTGCTGAATGCATGGGTTAGTGACTAAACTGTGTGAATGTCTGTATCCGTCTGTCTGTTGGTTTGTAAGCGGCTGCATGGCTTTCTGAATAGCTACATGAGTGTCTACATGGGTTATTGATTGATTGTCTGAGTATCTGTATGGGTGCCTGAGTGTTTGTGTGGGTGGGGTGTGTGTGACTCTGTGCATAGATGTGTGAGTTGGTGATTCACTGGGTGCATGGTTTCAAGAGTGCATCTGTGATGGACTGTATGGGTGGGTAAGTGTGTGTATGGGTGTGTTAGTGATTGAATGTATATCTCAGTGGTACATGTGTGAGTAACTACATATGTGAAAGGCAGTATATATGTGTGTTGGAGTATATAAATGGCTATAAGTGAGAGTGTGTGATTGTGAGAGTGGCTGTATGGATGAGTGTGTACTTGTATCAGTGATTGTATAAGAGTGTAAGAATGTGCTAGTATTTGTATGAGTAAGTGAGCTGGTGTGTGTATAACTGTATAGGTGAGTAAATGGGTGTGTGATTACGTTTTTTGCATGACTGACTAGGTGTGTGAGTACCTCTATGGATGAGTGGCGGTGTGTGAGTGTTTATATAGGTGTATGAGTGCATATGATAGTCCTGTACTGAGTGACTAAGTATGAGTGACTGTACGGGTGAGTGAGTGGATGTGTGTGTAGACCTAAGAATCAGTGAGTGGGTATGTAGTTTTTGGTGTTGGAGTGTCTATGGTTTTGAGAATGGCAGTCTGTAATTTAGAGTGGGTGTATCAAAAGTTATATTAGGGTGTGAAAAGATGCATGAAATTATCACATGGATGATGTCATCAGTGATGTCATTTGAGATGTCATCAGTGATGTCATCAGTGATGTCACTGACCATGTCATGAGTGATGTAATATGTGACGTCATCAGCAGTGCATTGCGGGGCGCGAGTTATAGTTAGCTGAACTAACTATAACGGGGGAATTTCTATGGTTTTGTATGAGTGAAATGTCCAACTAACTATAACTGTCCCTAAAACCTATGGTTTTTTCAGTGAATTTCAAAGGTTTTTTAAATGCTAATTTCTAACTATAACGTGTCTGAAACCTATGGTTTTTTCAGTGAATTTCAAAGGTTTTTAAATGCTAATTTCTAACTTTAACGTGCCTGAAACCTATGATTTTTAAGTGAATTTCAAAGGTTTTTAAATGCTAGTTTCTAACTATGCCTACAGAGGTAGGACATGTGAAGAAAGAAGAAAAAACGCACAGAAAGAAGCAAAGATGTGCAGAAAGAACCAACAGTGGAGCAGAAAGAGGCCTTGTTGCAAAATCATCCTGTGCCCACAACTTTTTCAGACGGGTACTGGTGGTAACTGACTCTGACTAACCAGAGCCAGTGCTATGCTAAAAGACACTTAGAATACAGTGAAAACACCTACATACACTAGGGAACACTATGCGTTGGGGTACCCCTGTGATTAGCATGACCTCCTCTGCAAGTCCCTAGTACATAATAGGGCAGGGGATTAAAACTACCTCTTAAAACGCGCTACAGGGCGCGTTTGCACAGTGGTGAAGGGAGGGGGGCCTGAGGTGACATGTGTGCAAACGCACCCCGTGGCGCGTTTTAAGTTGCGGAATTAAGTCCCCTTGAATTCTGAGGGTCCCTGGGGCCCAACTAGCCCCCAGGTACCTACAGTTAGGACCACAGAGCTGAGTTGCAGAGAGGCGTTCCGAGGCCACGCACCTTTTTTCACCTCTCTGCAACGCAACTCTGTTGTGCTTACTGAAGGTACCTGGTGGGCTAGTTGGCCCCCAGGGTCCCTCAGGATTCAAAGGGAATTAATTCCCCAACTTAAACGCACCACAGGGCGTGTTTACGCACATGTCACCTGAGGCCCCGCCCCTCCCTTCACCACTGTGCAAACGCGCCGCGTGGTGCGTTTTAAGTTGGGGGATTAGGTCACCTTGAATCCTGAGGGTCCCTGGGGCCCAACTAGCCCCTAGGTACTTCCAGTAAGCACCACAGGCCTGCGTTGCAACGCCTGTAACAAATTGTGCAGTTGTGTTTAGGTAGTGAAGAGGGTCGTGCTGGGGGTAGTGTTTTAGGGTTTAGGGTAGTGCAGTGGTGTTTGTGTAGTGTAGGGGTCATGCTGGGGGTAGATTTAGGGTTTAGGGTAGTGCAGTGGTGTTTGGGTAGTGTAGGGAGTCGTGCTGGGGGGAGTGTTTTAGGGTTTAGGGTAGTGCAGTGGTGTTTGGGTAGTGTAGGGGGTTGTGCTGGGGTAGTGTTTTAGGGTTTAGGGTAGTGCAGTGGTGTTTGGGTAGTGTAGGGGGTCGTGCTGGGGGTAGTGATTTAGGGTAGTGCAGTGGTGTTTGGGTAGTGTAGGGGGTACTGCTGGGGGTAGTGTTTTAGGGTTTAGGTTAGTGCAGTGGTGTTTGGGTAGTGTAGGGGTACTGCTGGGGGTAGTGTTTTAGGGTTTAGGGTAGTGCAGTGGTGTTTGTGTAGTGTAGGGGTAGTGTTTTAGGGTTTAGGGTAGTGCAGTGGTGTTTGTGTAGTGTAGGAGGTCATGTTTTAGGGTTTAGGGTAGTGCAGTGGTCTTTGGGTAGTGTAGGGAGTCATGCGGGGGTAGTGTTTTAGGGTTTAGGGTAGTGTAGGGGGTCATGCGGGGGGTAGTGTTTTAGGGATTAGGGTAGTGCATTGGTGTTTGGGTAGTGTAGGGGGTCATGCGGGGGTAGTGTTTTAGGGTTTAGGGCAGTGCAGTGGTGTTTGGGTAGTGTAGGGGGTCGTGCTGGGGGGAGTGTTTTAGGGTTTAGGGCAGTGCAGTGGTGTTCGGGTAGTGTAGGGGGTCGTGCTGGGGGAGTGTTTTAGGGTTTAGGGCAGTGCAGTGGTGTTCGGGTAGTGTAGGGGGTCGTGCTGGGGGAGTGTTTGAGGGTTTAGGGCAGTGCAGTCGTGTTCGGGTAGTGTAGGGCAGTGGTTCCCAATCTGTGCGCCGCGGCACCCTAGTGCGCCGTCAAAACTAGCCTGGGGCGCCGCAAACAGATGCGCACCGAGCACACTGCAAGCAAGGTAGAGCAATATAAATCACCTTTAACAGTGCACTTCAATCCCGAGCTTAAACATACATAATAGTTCCAAGACGCAAGGTATCTTTTTATCTTTATCGGCATCTACTGGATTAATTTTAGAACATTCATTACAATAACAGCCTTAGAGCTTTCAACATCGTCCAACAAGATCAATAACCTTTACAGCAATATTCATTATTCTGTAGCACAGAAACAAAAGGTTTAGCGGCAATAGGTTAAAGTTTAAACTAAACATTGCTTCTTTTTGTTTTACGGACATTTTTCACCCCTCCTTATATTTTGTAGTACTCTTATCGATTCCAAAATATAACGCCACCCACTTTACCCTCTTATTTTTCTAAAAATGTTCTGCTGTAGCACAATTAAGATTTTTATTTTCTGTGGCTCTGTTATGTCACGCAGTGTGTATTTGCAGACTTCTGGTCATGCTCCCAATGTATTGCTTACCGCAAAGGTATTTTATAATGAACACCAAAAAGATGTTAAACAGTTTAATAAATAAATGAATTTTGTAATTAAACGATTTCTTTTTCCTCTTCCCAAACTATTTTGCATAACTGTGTGCCAGTTTGTGCATTTTGCAGAGCCCACAAGCATAAAAGCCCTTGAGCAGGGGAATGAGCTATGTTCTTTCTACCGTTGTTGGTATTCCAACATAGTTGTCACATGCTTTCCAACTGGGTATTTATTTGTATGTTTTTGAACCTCTGCGACCACAAAACAAAGGTGCAAGCAAAGTAAGGCCCACACACCAGACTCACTTCGGCACCTTGACAGCTCAGAGGCATGCGAGGCGGGAAGTAAGCACCCGCTTTTCTAATAAAAGCCTGGTAGCATAATAAGTGATAGAAAAGGAAACCACTCTGCCTCTCCGGGACTAGAGGCCTCGCTAGAGAGCATGAAGGACATAAAACGAGGCATAGGTCGTTGGGCATGCAAGGAAGATATTAAGGAAGCTAAAGGAGCTTCTTAGACTGGCTAAAGGTGCGATTGTGCCAGAACATGGCTATCTCTGACTGAATTGAAAACAAGCTCAGAAGAAGAGCAAAAGGATTTAAAGCGGATGGACAGTATTTAGTAGGTCAGGAATCCTCAGATTACAGGCCAGGGACCCTCGGACCACCATTTCCAATATCATTCAGTCTCAGTTTCTTCTCTTATTTCAGGGCAGAGCCCAACAAATGTTATTAGGCTCCGCTTAACTAAAGTAACTTACAGGAAAAACACAATCTGTAAGGTACATCTTCCTCATTAAAGAAAGGAGTGATGACCTGTGTTGCCCTTCACTTGGTCACAGTACCAACAAAATGTAATGACTGGGTGTATCCTTGTAACGTCCAAAATTTGCTCCTTAGAGGTGTGATATGGACAGAGGGGTTTAGAGTTAATCATGTCTTCAGGTCAGGGTCATTTAACAGCTCATCAAACGCCAATCTGATGTTTTCCTCCAGCAGCTCCTCAGACTTCCTTTAACACACACCAGTAGAGTGCACAGATGATTTTAGTGTTGGAGTCTCAGCAGAATCTGTTACTGATGAAGTTCCATGTCGTCCAAGGAGCTCTGTGATACATATATACAACAGTGTATTTCCAAGGACAATAGCCTTAAAGGCGCAGACTTATCTCCCAGAATCCTGTAGTATTGTTTAGTATTTTGTACACCCATGATTCCATATGCAGACCCCAGTGCTGAAGAGTTTCCCTTGTATTGTTTCTGACTTAAGTAATTAAAGTTTTTTATATTAAACAACGGTTATATTTTAATTTTATTACATCTATGATTGTAATACCGTCATTGGCTTCATTCCAATTATTTTCAGGGAGAAAATGGAAGTACTCCAGAGGCCGGGCTTACATCCCCCCTACCCCCCCCCAAAAATAGTAACATAATGGGGAGCCGCGGCCAATGGGCAAAAGGTCAAGGAAGCCGTGGGTTAAAAAAGTTTGGGAACCACTGGTGTAGGGGGTTGTGCTGGGGGTAGTATTTTAGGGTTTAGGGTAGTGCAGTGGTGTTCGGGTAGTGTAGGGGGTCGTGCTGGGGGTAGTGTTCTAGGGTTTAGGGCAGTACAGTGGTGTTTGGGCAGTGTAGGGGGTAATGCTGGGGGTGGTGTTTTAGGGTTTAGGGCAGTGCAGTGGTGTTCGGGCAGTGTAGGGGGTCGTGCTGGGGGTGGTGTTTCAGGGTTTAGGGCAGTGCAGTGGTGTTCGGGCAGTGTAGGGGGTGGTGTTTCAGGGTTTAGGGCAGTGCAGTGGTGTTCGGGCAGTGTAGGGGTCGTGCAGGGGGTGGTGTTTCAGGGTTTAGGGCAGTGGTGTTCGGGCAGTGTAGGGGGTCGTGCTGGGGGTGGTGTTTCAGGGTTTGGGGCAGTGCAGTGGTGTTCGAGCAGTAAAGGGGGTCGTGCTGGGGGTGGTGTTTCAGGGTTTAGGGCAGTGCAGTGGTGTTCGGGCAGTGTAGGGGGCAGTGCAGGGGGTGGTGTTTCAGGGTTTAGGGCAGTGCAGTGGTGTTCAGGCAGTGTAGGGGGTGCTGCAGGGGGTGGTGTTTCAGGGTTTCGGGCAGTGCAGTGGTGTTCGGGCAGTGTAGGGGGTCATGCAGGGGGTGGTGTTTCAGGGTTTAGGGCAGTGCAGTGGTGTTCGGGCAGTGTAGGGGGTCGTGCTGGGGCTGGTGTTTCAGGGTTTAGGGCAGTACAGTGGTGTTCGGGCAGTGTAGGGGGTCGTGCTGGGGCTGGTGTTTCAGGGTTTAGGGCAGTGCAGTGGTGTTCGGGCAGTGTAGGGGGTTGTGCTGTGGCTGTTGTTTCAGGGTTTAGGGCAGTGCAGTGGTGTTCGGGCAGTGTAGGTGGTCGTGCTGGGGCTGGTGTTTCAGGGTTTAGGGCAGTGCAGTGGTGTTCGGGCAGTGTAGGGGGTCATGCTGGGGCTGGTGTTTCAGGGTTTAGGGCAGTGCAGTGGTGTTCGGGCAGTGTAGGGGGTCTTGCTGGGGCTGGTGTTTCAGAGTCTAGGGCAGTGCAGTGGTGTTCGGGCAGTGTAGGGGGTCTTGCTGGGGCTGGTGTTTCAGGGTTTAGGGCAGTGCAGTGGTGTTCGGGCAGTGTAGGGGGTCGTGCTGGGGTGGTGTTTCAGGGTTTAGGGCAGTGCAGTGGTGTTTGGGCATTGTAGGGGGTCATGCTGGGGCTAGTGTTTCAGGATTTAGGGCAGAGCAATGGTGTTCAGGCAGTGTAGGGGGTTTTGCTGGAGGTGGTGTTTCAGGGTTTAGGGCAGTGCAGTGGTGTTCGTGCAGTGTAGGGGGTGGTGTTTCAGGGTTTAGGGCAGTGGTGTTCAGGCAGTGTAGGGGGTCTTGCTGGGGTTGATGTTTCAGGGTTTAGGGCAGTGCAGTGGTGTTCGGGCAGTGTAGGTGGTCTTGCTGGGGGTGGTGTTTCAGGCTTTAGTGCAGTGGTGTTCGGGCAGTGTAGGGGGTCTTGCTGGGGGTGGTGTTTCAGGGTTTAGGGCAGAGCAGTGGTGTTCGGGCAGTGTAGGGGGTCTTGCTGGGGCTGGTGTTTCAGGGTTTAGGGCAGTGCAGCGGTTTTGGGCAGTGTAGGCGGTCGTGCTGGGGCTGGTGTTTCAGGGTTTAGGGCAGTGCAGTGGTGTTCGGGCAGTGTACGGGGTTGTGCTGGGGCTGGTGTTTCAGGGTTTAGGGCAGTGCAGTGGTGTTCGGGCAGTGTAGGGGGTCGTGCTGGGGGTGGTGTTTCAGGGTTTAGGGCAGTGCAGTGGTGTTCGGGCAGTGTAGGGGGTCGTGCTGGGGCTGGTGTTTCATGGTTTAGTGCAGTGCAGTGGTGTTCGGGCAGTGTAGGGGGTCGTGCTGGGGGTGGTGTTTCAGGGTTTAGGGCAGTGCAGTGGTGTTCGGGCAGTGTAGGGGGTCATGCTGGGGGTGGTGTTTCAGGGTTTAGGGCAGTGCAGTGGTGTTTGGGCAGTGTAGGGGGTCGTGCTGGGGGGGGTGTTTCAGGGTTTAGGGCAGTGCAGTGGTGTTCGGGCAGTGTAGGGGGTCGTGCAGGGGGTGGTGTTTCAGGGTTTAGGGCAGTGCAGTGGTGTTCGGGCAGTGTAGGGGTCGTGCTGGGGCTGGTGTTTCAGGGTTTAGGGCAGTGCAGTGGTGTTCGGGCAGTGTAGGGGGTCTTGCTGGGGGTGGTGTTTCAGGGTTTAGGGCAGTGGTGTTCGGGCAGTGTAGGGGGTCTTGCTGGGGGTGGAGTTTCAGGGTTTAGGGCAGTGCAGTGGTGTTCGGGCAGTGTAGGGGGTCTTGCTGGGGGTAGTGTTTCAGGGTTTAGGGCAGTGCAGTGGTGTTCGTGCAGTGTAGGGGGTCGTGCTGGGGATGGTGTTTCAGGGTTTAGGGCAGTGCAGTAGTGTTCGGGCAGTGTAGGGGGTCGTGCAGGGGGTGGTGTTTCAGGGTTTAGGGCAGTGCAGTGGTGTTCGGGCAGTGTAGGGGGTCGTGCTGGGGTGGTGTTTCAGGGTTTAGGGCAGTGCAGTGGTGTTCGGGCAGTGTAGGGGTCGTGCTGGGGGTGGTGTTTCAGGGTTTAGGGCAGTGGTGTTTGGGCAGTGTAGGGGGTCTTGCTGGGGGTGATGTTTCAGGGTTTAGGGCAGTGCAGTGGTGTTCGGGCAGTGTAGGAGGTCTTGCTGGGGGTAGTGTTTCAGGGTTTAGGGCAGTGCAGTGGTGTTCGGGCAGTGTAGGGGTCATGCTGGGGGTGGTGTTTCAGGGTTTAGGGCAGTGCAGTGGTGTTCGGGCAGTGTAGGGGGTCGTGAAGGGGGTGGTGTTTCAGGGTTTAGGGCAGTGCAGTGGTGTTCGGGCAGTGTAGGGGGTCGTGCTAGGGTATGTGTTTCAGGGTTTAGGGCAGTGCAGTGGTGTTCGGGCAGTGTAGGGGGTCGTGCTGGGGGTAGTGTTTTAGGGTTTAATGTAGTGCAGTGGTGTTTGTGTAGTGTAGGGGGTCGTGCTGGGGGCAGTGTTTTAGGGTTTAGGGTAGTGCAGTGGTGCTTGTGTAGTGTAGGGGGTCGTGCTGGGGGTAGTGTTTTAGGGTTTAGGGTAGTGCAGTGGTGTTTGTGTAGTGTAGGGGGTCATGTTTTAGGGTAGTGCAGTGGTGTTTGGGTAGTGTAGGGGGTCGTGCTGGGGGTAGTGTTTTAGGATTTAGGTTAGTGCAGTGGTGTTGGGGTAGTGTTTTAGGGTTTAGGGTAGTGCAGTGGTGTTTGTGTAGTGTAGGGGGTCATGCTGGGGGTAGTGTTTTAGGGTTTAGGATAGTGCAGTGGTGCTTGTGTAGTGTAGGGGGTCGTGCTGGGGTAGTGTTTTAGGGTTTAGGGTAGTGCAGTGGTGTTTTTGTAGTGTAGGGGGTCATGTTTTAAGATGCAGTGCTCCAATACCTGACCAGTCTGCACTACATAAAACTGCAAAAAAACTAAAAATAAAAAGTGTTTTGCACACTTTTGTCATTGGGCTATATGTGGGCTACATCTGGGTAATATTTGTGCTACATTTGGGCTCTTTTTTCACTGGTGGCCATCTTGGAAGACTTCTTTGTTATGAAGTTTCCTAATTTCCTCATTTACTGCAGTCTCCTCAGTAGGAAATGCTTTCAGTTTTTACTTTGATTCCATCAAGAAGGCATTCACATGTGTCACACATTTGCAATAAATTCAGAATGTTATTACTCTAGTTGTTCATTAGATCACTGTAGTAAAGCTACTGCTCACCAAGGAGTTAACTGGAAGTCTACTGCTGGTATTGAAAGTGATTGTTTCAGTCTGCATGTCAGAATTTTCTAATGAAATAGAAGAGGATTTGAGATCTCACTTAAAACATGCACTACATTTTCTTTTTGCAGCACTAACCATAATTTCTATGGCAAAATGAACCCCCTCATTTTGTTCCTTTTTAAATTAAATGTTTTAAGTGTTACCAGTTTATTCCAATCAAGATGGCTTCAGGTGTGCCATACTTTTGTCATAAGTAAGGCTATTAGCACTCTAGTTGTTCTTTAGAACACTCTGGGAAGCTGCAGTAGAACACAAAGGCATCAACTGACAGGCTGCTCCTGTTGAAATATAACAGGAAGATATTTGAGATCTCACTTAAAATATGTCCTAATTTTTCTTTCTACAGCACTAACCATAATTTCTATGGCAAAATGAACCCCCTCATTTTGTACCTTTTTAAATTAAATGTTTTAAGTGTTACCAGTTTATTCCAATCAAGATGGCTTCAGGTGTGCCATACTTTTGTCATAAGTAAGACTGTTAGCGCTCTAGTTGTTCTTTAGAACACTCTGGGAAGCTGCAGTAGAACACAAAGGCATCAACTGACAGGCTGCTCCTGTTGAAATATAACAGGAAGATATTTGAGATCACACTTAAAATATGTCCTAATTTTTCTTTCTACAGCACTAACCATAATTTCTATGACAAAATGAACCCCATCATTTTGTTCCTTTTTAAATTAAATGTTTTAAGTGTTACCAGTTTATTCCAATCAAGATGGCTTCAGGTGTGCCATACTTTTGTCATAAGTAAGGCTGTTAGCACTCTAGTTGTTCTTTAGAACACTCTGGGAAGCTGCAGTAGAACACAAAGGAATCAACTGACAGTCTCTGCCCTTGTTGGATGTACATGTTTTACTGAGAATGTCAGACTTCATTCTCACATGACTGAGAAAGATAATGTGAATTTACAGAAAATATGCTCTCATTTTAGCTTCTGGGGCACCTTCCAAAACTGTATGGGACAAGCATGTGAAAATAGTTTTCTCTCAAACATGATTCATGATATCCCAGCAGAAGGTTTTTCACAGGGTAAAATCACCTTAGAACACACCACAATTCCTGAAATTAGTATGGTACCATCAACAAATGAATTCTAATGTAACTAAAGTCTGTTATCACCCTTTATAGTTCTCCTTTTGGTAACCCTCAAAATCTTCGATTCACTACAATGCATTGCAATGGGGTACTATCATTTATATTGGTCCCAAGATGGCTGCCAGCAATTCCAGGATGAAGTGCTGACAGCCAATCAGATCTCACGATGACATGTGTGGTTAGGCTCCGCCCAGATATATATGTGTTTTTACTTTTGATTTTCTCAGCAACTACTGAACGGATTTACACCATTTAACAAAAAGGGTTCTTTTTGAACCAAGAACTACCTCTTTGCCAAATTTGGTGTAATTCCGTTCAGCAGTTCGGGCTGTAGCCTTGCATAAAGTTTCCTATGGGAAATTGATTTTTTGACTCTTATTTTTTTAATTTCTCCGCAACTACTGAACGGAATTACACCATTTAACAAAAGGGTTCTTTCTGAACCAAGAACTACCTCTTTGCCAAATTTGGTGTAATTCCGTTCAGCAGTTCGGGCTGTAGCCGTGTCTAAAGTTTCCTATGGGAAAATGAATGGGGAAAACACGTTTTGGGACCCCCTTTTTCTCGGCCCCCGCTTGACGAATCACCCTGAGACTTTCAGGGTAGGAGCGGACCGGAGCGGGCCATAAAGTTTGAAAATTTCACGAAGATTCGTCAACCGACGCAAGAGTTATTTCAAATAGAATGTCGCGGATTTCCTATGGAAAATAGGTCCTAACTATAACTATCTACTGGCGACCGCCAGTAGATAATATATATATATATATATATATATCCAAGCAAACCCTACTCCACATGGAAGAGAGCACGCACACAAGGAATGCTGAGTTTTCAGGCACTTTTTATTCCATAGGGCCTCCTCCGACCCGGCAACAAAGAGAGACGCGTTTCGGCTGACCCGGCAGCCTTCCTCAATCTAATGAGCGCCATTTTTCTTAAAACATTTATTCATGTCATAATCATAGACATAGAAAACATCTTGTTAGTTCCAATTTTAAAAGATACAAACATTAAAAACGTACACGCAGGTGCATTCTCGTGAATAGCATTGAGTGGTGATAATTGTCACAAATGTAACTGAAAATTAAAATAATAATAATCGAAATGCATAGTGCCTGGTGCAAATATATACACTCCATAACTGCATAATGCATCATCGGACCATTACATTAAACCTGCAATGTGTGCACTTAATACTTATAATACAGATGTATCTTTTACACTGAATTAGAACAACAGCTAAAAATATTCCATTTACATAAGGAATAGCGCAAACAACTTTTATGTGACACTATACAATGCTCAAATATGCTGCTTGAGTGTGATGCATCGGGGAGATGGGAATGCGTCCCTCTGATCCTTTAAATGGTATAGAGATTACTTAATTAACATAGAGACCTCTTGAGTCAATAACAAAAGAGCTTACTCATAGTTTGGATATAAAGCATAACTACTTGATGCTGAGTTATATATCAGTAATCAACATAGTAAAGCTTGCGATCAATCCAGCTTATGCCTTACTGTCAAGATATATCACATAGTGTGAGTTTCAGAGCTCTCATGTTGCCCCATGACCAGTATGTAACCCCAAACGGGACTGCAAGTCCCATAATGCCCCATTTTAATCATATACAGACTGCTGGACAGGCACCTGAATAATACGAAGGCATCGATGGTATATATAACGTCCAAATTTACATCTTAAACGTGGCCTGCACAGTTTGGCAGGCAGTCCAACAATTTCAATGCCGAACAAATGTATATATATATATATACATATATAAAAAAAACGATTATTTTAATTAACAATATAATTTAAAAAATCTTAAATAGCATAATATTATCAAAAAAATGTAAACATATTTAAATATACGAAAAACATAAAATATTAAAAAAGGTAATCAATTTAATTCAAAATAAAAATTATACAACACACATATTTTACTATTTAATTAAAAATAAGTTGCAAACAAAAAGAATTACAAATTATATGATTATTATAATAAATCAAACACATAATTAAATGAATTGCAACATAAAATAAATTATTAAAATAAATATACATACATTTCCCACCACATTAAAAGAAAACATGTTTCTACTAAATAAGTATAAACATAATTACTCCCACCTAAAACAACAGAACAGTAACAAAATATTTTACACCACACAAAAATAAGATTTACTGTTCTAACTACAATAAATATAAAATTACATAAAATATAACATTACAAAATACTACAATTTACTATTCCCGCCACACTTAACACAGCAATAAAATTTATAATTAAGAAAAAAAAGCAATTTCCACTCCAGTCATTGCAACAGTAGGGAAAGTGTTGCATTGCGGAGGGGAAAAAATTACTATTCCCACTCCAGTGAGTGTAACAGTAGGGAAAGTGTTGGATAGCAGAGGGGTAAAATTTACGATTTCCACTCCAGAGAGTGCAACAGTAGGGAAAATGTTGGATAGTGGAGGGGTAAAAATTACTATTCCGACTCCAGTGGGTGCAACAGTAGGGAAAGTGTTGGATCGCGGAGGGGTAAAATTTACTATTCCCACTCCAGTCAGTGCAACAGTAGGGAAAGCACTGGATTGCGTAGGGGTAAAATTGACTATTTCCACTCCGGTCAGTACAACAGTAGGGAAAGTGTTGGATTGTGGAGGGGTAAAATTTACTATTCCCACTCCAGTAAATGCAACAGTAGGGAAAGTGTTGGATAGCAGAGGGGTAAAATGTACTATTCCCGCTCCAGTCAGTTCAACATTAAAAACAAACAAAATATCTTCAACAAAATAAAAATATTTTAAAAACAAAGTAAATGAAAAAATATATGAATATGTTGAAAAACATGTATATATTTAAAAAAAATTAAAAGTAAAAACATATTATACTGTTAAATGCATATCACAAATACTTACAAATATTATTATAAATAGAATACAATAATGATTTTCATACAAATAAATAATTTTATTCAGAAATTATTTATTAACAAAAACATTAGTTATTACATAAATTTAGTTTATTTACTTCCCACCCTATAACACCACAAAACTCACACCCTGCACCTAAAAAAATTTTACACTAATAATATAAATATTCATCAATAAATTAATTTTCATTAATTAAATGTTCATTATTAATTAAATATAATCAATGTACTTCTCACAATATACCCACACAAAACACACAACACAATTAATTATTAAATTAAAAATTGTTATTAATTTTAATAAAATTATTAATTGCTTATAATTGATTTACTTTTCACCCCATGTCCCTACAAAACCCAGAACCCACATCTAAAATGTAAAAAAAAGAATTTATTTGCACAATTAACATAATTATCAATTAAACAAGTATTATTAATTAAAAACAAATGTATAATTCATTAAAATTAGTTAACTTTCCATCCTTTACCCCTATAATCTCCACTACCCGCACCTAAAATTGAACTTTAAAAACATTAATTACACAATTAAAATCTATTTTCAATTAAATAACTAATAGTATTTAACAACTAATGATAAATTAAGTAAAATTAATTTACTCCTCACCCTTTACCCCTATGAACCCAAAACCCACCCTCTCAAAAAATGTAGTTAAACAATTACCATAATTATCAATTAATTGATTAATTAATATTAATTATCAACTCATTATTAATTTACAAAAAATAAATTACTTCCCACCCTTTACCCCTATTACCCTTTACACCACAACCCGCACCTGATAAATTACCATAATTAATTATCAATTAATTAACAACTAATTATTAATTAATTAAAAATAAATGACTTCCCACCTTTTACCCCTATAAAACCCACAACCCACAAATAAAATTCACCCATAAAAATAAAAGCACAATTAACACTATTAAATATCAGTTCAGTTCAGAAAAGCTTTATTCGGTTATAAAAACAACCATAAAAGCGAATGTACATACACATTTATATAATAGCATCCTTTTACAAAAAAGTAATTTTTTTTATTTATTTTTTTCTTCCCTTCTCCCTTCTTTTTGAAAAGAAGAAAAAAAAAAATATTCAACAATACAAGAGTATAATTCCATTAAAATGCTTTAAAAAACCATGCTTTTCCGTGCATAAATTGACTTTAAAATGAATGTTGCTACAAAAAAACAGATATCCGGCTCTTTAAGTGTAAACATTAAACTCATAGCTGCATTGGAAGTTGTAACATTATATTTCTTAAACAATGGCTTTAAGTATATAGATCTATAATTAGAATACAATTCACAAAAAAGTAAAAAGTGCAGAGTGCTTTGCTTTGTGCGACTATCACACGGGCATGGGGTGACTGAGTGCTGTTTCATTTCTGGGAACGCCACTAGGTGATGTACAAGACCCAATCTCATCCTTGTCAATACAAATCGGTGGGATGATCTTGATACTAATGTTAAATAACTTTGAAACCCAATGGTGTCTATGTGCAGTTGGTATTGCTGGTAGGTAGGTTGTAACTCTACTTGTCTTGACCTCACCTCCTTCCTTTGTGCCAAGAATATATTCCTCATCTCCTGTTTAGAGAAATCTAAAACCTCCATTGGGTTATCCAGGGTTCTTAACTTAAATAATTCTCTAGTAGTATTTACTATATATTTTAACCACGGGATCTTGAGACGGTTATCCAATCGCATACAGTCCTTAATAATTGTTTGTGTAAACAGGGTTTCTTCTTTCGCCCAAATAGACCTCCAAAATAAAAGGGGTCTCAATGCAATCAAATCTATTAAATATCAATTAAATAAATATAGTTAAATAAAAAATAATCATTAATTTACTATAATTAAATTACTTACCAACCTATTCCCCTATAAACCCAAAACCCGCTACAGAACTAAAAGACGCAAAATGTAATTAAATTAAATGTAATAACTACTAGAAATGTAACACATATATTAAAAAACATAAACAATACTTATACAAACAAATTACATTTAAAATATATACTAAAATACATAACAGTAATTAAAAAATAGATATTTTAAACAACTATATTTTTGCAAACGATATCAATGAGTTCTATATTCTAAAATCGATATTACTTACCTTCAAATCGATATTCTTGACAACAATATTCTTGCACTCGATATTGCCATTCCACGATATTTCCAACTCGATATTAATGTAGTTCGAATTTTTTTCGCCTCTGTATTCTGTCTCATTACCTATAGCCCTTAGCAGCGCTCTGTAAGGCTTATAGTATGATGCATGAGACATAAAGGATTCCAATAAATTGCAAAGAATTCACAATCCATTTAAAGGATACCAGTAAGCGCTATATGACTGCCTGGAGTGATAACTAGATAACTGAACTACCTCAATTTGCAAATTAGATTAAGACCTATCGGGAGGAGTTATGGCCTAAGAGCCAGAGCATCTGTCCAAGGATGATGGCAAGCAGGTTCGAGTCCAGGTGTTGGTGCAACATTCTGTGATTCTGGTTTTATGATGGGCTCAGTAGAATTGATCACTTGTTTATTGGGTGCTCAGGACAGAAGGCTATGTCGGGGTGCATGGGGTACTGCTGAGAAGAATTGAAGGGAGTTCACCTTTGATTATTTTTGTGGTATCAACAACAATGAGAGAAAGGTTTGCTATATTAATAGCCAGAATTTGGATTTGTAAATATGGGAAATTATGTTAATCCTCATTCCTCCAGCAATGGGTACATGTGTAACATATTTTGTGGCTGTGCTGAATGGTTAGAGAACTGTAGGTAGTGTGAATGTTCTCTCCTACCCTTTTCTGAGATGTCGTTAAAATACTTCTGTCTTCAGATCATATCTTTGTGATCCTTTGCAGATCTTGGCGGGCTATTGTCACGCAGATGCGTTCTGCTTAACGTTTAAGCACTGTACGGGTAAAAGCAGTGATGCATGTGGCCTTACCCCGTCATCTCCAATTGGAAGACGCGGAACTTGGAATGGAGAGGTAATGCTGCACGTTGTAAATACCACACCATACGGTCTTTACCAGGAGCGATGTTACCTGTCAAAATACCAGGCACTCAGTATGAGGCCATAAGGTCTAGGTTTCTCTAAGCCTTTGTATGGTTGTTGTGTCACTCAAGGCAACGCAAGGCAATGCAAAGGCTGAAGTAGGACTTATAAAGCCAGGGAGGGGGCTATTTACACTGCCTAGCTTAACTTTGTAAAGAAATGTAATGCAACGCAGCAGCTTGCGCTGCGTTGTATTACATTTCGTAGTGATAGGCGTTCCATGAGTGGAGCATGGGAGTTCCCATGCATCCACCCATGGAATTTGAAACAATCCCACATTTACTGAAAAACAACAAACCTAGAATTGCGTCAAAATAGCGACACCCCAACCATGGTGCAAGGAGGAGAAACATGTTTATTTTTGCTTCTTACTTTCTCTTTCTATGCATGATTAATTCTGCATCACACATAGAAAGAGGAAATTGTCTCTTAGGATTGTTTTTGTGCAGGAAGGTGTCTTTTTTTGCACAAAAACAATCCTGCCCTTCCCTTGCACCATGGTGGAAGGGTGCCTGCGTTGGTGATAGGCGCTGTTCAACTCTCTCCTGTTAACGCAATGCCGCGCAGAGCAGCAACTTTGCTTGTTACCCTGCATTGCATGAACATTTTGTAAATATGCCCCTAAATGTTTTAAAAAGTAGATGACCTCGACAACAAAAATCTCTGATAATGGAGGCTGAATTGACACTACATAAACTTTGCACAACTGCTGTGCATTGTACACTAACGTATACACTGCAACCAAGCTGTACCCGGCTAAAGAGCCCTACTGGGGCGATACCGTCTTGGGTTGCTAGTGTTCTGGTTCAGGAAGGACATGGCCTGGCAGTTCGGGCTGGACTCTTCCCATGAGGAGCAGGGTCAAGATTTATTTGCATACGGCAGGGGTCCAAACACAGGTGGCATCATGGTGGGCGAAAAATGATGGATTGGAATGCGGCCCGAGCATTTGTCAGTGGCTGAGATTAATTCAAGCATTCCTCCCGTCACTGTGTTTTGGTGCATTTTACACTGACATGATTTGCACCAACTTCCCGGAGCAAAAAACATGTGCCCGAAAATACTAAAGACAATATTGAACGTTTGCATAGGACAGTCGGTGTAAATATTTTCTGTGCAGTCGTCCGTGGTTGTAAAATTGCACCGCAACGGTCCAGTGTTCCCTAATCTGGGCCCCGGGATTCCTTCTCCATTGTTGGCCAGATCTGGTCTAGCAGGCCTGGCCTACCTCCACAACAGGTAGGCCTCCCAGGGTCAGAGGGGCTGAGAAAGCCTGTTAGAAATGTGAAAAATGCAAGCGAAAGTTGAGGACGGGCGCGTGCGCCGCCGCGGCAGGGCCACCCGGATGTGTGCACACAGCAGGCGCAATGTTCCTATCTGAGGGGTGATAGCGCTGTGGGAAAAGCCACAGGACTGGCAGGGAGCGTGTGAACAACCCAGGGACCAGCAATATGTTATCAATCCCCACCCAACTCTGACGTGCTATTTGCATAATATCTGCGGTAATGACTCTCCCTCGCCTCTCTTCTCATTATGTCTTTCCTGTTCAGCCCGGTGCCGTCTCCCACATGCCCTGGTCACTCCCTTGGCAGGCCCTGCCTCTCCCTCGTTCATTCACTCTTTCTGAATACACCCACTGCTCATTTTCTCCGTCGTTATATATCTTCATGTTTGTCTCTCTGTTGTCACCTTCTTTACTGCTTATCCTGGTTTCCAACTAGGTGTCACCCTGTAAGGCTCTCTCCCACGTTCAGTCTCGCTCTCTTCTCTCTCTTTCGCTCTCCCTCCCACTTTTCCTCCTTCTAGGTTGCGCCTTCTTTCTTTCACTCTTTCCCTCTCTTCTGTGCCTCTCTCTTTCACTGGGGTTCCCTTTGCATCACACCTCTCTCTATCTCATATTCACTAATGTTCTTTCTCTCTCTCTCTCTCTCACAGTCTTTCTCGCTCTCCCTCCCCCTCTCTTTCATCTCAAAGTCTTCATTTTCCTCCCTTTATTTAGCCACCTCTATGAATTCCATTCAATCCAATTCAATAAAATGGCCTTTAATATTATTACATTTCAAAATGCTGTATTAGCATGCTGTGTGGGCGTAAAACATAGAAACTGTACACATTTAGACTTATTAGATATATGTAACATCATTTTTTAGGCCGAATCCTACCAGAGAGCGCAGCAGTCTGGTTTGCTAAAGACATCTTGGGGACATTCAGAATGCTTCCCTGGGAATGCATTCTGTCAGTTGCTTACAATTGGCTTTGTCGTTTGTAGCTCACATTTTCTGGCTTTCTATTTGCTGGCTTTATTTGTTTCAGGCTGTCCAGCTGGAGATCGTCCCTCCCAAGGAGCAAAGCCTTTTCACACTATTTCTCCTTGTATTCTTACACAAGTGCTCCTTTCTGTAAACAGGCCTTTAAATCTTGTTCTTATGTGTCACATTTGCTTTGCATTCAAAGACTGAGGTCAAATGCCAGGCTCTGTTTTCTGAGGGAGCTTGGTGTTTACTTTTCTTTACCTGACTTCAAAGTGAGAGGATTTATGTGACAATCATGCTGGTTCCTGGGGGAAGGAAAGGTTTTTTCTAACACACAACAACATGTAAATGAACCATGCAAGCATTTCAAAATATATCAGAATTAGCAAGGCTAAAATGAAGCACATTTTTTGTAAATTCTGAAGTGTGTTGGGAATAAATACTTTAATATGATCAAAACAAAACAATACACTAGGGGCCAGATGCATAAAGCTAAATTGCGATCGCAAACGCTAAAATTCGCAGAATTTCAGCGTTTGCGATCGCAATTTAGCTGTGTGCAATGTAGGAAGGCAAATACCTACTCGCAAAATAAGGAATCGCAAAAATTGCGATTCCTTACTTTGCGCAAGCATTTAGAGAATCGCAATTTGCGATTCCCTAAATGCTATACTAGTAGGCATCGCAAATTGCGATATTGCCTTAAGGAATCGCAAATTACCACCAACTTCAAGTTGGTGGTAATTTACGATTTCCTTTAAAAAAGCACTTTTTTGCTTTTTTCAAAGTGCCATGTGGCACACATACATGCCCTTAGAGCATGTATGTGCGCCACATGTGCACACATGCACATTTCAGAGGTGCAACAGGGTGTCCTTTTGGAACCCTTGCACCCTTGAAATTGCGCGCGCAATTCCCATTCATTCCTATGGGCCTCTTGGCCCATAGGAATGAATGGGAAGCCATTCCTTAACTTGCGAGTCGCAATTAAGGAATGCGAGGGAATCGCAAAAAATAGCTATTTTCTAATTACATCTCGTTTTTGCGATTCTCAAATAGCGATTCTCTAAAAATCGCTATTTGAGAATCGCAAAAACATTCCTTGATACATATGCCCCTAGGTGATGCCTTTTCCACACATTATCGTTTGTGTGCTGTATAGTTTTATTAGCAGAAATGTACATCTGTGCAAATGTAATGGCCATTTCAGTTAAAAATGTTTTGTCTGTAATGGCAGTCTGCTACCACACCATGCATACTTCACTCTATGCCGCCCTGCTCTACTTTGTGCCATTCCAGGCCACTGCACTCTACTCTGCACTACTCCACTTTACACCACACCACTGTACTCTGCGCCACTGCACTCTACATCACTGAGCTCTACTCTGCACCACTCCATGCCTCTGCACTCTACACTGCACCACTCCACTTTACACCTTGCCACTGCACTCTGCGCCACTGCACTCTACTCCACTCTCCCCCACTTCACTCTATGCCTCACCACTCTGCACCATTTTACTCTATGCCGATGCCAATGCACATTACATCATTCCCGTCTACGCCACTCCAATCTACACCACTCCACTCTATGCCACTCTGCAACACTACACTCTTCGCCCCTGCACTCTATGCCAATCCACTGTACGTCACTGTAATCTACTCTGCACCACTGCACTCTATGCCACTGCACTCTACCCTGCACCACTCCACTCCACTCTACCCACTCCACTCTATGCCACTCTGCAACACTACACTCTTCGCCCCTGCACTCTATGCCAAATTCACTGTACGTCACTCTAATCTACTCAGCACCACTGCACTCTATGCCACTGCACTCTACACCACTTTACACCATTACTCTATGCCACTCTACTCTATGCCACTGCATTCTACCCTGCACCACTCCTCTCCACTCGACTCTGCCCTGCACCACTCCACTCCACTCTATGCCACTTCACACTATTCTGAAATAATTTACTCTACACCACTGCACCGCATGCCACTGCACTCTATGCCACTCTGCTCCACTCTGTGCCCCATAACTCTATGTTCTGCACTTTATGCCACTCTACTCTAAACCACTGCACTCTAAGCCACTGCACTCTACGCCAATGCACTCTATGCAACTGCACTCTACATCACTGCACTCCATGCCACTGCAATCTACTCTGCACCAATGTAATCTACACCACTGCTCTCTATGCCATTCTACTCTATGGCACTGCACTCTATGCCAATGCACTCTACGCCAATATACACCAAAGCACTCTATGACACTCTTCTCTGTAACACTGCACGCTCCGCCACTGAACGTTATGCCACTTCACTCTGCAGCCCTCCACTCTATGCCACTGCACTCTACGTCACTGTACTCTACTCTGCCTCACTATATGCCACTGCACTTTATGCCAGTCTACTCTGCACCACTCTATGCAACTGCATTCTATGCCCCTCTACTCTATGCCACTCTACTGTACTCTGCACCACTGCATTCTATGCCACTGCTCTCTATACCACTCTACTCTGCACCACTGCACTCAACGCCACTGCACTTACTATGCACCACTCTATTTTATGCCACTGCATCCTACAACACTGCATTGTATGCTGCTGAATTCCATGCCACTGCACTATACGCCAATGCACTCTACACCAGTCCACTCTACTCCACTCCACTGTACACCACTCCACTCCACTGCACTCTATGCCGCTGCACTCTGCGCCTCGGCACTCTTCACCACTGCACTCTATTCTGCACTACTGTACACACCACTACACTCTACGTCACTGCACTCTATTCGGCACCACTTTACGCAGTACCACTGTACTTTATGCCAATGCACTCTACGCCCCTCCACACCACTGCACTCTACTCCACTGAACTCCACGCCACCCTACTTGCACCGCTGTATTCAATGCCACTGCACTCTACACCACTCCATGCCACTGTACTCTACTCTGGACCACTATATGCCACTGCACTCTATGCCAGTCTACTCTGAACTACTCAACGCCACTGCACTCTATGCCACTCCACTCTATGCCACTCTACTGTACTCTGCACCACTGCACTCTATTCCCCTGAATTCTACGCCACTGCACTCTGTCACTCTACTCTGCACCACTGCAGTCAATGCCACTGCACTCTACTATGTACCACTCTAATTTACGCAACTGCATTCTACAATGCTGCATTGTATGCCACTGAATTCCATGCTGCTGCACTCTACGCCAATGGATTCTACACCAGTCCACTCTACTCCACTCCACTGTACACCACTCTAAGCCACATCACTCTTCTATACTCCAATGCACTGTGCACCTCTGCACTCTTCGCCACTGCACTCTACTCTGCACCACTAGAAGCCACCCTACTCTGCACCACTGCACTCAATGCCAGTCTACTCTGCACTACTCTACGCCACTGCACTCTATGCCACTCCACTCTATGCCACTCTACTGTACTCTGCACCACTGCACTCTATTCCCCTGTATTCTACGCCACTGCACTCTGTCACTCTACTCTGCACCACTGCCCTCAATGCCACTGCACTCTACTATGCACCACTCTAATTTACGCAACTGCGTTCTACAATGCTGCATTGTATGCCACTGAATTCTATGCTGCTGCACTCTACACCAATGCATTCTACACCAGTCCACTCTACTCCACTGTACACCACTCTAAGCCACATCACTCTTCTATACTCCAATGCACTGTACGCCACTGCACTCTATGCCACTGCACTCTACACCTCTGCACTCTTCGCCACTGCACTCTACTCTGCACCACTAGAAGCCACTCTACTCTGCACCACTGCACTCAATGCCACTCTACTCTACTCTGTACCACTGCACTCTACGCCACTCTACTCTACTCTATGCCACTGTACTCTACTAGGCAACACTCTAATGTACGCCACTGCGTTCTACAAGGTTGCATTGTACGCGTTGAATTCTATGGCGCTGCATTCTACACCACTGCACTCTATGGCACTATACTTTGCAACACTCTTCCCCGGCCCACTCTACTCTACGTCACTCTATGCGACTCCACTCTATACCACTCCGCTCCATGCCTCTCTCCTCTATGCCACTAACTTTTAGCCATGCTGAACAGCAGCGACGCTGCTGTACATGGCTAAAACACATTGGCAAAGTCAATAGCCATTGCATAGGCAAGACCTATTGGCTTTACCAATGCTTGTTCAATTCAGTTTTTGATAGTGTCAGTAAAAACACATTTGCTACTGCCTCTGCTGAAAATTCAGCATTTTCCACTAACAGAATATTCTTTTTTATCTTCGTCTTCAAAGTTTGTGACATCACTGATTTTGAGGGCACTAACGCCGGGACACCTCCGTTGGAGGTAGCTGTGCGCTCTATAAAAAATAATAATAATAATAATAATAATTAGACATCCCTCCTTTCCTCATATTTAGGGCTGTCTATAATTAAAGTGCATCTCTTATCTTTGTGCTCCTGGTCATACACCTGACAGACCCTGTCTGACTCTACTTTCAAGGTCAGCCTCTTCCAACCTCTTTCAGCATCCAGTGTTTGAGTGATGGCCTTGTCATTGGCAACCGGTAGCCTCTAGTTGTCATTTTGCACTGCTCGTAGGACCAGGAAAAATGTGACTCGTGCTGCATAATTTGGGTAAATTCAAGAAATGTTACAATACACTTGTTATGGGGAATGCCACATTTTATACCACATCTCGCAATTACTCTGCTGTTCGCAGCAAGATGATAGCGTAGGAGTGTGGGAACAGCGGGAACATTAAGAACAGGAACAGCTATTGTTCGCGGCACCTGTGTTTTTTGTGCAACTTTTTAGCATGAAATTCATCCCTGAGTCAAAGTTGACATGGAGGCTCATTTTGCGATAAAATATAGTGCTAAATGATGGATTAGCAATTTTTCTTAATTAGTTGCAATTTTGCGTACTTTTCCCAAAATGTCGCATAATTACACTAAAGCAAATTATGTAGATTTAACACAACATTAACTGCAAGCAGATAGTCTTCTAGGGCGTTGTTCGTATCTTGCAGCATTCAGCATTTTATCTTGCTTTGACCAGTAGCGGCCCGTGGAGGGAGTTCCGTGGGGCGGTGAGGCGGGGCAGGGGAGGGTCAGGGTGGGGGGTAGTAAACACCGGAATATGGATGAACGGAGGTAAGTAAATAATTAAATAAATAAAACGAATTTCGTTGCGCGCGCTGCATCGCATTTTGCGTGAGTTCAGGAAGTCAGCTTGGGCAGCAGGCCAAGTCTCTGGACCGGGTAAGGTAAAACCTCTGTAAAGGGTGGTGGACAAGGGCAGGTAGAAACATCATATTCCAGCACCAGCGCAATATACTAGGTAACAGTCTCCGAAATGGAACAAAGTACCACGAATACAAATTAAGGAAGATTCCCACACAACCCCCATCGAATCCTTGCAAAGATCTCATCAAGGCTCTTATTCTACTTCGTTCGCACGACTGCCGCAAACGTTAGTAAGCTAGTCCCAAACTTATGAGCAGAATTACAGGGAGACAGCAATGAATTGATTCAAAATTCTATGACCCTACACAAGCCTTAAGTGTATAAATGTCCCACCCACCTATCTTCAGTAATTGCCTCGCACAAATATCTCCTCACCAATAGCCTTTGTTTGAGCAACTCCATTCTGATCCACCCACAGAAAATGAGGCATAATAAACAAAAAGAATAAATATATGGTCAAAGATGCTCATTTGAGAAACAATCAGGATGAAGTGTTGACAATCAAAGGTTTTGACTTATCCCAATTGGTGGAGAGCCTCATATATTATGTTCAGGATTACTAAAGTCAACCAGCATCCATTTCGCCATGCACCCTGGGTATCAACTCCCACCCCAGAGCATGCACTGTACCCCCATAGTAAACCACATATTGTGTAGTGTAGTGTTGCGAAACATGGTTGATTAATTGTATATGCTTATTTTATTCTCTTGATGAAAATCTAATCACAATTATTTACATTTTATTTAAATAAATATATACCAAAGTCAGCTTGCAAGGAGCAAGTCAATTCAGTTGTCATATGCCCTGTAAAAATTTGTATTATTTTTTTATGAAACAACTATATGGTCGACTAATCCATATCTGAGTAGGGCTTTTGCTCCGCGTGTTGTAGAAATAATAAGTTCGGCTCTCAATTTTGTCAATTAATTATATGAGGCATATAGAGTTGAATTCCCTGAGCACAGACTTTGGCTGAGCATTGGAAGATGTGATTTCCGGCCACAAAACTATTTTCCCATTGTAGTAAAAATATTGTTGAACAAAAAAATCGAATGAATGTTTATTCACATTCTGCTGAATGCTGATATTGTATTGTAGTGCATTTATGTAGCATTTTATACCTAAGGCGAGGTATAGCACATCTGTGGCTGTGCAGTATGCGTTTTGATGCCCATCAAGAGGACCATGATGGGGCTTTTATTGTGCTTTTTTTAAATCTGTGCCTTGGTGTACATTCAAGTGAAAAAGGGTAAGAGGCAGGAACAAGATGCTAGTATATTGATGGACAGAGAGTGCATGAGTGCAATGTGGCTAATGAACAGGGCCACTGGATTTGTGTCATTCTGTGGCTGCAAGGTTTTTTGCGTAATTATGGATTTGCCACATCATCTTTGCATAATTTGCATATTTTAACAAAGAAAATTGTTTCTCGCACAAACAGATCCAAAGTTACTTAAAATGCCACCACACGTACTACTGCACACTGGACTTTTGTCGCGCTGGGGAAGGCCACTTTTCAGTTGCTGGTTGCTGTATTTGGGTGTTGAACAGATATTAATCAGGTGAAACCTTTGTTCATATATTGTTAACGTGAAAAAATAAGAACATTGTTAAGTCATACCGCTTCAAAATATGCTGTATTTCGCATCATAATTTGCCTTTCCTTGCCACATTAAATTTTTCGACCCAGATGGAAAATTTGGCCATCGCCTGCCGTAGTATACCAGTGGCCCTGCTTATCAGGGAAGGGTTGGGTTGGCATGTGTTGGGTGATGGTGAACATCTAACAAGACATACGCATGCGTTCAGGAGAAGAAGTGTGATGGTGAACGTAGCCGCACCTGGAAACACCTACCATCTCTGGAGTAGTCGGCGTCATAGAGGATAAACTACATTAAATATGGAACAGATGAACCCTGACCAGAGGAGAAAGGTACTACCCTTGGTAGGGGCAATATTCATTCAGTTAAGGTATATGCTCGCTTAAGTCTACTTAAGACTGGCGGAAGAGCAACCCACAGGACTGGGAATACTGAGGTGTTTAATCTGAGCTGGTGGATGCAGGTGGGGCCCACTGGCACTCATGTTGGGGGGCAGCCCTTATTTTTCCTCAACAGACTTTCATCCAGAGCAAGAGAGAACAAAGCAAAGTGGGGAAAGAAAGTAAAAGACAGAAAAACAGTGAGAGGGAGAACGCATGAGGAAATTGAACCTGCACGAGCAAGATAAAGAGGCAGGGAGTGTCTGGTGGTGGATTTAAGAGGTACTAGGTGGAATTAAGATGTGGTATCCAGCAACCAGACATTCCATGGTGCCGGCTGCAGGCTTCTGAATAAAACTCTGGGCCCTGGTACTTATTCATTTACAAATTAAGCGCGGGCATAATGTAACCAGCCATGGTCTATGCTCTGAGGAGTTCACCTATGCACGGTTTGGTAAAGCCCCTATGAAGGGGTTGGTTGGGTTGGTAAGTCTCCTTCCTTGCTGAGTAACTTAAAGATGGCACATACACAATACGACGAGAAGTCAAAAGGCTGATGTAAAGAATGTGTAGGGTTAATAGAGTGTCACATGGCAGGGGAAATAACTTTTGCGAGAGAAACAGTAGAGTAAAGCCAGTACTGCTTCTAAGGGAATGCATTTGGAGAACAGTAAATGTGGTCTAGTAGTTTTCCAAAATGGTACTGGGGATCTCCTTTCCCCACAAATGCATAAACTTGGAGAGGGTTGAGCTCGCTTGTAGGTGCAGGTGGTGAAATGCGAAAAGAAATGCGAGGCTGGTATTTCACTTTTACCCAAAACTTTTTGTTTCCAATCTAAACTTTGCTGTCATTGTGTGTGATCTCTCTAGCCTCTAGTTTATTTCTATTTTATTTTACTCAGGGTCCATCATTCCCTATTTGAATTCGCTTTTCTACCACCTTCCTATTTTAGTTTTGTGCCCCACCCCCACTCTACCTATGACCACCTCTCCCTCACCCTTCTGATGAGACCATAACCAGGTCTGTGTGTAGATAATGAATGTTATCACATTTACATCTGGTTGGTGTCTTCCTTTTACTGAAAACTAGTATTTGCCTCTCTCTTACTTTCCCAGGTTTTTCCTTTCAACTTTCTTCTTACACACACCTCATCAGGGGTAGTATGCTCTTTATAAATGCAATTACAATACAATACATCTTTCTTGTGCTATGTTTTCTTTCCCTCTCCCCTCCCTCCTGCTTAAGGCTTCAGTTGCAATCTGCTCCCTTCCCTCATCTAATCAAAAGGGGTCCATGTTACGTGCAAAGCCGCAGTAGATAGGCATCCTAACTCCCCACCCCCTTACAGAGGGCAATCTAGTTGGAGTTCGGAGGGGTACTGGCACACTCCACAGACAGACCACAGCCAGCTCTTTGGTCCATCTGGGGAGGGGGATAGGCTTAAAGGGGTTCTTAAAAGCAATCCCACAAAAATTAGGTCCGTCTTGTGCTTTCCAGATGGAACCAATACTGCCTTGTACCCTTCATCAGTAGTCTTTCTTATTTATCTGCTACTACGACCCTCCATCTCAATTTTGTAAATATGTATTCTGTACTTGTGTAACCTTAATCGGTCCACCTTTTCTTATTATGTAACCTTGAGTGAATCTGCAACTTGTTAATCTGTAACTCTCACCACGAGTAACTGCTGTACCTATTAGTTGTGTTACGGACTTCCATGCTACTCTCATTCCTTATGAAATTTACTTCCCTCTATTGTAAAGCGCTCTGACACCTCTGGGAAAAGTTTGTGCTATATAAAAATGCATAAATAAATAAATGTGAATTTCCTCAAGTAACAGGCCCAGAGGCTAGGGCCGTACTAGGGACCCAAAAGCAACCCAGGAAAAGATGCTCAAACCATCCCCTCTCCCCCGTCTCCTGCACAATCTCTCTCTCTCTTTTCATCCATCTGTTCTCTCTCTCCATCCCCCCTCTCTCTTTTCTCCCTCTGTGATCCGTTTCTCTCTACCTTCCCCCTCCTTCTCTCTGTTTCACTGTATGCAGGGCTTTAAGTGGGCCTGGTCTCACTGGTGCTGAGCACCGGCAGTTTTTTGAAGGGGGCCTCGAAACGGGTCTCTAACGGGCTCTGTTTTGTGCCCTGGCACAAGCGGTCCATTTTTTTTCGGACTGCAGTGACAGCAGGCACATCGATGTGCGCGTGCTCACACTGCCCACTTATCACTAGTGGAGAAGTTACGGCATGACGTCATGCCAGGTGAGCGTTGCAGGGGAAGGGAAATCCCTTAAGGAGAGTCATTTTCTCTCTGGATTTCCCTTCTCTTTTTGAAACTCAGGAGCAGCAACATTGTTGTGGTGTCACCAGGGCTTTAAGTGGAAGCTTTTTCAATATTATATACAAGCCATAGTTGCTGCTTATTTATCTTATGCAACTAACAACCATTGACAAAGCCAATAATCTTGACTTCTTGTAGGTATGATGTTACTTATTGCAACATATATCTGGATGCAATGACAGAAACAGCAAAATACAAGTCGGGCGGCACACTATGCTAAGCACAGATTTTTTGCTTATGTGCTTTTTTAGCCACGCCCTCAATTTCATTGACCACGTCCCTTTGAGAGACCCCCAGTTTTTTCATCCCACTTAAAGCCCTGACTGTATGTTAAAGGCTCCCTGTGATGGGGGAGCTGTGGAAAATGATGCAGGCTCCAGCCGACCGGGGAAATGCCAGGTGGAATAAATGGCCTGTCCGCCCCTGCCAGATGCAGGTCAAACTCGAAAAGAAATCAGTAGAAGAAAAATACCTACTGCATGGTATCAGTGAATGGCGCCAATCAGCTTCAATTATCTCCGTGCTGACTGCCCTGGATTGCCAGTAAATGAAGTCAGACGTGTTTTATAAACCTTCAAAAACTTCACTCTTTCCACAAAACTGATGCCTGAACTGAACATAATGAATGTGTCCTTGTGTAACGTAACGGGTGCTCATGTAAAGCGCTCCAATACCTTCGGGTCGATTTCGCGCTATATAAATCTGCAAAAACCAAAAACCAAAAATGCCATCGCATTTATTTCAGGTCAGTCGTGTACATAAGGTAGCTTCAATGTATTTTGGCTCTTTTACAGAAACTTTGAGTTCCGACGTGGAGCCCCGAGGATGCCTGCTCAGCACTTCGCAGCAGTCTGAAACTCTCCGAATGTGTCTCAGCAGGACATGTGAACGCAGAGGTTTTCACCAGAGGGCTTCAGCGACGACGTGTTGTTTTGAGAAACCGGCTCCTTGGCATGCATTGCACAGGTGACCGGCTGTGAGTCAGGCTAGTGCTTTCATAGACAGACATAAACAAGCTGTGAGACTATTGTTACTCACCGTAGGCACCGGAGACGGGGCGTCGTAGAGCCGGCCTCACGCTAAATGACGCCATGTCCAAGTCAGACTGGAAGGTGGGGCACACTATTTACACCCGGAGGGGTCGCTGTCTCATTTTCCAGCTTCACAAAATCTCCCCTTCCTCCCACCTCTTGTTTTTCACTCGTCTCTTCTTCCTAGTGATAAGGTTAGCAAACAAACAAGGTTCAGTGAGGATTTTCTGAAAAATAAGTGGCGTCAGTGTCGCAGTTGGGGGTGTCAAAGTCCATGAGGCGAGGAAAGGCAGATATGCTTGGGGTGCAGTGGACCCTTACCATTTATGGACCCTGGTGCCACTGCACCTGCTTGCGTTGTTGGTATCTCTGTGTCTGAGCTCTGCCCTTCCAAGATCCATGTAAGGTGCGAGCTATGTGTTCCAGGGCAAAAATGTACAAAGAACTCAATCATTTAAGATGCCTTTTATGTGACGGATGAACATGCCTAGTATTCTTACATCCTCTTGGGTTTGGGTGAAATCTGGTCTTGTGCATTATCACATCACCAGACCTTCTCAATTGCATCATAGCACCATAATAAACAGTAACCCATTCTTATATCCCCTCTATATATTGATAAATCCAATGTATATGCTGTATACCACAAGCCAAATGGTTCTTTCAGTCCTAAAGAGGATGAAATTCTGAGCCTGCCCCTTTCTCAATTTGGACTTGTGCTGCTCCTGTTGCATGCAGGAACAATCCGAGGATTTAGGATGCTAAAAAAAGAAAAGCATTTTGGTTACCGGGGCACTCCTATTGGGCTGAAAAAGGCAGGTTTGTGTCTGGTTTCAATAATTGAGCCCCACTACTAATTTGTCTTGTATAGTCTTGGGTCCTGGTTACATATTAACATCAATAGCCAGTACTCAACCCCCAATGATACCTTCTGGCTTTAGACTCGCCCCGCAAATGGTATGCAGGGTCGGACTGGGAACAAAATTAGGCCCAGACACTGAAAGAAAAGTGGCTCACATTTGTGGATAATGACCTTTCATGAAACGTTGCTTAGTATCGGGAGAAATCTCTGATAGGTTAAGTTTTCTAATCCTGTGGGGTCAGTAGCATTGGCCAAGACTAGGCACACCACTAGATACACCATTATTCCACTGCAACTCACCCACAAGTCTCCTCACCTGATCTTCAGGCCTATACATTTCTCTACTTTGGGCTTCTGATTGTTAGTCATCTATTGGTCCATTGGTCTGTGCCCCCCCCAAAGATCCCTGAATATCCTGTATTATATCAGGCCATGAGCCATAGAACCATGCGCATCCTTCATGTCTGGAGGCTTCTGTTCACCCTCAAGGAACCAGGGGTCTTCCTCTTTTGGTTGTCACTCAGGAGCCTCTCTGCAAGCGATGTCTTTGGGGATTACATACAACTTCGTACTTGATGTCTTTTTTATTGTGGGTGCAGCCTTGATCTGAATCTGGAAAAGCTGCAGGAATTCACTTCAAATGCCTGTCTTTCTCTCTGTCTCTATACTCCTTCCTTACTTGCTGGGTGCACCTCTCTCGTTCTCCCTATCATTTTTTGCCCCTCTCTCTAGTTCTTCCTTTTTCCCTCATACTCTGCTTCTTTCCCTCTCCTTGGTGTCTCTCATTGTACCTATGTGCTTCACTCAGTCTCTCACATTTCCCTTCTCTCTTTTCCTATCTTTCTATCTGTTTACAAATCCCTCTCTCGCTCCCACTCCCCGTCTCCCCTGTGGGATCTTTTTTCAGGTATTTGTATATCTCGCAAGCCCTTTTTACTCCTATCATTTTGTATCTCTCCTTGAAGTTTTATTTCATTTCTCTGTCTTGCAAATCTTCCCTTTTTCCCCTGTCTTGCTCTCTCCTGTCCGCCTCTTTCCCATTCCTCTGCCCGTGAATTTCTTTTTACTACACCTAATGTTATATTCTTGTGTATCTCCTTTATTGCCTTGCTGCAGACAGTAACGGAAAGTCCTCCTGTGCCTAGAGGCAGCCTTTAAACCACAACAGAATCCACAGGAGAATTTCCTTTACCATTCCATCCCTTTGATGAAGAAAATTCCACTGGTGGATTGTAGTCTACATTTAGCACCACCACCTGGAATGCCAACAACCTCTAAACTAAGCCCTAGACTGAGGGAGAGAATTAGGATAGTGCATGCGAGGTAGTAACCATCCTTTCTTGTTTGACACCCTCTACTGCCTTACTCTCCTCTCCACCATTTCGTTCATCATTCACTTTTTCTTTTTGTAGTTTTATATAGCGCAAACTCTACCCAAAGGTATTGGAGCGCTTTACATGGACACATTCATTTCTTTTTAGGCACAGAGAGATTACGTAATTTGCCTAGAATCACAGGATGTTGAGCCAACGCTGAGATTCAAACCTGGTTCCCAGGTTCCAAAGTTGACAGCTCTGGCTGTTACGCCACATCCTCTACCACTTTCCTGTCTCCCTCTTCTCCGCTTTTGCTTTCCTGCTTTCTCTCTATCTTTAACAATTCCTGCACTTCTCTCCACTCTTTTGCATCACGTCTCCCAAATCTCTCCTCCCTCTCTCCCTCTGTCTACATCTCTAGCACCCTTATCCTCTCTCCTCTACCTTTCCTTTCTTCCTTTTTCATTCGAGGTGAGGTTACTTCCTCTATGGTCCTGATGAAAACGCTGTCTCGATTTATCTACAGGGTCGAAACATCCCTCTATTAACTTGCTTGACTGTCAGTTATATTGTAGTCACAAAATTGAACTCAAATTGTGAGTCTTTTTTGTGTAAAGTGTTACTCTACTCAGTCAGCATTGTTAATAGGTTTCTCTTTTTAAGGAAAAGGCCAGCCTACCTTTATTCACCCTTGTCACTCATCACATTCCCCATGCCGTTCTTTGGATCCTCTATTGTATATATTGTCTACCTGGCATGATTATATGGCAATTCAAACAATGTCTAACCACATACAGATGTGTTGTAGATTTGTTTTGCATAGAAACCTAGGTATAAGTCCTCTCCCATGGGAACCATTGGTGTTTTCTAAATATGCACCCAGATTCCCAGGGATACCCGGTTGCCCTGTAATATTTATCTGGTACAATTCTAAGAAGAAGACATTTTGTTCCACGTTCAAATTCACCCCTTCCCTGCTCATGACGAGCTCAGCTCGTCATGCTGCACGGGCGGGCTGTGCGCATGACGAGCTGAGCTTGTCACGACCACGCCCGCGATTGGAATGTCCAGCACCTGGCTGGAATTCCGCTCGCAGCGAAGGTGTTAATAAAGGTTGTCCTTCCAATGGACCTTCATAAGTAACATGCTCAAATTTAACAGCATTGAAAGCAATGGAAGCTTAGCTGTGATGTGAATCATACTCAGAGTTTACACGTGCTAAGATGCCTGACTCAGCACCTAAAGCATATTTTTTCCATAGCTAATATATCCTTCCCTAAAATGTTGCTGAGTCACTAACCTGCTAGACACAGCTAAGGGGCCAACACACAAAGGCATTTATGAGTATGTGAACAAGTCCTCCAGGAATATTATTCCACATACTCATAAATGCCTTCAGGAATTGGCACCAAAACCTAAAAAATGGGAGTATTCAGGGAACACTCAAACTCAGTACAACTGGAAAAGACTGTGACCTCGTTGCACTTTTACTTATCAAGAGTTAGACCTTTCAGGGTCTCTTCATAAAGACATTAATGAGTATGTTAAGGAGCCCTTCTGCAGTAATACCTTTTAGGTTAAAAAAAAGTTTTTCTGAATCGGCCGCAATGTGCCATCTTTACGGAATCTAATGGTTTACAACTAACGAAAAGTAAATTGGCAACAGAATTAGACATTATAATTGTATTAAATTACTTTCTAGTATGTCTTTTGATCATAACTTGCAACATCATGCCTGCACCTCTCAGAATACAACATTTTTGTACAAAGTACGGCTTCTATTACATCCTGCCCAGATTATAAGATTGAAAATTTGCTATTCCACTTGTTTGAGATGTAGACAAAATGGTGCTTATGTTATACTTGATCCTTACTGCTGCTTTCCTCTTGTTAGGTAGGTGCCAGGAAGGACAGGGCAGGACTACGACCCGCCATCTTTGTAGCACTCATTAAACTGCTTCGAATGGACAATAAATTTAACAAGGGTCTTTGATTCAATGGTTAATGGCCCTGGCATGCTTGGATTACGTATGGTAATCCCTGTTGTTCTTTATCCGTTTATTCCATTTACTATTCCTCGCCTCACCTTTATGGAAGAGAAACTGAAAGAAGAAGTATGGATGAGGAGGTAAGGATTGGATTACTTATGGTAATCTCGGTCACTCTTTCTGATGCAGATTATTTTAAGTAATCCAACCATTGCTCTCTCCTATTGTAATCTCCATTTCTTTCCCGTACTACTTGTTATTGGTGAAGCAAGGAATAGTACCAGGAAGAATGGAGAAAAGGCTAGTGGTGCAGTACACACTTAACCAAGAAGGGTATTTGGGAGAGTAATTTTGGCTCGTAGAAGCTCTTCTGAACTGATGGAAGTTAAAGCCACTTAGTGTATTACGATAATCATATTACTGGCAGTACTAATCCCATGCAAGGCGAAGGTGTAAAGGTCAGCTATAGTGTATATGATCAAAGTGTCCCCTTGGTTTTCATTCTGATTCTGATTTTCCCTTTCTCTTCTTCCATTTTAGTGGAAAAAAAGAAAATTTGAATTTTCAAAGTGGATTCTATTTTTCCATATGGATCTCTCCCCTATGGATAACTATCCACAGAAGAAGAATAAAAAAACAAGGACCCCCTGCTACTAATGTAGGTTCCTAGGGCAGGGAAATAGCACGATTGAGAAAAGAACCCCTAGGCAACTTTAGGTCTATAAAAACTTTCAAATCTAGTGAAACAGCAACATTATATTAGGGACTCAGTATACACAATAATTCATTAAAAGTTCATTTATTTAATACAAAATTCTTTAAAATCATTCTAGTACATTTAACATCAGTTTCTGAATATAAACACATGACAACAGCTTAACATGAATAACAAAATACAAAAGTACAATAGACAAACATTAACGTGTAAGGGAAAATCAAAAGAAGGATAACATTGATGTATTTTCAAAAACGTTTTACATCTAAGAAATAAGCAAAATAATCAAGTAACTATGTGATGGATCTTCAAATATATTCTCAAAAACTGATTTTCATCCAAGAAATGATCATGATAATCAGGTGGCTATGTGATGGATCTTCAACTATCCACAGAATCCAGATGGGAACGTCAAATGGCCTCTACCGCAATAAGCATTCAAATTTGTGCCCAGTGCAGATATCTGTGCAGATTCCTAGGAATGTTTGTGAATTCCAGAAAATAGGAAATCTAATATCATATCTAAGTGTTAATCTGCAAGTGATGGCTCATTCCTTTCTCAATGAATTGGATTGGATGAGTGCACATACTGGTAGCACCCTCACAATGTGATGTGTCTGTGGGTCTAGCATATAATTAGGGTGTACAAAAACTTAATTGTATAATTCAGTTATGTACCTTGTGTAGGAAATAGGGTCAGGGTGAGAACAGGGGTGACTAAGAGAGGATGGAAAATGTTAGCCTTGTAGACATTTAAGAAACCAGCTCGTTTTAAAAATCCCTGAATAAGTTCAATGTGGAACCACACAACAACCCTAAGATGCTGCCATGATCCCCCATTGGCTAAGCGCCACTGCTTGATCCTATATTGCTGACGACATCATTGGCACGCAAGACACAAGCAAGCGAAGTGGGAACAATTGCTTATACTTCCTCCGTTTCCACCCAGCCAATGATGTGTGATTAACACAAAAAGAATGGCAAGTGCTCTATATTGGATTGGTAATCGAGCTCCTGAATTCAAAGAACGGATTCTTTTAAAGAAAATGCTGACGCGCGATGAATGACATTGGGAGGAGCAAGCAGTGGTTCGGTGGGCCACCGTCTAATCGACTACCAGCACCTGGATACCCTCACCGGTAACAAGTAGCGCTCTACAAATCTACTGATAGATTGATTGATTGACCACGAGTTACAGCAGCCACTAGTCACAAGGTGAAAGATGTCCCTTTTGCAAATGTGTTACCATTCCTTTGTGTGTCAGTAATGCATCAATAGTTTACAACCACAATTGCCACTGCAAACCATCAATACATTGCATACCAACTCAAAAAGGAGAGAGCGACCCCATTGCACGGCCCGTCCTTTGCTTCTCCGTATAGTCACAAAGTGTACTTTGTGGTCCCCAGACACTATTCCTACTCACAAATTGCCTTTGTACATTGGCCAAAGCTATTTTGAGGACCAAAAAGCCGGTGATTTTGTGAATCGCAAGCTTTGAGACTGTAAATAATTGTTCACACTCAGGCCCTTAGTGCACACAGGGGAACAATCATTTTAGCAAGATTTTAGGATGGTTGGTAAAAGCACATAATGATGGGATTCACAGAGGTATTTTAAAGCTTGTCTTCCTTTCAAAACATGTCTTACTATCGATCCTATGTCTCCTAACTTCATATTTTTATTTCTCATACACTCCGATATATTTTGGAAACCTACTTTGAGAAAATCTCTTAAAAGGTAGTTTTTTCAAATTTATTTGAAAGATTTTGGATGTTTTTGTGCATATAAAAATCATATTACGAACCATACTTCGAGTAAACCTCTATTGGAATACAGATTTCAGATAATCAGATTTGTGTTGAAAACTGTGAATATACAAGTCCCAGCTTTGAAAATGTGCTTGTAGTTCAAAAACAAAATAACTTATAAGGTAGTCTATGCCCTAAGTTAAATAACATAAAAAACTTTCAAGTCGAAATTTGTGTTATTCTATTCAGTTTACAATTCCAAATTTAGTATTATCCGAAGAGGGATATGGTATGTGACATGAAATCAGTGTGAGTGAAAATCTGAGCCTTACTACAAAACCTGGCATGAGTACCGCCTGAGCTGAAACACACTTTTGGCTGGATGCATGCTGAATTGGAAAAGGTCCATCTGGAAGTCGCATGGGTGTCAGTTGCCGCGGGTGTGGAGTTGATGGTGCAGTCATCACCACAGCAAAAGTGGATTACACATCTGGCTCCCCTCTCATGCAAGCTTCCTAAAGCCTTGCGTGGGGATCAGTGACCAGGGTGTGGCTGTACTGCGGTTAAAAACAACCATTCAACCCAGATGCATTACAAGAACAGGCACGTGGTAGGTACTACTAGCTACTGCGGACCTGATTTGTGATGGTTGTTGCTATGGAACGTATTGTTTTATATTGTAAATGCATGAACTAAGGGCCTGCTATCCATGACAAGGCATTGAAGCGCATTACGCCGTGAAGCACCCTGCTCCGGAGCCCAAGGTTTGTGGGTATTCCAGCGGTTACTTATATGTGCAAACAACTGATCTGAGGGCAATAACCAATTTGGCCTCCTGATCAGACTTGCTGCAGTGCACAATGTATCCATCTGGTCCGTTGTGGTAGTTTTGCTTCTCGGGGTGGGCACGGTGTATTTTTTTAAGGCGCAACAATCCAAGGGTTAGTAATCACATCACAATCTCATGTGTTTGCAGGTCTTCACAAACATTTTTCAAGTTGTATCCCATTCTGGAAATGTACTTCCGCAAAGTGCCTTATCGGGGTAGAAAAAGAACGCGTGCACCCCTATGTTTTATGGAGGTGTAGGGGAATGGTTTCTCCCTGAGGGCAACATGTGTCCTTCAGCAGCTTTTCTGCCTTGTGGAAAATCCACTGGAGTACCTATATAGCATTAGAGGAATGTGTGCAAATGTACATTCCAGTAGCCTAAATGGCTAAATATATATAAGTAATAGGTATTATCCTTGATACAGTGATGTATGCATTTTGTGTGACTCAGACACTGTAGACCAAGTGCCTTTTCTTTTTTGTTACTCTTATAGTAGACATGGAGGTCTTTTGATGGTACTCCTAACTTTCTCCAACAGAGGTAAATGAGGCCTGGTGACATAAACCAGTTAATTCACGATCAAGCAGCGAAGCCACAAAAGAAATGAAATGCACATGTCCTCGCCTAGCAACAGAGCCATCTAACAAAAAGCCCTTCCATGTTTTTGATGTTCAGTGAGAAGGGCCTGGTTGTTGGCAGGATACTTTAAAGAGAGGAATGGTCTCATTATGTGTTTGAAAGGCGATCACATGGGCGTAAGATGACTTTGACTGAGGGGGGAGGCGATGGTGACTGCTTTGGGTTATTCAAAGAGCAATTTGGGCAGATTTATCTGGTGCAAAGTCATAAAAAGTAATGCAAATAGGTGCAAAACTTTGATATAGTATTTACTTTCCAACACAAAAGTTTATTTGCGTGGAAACTATCCTTTAAGTAACACAAATAGTGGTTTGCACTACTTAGCGCTACTTTGCGTCAGGGGCGGGGGTGGCATCCCATGGGTGGAACGTGGGTGTTCCTTTCCTACCGCTCATAGTTTTTGATGAAAGCCGCATCTACTAACAATAGCAGACAAGGCTTTGTGCCAAAAAAACATAACGCCTTCTCGAGCACGTTTTAATTTGGAGAAATCTTTTAATTTCTCCAAACTTTTTCTATACTGCATGTGTGCTCCATTGTACAGCACAAACATGAGGTGGCAAGAGTTTTAAAGTGAGTCTCAATATTAATCTAAGCATGGTATTTTGAGCTGGAAGGGTGCCTTTCCAGCACAAAACCTGTGCCAGGCATCACACACAACTTTTTCACTGTGATTCAAAGGTGCTTGGCACTAGGCCGCCTGTTTGATTGACAGAAGCATGGGGTCACAGCAGCAGGGGCACATCTTTGTAGATCTGACTCCGTGCTGGATTTCTTGTTCGCCAAAAAAGCACTGCAACTGATGTTGCTGTGCTGCATTGTGGCACTTTTTAATAAATCCAGCCCTTCATCCTTTGAAATGATAGAGATAGCAGACAGAGCACAGGCAGAGACAGGAGACAGAAATCAGCACTGTAACCTGGCAGTGCCAGGCATTTGCCTGGAGTGACAGGAGAGAAAAGAAGGCAAAACCCCTTCTTCCACACAACCATTTCATCCTAGCTTGATTCCTTTATTGTCAGGGTGTTTGTTTATTAAGGAAAAAGTATTAAGCACCTTTACTTTTTTTTTAAAGATTATAGTTTTGTGTTCTCTTAAGACAGAGGGCCATTACCTCTTAAATAAAATACAAGCAACACATTTTATTTAAGCAGTGGCATTGAAAAGCACAGCTTTAATTTGCTAACAAAAATAGTTAGCAAGTTCTTTGAAAATACTTTCGTTTTTGAAATCCGAACTCAGTTAATCCTCTAAGTGTGAAATAGATGCCTGTGATTTACAGATAAAAATAGCATCGGATTTGCCTGTGTGTATGTTGTGTGTGTGTGAATGCATGCTGGAGAAGTGGAGGTGCCAATGGTGTGCTTAGCATTTTCACCTAAAGCACCAAAGGCTCTAGAGAGGACCATCCTTTGACCTTCTACACGTCCTTCAGGGATCTGAGCTGTTCTCTAGAATGTGTTTGGACAGGGGTGGGTGTCTCCTTTGGGATGCATGGGGTTGGATGCTTAAAGACATCAAAAAAGAGCTTGGGACTGCAGAGCTGGACTACCTTTAACCCACGAGATGCAATATAAAGCATGAGTTCCAGTGGACTGTTACACGCAAGGTTGGAGAAATCCTGCTCGTGTCAGCGTTGTTGTTACGGGTGAAACCACCCGGTGTTGGGTGGCCGGGTTCAATCTGTTCAGTTGGTGGAGGCAAGGGGTTCAGCTGTGGCTGCCTAAACACCAAAGACATGTCAAAAAAGTCAAGTTTTCAGATCACTCCTGAAGAGTAGGCATGGCTTGATTTATGAAACAAATCAGTGCATGGTGGCAAACCTTCCATAGGAGCATCTGCTGGCACTGCCGAATGCCAGGCTTGCGAATTCTGAAGCTACCTATTCTCGTTTCCACGTTTACAGGTTCTTTTTCATCCCTGATTTTCTCCTTTGTCACTGTGTTCCTCTTTATTTCCCTTTTCTACCTTTTGTTCTTTTGCTTCGGTTCGAAGTATAACTTTGCTTGCGGCCCTGTGTTGCGCGAACTCTTAGTAATGGGCCTAAGTGTGTGCTCCGACTTTGCAAATGCTTCTGATAAGCCTCGTCGGATGGCTCAATCAGTCTGCCTGCCCACAAGGTCTGTACACAACTGGGAACGCCGTTTTTGCTAAATCGCTTTGATAACTGGTCTTTGGGTCATAACTTTTGCTGAACAGCCACAGGATCCTGTGATGGAGCTCTCCAATATATAAACAAATTGATATATTGGTAGTCCTCTTTGCATTTCCCAGCCTACTGTGTGGCGAGCATCCCCTGGACTACCCATGGTGGAAATGTGCACAACCACATTATTTACTTTTCTGTGTACATCTCCTTGGTAAAAACTGTTCTGAAGTGAAGAAAGCTATTACTCTCCAAACCCATGAAGTAGGGATTTTACTTTTCCAATCCTTGAAAGCAACTTTTTCCTGCTCATTGCAAGAGTTGGTCTTCATGGCTTGTAGCAACTTGCAAAAGCTTCATGATTACTCACACAAAGGTTTCTTGGTGGAGATGTGTCCCTCTACCCCTGAAACACCTCTCGTTCTACCTTCAGGGCAGGATGGGGGACCTTCAAAAAGGCTCAAACCAGACCTGCTCCATTACTCTTCTCGCTCTATCTCTCTCTGTTGTAGTAGCCTCAGCAAGGCCTACCAGTGCTTAGGGGTTCACCCTTCTCTGCACAGAGTCCTCAGACACTTAGGAAGAAGTTGGCACAGAAACTGAAATATAAAAGACAGAGTTTATTAAACCTCATGAGGTGGAGCTAACATTCGCACATCACCCTTCAGTAATGCATGAAGTAGCACACTGAATGGAAGGATCCTGGTCCTTTTATACCCACACAGGGGCTCAAATGAAGGCGGTACTAACACAAATGCTGGTTTTAGTTACATATAAGGTCATACAGAGAATGCACAGTCGACAAGTGGGTGGAGCTAACAGTGTCTACTTTTAGTAGACACATCCTGACATTTATAAACTCGGAACAGCTGCAAGCTCAACTGAGCATGTGCAAAGCAAGAGGAACTAAATATAACTTGTCTCTAGGCAGATTTCAAGAGCAGTTGACAGGAAGGTAGGACAGAGCACATGGCGAGCACATGGTAGCACATGGCAGCCAAAATGGCTGACAGAAATACAAAATGGATTCCACAAAGCGGACAATTTAGCCTCTAAATACAGGCTGTCTTCAGCTAATGCTTAACTTAAATGCTGCCAAATTACAACAGACGACCCTTTCAGCATTGGCTGAAGACATTCGTTTATCTGGGGTAATCTAGATATTCATCCCGTACATCTATTAACATTATTTCGGCCACCTCTTTATTCAACATTTGTTGGGCCTTTGTTTCAGCAATGTTCCCTCTGGCAGGTATACAAGCAGAGATGCAAATGGAGCAAAGCATTGGACCACATTGGATACATACGCAGCATGTAAAAAATATTACAATTATTACACACAGGATAGTCAGTAGCTTCCAGCCCCAAGCAGAAACAAGAGTCCAAAACCATCCAGCAAAAGTCCAAGTTCCAGTCTCTGGATGAATTTCTGCAGCAATCTTATGCAATTTTGATATTGCGTCATATACTGAAGGTGAGTGATCTGGTATGAATACACAACAGCTGCTACCGATGATGCGACATGCACCACCTCGATCAGCCAAAATCACGTCTAGCACCATCCTATTCTGGAGTGCTACAATCCTTGCAATCTGTAGTTCTTCTGTAATGTTCCCAAGTGCCATAGCTGTCTGATTAGTAACAGCTTCCACAACACGAGTCAGTCGTCGGATTTTCCTGCTGTTTAATGCAGCACCCACAAAGAAAAATAAGCCCAAGTTGAAATCAACATATTGTTGTAGGGTAGTGTCGGTTTGGTCAACTTCATCCATACTTATTGTCCTCTTATTTCTGTTTGTGGAAATGTCATTGTACAGTTTAAAATCACGGTGATACAATGCAGGTGCCAGAAACACAGGGGGCAACAGAAAAGATACATAACAGATTCCTGACCACCCAACAGGTAATTGATAATATCCGTTATTTCCGCACACAAAATACGTGTTATGCGAGGCTGTGAAAGTGCTCTTATTGGCACCTTCAATGGTCAGGATTACAGTACACTCGCTCCTCCCCACTGGAATTCTTCCAACACTACAAATACACAAATCTGCTTTAGCTTTTGTCACAGAAATCACAAAAGGTCCAATGTTCTTTATTATTCTCACATTTGTGAAAACATATGGTGTTGAAATATTGTCCGGTTGATACTCTTCCCATTCCCATTTAGTCCCTTTGGCTTGTGGATAACCTTCTTTATTTTGATAACACACTTTATTAAGTTGAAAAATAATCCCACCTACTGAAGGCTTTCCATATGCAAACAAGAGCGCATACCAAGCTTGACAAGAACCATTGTGAGAAAATGGAAGAGGAATAAAAGGTGTTCCTCCTTTCTTTTGATGTGCAGGTATCATCCCACACACCCAACAGTTGGTAGTATTCGTAGCATTGTGAGTATGGTGCAACATCTGGATAAAAGTATTGTTCAGGTAAGATTGTCGATGCTTTTGCTCATGGTAAGGAAGAGTAAAGTAGTGGTGTTCCACGGGTACTGGCGTAGTGGCAACAAAAAGCTGTCGAACAGGAGCCACCTTCTCGATGTACCACGTAATTGCTGCCATAGCCACCATAGCAACAACAAACCCTACAGCACAAATGACTCTTTTGTTAGTCATTTTAGCAGCAGTAATGATTGATTTTTCTGAAAACTTGTTGAAAACAGTCGTTGGAGCTCTTCTCCCTGGGCAGCCGCTGATTTCTTCACCATGGGCCAAAGCGGGTGTCACTACACTAATACAGGGCTGATCCCCCTCCCCTTGCCACAATGGCTCTCCGTTTCACTAACCCAGGGTGGTAGCTCAACCAGTCTTTTTCAAAACTGCAGATCCTTTCCTCGGTCTCAATTGATATCTGGATACTCCAGTGATCGTGTGGTCCGGGAAGACTTCCGCAGATTCGTCAGGTGAGATAGCTTGGCCTTTCTCCGTCTCCAGAATCTCTCGATGGTCGGTCAACACAGCAGGTTCCACCAAGGCAGGCGACACACGTTTGCAGTGTGTGCTGTGGATCCAATTCTTTCTGTTTGTCACTCGAACTGCTGTCCTTGTCGCAAGGAGCACCTGCTCTGGTCCTCGCCACCTTGGCTCCAAGCTGTTCGATCTGTCAAAGACCTTGACCATTACATGGTCACCAGGACGGAGTTCGTGGGCCTCACCTGTAGATCTGTCAGGAAGAGCTTCTCGAACCTGTTGATGAATAGAAATCAAACTGTCAGTTAACTGTGCCAAATAATCATTCATCAGAACACAAGGAACATCATGTATGGGGCGTGGCTTAGGAATTCCCCAAATGTTCATTGGTCTCCCAAACACCACCTCATAGGGGGTAAGACCTGATCGTGAATGTGGCACCGATCTTATGGACAACAATGCCAAAGGTAGGGCATCTGGCCACTTTAGAGACGTGGAAGCCAGTATTTTCGCCAACTTTGTTTTTAGAGTAGCGTTATACCTTTCCACCAATCCTGCTGATTGCGGGTGGAAAACTGTATGGAATTTCTGTTTGATCCCTAATCCTTTCAGGACATGCTCAACAACTTGCCCAATAAAATGAGGTCCATTGTCACTCCACAAAAGTTTACAAACACCGTATCTAGGGAAAAACTCCTTTAGAAGCACCTTTGCTGTGGTGAGAGCAGTATTATCCTTCGTAGGGTATGCCTCTATCCATTTGCTAAAGGCACATACCACCACTAGGACATATTTCAGATTATTGCAGCGTTCGAGTTGGATGTAATCCATCTGCAAAACTTCAAAAGGTGCAGTTGGTGTAGCAAACCCTCCTGTAGGAGTTCGTGTCCCTTTTCCAGGATTATACTGCCAACAGATCAAACAGGACTGTACTACCCTTTTGGCTGTGCTAGCAATTTCAGGATGCTCCCAAACTTGTGTAAGCAATTTAGTTATTGCTAGAGCTCCAACATGTGCCAGCCCATGTGCCATTTGAACCATAGGTTGTAAATAGGCCGCAGGCAATTTCCATTTATTCATGTCTTTGTTACGCCAACAACCCTCATCATCTAATATTCCTTCTTTAGACCATTGCTCAAGCTCTTCCACAGAAGCAGATCTCTGTATATCCAATACTTCCTCTCTAGCATCATGCCAACGCTCAGCTTGTGATTTCACTACGTACATGGGTGTAGTGCTTCGCTGCATCGCAGTCTCACGGGCTACGCGGTCTGCAAAGGCATTGCCTTGTCCTATTTTGTCAGTCACTTTCTTGTGTGCGCTACACTTCATAATAGCAACTTTCTTTGGGTATGTAAGTGCAGTCAAGAGATTATGCACTAACTCTCCGTGCATTATCTGCATCCCATGGGATGTAAGAAAGCCTCTTTCCTTCCAGAGTAGGCCAAAATCATGAACCACTCCAAAAGCATAGCGACTATCCGTGTAAATGTTCACACACAAGTCAGTGCTAAGCTCACACGCTCGTGTCAAAGCTATTAGTTCAGCTGCTTGAGCTGACTTCTGAGGTATGCGAGCTGTTTCCACTACTGTCTCAAGCGTGGTAATTGCATAAGCAGCTGAAGTCGTGCCATCTGGTAACTTCAAACAGGACCCATCAACCCACAGTTCCCCATCTACATCTGGAAGGGGCGTATCTTGCAAATCGATGCGACCCTTTGTCTGTTCCTCAGTAAGGAATATACAATCGTGAGGCTCCTTTGACTGAGACTGAGTCGCAGGATATGGCAACAAAGTGGCTGGGTTCAGTGTCGCACATCTTTTCAAGGTAATATGAGGTGCTAGCAGTGTCAATTCGTATCCTGTCAAACGAGCACTAGTTAAGTGCTGAGTCTTAGTCTGATTCAAAAGGGCATCTACTGCATGGGGTACTAGCACCAACAGTTTGTGTGACAAAACTATCCCTTCACTCTGACGTATGGACACAGCCGTCGCTGCAACTGAACGGAAACACCCAGGCAATGCACGAGCAACAGGGTCAAGAACTGCAGAAAGGTATGCACAAGGACGCTGTTTGTCCCCGTGTGTCTGTACTAAAACTGACAATGCACATCCTTCTTTCTCATGTACATAGAGTGTAAAAGCCTTCGTGTAATCTGGTGTGCCTAACACTGGTGCAGAGCAAAGAGCTTGTCTCAACTGACAAAAAGCATTTTGACATTCATCTGTCCATGGAAGGGGGATCGGAGTGTTTTTAGTCAAAAGTGCTAGCAAGGGTTTAACAATGTGTGAAAAACCCAATATCCATTGCCTGCAAAACGAAGTCAGACCAATGAATGCACGGACATCTTTCTGCGTGGAAGGTACTGGGGTGTCTAAAATTGCTTGAATGCGATCTGGTGTCAGTGCACGGCCCTCCTTAGACAGAAGGTGTCCTAAATAGGTCACCTTCGGTCTACAATATTGCAATTTCTTTCGTGATACTTTATGGTGGTGTGTAGCAAGAAAAGAAAGCAAAGACAAAGTGCATTTCTCACACTGCTCAGGTGTATCGGCTGCCAACAAGATGTCATCGACATATTGTATGAGAGCCACTCCTTTAGGCAAGGTAAAGGAATCAAGCTGTCTCTTCAATGCTTGACTGTAAATACTAGGACTCTCAGTATAGCCTTGAGGAACTCTACAAAATCTGTATGATCTATTATTCAAAGTGAAACCGAACAAATATCGGCTATCAGGATGAATAGGAATCGAGAAGAAAGCGTTCTTCAGATCAATTACAGAAAATGTAGTTGCTGTTGGAGGGACCAGGGTAAGCAATGTCGTTATGTCAGAGACTACAGGGTACTGTGGTACTACAATCTTGTTGACTTCTCTCAAATCGATAATAAATCTATAAATCCTAGTGTCAGTATCTTTTTTCAAAATGGGAAGAATCGGACTATTGCAAATATTGTAAGGAACTTCTTCCACAACCCCCACCTTAATTAAATCATGTACAATACGTGTGAGTGCTTCTTCTCCTTCTCGAGAAATTTTATACTGAGGCAGTCTTGGCAATAAAGCGCCCTCCTTGACACTAATATGTACTGGTGGAATAACCATTTGCCCTACATCAGTATCCGAAGTAGCCCACAAAGTACTAGGGAGTGAGGCTAGTGCAATGTCCTCTTTAACAATACAAGATCTCTCAATCATAGGGTAGTTGTCATTCAAAATAACCCGTACTCCTTCCGGAGAACACCGTATCGTAGCCCTAAAATATTTAAGCATATCAAGACCCACAATATTGTCTGGTGTGTTTGGAGAAAGCAAAAACGGACATGGAGCAGTAAACTTATCAATATCAAATGCAAGTGGTTGTGACAATGGGCTAAGGGAAGGTGTTCCATCGAAACCTATCGATGTAATGGTTAAGCCAGACAGGGGAGCCCTTGGAACCAATTGTTTAGACAAGGCGCTACGAGTAGCTCCTGTATCAACCAGAAACTGATCAGTAGAACCCAAAACATGTGCTGTAACATAGGGACCCCTCTGATCTACTGGAACTTCAACTGATTCCTTACCCCGTCCTAGGCAATCCTATGCATAAGCAGAATCTTGAAAATCAGAAGGCACATAGTCAGACATTTGATATTGGTTCCTTCTATCAAAAGTGTTAAACCCATTCTGCCCACGTGTATTAGCATCAAACCGAGCACGATCATTCGCGCTTCCTCTAGGCCCTTGATATCCTGAACGATTTCTCATTTGTCCCCGACCACGTAGATTCTGCTGAGCACGCAGCACTGGACAATCAGAAAGCCAATGTCCAAATTTTTTGCAGTACGCACACTGATCAACAGACAAATTCGAACGGGCAGAGGAAGGAAAGGACGAACCATAAGATCCACGTCCACCTCTATCATTACCTCTAGAAGGCGGACCATAAGCTTGAGCCAACATAACCTTTGTTTTCAACTCTTTAGACTTTTTGTCCTCATTACCTTTGGCTTCTAATTCTTGCCGCTCATAATACTGGGCCATAGTTAAAAGGGAAACCGGAGAAGATGTAGTCCATGAGCTCTCACTGGCCTTTAAGCGACTAGCTATTCCTGGCAAAAGGTTTGCGACATATTTATCGACAAACAGATGCCTACCCGTGTCATCTGTCAATGACTGGCCACTAAAATCGTGAAATGCTTCTTCAAAGCGTGTGAAGAAGTCAGAAACTGATTCATCTACCTTTTGCTTGCAAGACGCTAGCACTGTCCAATCTATCTTCTTAGGGGGAATGATCGTCTTTAACTTAACTAATATAGCTGCCGGAAGATTTAAAATTAACTGACACGGTTTCTGTGCAGGTTCTCTATCTTCATCTAACCGCTCTAAATCTTTCCACAATGCTCCAAATGTCGCATTATCATCTATTTTACGCACAGTTCTCCACATATCAGGCGGTAATATTAATCCAAAAAACAAATCAATATCAGACAGAGTCATAGTACAAGAGCTGATTGCACCCTCAACTTCCTCATAAAAGGCTGCTGGATTCTTTCGCGGGTCAGGCAATGCATTTTTAAGGGCCATAACATCTGCTCTATTCCAAGGAGTGTAAACCCAATTATAAATAAAGTACCCTTTCGCATTAAGAGAAGTCTTATCATCCTCTGTACCCGTTCCTTTAGGAGGAACATATAAAGGCGCGGCTTCCCGCATGGGTTTCACATGAATTACAGCATTCTTATCTGTTTCAGGAGTAGAAGTTTGTGCCATGCTGATCTGAGATGCTAGTGCAGCTGTTTCTGCTGCCTTTTTCTCCTCTCGCAAACGGGCTGCTTCAACACGCAGTTTAACCAAGCGTCTGATCGTGTCAGCCACCTGGGAGAAGACAAAAAGACCGTCACGTAATTGTTTACAATCAGTTGCTACATCATCGGGCTCCATTTCTACCGAATACTTCCTAAATTGTTCAATAACCTCTGCAGCAAATGTATCGGTAAAATATATTTGCTCCCTTTCCTGCCATCCTTTTATACTATCTAAAAGTTCAGAAGCAGTGGTAGTACTACGAACGGCTTTACGCGCAGTAGATCTAATGTCAGATGCACGCTCAGCAGATAGCATGGAGCGAGTTTCTCGAGCTTTGTCCTGGTCTGAAAAAGAGTCCTCATCTGACTCATGAGGAGCAGAAGAAAAAATATACGGAGGTGGAGAACGATCTAATAACAGGAAATCATCTTGCGGTTTATTAAGGATAGGATAAAGGGGCTGCCTAACAGCATATTGGCCAGTTACCTGTAAATGGCGTTCCCTATCTTCCCTCTCTTTAATTTCTCTCATCTCCTTGTTTTTTAACTCTAATGCTTTCGCATAAATGGTCTTTCGCTGTTCTTTGTCAATCAAGGCTTGTTCACGCTTCATTCGCTCACGCACTTCTTTCTCCCACATTCGCACACAATCAAACATATCTTGCCTAGTCTTGTGTTTAAACATACATTGTTCCACATACTGAATCTTTCGCAAATCAAATGACCCATACATAGGCCAACGCAACTCAGGATCTTTACTAGTATATTTGTTCCATAACGTGCAGTACATTATAGAAGAAATACCATACTTAATATACATATCCCTATTAGGCGTCCCCTCCGGGGGGCTGGTTGTGCTTCGTCAAGTCTCAAATTGGTACCACTACAAAAGCAACACATCCTACGAAGTGTGCTGAAAACAGGCATGCCAAAAAATAGTGCAAAAGATGCAGTATTATAATCAAAGTAGCGCTTAAGGTACTTTTCGTACGTTGCGCTGTTCAAACAATTTTAAATAGAGAAAATTCTCCTCATTACCTGCCTATATGTATTGCAATACATATATAATTACAAAACAGATTCCAAAATTGGCCAATCATACAAACAAAGCCACAGTAAGTGTTACTAAAACTACCTTACCAATCAAAGGCATCAAACCAACAGCAAGTGCCGCAAAACGGCTCTTACCAATCAAATGGTGTCCAGGTTCCAACTGCCAAGTTCTCAAATCGACCAAATGGTCACTGCACGGCGAATCAACAGAAGAGATCTCAGTCAAGGACCGGCGCCGCCGGGATGGTCAGATCAGAAAGAAAGGAAAAACGCCGTGGGTGCCAAGACTCAGGTCTCCTCAGGCAGCGATCGCGTCCAAAAGCGAGATTCCAATCCTTCGTCGCGACCAGTCCTTCGGGCATCCGAGTCGCTGATGAGTCCCACGTTGGAAGCGCCAATTTGTTGTAGTAGCCTCAGCAAGGCCTACCAGTGCTTAGGGGTTCACCCTTCTCTGCACAGAGTCCTCAGACACTTAGGAAGAAGTTGGCACAGAAACTGAAATATAAAAGACAGAGTTTATTAAACCTCATGAGGTGGAGCTACCATTCGCACATCACCCTTCAGTAATGCATGAAGTAGCACACTGAATGGAAGGATCCTGGTCCTTTTATACCCACACAGGGGCTCAAATGAAGGCGGTACTAACACAAATGCTGGTTTTAGTTACATATAAGGTCATACAGAGAATGCACAGTCGACAAGTGGGTGGAGCTAACAGTGTCTACTTTTAGTAGACACATCCTGACATTTATAAACTCGGAACAGCTGCAAGCTCAACTGAGCATGTGCAAAGCAAGAGGAACTAAATATAACTTGTCTCTAGGCAGATTTCAAGAGCAGTTGACAGGAAGGTAGGACAGAGCACATGGCGAGCACATGGTAGCACATGGCAGCCAAAATGGCTGACAGAAATACAAAATGGATTCCACAAAGCGGACAATTTAGCCTCTAAATACAGGCTGTCTTCAGCTAATGCTTAACTTAAATGCTGCCAAATTACAACATCTCTGTCCAACTAGTCATTCTCTCTCTCTCCTACTCTCCTTTCTCCCTCTGATCTCTCGCGCTCTACAGTCTCTCGCTCCACCGCTCCCTTTCTTTCTCCTGAAGATTCCTGGGTCCACTGTAGTTATCCTTGTGGTGCTGGGGGGTGACAGATACACCAACAATGGCCCAGACTTTCAAAACCGGCCTCCAATCACCTATGCCTTGTAGAATAAAATACCAACTTGACACTGCTTTGTGGTAGAATTTCTGCAAGAGACAATCAGGGACTGGGAACGCGAACCAGCCCTGGCAATGAAGTCAGACGGAAGCGGGGGAGTGGGGGTTAGGGTGGGGGGGGGCGGCTGGTGGGGTGCTAGTGGGATTCACTCCTCCAGCTTTTGTGCTTTTGGTACAGGGGGCGATATTCCAGCAAATCGGCCCCCCTGTACCAAAAACGTCCCCCACCCGTCCAAAACTGGCCCCCCACCCTTCCGGCCGACCGGGAAAACGCCTGGTGCCCGCTACGGCCAGTCCGGCCCTGGAGACAATCTACCACAACAGCGGCTTGTCTGCTGTAGTAAACATCTTTGCAAAGAGGAACCTGTCCGTTGATGCAGTACTAAATTTGTGTCAGTGGTTATCGGTGAGCACCGTGACTCTTCTTACCGGGGACCGGGACTCGTTGCGACCTCCCACACTGCCCTGGTCCCTGTACGCAACTGCTTGAATTTATCGATTAGTTGGAGAAAGCAAAGCAGTAATTTTTGACATTTCTACAGTTGCCCACGTAAATTGAAGCCGGACAAGCAATACAGTCATACTTTATAATTTGTTGTACTGGCAGCCCTATTCAGTTTCTACATAGCATCATGGGAAAAAAAAAATTTTTCCTCCTGGATGGTGTGCATTCAGCTCTCCAGGGGCAGTCCGAATGTAAAGTCGGGAAGACTGCTATTGGTAAGTCCAAACTCGCTCCGCCACAACCCACAACATCTCCACCCCGTCTGCATCATCAGACTCCGGAACTAAAATTTGCAGACTGACATTTATTTATTTATTTATTTTACAAACTAATCACTGCCACTGAGCCAGATTTTGCAAATTAGGTTAAAGGAATTTTCACTTGCAGATCAATTTTAACGAATTTGTCTAAAAATCATGCCCAAAAGTATTGGGCTGTTATGCATTCCTGCATGGGACTTCTCTCCTCTGTTTCAGTTAATCGGATAAACCCTTTCAAGCATCCACATTTTGAACAAACTGTGTTCATTTGTTTTGTCACAGTGCTCTTTATTTTTCAAGCAAGCATTCCTTTGAAAGGCTTCTTTGTGCTGCTCTACCTTGCGGTTTGCAGAAAAAAAAAGATGTCTCCCAGAATAGGTCACCTTTGTGTTGCTATCTTAGTTTTGAGCGCGTGGGGCGGAAGTTAATACCTGAGTATGCCTATGACTTTAAATCCCCTTTGTCTGAAATACCTTTTTATATTTCAGGTCACAGTATTTTAAAACTTTAACAGAAGCGGAAGGCCACATATTGGTGCCATTCATAAGTGGTTACTGTATGTGCTCACTTACCCAGCATGCATTGCTTTGATTCAGGTTGGTGCTTCCTTGTGAGGCCAAGTTACCAAAGGAATAAAAAAAGCCAATTTCCACGAAAAAGAGAACTCTTTATTCCCTATCAAATACAGGTTATTTTTATCTTATGAGTTTTTGTCCTCACCTGTTTCATTGGAAAATACTCCAGCAAATGATTTCTGTATATTTTATTGTTTTTTCTCACGTAGGTTTTAAAATACTTTTGTATGGTGAACTTCACCATATGGAGTAGCAGAGTGCTTTACACAGAACTTCATTGAATCAGTGCAAGAAGCGGCATAACTCTAGAACAGCTGTATAAAAAAGAGAAGAAATTCTTTGAAGCTCTGAATTTAGTGCAAATTTAGTGCGTTGCTGAAAGCAAATAAAGTAGGTGCTTTTTCAAAGTTTTTGGGTATCCTTTATTGCTTCCCCGGATTAAAAATGGTCAGTACTAAGATACAAGAGTAATTTACGCATACACTATTTCCAACCTGTCTGGGTAATTGATTGTATGGTGAGAACCGTAAGCCTCTTTGAATAGATAGAGGTTCATAGATCTGTGGATAGCCAGTAAGGTGGGCTGAGCACACCAAGGAGAAGGTTAAGGTCAGTCCACAATCTAGGGTGTAGTACTTTGATTTCCCTACCACCATGTTTCTTTTGGTTGTAGTTTTCTGGATTACCCATTTAGAGATCCCCAATGTTAGTGGCTGCCAATGGATGTGATGGGAACAGGTGTTTGTCAGCATCCAGAATCTGCTCCTTTAGACCCGGCAGAGCATCTTAAACTTGATTCTTTGTTCCACTGCATTCCAAGGAATTTCTTCCCTTCTTAGGCCCTCATTATGAATGGCTCTAAAATTGTGATACCTATGATAACTTCGTTTACTTCACAAATCGCAATTACAAGTGGTGTGATGAGCACAGGACCCCCTGTATAATTCACTTCTAAATTTGGGCATGTCAAGCCAGTTGAAATGTACCGGGGGAATAGGCCCGGTAACTAGGAGGACATGCAGATTTAGGTATGGCAGCACTAAAATCCACCTGTTATCCCCTATTCTGGAGGCATTAATTAAAATTGGGGGCAATTTACCACACCCTATAAAAACTGATCCCTGGAATGTCAGAATATATCATACCTTTTTCCAGGCCCACGCTGTTTGGAGATGAATCTTAAAGCAGCACTTGACATGAGTTTGTCTCTTAATTTTCAGGATTCACAGTAAATTTTGTACTTCACATATGCACTTGTGCACACTTCTTTCTTCGGTGTCAAAAGCCTTCTTTAGATTTCTAAATCCGTGCCACGTGTGCATGTAAGACTAAAATAAAGCGATGCTGAAAGCTGCAGTGACACATACAAGCAAGTATGTTATGAGGAAAGGTTAGTACACTTAGAGAAAATGATTCACACTATAGCAATTATATTCTACCTGCTTTCTTTGGCCCAGCTGATGCTTCACCCTGGCCAGGTCTGGTGGCTCAGAGGACTCATGCATCAACTCCAGGGAACTGTGTTTGGCCTAATGGTCCCCTCCCCTCACCCTCCCGGAGGTCCACTCAGTCCCTATGTCTAGAAAATGAGCACCGTCGTATGGGGGACCGATAAACATTTGTTATCTGCCAATAACTCAGAGAGACTTCTGAGGAGTGGACTTACACTCAACAAGCACTGCTATATTTACATGTGCCTCCACCTTTTAGAGTACAACAATTAGTATTCGGCTTTAGAGAGAAAATAAAAAGAGGCCTAAGAGCATCTGTCTGGAACTGTGCAGTTATAACAATTTGTTAAATTGCTACAATAGGAACATTTCATGAAAAAGTTGCAAGAAAGCAGTCATTCAAAAATGACATCAGTGCTTGAAAAGGACTATCATGCCTCTGTTGCATACCCGCTTCCTGTTCTCCATTATTATTCTTTACTTAGGGGGTTATTTAGGCACTGGTAGATCACCCAATGACCCACCCAGTCAATGGAATCCCTGTCATCTCTTGTAGATGAAGGATATTCCTCCATATTTAAAGAGTCCCACCAGCCTAGCAGGGGTCGTTGTGACTTCAGTACATCCTCTGATGCGGCGGATGCACTGAAGGAACAGATGACTTCAGGGTGGGCACCATGTTTATTTGGTGGGCACCATGTTTGGTTGGCATGCTAGAAATTCACTTTTGGGTTTCGTTTTGCTTTTTTTGCAACTAACTCTAAAAGCACGAGCTTGTTTTAGAAAAACAAAAAAATATTGACCCTCGTGTAAAGGTAGTCATTGTTTGTTTTACCTACTCGGATCTGCAGTACCTTCCACTTTGAAGAAAAAATCAGTGGCATAGCATATCCCTTAACAGGGCATGGATATGGCTACTCAAACCTACTACCCATGTGGCTGGCGGGCAGGCAAACAGGTGATAGAGCGCTATGCTCTCGTAAAATTGTATGGGTGCATCATAATCACTGTTAGTCTGTACCCGCATATATCTAGGTATATATATTAATGAATGGTTAGATAATGTAGTCGTAAATTGCATTATTAGAGCGAATAGAAGGGTAGTTGTGCTATTATGATTTTGCAAATGTATAACTGAAACGTGTTCAAAAGGATGCATTATTGGAGTAGGCTATGTATAATTGAGATGCAGTAGTCAACGTGTACCATATTAAGTGCACGTGTAGTTCACTTTCCGTATATGAAATGTAATGGATTAATGCTTATAGAAGTGATTATAATTGTGTGTTTAAAAGGTGTAAAGGCCTGACTGCATATACGAAAAGGAAAGGCCTGATTCATTCTTATGTTAGCTTATTTAGCAGGAAGAAATGTTTCTCTTGGAAAGGCTCTCTGGGTACAGTTGGTAAACTCATGTAGAGGGGAAAAGTTTGTTGAAACATATCTTCTGTTGCAGGTGCAAGGACATATGCCTCGTTAGCAACACACTGGCTCTTTGTTTCACAAGTTAGGGTGGTGGGAGGCATGAAGACGGGAGTACACTGGAATGTAGGGATGATACTTTCAGCGGAGAAGGTGCCTGGGACTCAAGGTCATCGTAACCGTCCAGGATGAAGTAAGAGTTTCGATGGAAAAGTACGAGAAGGAAGACCTGGCCGAAGAGGCGTGACAAGGGCGTGTTCAATTGTTTTTGGGATTTGTATTAGGGACAGTGCCCCGAGGGTGGAGAGTAGAGAAGAGGTAGAGGAGATCAGGGAGAGAGGACAGAGGGGAATATTAGGAAGGAGCATCTCAGAACGAGCTCGATATGCTATGTGAGTGTACTTCTTAGGAAGACTTCACAGCTGACACCTTTTTCTTTTACTCTTGCCTGGGAAATTTGTTAAGTAGGTATGTCATCTAAGTGATAGAGTAGGGACAGCCAATGGTTTATGCTTATTTAGATAAATGAGGAATAACATAGAGATTGGAGCTGTTATTGCTTGTCTAATACTTCTGGAGCTAACGATTCTTCTTATCCTGAGTCGGATGAGACGCCTGCGTAGGATGCTATTTATATTAGTGCCCATCTATTTCTTTAACCTCGTGTTGAGGTGCTTGCACGTGCAGTTATTCTTGGCGGTAATAAACCCACAAAATTGAATTCGGAGTCAGTGGTCTTTTAAGGTAAACTGGATTCTAAAAAGATTGCATAACTGAAAGGATTTTCTTCCCTTCACTCTATTCAGCAGGTAAAAAGATCCTGGCGACCTGGAGATCCTTAGAAAAGATAAGATAAGGATCAGCGTTATCAGTTGGTAGCAGAGTAGGATGGTTTCCTCTGATAGTAAGGGGAGATCTAGATTAGGATAAGAGATTATTTGCCCCAAAGAGCCCGAGTGATGGTGATCCAGTGGATCGTAAGAGGAGGACGACGGCGGATGATGGGAACTGACGAAGAGTGACGGTGCGGCCGAAGTAGCAGTTCATGGTAGAGTGAGTATGAACAGGGTGACGCTTGTTAGATTGTGGTGTTTAATTGTTGTGTGATGTCTTGCGGAGTTGGAATGAGAGTCGTGTGATTGAGGATCGGACCGTGAGCGCGCGCGGGACCGAGAGATTTGATTATTGTGATGTAGAAGACACCCAGAGCTGAGATTGTTGACCAAAGGTTGTGGGGGTCATGAGACGTCGTTGATCAACCCACTGAAGATAGGGAGCACATGTGTGAGTGTGTGAATAACCGACGCTGGTCGTAGGTTGTTGTGTGCAGAATATTGAGCGGTTGAATCCTATGGATTGTGTCAGAGGTGACTTTCCGGTCGTTTCACGGACAGACAGTTGCCAGATTGAGGTCAACAATTTCGAGAGGCTGATCGGTCATTGGTGGACCGACAGTCAGAGAGGTAATTGTTCGGTAGGACGGACGATTGCTTCAGAGTGTGATTGGGACACGTGCGAACGAGAACGAGAGAATTAGTAAGGAGGGGAACTGCTGCGAGCGGAGGAAGAGTGACGTCAGACAAGTGCAGCGCTGTGATAGGTTGGTTGGTGTGAGCCGCACTGGCATTGGTGGATTGAAATCAGGAAGTAAGACAAAAACTTGTGCGTGAACGGAAATCTGCTTCATCATGAAATGTTTTAAAGTTTTACGAGAACTTTGCAGAGGTGATAGACATGTGGTTACTCGGGGTGGAGAAGAAGCCCCTCCCGAGGATACGCCAGCACATTATATGGCTAAGAATGTAGGATTGCATACTATAATTTGGCTTGAGAACTGGCATAAAATGACGGAAGGAGAAGGAGAATTGACTTTCCCACGCTATGGCACTTTCAGGTTGGAAGTGTTGTACCAGCTAAAAACTGTAATGGCTTCTTTACGACCACTGCCTAGACCGACACAGTTTGAGGCGCTACATGCATGGATTAGGGCAGCGTATGACAGGAAAAGAGACAAAAGTCAGGAAAGGGTGAAGAAATCGATCAGGGCATTTCAAGATGCGAGATGGGATGCATTGGAGAAAAGGTGGAGAGTGGAAACTATTGAAGGGGATAGGCTGTTTCCACTGTTGATAAATGTAGGAGAGGCAAAGAAGAGGTGGGCTGAAGAAGACGACAGTGATACAGATGACAGCCTGTTAGATAGGTTGCTAGCAGAGAGACCACCTCCATTTAATCCAGATTCAGAAGAGGGAAAATCAGCTTCAGCAGTAGAAACTGGCGAGTTACGGAATCAGACTAACATGAGGGTAGTGGGAAAAATTTCCACAGGAACAGAGGGAGCGGGAACCCAGCCTTCCATTGGGAATATGCGGTTACCGGACTCCTTGACGGTACCTGTCACCATTGGTCCTATAGTATCGGTATATGACCCAGATTGAATAAGTGAAGGAAGTCCAATGCAGACGACTGGGGGAGAGAGGACCAGTGCTGGAGGGAATGGCTTAGGAGAACAAGTGGTTCACTTCCCGAAGCCCTTAGAAACAAGCACGCCGTTACCAGCCACCGCAGACTCCTCTTTTAGGCAGGAGGATGAGAGACCAGTCAGACCAAGGTCTTTATTCGAGTCCAAGTCAGCTTTGAGGATGTGGACACCATCAGTAAGTAACCAAAGTGATAGAGTGCCAGGCGATAGGGAACGATAAATTTTAGAAATTAGACCAAGTTCCAGGAATACGATAGAAGAGAACAAGTCACAAGAACAAAGCAGTGACTATGATGAGCGGAATGGCACAGCTTGCCAAGAAATACTGAAGAGTGCAGTACAGGCAAGGTTGCTAGACGTAGTAAGACTAAAAGCGGAGGTAGACGAAATGATTAGTGGGAGCCTGCCTTTGGAGAGAATAGAGATTTATGGGCCAGATGAGCTGCTTTTCATAGCAAAAGATGTGACTCGTAAAGCAAGGATCGCACATGAGAAATTGACAGCATTGGCTAGGAGATATGAGGTGGATTTGAATAAAACAAAAACGTTGCAAGGACCGCATAGGTTGCAATATAGTGATCAGGAATTGGAGGAGAAAAGGATCACAGGATTAAGGACGCATACTAAAGATCTGATTGTAGGGATGCGTATATGGAATTTGTTGGACAAATGGGAAGAAAGGTGGTCAAAGAAAACAATGGCAAAGAAAATTGTAGGAGAAACGCCGCCTCCGGGGGAGGGCGACGGGCGTCGGGAACTTTCCTTTACGGGAAGTACAGAACGGAGGAGTACGTGCATGTGCCGTGGAGGAGAGGTGACTTGGCTGCGTTTACAAATGACTTTCCTCGGCTGAGGAAAAACCCGTAGAGTGGTACAAACAGGTTGAGCGGTTTGTTAAAATCTCGAAGGTGCTGTGGACTGATTTGAACACCTTGTTTGACATAGTGGTGCCGGGAGATTTGTGGACAGCTTGTAAAATCGCAGTTGAGTGGCCGACCTTTGAACCTGAAAGGGATGCTGTCACAAATGGTCCGTCACCCATTGTCATGAAAACATTTGAGCAAGTGATTACATGGTTGAAGCTGAAGATTTCGCCTCAAGATATCGATTGGGTTAAGATAGATCGAACTGTGCAGGAACCCAAGGAGACAGTGCATGAATATTATGAAAGACTCTTGCAAGCTTTTAAACAGTATAGCGGATTAGATGCCTTAGACCCCAAGGATATGGGACAGTTTGTCTCAAAGTTTGTTTTAGGATTAAGACCAGAGGTCAGCCTCATGATACAGCACCATTTGATCTGTTGGCAGAACAAGCCGGTAGATGAAATCTTGCGGTATGCGAGGTACTATAGCGATGAAGTGGACTCGAAGCACCGGAAGCTAAAGGACAAACTGATGCTCGTCCAGATGCAGACAGCTCAGATCCAGCCTAGTGGAGGGACGCTGGGAAGAAGACAGGAAATTACCAAGGGAACCAGAATGGGCAAGGCCAGGGAAAGGGAAACCCATAGATCCCAAGACGGGGTGGATGTGGCGACACTGAAGAAGACCACTGCGTGTCATCTTTGTCACCAGATTGGATATTGGAAGCGCGAGTGCCCTTTGAACCCAGCCAACCAGGTGCAGCAGGAGGTAGAAGTGGTTCAGGCACCTGTGCCGGAGGTAGTCAACATTGTGATGAGGCCCAGATCGATGAAAGGGGGGACGTATAACCCACAAGTACAGGTCCCCCAGCCACCAAGGATCTCGCAGGGAATACGGACTTACCAGCAGATGCCCCTTTTCGAAGGGTATGATGAGTACAGTCCAGACCCGTTATCCTGACGGTGCCTGAGGGGGGAGGAAGACTGCACACTTGGAGCAGTTTTGGAGGTAGACCAGAGAGGACCTTTTGTGGAGGCAGACATTGATGGTCATCCTACCACACTCTTAGTTGACACTGGTGCTACCCGGTCTACTGTAAGATCAGCAGTAGTCCCCAACCTACCCCTCTCGGGACAATCGATCCAAGTTGTTGGAGTAGCGAACAAAAGAATAAACAGCCCACTGACTGAACCGATTGCAGTGAGGATAGGTTCCTTCCAAACTAGACATCAGTTTGTGGTGTGCGATACGAGTCCAGTTTGTCTTTTGGGAAGAGATCTATTAGGTAAATTGAACTGCACTATTTATTGCACACCCAGGGGAGTGGAGGTTCAGACGAGGGATAATGATGCTACCTTCAAAGTTGCTAATCAGCATCTGTGTATAGACTTGTATCCAATGGTGACCGTGGAAGAACTTCCACCGGATTTGAGAGACACCGTGTCACCCGAGGTGTGGGACTTCACCGGAGAAGAGATAGGACTAATCAAGGGGGTTGAACCTGTGCAAATCCAGGTGAAACAGAATGTTGAATTCCCTAGAACGCCCCAGTACAATCTGTCACCCGAAAAGATCGCAGGGATTAAACCTGTAATCGAGTCTATGATCAAGCAAGGCATTCTGAAGGAGATCAGAGGTAGCCCATGTAATTCACCTATTATGGGACTACTGAAACCGAGCGGGAAATTCAGGATTTTGCAAGACCTGCGAAAGGTCAACACGATAGTTATCTCTTGTTGTCCAGTGGTACCGAATCCATCAGTGATACTGTTCCAGATCCCATGCAAAGCCGAGTGGTTCACTGTCATTGATTTGTGTCAAGCATTCTTTTCGATACCGCTCCATGAGGAAAGCCAATTTCTTTTTGCGTTCCGGCTGGAAAATCGTGTGTTAACGTGGTGTCGTATCCCTCAAGGGTATACAGAAAGTCCATCGATCTTTAATCAGATCTTGAAGAAGAATCTTGAGAGTCTTGTATTGCCGCAGAACTCAGTTCTCGTGCAGTACATAGACGATCTGCTTGTCGCCTCAGAAACGGAAGATGCTTGCAGGATAGACACGGTAGCCCTACTGAACCATTTAGCAGAGAACGGGCACAAGGTGTCTCCAAACAAGTTGCAGTACTGCCTAAATGAGGTACAGTACTTAGGACACAGATTAGAAAAGGCAAGAGGAAGGTGTCACCAGATCGAATAGAGGCGATAATGAACATGGCAGTGCCCATGTTAGAAATGGGATCTCTAGTTGGCAAGGGCTTGCACCTTTGTCCAAGTAGGGACCCTTCTTCCTAGTCAGGGTAAGGGTTGTTACACTCGTGAAGTAACCCCTGCTCACCCTCGTGGTAGCTTGGCACGAGCAGTCAGGCTTAATTCAGAGGCAGTGTGTAAAGCATTTGCACATAACCAACAGTAATGCAGTGTAAGCACTACAAACGGACACCACACCAGTTTAGAAAAATAACCAATATTTTATATACCCAAGACAAGACCAATTACGACAAAAATCCACAATACTATACTTTACGAATGAATTCTTGATACGTTAACTTCTTCTTTGCAGGAATAGCACAAAAGCAAAGTTCGATACGAGTCGGTAGCTCCGTCCGAGCCTACCGCGATGCTGAAAACCACAGAGTCCTACAGTTCCAGCCGACCGTGTCGATACGGGCCAGCAGAGTCATGAACAGACTCGGTCACAGTACCTTTTCTCGTTGTGGCTGGTACGGAGTGTACAAGCCGGTTGGCGTTCGTCGCGGTTGCGGTGCAAGACGGAGCGATGCAAGGTGCGGTGTCCCTCGATGCGGTGCAGGCAGCGGCTCGATGAGCGTCGTGCAGACGGAGTCGGTGAGTCCAAGGCGTGCGATGCAGGGTGAGACGATGCTCGATGCAGTGCTGACAGGTTGCGATGCAGGCGACCAAGCCGGAGTGCGGGAGCTGGCGTCGGACAGCGGTGCGAGTCGGAGCGGTGCATCGCAGACGTGCGAGCGGTGCCCCAAATGCGGTGCGGTCTCGACTCTTGAGCCAGTTGCAGCGACAGTGTCGGTCTGGTCCGGCTGGCCCAGTGAAGCGATGCGATGCGAACTGCGGTGCCCACAGGTCACGGTGCAAGCAGCGGCTCGATGTTGGCGGCGTCGGACGTCGCCCACGGTGAGACCAGGGTTGCGATGCGAAGCGGGGCGATGCGGTCTGCGGTGCAAACAGGTCACCGGCCAGGGATGGATTTGGTTGACGGAGTCGGTTGCAGTTCCCTTCCTCTGTGGCGACTGAAACAGCGTTCCAGAAGCGGTACCCAGAGGCTTGTGAAGTCTTTGTAGTCCCTGAGACTTCTTAACAGGAGGCCAGCTCGGTTCCAGGCCCTTGGAGATACTCAGCACAAGTTTGTAGAAAGTTCAGTCCAGTCCTTTCACTGCCCAAGGCAGAAGCAGCAGCTGCAGGCCAACCCAACAAAGCAACAACACAGCAAAGGGGCAGTACTCCTCCTGGCAGCTCTTCCAGCTCTTCGTCTTGGCAGGTTCCTTGATTCCAGCGAGATCTAAATTCATGGGGTCAGGGCCCCAATATTTATATCCCAAATTCCTTTGTTCTCTGAAGGCAGAGAGGCCTTTGCCTGGTCCAAACCAGTTCTGGAGCACTTTGTTGACAAGTCTCCGTCCCTTCTTTCAGTGAGCAGGCCAGGAACATCAGACGCACCACAGGAGGTGGAGCCAGCATTGTGGAGGAAGGCACTGTCCTATTCAGGGCCCAGGTGCGACCCCTCCCACCCATCTACATGTAGATCTTGCTATTCAGCCCTGTGCTGACTCACCCTGTCTCCTGGCATCCCCCAGCCCCTGTCACTCACACTCCAGACAAGGAATACACAACCTCGCAGAGGCAGGCTTGGATGGTTAGACAAGAAAATACCCACTTTCTAAAAGTGGTATTTTCAAACACAGAATGTTAAAACCAACTTCACTAAAAGCTGCATTTTATCATTCTGAGTCCAGGCATACTAAACTCGAATTTCTACCATGTTCCCGGGGTCAGTTAGGATTATAAGCTGTAATAATCAAAACTGCCCGTTCTGGCCTAGGGGGAACAGGTAGCCTTGCAATAGTGAAAAACGAACTAGGCTGTAATTCACTATCAGGACATGCCGCACACACCCGGGCATGTCCTACCTTTCGCATACAACGCACCCTGCCCACAGGGGTACCTTGGGCCTACCTTAGGGGTGACTAACATGCAGCAAAAGGAAGGTTTCGGGACTTGCAAGTGTGTGCACTTGCCAAGTCGACATGGCAGTCCCAGGCTGCGCACAGGCTCTGCGTTGGCAGGCCCGAGTTACACTTTACGGGCTGTTTGCGTGGGTGGCACAATCCAGTGCTGCAGCCCACCAACAGCATTTGGTCTATAGGCCCTGGCACTCGTAGTGCACTTTACAAGGGACTGACAGATAAACCAAATAGGCCAATCATGGAAACACCAATCCATAACACATTTTATACAGGAGCACTTGCACTTTCCCACTGGACCGCAGTGAGGAAAGTGCGCAGAATCATTACACCAGCAAAAACAGAGTCAAAACCGGGAGGTCAGAAAGCAACAAGTCAGGGGAAACACGCCAAAAGATGCCAAGTCTAACACATGTCCCCTCCAGCTGAAAGTAGGGAGAACTACCCAACCCCATTGGAGTTCTCTTCACTAAGGCGGAAGAACCTGGACAGACCATCTGCGTTGGCGTGTTCTGTACCAGGACGGTGTTCCACCGTAAAGTCCATTCCCTGTAGGGAGATGGACCACCTCAGCAGTTTTGGATTCTCACCCCTCATTTGCATCAACCATCTGAGGGGCCTGTGGTCTGTCTGAACCCGGAAGTGAGTCCCAAACAGGTACGGCCTCAACTTCTTCAGCGCCCAGACCACAGCAAAGCTTCCCTTTCTATGGCACTCCACCTCTGTTCCCTGGGAAGTAGTCTCCTGCTAAGGAAGACTACAGGCTGATCCAGGCCCTCTTCGTTCAGTTGTGAGAGCACCGCTCCCACACCATGCTCTGAAGCGTCAGTCTGCACGACGAATTCCTTGGAGAAGTCAGGTGCCTTGAGCACGGGCGCCGTGCACATGGCTGCCTTCAGGGCATCAAAAGCTTTCTGGCAGGTCTCAGTCCAGATCACTTTCCTGGGCTGCCTCTTAGAGGTCAGCTCTGTTAAGGGGGCAACGATGGTGCCATAGCCCTTAACAAATCTCCTATAATAACCGGTGAGACCTAAGAAGGCTCTCACCTCTGTCTGGGTTTTGGGGGCTCCCAAGCCAGAATGGTGTCAATCTTGGGTTGTAGGGCGCCACCTGGCCGCTTCCTACCTGGTGCCCCAAGTACACCACAGAACCCTGCCCGATCTGGCACTTACTGGCCTTGATCGTGAGGCCTGCACCTTGCAGAGCCCTCAACACTTTCTCAAGGTGCTGTAAATGTTCTTCCCAGCTGGAACTGAACACAGCAATGTCATCCAGGTAGGCGGCACTGAAATCCTCCAGCCCAGCCAACACCTGATTGACCAACCTCTGAAAGGTGGCAGGGGCATTCTTCAACCCAAAGGGCATCACCCGGAATTGGTAATGACCTTCTGGGGTTGAGAATGCTGATCTCTCCTTGGCCCCATCGGTTAAGGCAATCTGCCAGTACCCAGACGTCAAATCAAACGTGCTGAGGAACCGGGCAGCTCCCAACCGATCAATGAGCTCATCAGCTCTGGGGATGGGGTGCGCGTCAGTCCTGGTGACGGCATTGAGCCCACGGTAGTCCACACAAAACCGGAGTTCTGGAGTGGCACCGGGCACCGCAGCCTTTGGGACCAAGACCACTGGGCTGGCCCAAGGACTGTGGGAGGGCTCAATCACCCCTAGCGCCAACATCTTAGAGACCTCCTCCTTGATGCTGGCTCTGACCCGGTCAGTCAACCTGTAAATCTTGTGCTTCACAGGATGGCTGTCACCGGTGTCCACGTCATGGGTACACCAGTGAGTAACACCGGGGTCAGAGAGAACAGTGGGGCGAACTGTCCCAACAACTGGCGACAGTCCCCCTGCTGCTCCTGAGTCAGAGTAGGGGAGAGAATCACACCCTCTACTGACCCATCATGCTCCTTGGTAGACAGGAAGTCAGGAGAGGCTCGCTCTCCTCTTCCACCCCATCATCTGTCGCCAAGAGCATACTCACTTCGGACCTCTCGAAGTGGGGCTTGAGGCGGTTCACGTGAAGGACCCTCAAAGGGTTCCTTGGAGCCTGCAAATCCACCAGGTAGGTGACGTCACTTTTGCGCTCCTTTACCTCATATGGCCCAGTCCACTTGTCCTGCAAGGCACAAGGTGCCACTGGAGCCATGACCCACACTTTTGCCCAGGTTGAAATTCGACCAGAGTGGCATTCTGGTCATACCATCTCTTCATTTCTTCCTGGCTTGCTTCTAGGTTCGCCTGAGCGAGTTTCCTGAAGTGGGCAGTTTGGTTTCTAAAGGCCAGCATGTAGCTAAATACATCCTGGGGAGTTTTCCTGGGAGCTGCCTCCCAGCCTTCCTTTACCAAACTCAGAGGTCCTCTGACAGGGTGGCCATACAGGAGCTCAAAGGGGCTGTACCCAAGAGACTTCTGAGGCACCTCCCTGTATGCAAAGAGTAGGCATGGCAAGAGGACGTCCCACTTACGCCTCATGGGTTCTGTTAGACCCTTGATCATGCCTTTCAAGGTCTGGTTGAATCTCTCCACCAGACCGTTTCCTTGTGGGTGGTAAGGAGTGGTGAACTTGTAGGTTACACCACACTCCTTCCACAGGGATGTCATATACTTCGATATGAAATTGGTCCCCTATCGGAAACCACCTCTCTGGGGAATCCCACACGGGAAAAGATCCCCATTAACGCCCGGCCCACCACTGGCGCCGTCGTTGTCCTGAGAGGATTGCCTCCGGGTACCGGGTGGCATGGTCCACCAAGACCAGGATGTACCTGTTGCCCATGGCTGTCTTGGGATCCAGTGGCCCCACAATATCCATCCCTACCCTTTCAAAGGGTGTTCCTACAACCGGAAAAGGTTGGAGAGGAGCTTTGACCTTCCTCCCACTCTTACCACTTGCCTGGCAAGTTTGGCAAGACCTACAGTGTGCATCTGACTGCCTTCGCATTTGGGGCCAAAAGAAGTGGGTGACAAGCCTGTCAAAGGTCTTGTCCTGCCCCAAATGTCCTGCCAAAGGCACGTCATGAGCCAGACCCAGTAGGAAGGTCCTGAAGCGCTGGGGTACCACCAGCACACGGGCTGACCCAGGCTCAGCAACCTTAGGCTCACTGTATAGGAGACCACTCTCCCAGTAGATCAGATGTGACCCGGACTGATTACCAGCTGCCTGGTCTGCAGCCTGCCGCCGCAGACCCTCCAGAGTAGGGCACTCGTTCTGCTCCCTGCAGAACTCCTCCCTCGTGGGACCCCCTTCTTGCTGCCAATGGGTCAGCTCAGAGATGTCTCCCAGTTCGGCTACTTGCGCCCCTGTAGGCACCGGGGCGTCCCCCTCGAGGTCCGCCTCCTCCCGGTTCGTGGGAACTTCGGGGGCCGGTTTCCCGCGCCCTCTGCCCTTTCTCTTGGCAGGGACTTGGGCCACTGTTTCAGGCTCCAAGTCCTCTTGATCACCCTTTCTGGCTGCCATTGACCGAGTAGACACGCATGCCCACTCTGGCAACCCAAGCATCTCCAAGTGAGACCTGAGCTCAACCTCCTTCCACAAGGACTGCTCCAGGTCGTTTCCTAGCAGACAATCTACAGGCATGGTAGGGCTCACAACCACCCTCAAGGGACCTGAGACCCCCCCATTCAAAGGGAACCTGCGCCACCATACATTGGCGCTCTGAGTTGTCTACAGCAACTACTTGGTGGAATGCTCCTGGGACTACTTGCTTCTCAGACACCAGGTGACACCGGACTGAGGTCACACTGGCTCCAGTATCTCTGAGAGCCTCTACCCTGTTCCCATTGATGGTCACCCAGGTGCTATATTTCTTTGTGTTAGGGGGCACCTGGTTTCCTGGGACCATCTCACTGTCCCAGAGTGAGACAAGGGTCATTTCTGCGGGATCCCCACCCTCCTGTGGGCACCCCTCCTCCCCAAGCGCTACACTAGCCAACACTTTGGACTGTCCACCGGTGGGTGGCTGTGTCCCCCTTCGGGCACTTGGGGTCCCCCTTAAAGTGACCTACCTGGTCACATGCATAACACTTGCGGGGGCCGGTCTCAACAGGCTTCCCTGTAGAGACCCCTTTCTTCTTATCACCGGGGGCTGGGAACCTTTACCCTGGGTACTAGTTTGGGGCCCTTTAGAGAACTCCTGTGCTTTACCCTTGTCCCCCCACCTTTCTGCTGGGGACCCTGCCCACCTTTGGCTGAGTCTCCCCCAAACGCTTTCTTGTGGACCCTGGTACTCACCCAGCGGTCCGCTTCCATAGCAAGCTTCCTGGGGTCAGTTGGCTTACTATCCACTAGGTGCTGGCGCAGATCTGCAAAACATAGACTAGACAAGTGCTCCCATGCAATCAAGTTGTAGAGCCCCTGAAAATCTGTTACACTACTGCCCTTCACCCAACCATCCAGAGACCTGCAGAACACATCCACACATTCCAACCAAGTGTTGGCATCAGACTTCTTACTGGACCTGAACTGATCCCTGTACTTTTCAGGAGTAAGACCATACTTCGTGAGAAGGGCATCCTTCATGTCAGCGTAGGTGAGGTGATACCCCTTACCCAAAGCTATCAGAGCATCCCTTGCTTCTTCAGGGAAAAGTGGCCACAATCCTGCTCCCCAATTCTCCTCAGGGACCCCATTCATGTGTATGGCTGCCTCATAACCCTGGAAACCACCTTTGTATGTCATCCCCCTTCTTGAACTCCTTGCCTACGTTCTTGGGAATGTGCACAATCCTGTCTGCCTTTCTGGACGAATTGCTGCCACCATCTGAGCCTGACTTACTCCTAAGTTCTAGCTCCTTCAGTTCTCTCTCATGCTCTAAGAGCATCTTCCTCTCCTCTATGGCCAATCTCTTCTCCTCCCGCTCACTCTCCAGTCTGAGCTTCTGCAGCTCAAACTGCCTTGCCTCCCGCCTGTCCTCCAGCTCCTCTGGGGACAGACTGCTGCTGCCTGACCTGGCGGGTTCCCCCTACCCAAAAGCACATCCACCCTGGAAATAGGCTCCTCCACTTCCTCACTGAGATTACCAGGCTGCCCATTGGCATGTCTGGCTGCTACCCAGGCCCTCAGCGCCTTCTGTAGCTCCTCCTTCCTTGTGAGGCCTTTAATTTGGACTTTCAAGTTTTTACAAATCGCTCGTAACTCTTTTACGGCGTAGGATTCCAACCTGTCCTCCTCAAAGATAACTTCCAGAGATGCAACGGATGATGCAATTGATTCAGGCATGACAAAAGTAGTGAGTTGAAAACTGGCAAGATCAAAAATAGGCCAAAAGAAAAAGAACCAGTATGTGGTACATAATGGTCTGCGATATGGTAGTAGTGCACACCAATCACTGTAAGTCAAGTGCAAACACAAGTCCTATCCTCACCGCTGACAACCAATGTTAGAAATGGGATCTCTAGTTGGCAAGGGCTTGCACCTTTGTCCAAGTAGGGACCCTTCTTCCTAGTCAGGGTAAGGGTTGTTACACTACGTGAAGTAACCCCTGCTCACCCTCGTGGTAGCTTGGCACGAGCAGTCAGGCTTAATTCAGAGGCAGTGTGTAAAGCATTTGCACATAACCAACAGTAATACAGTGTAAGCACTACAAACGGACACCACACCAGTTTAGAAAAATAACCAATATTTTATATACCCAAGACAAGACCAATAACGACAAAAATCCACAATACTATACTTTACGAATGAATACTTGATACGTTAACTTCTTCTTTGCAGGAATAGCACAAAAGCAAAGTTCGTGCGAGTCGGTAGCTCCGTCCGAGCCTACCGCGATGCTGAAAACCACAGAGTCTAACAGTTCCAGCCGACCGCGTCGATACGGGCCAGCAGAGTCATGAACAGACTCGGTCACAGTACCTTTTCTCGTTGTGGCTGGTACGGAGTGTACGAGCCGGTTGGCGTTCGTCGCGGTTGCGGTGCAAGACGGAGCGATGCAAGGTGCGGTGTCCCTCGATGCGGTGCAGGCAGCGGCTCGATGAGCGTCGTGCAGATGGAGTCGGTGAGTCCAAGGCGTGCGATGCAGGGTGAGACGATACTCGATGCGGTGCTGACAGGTTGCGATGCAGGCGACCAAGCCGGAGTGCGGGAGCTGGCGTCGGACAGCGGTGCGAGTTGGAGCGGTGCGTCGCAGACGTGCGAGCGGTGCCCCAAATGCGGTGCGGTCTCGACTCTTGAGCCAGTTGCAGCGACAGTGTCGGTCTGGTCCGGCTGGCCCAGTGAAGCGATGCGATGCGAACTGCGGTGCCCACAGGTCACGGTGCAAGCAGCGGCTCGATGTTGGCGGCGTCGGACGTCGCCCACGGTGAGACCAGGGTTGCGATGCGAAGCGGGGCGATGCGGTCTGCGGTGCAAACAGGTCACCGGCCAGGGATGGATTCGGTTGACGGAGTCGGTTGCAGTTCCCTTCCTCTGTGGCGACTGAAACAGCGTTCCAGAAGCGGTACCCAGAGGCTTGTGAAGTCTTTGTAGTCCCTGAGACTTCTTAACAGGAGGCCAGCTCGGTTCCAGGCCCTTGGAGATACTCAGCACAAGTTTGTAGAAAGTTCAGTCCAGTCCTTTCACTGCCCAAGGCAGAAGCAGCAGCTGCAGGCCAACCCAACAAAGCAACAACACAGCAAAGGGGCAGTACTCCTCCTGGCAGCTCTTCGTCTTGGCAGGTTCCTTGATTCCAGCGAGATCTAAATTCATGGGGTCAGGGCCCCAATATTTATATCCCAAATTCCTTTGTTCTCTGAAGGCAGAGAGGCCTTTGCCTGGTCCAAACCAGTTCTGGAGCACTTTGTTGACAAGTCTCCGTCCCTTCTTTCAGTGAGCAGGCCAGGGACATCAGACGCACCACAGGAGGTGGAGCCAGCATTGTGGAGGGAAGGCACTGTCCTATTCAGGGCCCAGGTGCGACCCCTCCCACCCATCTACATGTAGATCTTGCTATTCAGCCCTGTGCTGACTCACCCTGTCTCCTGGCATCCCCCAGCCCCTGTCACTCACACTCCAGACAAGGAATACACAACCTCGCAGAGGCAGGCTTGGATGGTTAGACAAGAAAATACCCACTTTCTAAAAGTGGTATTTTCAAACACAGAATGTTAAAACCAACTTCACTAAAAGCTGCATTTTATCATTCTGAGTCCAGGCATACTAAACTCGAATTTCTACCATGTTCCCGGGGTCAGTTAGGATTATAAGCTGTAATAATCAAAACTGCCCGTTCTGGCCTAGGGGGAACAGGTAGCCTTGCAATAGTGAAAAACGAACTAGGCTGTAATTCACTATCAGGACATGCCGCACACACCCGGGCATGTCCTACCTTTCGCATACAACGCACCCTGCCCACAGGGGTACCTTGGGCCTACCTTAGGGGTGACTAACATGCAGCAAAGGGAAGGTTTCGGGACTTGCAAGTGTGTGCACTTGCCAAGTCGACATGGCAGCCCCAGGCTGCGCACAGGCTCTGCGTTGGCAGGCCCGAGTTACACTTTACGGGCTGTTTGCGTGGGTGGCACAATCCAGTGCTGCAGCCCACCAACAGCATTTGGTCTATAGGCCCTGGCACTCGTAGTGCACTTTACAAGGGACTGACAGATAAACCAAATAGGCCAATCATGGAAACACCAATCCATAACACATTTTATACAGGAGCACTTGCACTTTCCCACTGGACCGCAGTGAGGAAAGTGCGCAGAATCATTACACCAGCAAAAACAGAGTCAAAACCGGGAGGTCAGAAAGCAACAAGTCAGGGGAAACACGCCAAAAGATGCCAAGTCTAACAGCCCACTACCCAGAGAGAAGTCAGGATGTTTTTGGGAATGGTCGGCTATTGTCGTCAGTGGATTCCCAATTTTTCCTTGAGAGCCAAGCCTTTGCAGAGACTTACGCACAAGGATGTGAGTGATCCGGTACCATGGGACGAGGAGTGCTTGGTGTCATTCCTAAGACTGAGACAAGAGATGTGTAGTGCCCCAGCTTTGGGAATGCCTGACTACAACAAGGCTTTTTCACTGTTCTGTTGTGAGAGGGAGGGTTTTGCATTAGCAGTCTTAGCTCAGAACCATGGAGGTGTCCGTAGACCAGTTGCCTACTTTTCAGCTACTCTAGATCCAGTAGCTTCTGCGTTGCCCGGATGTCTAAGATCCGTTGCTGCAACAGGTGTCAGCATTGAAAGATGTGAAAGCATTGTAATGGGTCATCCTTTGACTGTTTATGTGCCACACTCTGTTGAATTGTTGATGACCAGGACTAAGACTCAGCACTTAACGAATAACAGGTTAACGAGGTATAAGCAAGTCATACTTGCCGCAGAGAATGTGACTCTGAAAAGGTGCTCCGTCTTAAACCCTGCGACATTAATGCCCATACCGAATGCAGATGATGAAGATTGTGCGAACCATGATTGTCTTGACGTGACTGAACTCTGCACCAAACCGAGACCTGACATTGTCGATGAACCACTGACCGACCCAGATGAAATTTTCATTGTCGATGGTTCATGTCTAAGAGACAGTGTCGGCCAACTAAGAGCAGCGTTTGCTGTATGTACCATTTCCGGGGTGGTTGAGGCTGCTTGCCTAGAAGGAGTACGCTCCGCGCAGGTAGCTGAGATCATTGCTTTGACTCGTGCCTGTTTGGCCGCTGATCAAATTCGAATTACGATTTACACGGACAGCCAGTATGGGTTTGGTGTGGTTCATGACTTCGGACAGTTATGGTCCCAGAGGGGATTTTTGACATCATCTGGCTCACCCATTAGGAAGGGAGAACATGTAAGACAATTGTTAGATGCATTACAATATCCGAAGGAAATCGCAGTTGTCAAGTGCACTGCACATGTGAAGGGGGAGGATTTTGTGTCTTTGGGAAATAATTATGCGGACGAAGTCGCCCGCTTCTGTGCAGAACAAGGATGCATATTTACAGAGGGTTATACAGGAGAGAGCCAAGAAAGAACCGAGCTCAACATGATGTTGGCCATGGCAGACACTTGGGAGGAGCTCAAGAGACTGCAGGATGAAGTCTCAGACCAGGAACGGAACGGATGGGTCAAAGCAGGATGTGAAAGAGGGGATGTGGATGTGTGGGTCTCCAATGATGGGAGAGCTGTGTTGCCAGAAAATCTGCTGAGCCCAATGGCGAGACTAATACATGGACCGGTACACCTTGGTAGAGATGCAATGATGCGTGTGTTTAGACAAACGTGGTATAACCCACGATTTCGTGCGATTGCTGAAGCAGTTTGTCAGAGGTGTGTTATGTGTCAGCAGATGAATGCCGGAAAGAAAACAGTAGTCACCTTGAGTCATATTGGGAGGTCAGGAGGGCCCTTCAATAGGATACAGTTAGATTTCGTGGAAATGCCTAAGTGCAATGGGTTGAGATACATTTTGCTGCTGGTATGTGTATTCTCATGGTGGGTGGAGGCTTACCCAACACGCAGGTGTGACACTCTCACAGTGGCTAAGTTATTGTTGAGGGAACTCATCCCGAGGTTTGGGATTCCAACCTCTTTGGAATCTGATAGAGGAAAACACTTCCACAGTGAAATCATGAAGTTACTTTGTGCCGCATTGAATGTTGATCAGAGACTCCATTGCAGTTACCGACCAGAGGCTTCTGGGATGGTGGAGCAGGTTAATGGGACTTTGAAAGCCCGGATGGCAAAAATGTGTTCATCAACGACTCTGAAGTGGCCTGACGCTTTGCCACTTGTGCTGATGAGCATGCGAAGTGTCCCAGTTAGGAGGACTGGGTTGTCCCCTCACGAAATCTTGATGGGAAGGGCAATGCGGTTGCCAGCAGTACCGGCTACAGCTTTGATAAACATCACTGATGACTTGATTCTCGATTACTGTAAAGGACTATCTGATGTAGTCCGTTCTGTGTCCCAGCAGGTACAAGCTGCAGCTGTTCCGGCCTCGAGTGATCTGTGCCACGACCTGTGTCCAGGCGACTGGGTGCTTGTTCGAAAGCACGTGAGGAAGAGCTGTCTGGATGTTCGGTGGCGAGGCCCGTACCAGGTGATACTGGTAACGAACACAGCAGTGAAGTGTGGAGGATTGCCGAACTGGGTACATGCTTCCCATACCCGCAGAGTTTCAGCACCCTCAGAAGAAACAGTTCCTCTCGTAAATGAAAATCCAGCTGATGTGGCGGGGCCACATGAGAGGACAAGTCAAGCTGTGAGGGCCGCTGACGCAGCTGGTTGTGCACCAGAGCAAGCTGAAGGGGGTTCCGACAACCAGAACCTCGACTCTGACTCGGATGACAGAGGTGGTGCAGTGGGTGGAGTGGAGTCAGATTCAGCAGAAGAAGGAAGTGGTGCACAGGGTATAGAAGGGGAAGGCGGAAGAACGATCAGAATTGAGGAGGTTTGGCCTGAACGACAGAGGCGACTGAATCTGAGGTTGGCACCTGAAAGAGATCTTGCTCCAGTGTCTGAAACGTCTGAAACAGAAGCAAGTGACGAAGAGCAGACTCAAGAGGGTCGGAGGAGGTCGAAAAGAACAAGGGTACCTTGCCAGAGGTACTCTACCCCTGAGTGGACGCACACAGTGACTAATGCAGGGGGTAGTGAGCTCGGGGAGGCTGAGGTCTGTGCAGGTGGTCAGCAAGAGCCCAAGCGTGGTGCTGAAGGTGGTGCTGTTAATACCAGGACTCGAAGTCAAAGGAATACTGACCCTCACGGTTCCGAATCCCCCGCTTCTGAGTAAAGTCCGAGAATTGGTTTTGCATCGACTCGAATTTCCGTCTTTTGGATTTGAGCCGTCTTCACATGAATTGGTAATTCTTCGCCTTGAACTTTTGTATCATGTTTTAGAAGCGCTTGCAGATGATCTTATTGTGGATGAAATATAACCTGTTGTAAATAAAAGTCTAAAGAAGAAGATAACCTAGATCCGAGTGGAAGAAGAATAAACTTAGGGACTTTCCACCGAAGAGGAACAAGAGTTTAGGGAAGTCTTTTTCTGGACTATGTAAATAAGACTGTTGGTGAAAAGGGGATTTCCAGAGGTTTCGAAGTAGTTCTCGAACTGGTTAAGCAAGTCATGTGAGGAGAAGACAGAGACTTTTTGAGTGTTCGTTGCTGAAACTAAGAACTGTTGAGAACATTCGAGATCATGGAGGCTGGAGATCCAAATCGTAGATCCAAATTGATTGTAGGCATACTTATAGGGGGTGTGATAGTTTCTATAATCATAGTAATTGTAGTCTCATATACAGTTCCACACGAGCTAGCAGTGGAGGGGGTGCCAGGGGCTCCTACACCTACTACACCTAGCCAAAAAGAGGGAAACATAGGAGCTGACAAGGCTTTGCTGATAGAAGAAAGTCGTAGATTGCATGTAGATTTGTCTAGAAGTGATTTTAAGCTTAATGCATACGCCAAGCTGCTATATGAGTACGTAGATGCGAAGGATGCAAAGGATTGTTATGTGTGTATGAAGTTGCCTGCTTCAGTGGATGAGGGTATTAGATATCACCATCTTCCACTGACATATGGAATTTCATGTAGTCTGTTGCTTAGTATATTTTATGAAAGAGATCAGTTTGAGTATTTCTTTTCCAATTACGATGCAGTGCTTCCTGAAGTCCCAGCTTGCAAACATTTGAATAGGTACGATTACTATAAGTCAGAGGATAGACTTAGGAAGTTCTTCATACCGTCTTTGGAACTGGACACGGCATATGCTCACCGACATAATTTGACGTGCTCATTATCAGATGTAGAGAAGAAGTTTGTAGATCAGGTAGAAGATAGATATAGAAAACTAACACAGACACGAGACACAGGGCAAAGTCCAGTAGATTGGACTGAGGAGGAAAGATTGTACCGAACAAAAGGAAGTTATGGTCCTATAGCCTTGGACAAGGAGCAGAGGGGAAAGCTGTGTGTGAGACGTTATCAGACATACTATGAAAAGGTTCCAGTGGGACAGAGTACGTGTGACCATGTTTTCACCATGGCAGATGCAGCAAAGAATTTTCTCCAAGGCCCTGTACAGGTGATACCTACGGTGTATTTCGTGTGTGGAAGGAATGCTTATGTGAGATTGCCTGCGAACAGGTATGGTACGTGTTACTTGGGAATAATCTTTCCAAAGATTTATCATACAGAGGATTTGGAACTTTTGGAAGGTGCAAAGCATTCAAGAGGGAGAAGAGGTGCGAGTGCAGGGGTCGTAGTGGGAGATATCTTTGGAGTAATGATACCAAGTTTGGGAGTGATCTTGAATGATGTGAAGATCCGGAGATTGGCAACTGTGATAGATGAACTATCAATGAATACAGCAAAGTCGTTGGTACTAGTGGAGGGAGAGATGTTGTCGATAAGGACAATGGTTTTGCAGAATCGCCTTGCTTTGGATGTCCTATTGGCAAAAGAGGGCGGAGTCTGTAAATTATTGAAGGTTCAAGAGTGCTGTACTTATATACCAGACCGCAGCAAGGATCTGGAGAAATTTATAAGTAACATCACTACCATCCACACGAAAATAGCGGATTTGACTGAAGAGGGAGCCTGGGAAAAGGTTGGCAAAGGATTTGGTCAAGTGGGGAGCTGGTTTGCGAATTTGGGAAAGGGATTCCTTGGCTATATTCTGAGACCTCTCCTTATTGTGGTGGTTTGTGTGGTTTGTCTGTGGGGTCTGATCAAAGCATACAAATGGTATCGAGCAGGCAGGGTTGAGAGAGCCCTGAGAGAAAATGAGACGAGAATGGCTAGACTGCAGGACAGTCAATATCAAAGACTCAAGAGATTGGAGAAGTACAGACCAGGGAGAATGGCAACGAGTTCTGTTTAGGTCGGTTCTTTCTCCAAGGGAGTTGAGAAGATGTGATGACAGGAGTCATCAAAGGGGAACTGATAGAGCGCTATGCTCTCGTAAAATTGTATGGGTGCATCATAATCACTGTTAGTCTGTACCCGCATATATCTAGGTATATATATTAATGAATGGTTAGATAATGTAGTCGTAAATTGCATTATTAGAGCGAATAGAAGGGTAGTTGTGCTATTAGGATTTTGCAAATGTAATGCTTAACTGAAACGCGTTCAAAATGATGCATTATTGGAGTAGGCTATGTATAATCGAGATGCAGTAGTCAACGTGTACCATATTAAGTGCACGTGTAGTTCACTTTCCGTATATGAAATGTAATGGATTAATGCTTATAGAAGTGATTATAATTGTGTGTTTAAAAGGTGTAAAGGCCTGACTGCATATACGAAAAGGAAAGGCCTGATTCATTCTTATGTTAGCTTATTTAGCAGGAAGAAATGTTTCTCTTGGAAAGGCTCTCTGGGTACAGTTGGTAAAGTCATGTAGAGGGGAAAAGTTTGTTGAAACGTATCTTCTGTTGCAGGTGCAAGGACATATGCCTCGTTAGCAACACACTGGCTCTTTGTTTCACGAGTTAGGGTGGTGGGAGGCATGAAGACGGGAGTACACTGGAATGTAGGGATGATACTTTCAGCGGAGAAGGTGCCTGGGACTCAAGGTCATCGTAACCGTCCAGGATGAAGTAAGAGTTTCGATGGAAAAGTACGAGAAGGAAGACCTGGCCGAAGAGGCGTGACAAGGGCGTGTTCAATTGTTTTTGGGATTTGTATTAGGGACAGTGCCCCGAGGGTGGAGAGTAGAGAAGAGGTAGAGGAGATCAGGGAGAGAGGACAGAGGGGAATATTAGGAAGGAGCATCTCAGAACGAACTCAATATGCTATGTGAGTGTACTTCTTAGGAAGACTTCACAGCTGACACCTTTTTCTTTTACTCTTGCCTGGGAAATTTGTTAAGTAGGTATGTCATCTAAGTGATAGAGTAGGGACAGCCAATGGTTTATGCTTATTTAGATAAATGAGGAATAACATAGAGATTGGAGCTGTTATTGCTTGTCTAATACTACTGGAGCTAACGATTCTTCTTATCCTGAGTCGGATGAGACGCCTGCGTAGGATGCTATTTATATTAGTGCCCATCTATTTCTTTAACCTCGTGTTGAGGTGCTTGCACGTGCAGTTATTCTTGGCGGTAATAAACCCACAAAATTGAATTCGGAGTCAGTGGTCTTTTAAGGTAAACTGGATTCTAAAAAGATTGCATAACTGAAAGGATTTTCTTCCCTTCACGCTATTCAGCAGGTAAAAAGATCCTGGCGACCTGGAGATCCTTAGAAAAGATAAGATAAGGATCAGCGTTATCACAGGTCAAGCGTTTCTGATGGTGGAGTCAGTAGAACCACTGCTCCTGGAAGCCGAGCATTTACTCCAACTGTAAGCGAGGTGAGGAAACTCGAGGTAGGCCTCCAGGGGAACTCATATTACACCAAACTCTAAATGAGGCCCTCATTTCTGGCTCTGTGTTAGGTTTTTTAATGTTGATGTTATCTTTAGTTTAAAAAAAACAAAGTCTGGAGAATTCAACAATAGTTTTTGACACCAGCATGAGCCAAACACACACCTCCTATTGCTCCTTTGTTATAGACACACAAACTTGGCTACTGAAGGTATTGTTGCTACCTTTAGTCGAGGCATTTCTACCATAGCTAGTCACACAGGGAAAACACTGCTGTTTGTAGGTGGCGATATGTGTCACTTTGTACAAGTACAGCATCATACTCTAGTCTCACCCTAGGACCAGCCCTGCCTTAAATAATACTCTTCATGACAAATAAATACCTCTGGTAATCATAACCTGACACTAACAAAACACATCCATCCTCAATACATGGATGATATTGTCTATAATCACAAAGCCATACCTATTGACTTTGCCTATGTTTGCATTACTTGTTTCTTAAGTCTCTCTGGAGCCCTCGCATCTCAAAGCCACCAACTTGTGAAAATGTAACAAAATGTTTATAACCACCTTCTAATTCCACGTCTTACATTGTTAATGAAAGGAGGAATGGTGTCACCACCTCACAGCTCAGCCACACACCCACTTTGCCTTCTCACCCCTCTGCCCTATAACCTCCCCCACACAATGGTAGACACTTCTGTTACAGAGAGCTTTCCACCTGACAGCACACTGCAGTCAGTGTTAGTACTGGCTTGGGCCCAGAACTTAACAGGATCAAAACAGCGATTTTTGTATTTGAGTAAAGCAGATTGTATCAGATAAGGCGCCTGACTGTCAAGCCAAAGAAGGCACAGTGCCCAGCTCCGGCTATTATGTTTTAACTATTGAAAGTCATGAGTGCACGTAGTGCACGTGCAGTGATCTTTCTTTGTACAATAAGATTGTACATATCACAGTCCTTAATTCGTAAAATCGCAAGTTCAGAGCCCAAAGTTTTTCTTGGGAGCCAGTTGCCTGAATTGCCAAATGCAGGGGTCGCCCAAAACCACTTTTGCCAAATCTTGATTCAACCTCATGACTTTCTTCCACGATCTTACAGTTCCTGTCTCTTTATCTCAATCTTCCATGTTGTTTTCTTTAATCCTGCAGTCTCCCTTTGTCTCTGTTGTCCTATCTGTCTCTACCTCCTTCTTCCTTCCTTTTCTGTCTTTTGTCTCTAATGAAGAAAAATATGTCTTCAGCACCAAAAATAAGTGCAATGGCCACCACCTCGACCACCGGCATAAATTAGGTTCTGTAGTCGCAGGAGGGGCCCTTACCGCCTTGGGACATTATTTATGAGAAGTGTTGCATCGCTGCGACAAAGCAGCGATGCAAAACTTCTCAGTGGGCCCTCCTTGCGACACCATAGATGCGCTGTATTTCCAGTACGGTGCATCATGTCGCAAGGAGTTACAGATGCGTCAGTACTACTGACGTATCTGTAGGCGCAAAAGTGGCGCAAAAGTGGCGCATTGCTGGGGGGTGTCTGAAAACAGACGCAACTCCAGCAATGTGTCCGTTCACATGGAGCAAGCCCCATGTGAAAGGGCCTGCGTCACCCTTACGCCTGCCATGAGGCAGGTGTAAGGTTTTGACGCATTGGCGTCCTAAAAGTGGCGCGGTGAAATCTCAGAGATTTCACTGCACCACTTCTACGACCCTTTCTTGCGGGGTAATGCCCACCCTACATACATTACACATGATGTAGGTATAACGCAGTGCAGGGGTTTACGAAGTGACGCATCTGCCTAGATGCGTCACTTCGTAAATATGGCACAATGTGGCGCATTATTTACGTTGCTGTAGCGTCACAAAAAGTGACGCAACAGTGGCGTAAATGTGACGCAAGGGCTCATAAATAAGCCCTTTGGTTACCAACATGATGTAACTGTCTTTTCTTATTGCTAAGGTGATTTACTCTTTGGGAGCTTGGTCCAGTTGACTGTAGTTATGTTGCATATACCCAAGCAGTGATTTCTGTTGTACTACTTTCCAGAGTTCTCTTATTGACTTGGTTCAGTAGTGTAAAGAGGTCGTCGGCGACAGTATCGTTGTTAAGATGCTTGGATGGTAACCACAATAGCTCATGTGTCTTTAGAGATTGGCGTATGGCTACACAAGTTGGTGACCAGATGTTTTTGGTTATTGTGATGTGCCTGGCTATTGTTGGGTGCGCAACCATGCCTTAAAAAAACCATGGCTGATTCAGGGCTTCCGATTGTAGTGGATCTCAGTGGAGTAGCTGATGAGTATTGTGACCAGTGCAAAATAGTTCCTCAGCTCTTTTGACTCTAGGGAGCAAACGTCAGGCAGTTGTGGGAGTGGCATCGCCATTAGCTCTGTCTGGTAACCTGGAAAATGGAACAAAATAATTTAACAATATGAAGAGATTGTTTTAAAAAGATTTTGACAATGTCATTAGAAATATTTGCTAGGCCTGTTACAGGTGACAAATCCCACTCGAGGCTTTAATGGGGGATGTGCCTCTAGGAATTATATTTATTCGATATTCGCTTTTATTCTAAAATGATCACAACATTTTATTTCTGTAGTGAAATGGTTCGAACTGTCACTGTCTCTAGGCATCTGTGGTTCAAAATGAATTTTAAAAAGTAAATAACAATTAAGGTGGATGTAAGAATCGTTCACAGTTGTGCTGCTTGTCACATCTTGATAAACAAATATACAAGCATGGCAAAAAGAAAGAGTAACCAATTCATGGATTAGGGTGCAATTGCTGAAATTATTTATCCATTCATAAATAACAATGGAGTCTAATTGTACGACATCTATGCAAGTACTTAGGTCATAATCCTGATGATGACCTCATCACATATTAAGAGGTCGAAACGCCTCTGACTGTAATACAATTAGATTTGCATGACCATATTTGCCCTGGAATTCTCCTGAGTCTACAGTCTTTTGTTTAATTGTATACACACTTTTTTTTTGCAGAGTTTTATATAGCGCGAACTTGACCCGAAGGTATCAGAGCGCTTTACATGAGCACCAGTCGCGTTACAGACGGACACATTCATTTTTGTTAGGCACAGGGAGATTAAGTGATTTGCCCAGAATCACAGGATGTTGAGCGTCCCTGCGGAGACTTGAACCTGGTTCCCCAGCACCGAGGTAGACTGCTTTAGCCGTAAGGCCACACTCATTTACGTTTGTTGCACAGTGTGAGCCCTTCTTGTTGAGCCGTCCATTGTTATTTATGCCTGGATACATCATTTCAGTAATTGTACACTAGACATGCATCTATTATATTATTTTGCCTATGCTTATTTATGTATCGAGATGCAACAAGTAGGGGAACTGTGGATGATTCTTACATCCACCAATATTGTTTTTTACTCTTTAAAATGAGTCCACTGTGAACATTGGTTTTCGTTTTCTAGCCATCTGTAGGCATCATTTCTCAGGCGTCTACAGAGTAATAGTGTAAATCATCTCTATAAATATGAAGCATATTAGAGACTCTTTAGAAGTCTGATAGCGTGGGCACAGTAAAATGGTATATCTTCTTGTGCCCTACACTATCTGTCAATCAAACAGTAGCCAGATAGAGATACCTATAGTCCCAGGAAAATAACCCCTGATATCCAGGTAGTGTGGGAACTGTAACAATGTATAATCTTACTGTGGCCACACTGTGTAGACCATTAAGGTTCAATTACTCTGCTACAGACTTATCGTAGTCTAGAGTTGAGAAGTAAGGCATGTTGATTACAGCGGCAGCTGCTCTCAATCCCAAGTGGTGGAGCAGCGCAGGAGAAATACTTTTAAAAAAAACAAGGGCAAACTAATGCAACAAAAAAATAAAAAAGTACTTACCTGCCGCTGCCGAGCGCCCCCCTGCTCCTCTGCTCCTGTCCCAATCCTCGCCTCCCGGATGTCCACGAATTGCTGCACACTGCTCAGGCTCCCAGGTGCCAATCCAGACTCTGCTCTCATGCTGGGAATACTAGTCCCAGCATGAGAGAGGCGCTGGGATTGGTCTGAGCAGCCTGGTTTGACGCTCAGACAGGGCCGGGAGCCTGCATCAGTTCTCCACCTGGCTGTGCAACACAGCTCGTGTTGGAGAAATGCTAAGTGCGCATGTTGGTTTGGCCATGCTAAGGCAGACGACAAACCCATATGCACACTTACCAGTGCACATCACTCCTCCTGCCTCCTCCCTGCTCCTGACTCTCGTTGCGATGGTGCCGCCCCGCCACGACCTAAGACTCGGCTGGCTCTGTGAGATATAAAATGGTTTTATTATCATTTTATTTGTCATTTTTGCCTCTGATGGCTACCAGCAGTGGGGCTACGCTCCTCTGCCATAATGGAGGAGCCACCCCTGGTTGATTAGTATATGGTTTGTGCAACAAGGTTTGCAAGCATTTGTCGTGCCCCGGATAACAAGTTAATCTTAGCTCTGACAAGTCTATCGATCACAAGGCTTTGTGGTCTTGCGATAGCTGGAATCCATCACCTAGTTAAAAAAGCTTCTGCATATACTTGCAGATAACTCTCCTTTTCGGTAGTGGGACAAATTTGCCAGACATCTCTCATGAGTGTGGGTAACAGAGATAATTTACAACTCAAAGAAAATTTAATAGATGCAAAGTTTAAGGCACATACAGTTTAGATAGGTACAATCCAAACACAAATTTACTTAACAGACAATTTATTCTGTTACCTTATATAGTAAATACAATGATTTCAATGAAAAGTATTCTCAGATGGCCAACAAGGTAATACACGGACAATACACATCTCTAATAACTAAAGGGCATTGTAGAGGACACTTGATTTTCTTAAAAAGCAAATACATTTGCACTTTGAGGGCTAGTCATAAGAAGCCATAATCATCCTGGAAAATGGGGGAAGATGTCCGTAAAGTACCCTGAAGTAAGTTTTTGGATGGGGACAACAGCTGTGCTTCAACAATGGCGCTCCCACTAGTGCGGCACGATCAGTTTGAAGTGCCAGATAGATTTTAAAAGAATCCAACTACCAGGGAAGTGGATGGACAGAGATCATCTTATCAATGTACAACATTTTTTTCCACCTTTTGTGCCTAACCATTTTGGTTGCGGCCGGTCAGAAAAGAGAAGTGCCAGTTAATTTGTGATGGCCTATCTACACATGTGTTGCGCACATGCTTATTGTCTCCAGGCAAGGTCAAGCACACCGCGCACAGTGGACCACGGCGCTATACGTCATGTCTGGTGATGCGCTGTGCATGACAGCCATTTTGTTTTTGAACCACGTCTCCGTGAACCCCTGCTGCTGCCCCTTAGCAGTGGAGAGCGCATTTCAATTGGGCGTGAATGATCCAAATCGTGGTAAGTCTGTTTATAAACCCTCAAGCACAAGACTGTTTAATGTTGTTACGGAAATTGAGGCGAAGACAATATCTCTAACCAAAAGTGCACATGTGCATTTGCAGACACATCATACGTATAATGATCAATCTCTAAGAGAGTCTTGTGATCACCTCATCCGGAATAAACTCTACATAGCAAACATAGACCTTTGTGCAGCATCTGTGGGGAAGGAAGGCTTCTGAGCATTGCCACCTGGCAATATCTCCTCCAGGAGTTCAATTACAAGCGAGTAGATGAGTCAGGGGCAAAGAGTGTTGCTGCAGATTGTTTATCTAGGTGGCCTGTTAATGAGAACTCAGTAGCAAGAAGATTAGATGAAGAAATCCATATTGCCTGCAAGATGAAACAAGTCAACACTGTTCTGAGTAGAGTGCTAAAAGAGGATGAGTGGAGGAAATGGCTGATGGGGGAAGCAGTATTTGGTAGCGTGAGAAAGCACATTGTCAAAGAATGGCCTACAGTGAAGTGGTTGGAGGTGAACTTCATACCAAATGGGCTTTGGCAGAAGTGTTAACTTATGATGCCGGACTCATAAGGTGCAGAGGTTTGCTTGTGTTGCCAGAATGGTTGCAAGGTAAGGTGTTAACTTTAACCCATGAGGATTATATTGGAATTAGAGCCATGAAATGTAGGATTAAAGATCAATCTGGTGGCCCGGGGTAGACAAAGTAGTGGAAAGTTATGTCTGAGGGTGGTGCACACGTTTGAAGTGAGAAAACGCAAGTTACTATGTCACTACCAGTAGTGCGGGCAGCCACTCCTTTGGTGCCCTGATACAAGGTTGCATTGGACACCTCTGTGCTGTTTTAGATCTTGGGAGAGACTCCCTAGTTTCCACTGGTCTTTGGAGACTATTTGTTGAAACAGCCTGAAGTTAACTTTGTGGAACATGTGCGTGCCTGGACAGTCATTGACTTCATGCAAAAAGTCTATGCAAGAGAGGATTACAAAGGCGAGCTAGTGAGCGACAACATCTGCTGAAATGAAAAGCTTCCTCGAGTTAGCTGGAATGAACCATGTGAGAAAAGCTTGGAATCACCCAAGGAGCAATAGAGTGGTCAAGTGGGTCAATTGTGTGATAAAAGATAAGTTGCAGTTGGCTTTGATGAATGAGAAGGGACAAAAATGTAGGCACTTCTGCTAAAATTGATTGTTAAATGCTGAATTGAATTTGAATTTGAACAACATGATATTGCTGAACTGCACGAGTGAAAATTGCTTTAAAGCTCTTGCTCCTAAATTCTATTGCTCATTTGCATAACAAAATATTGCTGAGTTGCACAATCGAAAAATTGCTCTAAAACGTTTGCTGCAAACTTTTTTCTTTAAAAACGAAATTGGTCTTGAGGAGTTTCCTTAGATTTGGAACGAGCTACCGATCAACATCAGGCGTGCCCCCACCCTGCACATCTTCAGGAAGACCCTCAAGACCTGGCTCTTCGACTGACCCGAGTTGCATTCCCCCCCCGGCGCCTTGAGACCCTTACGGGTGAGTAGCACGCCAATAATTTCCCTGATTGATTGATTGATTGATGAATAACAGCAATCTGATTCCTCTGTTACTGCTAATGATTACCTTTGCAATCAATGAGCAATTGATTGTTAATATGATTCAGCCTTCCAATCAATAAGCAATTGATTGTTAATATGATTCAGCCTTCACAATTACTACAAAACTTATGAGAGCTTCTCATCCAAGCTGAAAGGCTGCATGATGTCGCTTCCTACTGTGTGGTGCTATCCTGGTGCCAAGGGATTTGTGATTTGACTTCTGATATCTTTATAAGTGTGGTGAAATGGTGGCGCACACACATACACACGCATACACATGTACACACAGACACACACAAACGACACTGGACTGCCTATAACAAGGGCGCGGGCCTTTAGCAACTAGTATAGTCCGATGCAGAAGTGCTATAAGGCTATTAGAACATTACACCCACTGAAGGTACAATGTTCTACATCAAAAGGGGAGAAACTGAAAGAGAAACATTGGAAAATTGTAGCAGGAGGCTTATACCAGCAATTATAAGCCATGAGCCACTTCATTATCTTCAATGGAGCTCCCAAAATTCCAGTGTTCTGATATAGCCTTATAGGCTAGGACCACTGGAATTATGCAATGGTGTGGCTGCAGCATTTTTTGCATAATTATAGATTTGCCACATTTTCCAGGTAATCCATCATCTGCTGCATAATCTGCAGATTTTAACAAAACAAAAAATTGTTTCTATGTCTAACTATTCAAAATGTACTAAACAACAGAGCGATACTTGTTGCAGCGCAGTGGAAGGTCCAATGCAAAGGTTGATTGGTCACCTTTGGTTGCGTATTCCTATATTTGGGTGTTAAACTGGCACTAATGTGGTGTAACCAATGCCCAAACACTGTTAACAAGATTAAAAATGACAAAAGAATGAAGGAATATTATCATAAAATGTGCCACATTACACTGCATAATTTGCTTTTTCATGCGGCATAATTTACTCAACCCTGCTGCTGCATCATTTGGCCCTCCCCTACCGCATATCTCCAGTGGCCCTGGTTATAGCCCCCTCCCGAGAGTGAAACTGGTTGTTAAATGCCCAGAACTGAGTTATAGGCCTAATAGTCCGGAGGTGAGGGCCTATAACAAGGGAGATGGCCTTTAACATTCTTTATAACATTCTTTATTCTATTCTTTATTCTTAAAATAATGAAAAAAGTACTTCCGTTTATCCCGTTTGATCTAAGGAAAACAGTGGTCACAGCGTTAATTGCATCCAGGCTGGACTACTGTAACTCCTTATTTACCAGTGCGAGCAAGCACAGCATCCACAAACTTCAGATGACTCAAAATGCTGCGGCGAGAGTCCTGTTTGGGCTTTCTCGCAACGATTCGGTCTCTAGGGCTCTCACGGAGCTACATTGGCTGCCCATCAGCAAACGCATTCAATTCAAAGCTTTATGCATTGCTTTTAAAGCTAGACATGGCCTTGGTCCGTGGCAAATGTTGCAATTTTTCAAATCCTACACTCCAGCTAGACCACTTAGATCATCAGACAGTGGTAATTTGATCATCCCCACGGCAGATAAAGTAAAATGGGGAGGAAAAAGCTTTGCCTACACCACCACTAAGCTCTGGAATTCCCTTCCTATTTCTCTAAAAAAAGAACACAATTTGCTTAAATTTAGGAAGGGATTGAAAACCTGGCTATATTAGGGCGCCTCCACTGTAACATCTATCATCGGTATGCTGATTAAGCGCCTAGACACCTCCGGGTATATGTAGCGCTATACAAATTCTTCATTTCATTTCATTTCAACAAATGGTATAGCCCGAAGCAGAAAGGCTATAAGGCTATTAAAACATCAAACCCACTGAGGGTAGAATATTCTACATTAAAAAGGGAGAAACAGGAAAACAAACTTGGGAATGTTGGTGGCAGACATCTTTTACTAGTCATTATTAGTTCTGAGCCAATTCACTGTCTTTGATGGAGATTCCAACTTTCCAAAGTTCTAATATATTTATTATAGCTTTAGAGCCCGACCTAGTGGGCTCTACCGGCCATCAAAGGTCTGCTCTAGCATTAAAGGCCCGAACCGATGGCGAGGGTCTTTAACAAGGGAGCGGGCCTTTAATAGCCAATAGAGCCTGCTAGGAGGGCTCTAAGGCTATTAGAACATTCTGCCCCAAAAGGGCAGAATGTCCTAATTAGTTAGTAAAAACAAAGGCCTCTCGGAGCCCGAGGGGTTTAGGGGCACATGCATCAATGTAAAATTTTGCGAATCCTTAATTGCGAATTTTAACGATTCGCAAATAACGAATCGCAAAAACAGATGCAACAAAAAAATTGCGAAAAAATAAAGAATCGCAAAAAATCGCAATTTTTCTTGCGAATCCTAAATTTGCGAATTCGCTAATAGCGATTTCGCAAATAGCGAATTCGCTATTTGCGAATTCGCAAATAGCGAATTCGCAAATAGCGAAGTCGCATTTGTGATGCATCTTGATGACATCAGAACCAGGAAGTGAGCAGCACAAGCCCCATTCCCAGTTCACAGTCAGAGGGAGAGGAGGGAGCTGGCTCTGGGAGCCCAACTAGCAGTGGCATTGAGCAATTGGAAAAACCTGGTAACTGCAAGAAAATGGAAAGCACACAAACAGCAGAGGACAGCCAATCAGGCAGGAAGCGGAAAATGAAATTCTCAGAAAAAGAAAGTGACACACTCATTGAGGGAGTTGTCCACAGCCATGATAAGCTGTTTGGGAAACAATCATTGAAAGTGGCAGAGCAGGAGAAAAGGAAAATATGGATCCGGATCCAGAACCGGGTGAATGCCAGTGGGGTGACACACCGCACCATCGACGACCTGAAGAAAAGATGGTACGACATGCGCAGTCGGGCCAAGGAGCGCATAGCTGCCCGTCTGAAGGAAGCAAGGAAGACAGGAGGGGAACACCGATAGACACTGGGAACACTACCATGGAGGAAATGGTTGAATCCACTATCCAGCCTGAAGCTGTTGTCGGTGTGACACAGCTAGACACGTCAGGAGCAGCAAACACATCTGAAGGTAAGATGACTGCATGTTACCATTGACCTAAATAATAAAGGTAGTACACCACCCCAGTACAGCACAAGTGCACACTCAGAACATCCAGTACACAATGTATCCATGAAGGGAAGTGCATTATGGGAGATGTAGGCAGGTCAAGCATATACAATGTCAAACACACAATTAGGCTAAGAACAACTCAGAACAGTGAACATATTCCAAATTTAATGCCAAAGTAAAAATATGATCACTGTGACATGACATCCCATACTTAAATTAATGCTGGTTTTGCACTGTTAAATCTCACAGATGCAGAACGTGTAGAAGCTGAGGATAGTGACAACCAGGACATACAGGACATCAGCGCAGTTGAGGATATGGACACACCGGTGTTGCCAACAAATCCATCCAGTGCCCCACACACACGCAGGGCAACTGTCCCACCACTGGTCACCATGGAGTCTGACGATGAGACAAATGCACCACATGAGTCCAGGCATGGCCCAGCCACATCCATCCCAAATCCACAAACACAGGTCCGCAGAAGAAATGTCAGTGTCCGGCGTAGAAGAGCCAGATCACGCAGAACACAGCAGGAGGAGCAACCAAATGATGTCTGGGGTGGTCTTGAGGGACAGATGCTCCGCATGCAGCGCCTGCAGACCAAGAACACACGTTTAGTGCAGTTACAAATTGGGAAGATGGCAGACAACATTGCAGTACTGTGCGATAGTGTGCAGCAAATGACCAAGGTTATGCAGGAGGGACATGCATCACAGAGAAGAAACCATCGGCAACTAATGCAGCACCTCAAAAGCTATGCCAAATCCAACAATAGGCTGGCCACATCAACTGCACTGCTGGCACGTAGGTCTGTGACCATGCAAACAGAAATGTGCCATTGGAGCGGGGATGTGGCGAAGGCACTGGACCAGGTAACCAATGCAGTGGAACTGCTGAATGCTACCACAATTGGGGCCAACATGTCCACGCAGGAAGAGGGTAGTGAGGGGGCCTCAAGCTTGAGTAGCATAGCTATGCCAGTTGCCACTGCAGGAAGACGCAACACACGCAGCAGTACCCCCTCAGCTTCCAACATGAGGGATGAGGATGCTGTCTCTGACAGGCGTCTGGGTGTTCGTGGGAGAAAGCGCTAGCCTGCTATTTACAATTGCATACCGATATGGTGACGTAACCATGGATGTGATCGGACCTTTTGACTGATTGACAAGTCATTATTTATTTTCAATACACTTATGTCCATTACTTAAGAATCCTGTGCCACTGGCCACATTGAAAGTGTGCTCCGACACTCATGCCATATTTCCTTTGAATAAACCGTTCTGTGATTGTAATATACACTGTTTGTGTCATCATTACTCACCTCAGAAATAGTTTTGTGTGATGTCCAATCTTCTCCTGCGCCCTTCTGCTGCGCTTGCCCCTTGTGCTGCACGGCGCTGTGGCACTTGCTGGTCCTCATCCTCGGAGTCGCTGTCAGACACCTCGATCTCCATTCCACCCCTCGTTGCTATATTGTGCAGCATGGCACATGCTGCTACTAGCTGCAGCATTGTTCAGGGTTGTATTGAAGTGCTCCACCAGTCTTATGGAGGCATCTGAATCGGCTCTTCAGCAGCCCAAATGTGCGCTCTATGATGTTCCTTGTTGATATATGTGCAGCATTGTACCTCTGTTGGTTGGCAGTTGTGGGATTGAGGTAAGGCGTCAGAAGGTAATTACGCAAGGCGTATGCGCTGTCACCTGCATGTGGGTAAGCAAAGGGTCAGTGGCAGTTTGACATTGGCATACGTACAATGACTGTGAGTATCACCTACACATATTTACCAAGCAGATGTGCCTCTCCAAATTCTCCCCTGACCAGACGGGTGTGAATGCCACTTTGCCTGAAAATATATGAATCATGTGCACTCCCAGGAAATTGAGCCACTATATCAGTGATGATGTATTTGGCATTGCAAACAACCTGGATATTAAGGGAGTGATAGCATTTTCTATTTCTGTATATGTATTCCTGTGCTGCAGGGGGACATATTGCCACATGTGTGCAATCGATGCAACCTATAACATGTGGGAAGCGAGCTATCTGGTAAAACTCCTGTTTTGTTTTCGCAAGGTCATGCGCGGTGGTGGGGAACTTGATGTGTGAGCCGATCCTGGCCATCATGGCATCAAGGAATGCTTTGAATATTCTTGAAAGTGTGCTTTGCGACACACCTCCAGCTACTGCAATGACCCCCTGAAAGCTGCCTGACGCCAGTAGGTGTAGGCAACATAGGACCTGCACATGCGTTGGGATAGCATTGGTCCTACGTGTCTGTCGTTGCAGTATGGGATCCAATTCATTGATCAGGTCATGGATCATTGCTGCATTGAGCCTATACTTATCGTATATCTCATCCTCTTGCTGTCCTAGCAAAGTTATGCGGACTCTGAAGATGCGCTCATTGATTCGCCTCCGTCTGTGTCCAGCAGCCAGCAGCCTCATCCTCCTCGCCATCAGGTACATCCCTGCCATTGTGAGATGTGGTAGCTAATTCTGGGTGTGTTTCAATGGGTTTAAGTAGAATTGCAGCTGTATCTGATTTGCACTCATGATTACCACCTGGTTGTGATCCTTCTTATTTTGCACTCGCAAAATTGCGAATTTCAGGTAATTCGCAATTTGCGAATTTTCATGCATCTCTTTTGCGATTCCTTATTTGCGAATCGCTATTTGGGGGCGCAAATAGCGATTCGCTAATACTATTCGCAGAATGTTTTGCGAATCTTTAAATTAGCGAATTGTTGGGTTTTCGCTATTTTTCAGTTGATGCATTGCGAAACTGTATTTTGCGGTCGCAAACGCCATAATTTAGCGAATCGCTAATTTTGCGATTTTTTTTAGGCTTGATGCATGTGCCCCTAAATCCCTTCGGGCTCAGAGAGGCCTTTGTTCACAGCAGCAGCTGTGAAAGGAAAACAAAATTGGAATGCTGCTCTCCGGGCTTCTACCGGCCAGTAGAAGCCCGGAGCACTCCATTGTCTACAATGGAGTGCTCAACAGTCCAATGTTCTAATATACCTGCATCACGTTCAATCAACTGGTTCTACTGTTTTCCTTTTCTCTGTCTACAGGTCTGGTTGTACCAACAAATACTGCACGAAAAAAACGATTAGGAAGGTCAGGATATTTTTGGCAGTATTACACAAACCCGAGAAGAGAAAAACAGTATTTATATGCAGTGATAAGCCTGTCTTCCAAAGTAAGTCTATTAGAGCTTTTTTTTTGTAAATTAATTTCAGTGAGTCACAGATGCAGACATTTGATAAGTGGTTCTTTCCAGATATGCCCTGGGCTTGTCTTTAAGGCTCTCACTCCATAGTTTCCAAGGCAGAAGGTGCCGAACTGCTGGATCTAAGCAGCCACACCGTCTGTGCGTGATCAGAGGAATGGATTGTATCACTGTGTACCTCCAACACTGGGCCAGAATACCTGCCCCCATATAAATCATTCAGTCAGCTCAGGCCCAATAAAGATGTTTTTGCCGTTTTATAGAGCAAATATTATGACGAATCCATGTCTAACTTTTGTTCTTTAGCTGTGTGCAGCTGAACTTTTCTTTTGTGGTAGGGAATAGAGATGTGGTACCTCCCAGATTTAATCATTGGTGTCTGCCAGGCGGGTTGTCTCATTCAATATAAACATTCTGGACAGTGGGAAAAAAAACTAGAAAATGCACAGACTATCACTTTATAGTTTGTGTGTTGATTCAGAGGTCAACCCTTTTACGTTAGACCCAGCAAAGATCTCTTTATCACATGGAAGGTTGTAAATGTTGACATATGCAAAGTGAATTGTGCAAGAGTGTTATTGGATGATTAAGGTTTTAAACTAATTTCTACTTACAGGCCACTTCTCCTTTCTGTAAGTAAGGCCTTTTCTCTATGTGCACTTTACATTGAATGAAGTAAATGCTACTGATAAGTTAGAATAAAGTACATTGATCGCCCTGTCTATATGTTAATAACCAACAGACATTAGGTGGACGATAGACTGGGTTGAGAGATGGACAGATTATCAAGAAACACTGCCTAAGTCGAAAAATAGAAGGCCTCAGAAACATATAGGGCCGGATTTCCTAAGATCTTGCGTCGGGGTTAGGCATTTTTGTGGTGCAGCCCGACGCAAAACAATGTTGGCATTCACTAAGTCACTCAAAGTCGATTTGCGCTATTTTGTGTGGTTTAGTTAATACAAAGCAACGCAGCACATTGCCCTGCTTTGAGTCACTTTGCGTCGGGTAGACGTTGCATGGGTGGAGCATGTGCTTTTCCGGGCATCCACCCATGCAATTTGCTGCAAATCTAGATTGATAAAGAATTGTAAAACTGGGTTTGCACCAAAATGGTGGCACTAAAGGACTTAGGTGTAGTGAGAAGTATCTTTATTTCTCGTCATTATTTCCTCTTTCCATGTGTGCTGCACTCTACAGCACGCATGGAAAGAGGAATATTCCACTTATAATGCCTCTTGGGATTGTTTTTGTGCAGGAAGGCATAGTGCCTCTAAAGTGGGCAACCTTGCAGCGTGGCGCAAGAGTGCCTGCGTTGGCTCTAGGCAACACATAGTGCACTAGTGCTAGTAGAGAGCAGAAATGTGCTATATATTAATAGATGTGACCCATTTCTGCTCTCTCTGTTCATGCAACGCAATCCAGCCAGTTGCCTTACTGTGTTGCGTTGCATGAAATATTAGTAAATCTTCCACAAGTAGCCGCACAGCATCAAACCATGAGACTAAAGCAAGGACCACCCTATTTCAAGGGATGGTATGCATTTACCCCATGCACACAAGGCAAGACCCTTGCCACCTGCACGCCCACCTACCAAGGCTAGGCAAAGCCTTGCATAATACAGCCATAGTTGTGTAAAAACAAGGAGTACCTTTGTAAGGAACATAGGGGGACCTGCTGAAAATTCACTCTACCCAAGGATTTTTAGCATTAGTAGAAAGAAGCCAACTTGTTGTAGAAAACGTAGCAGCAATGGAGCTGTTGATTGTCCCGGGATAAGACAACGGTATCAAGGTCAACAGAAGATTTAAGTGAGGAACAACCTGCGAGAGGTTGACAGAGCTCCATACTTACCTGTCTTTGTCAACTCATATCATGCAAACAAGCACTGGAGAGTTTTTTGGTAGGTGTGGCTGGAGCTAGGAATAGGACATTGAGCTGAGATTTCACAACACAAAATGGAGTACAGTAATGAGGGTAATACCATCCTCCCTGGTATTCAATCATTCACCATTGTATTGCAAGGGATCATGTTCAAGCAGAGACAACCCCATGACAAATCAGCTCACTAATTACAGACCTGCATGAAATGTTGGGAAAACGCTCTCATTCCAGATGATTCACAGGGTTTAATTTTCTAAATGCGTAAGCGCTCTGCAATGACAAAAGTGCTGTGGTTATTGTCTGGAGTAATGGATACAACACCGTTTTAAAATAGAATACTTTAGAAATAGGGACTACTGGGTATGAAAACAACAAGTTACTAGGAGGCACTTTTTAGTTGTCATTAATGTGGCCTTCCCAATGCCAATGCAGGTTGATACATTTTACAGAAATCTCATATTTATGTCTATAGTGGTTAAATCTGATGTTATTCTGTGGTTAATGTTTCAGAATCTGCTCTTCCTGGAGCTAAGGCCTGTTCTTTAGCTTGATACACTGGATGCATGATACAAATAATGCCTCAAAAACTGGGGATGTGCCTGACTACCAGCTCTGGAGAAAAATCTGCATTTTCCTGAAGATTTTTTCACGCCTCACAATGACTCTTAAAAAAACCCTCTTACTTGTCACATACAATTGTGAAGCCAGAAATATTTAGAGTCTTACTTTACCTGTGTCACTTCCAGTGTGATTGGACGTAAGTTGGCCGCCAGCAGTGGATGTCAAGATTTGGACGTTCAAGAAGATTGTTGGAATTGGGACTAATGTGGATTTATTAGGGTGTTATACATTATGAGGTAAATCGGCATCCTATTTCCTATACTCCTTGAGCACCCCTCATCATGTAGAACCCTGGACTGCCAAGATACATGCTGTTTATCTTTTTCTAACATTCATAACTAATATTGTGTATTGTCCTGTCTTTAACTTCATTGGGTAATATAATGTTTGTCCTAACAAGGTATTCAATTAGACCTCATACTCCTATGTGAAGTGCTCTGTGCCCTGGTGAGTTTGGTTTGCACTATATAAAATTGATAACCACAAAATAAAATATACTCAATTCTGTATCCTGAAGATTTAGTGAAATTTAAATGAGTTTAGTTTATCATGGTTAAAAAGATTCCCAACGATCAAAACACACATAACAATTATAAACACATGTAAACAAATAAAAATCACATTTCCAACTAATCAAAATCAAGAGAAAAAAATCATAATTAAAATGAATCAAGAAGAAAGTCCCTCAAGGAAATTCTAAAACTGTGTAACTTAATACATAGCTGATAACCTAATTTAAAAAGCTGCAAACAGGCCACCACAAAACATATCTAAGGAGTATAGAGTGTTTGAGGAAAAAAAAGGCCAGTCTACCTCTGATAACATTTAACTGTTCCAAAAGTGTGACAGGGTATGTCAGATTTATAAAATTTGCAAATGAAGAACATAAATGACATTGTAGACTGTTATGAGCTACTGTTACAAATCATGGAATAAGCAAGTCATAGAAGGCATACAAGTTAGGAAAAGACAACATATGCTGCATAATGCCCGATAAATCTTGATGCACGATGCATGATAAAGCTTCAGCATACAGCTTGATAATAAAGTATGCTCTTACACCTTTTGCACTAAAACTGGATAAGGTTCTGTGGCTATTTTGGTTTTAGTGACCACACTATAGGTTTAGCTAATTGTGTTTATTTCCTAAGAAAATGTCTATGCTGTAAAAAAAAAAATATTTGGTCCAGGAATTATGTGCCGACACAATATTCCAAGGAGTCTCACGCAATTCTGGTCATCTTAGCTCAAAATGTATCTCTGTAATGTAATTTACCCAACAAAACGCATGAATAACATCCCTGGATAATTTATTTTACGATTTAAACACGTGGCACGATTGACAAAAACTAAATCCATAACAGAAGGAAAGACAGGATGATTTAATTTTCCAAGTAGCCTAATTCTTTATGACCTAAAAATGTGTTGTGTTTTGTGGCCGGCCTTAGAAGAATCTTCAAAATGTATTTTCCTCCGCTTGTAATGATGTAGTCTTGGCAAATCCCCATATCCCTGCTCCATGGGTTTTTATGGATTTGCCCTTGCTTTTAAAAATACAAAACATATCTTTCAAGAGTTTGTTGTTTAAAGAAGCAGCAAAATGTATAATGCCTGAAGCCCTGAGTATTCTAGATTTTAGCAGTTGGATCCACCTACTAGAGTTATCAAATGTGACTCCTAAGCATGAGAAACTCATACTTTCTCCAAAATATAATTCTTAATGGAGAAAGGGACTAATTTAGAGTTTGGTGGAGTGGATACTCCAACACAAATGTTACGGAAGTCCTGTCACTGTGTCACAAGCCTATTATATCCTATGGCTCTTGTAATACATTGAACAGGAAATTTGCCACAGTTTCACGGAGTATATCGTCTGCCAACTCTAAAAATGCCCAAAGTTCTTGAATTACAGTTGTTGTTTTGGCCCGTAGTCATTATAGACACTTTTGTAAAATTGATTTAAAATCAAGATCATCTCAAAATGTATGTGTCTATGAGATTTTTAAGACCACTTCCTTAAATTGACTCTAAAGAAAAGTGTTGTCCACATATACCAAAATTGGATTTGTTTTTTCACATACTTGTGGTGCTTCCTGTTCCTGTCCCCTCATACAATCCTCTAGTTTGTATCATGTACTAGGGAAATAATAAAAATACTAACACACAATTACAGTCATAACTTCATGATCCCAACAAGATGCAGCAGCCTACTTTGTGATAGGGTTAACACAACACATTATTTTCATTTACTTTTGTTTGCAAATAATGGGTATCTTAGAAAGATACTTAGGAATTGCAAATGTGCCCAGGTACAGAAATGAAATGCCACTGGACTTGCTTGATAACATCCCTGTACTCAGACTGCTGACCCTACCTAATGGTCACATAATGTAGTGCTGTGGGTTACAGGTTTCTGAGACTGTCCCTCCCATTGGGCTCATTCAATTGATTCCTGTAGGCTCCACTACCTTAACATATCTGTCTTTCATACTTTAATACAAGACCTCTGTTTGTTATTCTTCTCAGAATCAATTCTAATGTGACTAACTTGTGTCACATATCAATGGCACACTGTTGTGTCTTAGAAATTCACTCCTGTATTATTGCATTGTTTTGATTGATTTAATAGCAAATTATTCAACAAACTCTAGACACATTTCAGTTCATTTATCCTTTGTCGCACTATTTCTTTTTAAAACACTATTTTTTATAATGTTGCTCTTTTTTACAATTTTGGAAAAAGAAATGTTCCTTTTAAGTGGTTATCCAAAGCACTTTGGTTAATGTGTAACCTTCATCATGGGATGTAATTTATATGAAATTTTTCAATGAAATAATCGTTGCATTACATTTTTCTACATAACGTCAAGTGTTTACCCAGTGTTTAGACAAAATCTCGAATTAAAAATATCAGGAGGCAGAAAAATTGAAAAGTAAATATCATGGTACACAAATATCGTGATGCCCAAATATTGACAGAAATATATTTTTCTAGGTAAGTAATATCGTTTTTAGTAATATTGATGTCTTTAATATAATTTTCCATAATATAGCGGTAAAAAATATTGTTTTTTAATTATTTGAATGCATTTTTGTTCATATATTAATTTTATGTTACTATTGTTTATATAAAGTTTTTTTAAAACATAGCTTGTAATTTTAAGTGATTTTTTGTTTTGTTTTGTCAGTAATTTATAGTATAGTGGAATGTTGGGTTTGTAGGGGGACAAGGTGGGAAGTTAATTAAGTAATAATTAATAAAAGAAATAAATTATTTTTTAATGTATTATTTAATTGATTTCAGTTATTTACTTTATGGAATACTTATTTAGTGTAATTATATATTTGGTTGCAGTCTACTAGATTTGAAGGGGTTTAGGGTGGGAAGTTCAGTAATCGATATTTAATAATTTAATAATATTTTTACATTAATTATTTTAACATCTTTTCATTAGGAAAACTATGAAATACTGAATCATTGTACTAATATTTTAGTTGCAGGATTCCAGGTTTGTAGGGGGTTAGGGTGGAAAGTTATTTAATTAATTATTATTACTTAATATTGTAATATAATAATTTAATATAATTTTTAATATTTCAATTATGGACTAATTAAATATTTTAATTATATTTGAATTGTGGGCTGCTAGCTTAGTAAGGGTCTAGGCTGGGAAGTTAAGTGATAATTAAATAACAATTAATTATTCATTGTTAATTAATTACTTAATTGATTTTAAATATATAAATTATAAAATACTTAGAACGTTTTATTTTAGGTGTGGGCTGCTAGATGTGTGGAGGTATAGGGTGGGAAGTTAAATAATTGAATAAAAATTATTTAATAATTGAAAATTAATTATTTTAATGACTAGTAATATGTATAATGATGGTAAATGTTAAATTATTAATTATTGTATGTCATGAGTGATGTAATATGTGACGGCATCAGCAGTGCATTGCGGGGGCGCGAGTTATAGTTAGCTGAACTAACTATAACGGGGGAATTTCTATGGTTTTGTACGAGTGAAATGTCCAACTAACTATAACTGTCCCTAAAACCTATGGTTTTTTTCAGTGAATTTCAAAGGTTTTTTAAATGCTAATTTCTAACTATAACGTGTCTGAAATCTATGGTTTTTTCAGTGAATTTCAAAGGTTTTTTAAATGCTAATTTCTAACTATAACGTGCCTGAAACCTATGATTTTTTAAGTGAATTTCAAAGGTTTTTTAAATGCTAGTTTCTAACTATGCCTACAGAGGTAGGACATGTGAAGAAAGAAGGAAAAACCACAGAAAGAAGCAAAAGATGTGCAGAAAGAACCAACAGAGGAGCAGAAAGAGGCCTTGTTGCAAAATCATCCTGTGCTCACAACTTTTTCAGACGGGTACTGGTGGTAACTGACTCTGACTAACCAGAGCCAGTGCTATGCTAAAAGACACTTAGAATACAGTGAAAACACCTACATACACTAGGGAACACTATGCGTTGGGGTACCCCTGTGATTAGCATGACCTCCTCTGCAAGTCCCTAGTACATAATAGGGCAGGGGGATTAAAACTACCTCTTAAAACGCGCTACAGGGCGCGTTTGCACAGTGGTGAAGGGAGGGGGGCCTGAGGTGACATGTGTGCAAACGCGCCCCGTGGCGCGTTTTAAGTTGCGGGATTAAGTCCCCTTGAATCCTGAGGGTCCCTGGGGCCCAACTAGCCCCCCAGGTACCTACAGTTAGGACCACAGAGCTGAGTTGCAGAGAGGCGTTCCGAGGCCACGCACCTTTTTTCACCTCTCTGCAACGCAACTCTGTTGTGCTTACTGAAGGTACCTGGTGGGCTAGTTGGCCCCCAGGGTCCCTCAGGATTCAAAGGGAATTAATTCCCCAACTTAAAACGCACCACAGGGCGTGTTTGCGCACATGTCACCTGAGGCCCCGCCCCCTCCCTACACCCCTGTCCAACCGCGCCCCGTGGAGCGTTTTACGTTGAGGGATTAGGTCACCTTGAATCCTGAGGGTCCCTGGGGCCCAACTAGCCCACCAGGTACTTCCAGTAAGCACCACAGGCCTGCGTTGCAACGCCTGTAACAAATTGTGCAGTTGTGTTTAGGTAGTGAAGAGGGTCGTGCTGGGGGTAGTGTTTTAGGGTTTAGGGTAGTGCAGTGGTGTTTGTGTAGTGTAGGGGTCATGCTGGGGGTAGATTTAGGGTTTAGGGTAGTGCAGTGGTGTTTGGGTAGTGTAGGAAGTCGTGCTGGGGGGAGTGTTTTAGGGTTTAGGGTAGAGCAATGGTGTTTGGGTAGTGTAGGGGGTCGTGCTGGGGGTAGTGTTTTAGGGTTTAGGGTAGTGCAGTGGTGTTTGGGTAGTGTAGGGGGTTGTGCTGGGGGTAGTGATTTAGGGTAGTGCAGTGGTGTTTGGGTAGTGTAGGGGGTCGTGCTGGGGGTAGTGTTTTAGGATTTAGGTTAGTGCAGTGGTGTTTGGGTAGTGTAGGGGGTCGTGCTGGGGGTAGTGTTTTAGGGTTTAGGGTAGTGCAGTGGTGTTTGTGTAGTGTAGGGGGTCGTGCTGGGGGTAGTGTTTTAGGGTTTAGGGTAGTGCAGTGGTGCTTGTGTAGTATAGGGGGTCGTGCTGGGGGTTGTGTTTTAGGGTTTAGGGTAGTGCAGTGGTGTTTGTGTAGTGTAGGGGGTCATGTTTTAGGGTAGTGCAGTGGTGTTTGGGTAGTGTAGGGGGTCGTGCTGGGGGTAGTGTTTTAGGATTTAGGTTAGTGCAGTGGTGTTTGGGTAGTGTAGGGGGTCGTGCTGGGGGTAGTGTTTTAGGGTTTAGGGTAGTGCAGTGGTGTTTGTGTAGTGTAGGGGGTCGTGCTGGGGGTAGTGTTTTAGGGTTTAGGGTAGTGCAGTGGTGCTTGTGTAGTGTAGGGGGTCGTGCTGGGGGTAGTGTTTTAGGGTTTAGGGTAGTGCAGTGGTGTTTGTGTAGTGTAGGGGGTCATGTTTTAGGGTAGTGCAGTGGTGTTCGGGTAGTGTAGGGGGTCGTGCTGGGGGTAGTGTTTTAGGATTTAGGTTAGTGCAGTGGTGTTCGGGTAGTGTAGGGGGTCGTGCTGGGGGTAGTGTTTTAGGATTTAGGTTAGTGCAGTGGTGTTTGGGTAGTGTAGGGGGTCGTGCTGGGGGTAGTGTTTTAGGGTTTAGGATAGTGCAGTGGTGCTTGTGTAGTGTATGGGGTCGTGCTGGGGGTAGTGTTTTGGGGTTTAGGGTAGTGCAGTGGTGTTTTTGTAGTGTAGGGGGTCATGTTTTAAGATGCAACGCTCCAATACCTGACCAGTCTGCACTACATAAAACAGCAAAAAACTAAAAATAAAAAGTGTTTTGCACACTTTTGTCATTGGGCTATATGCGGGCTACATCTGGGTAATATTTGTGCCACATTTGGGCTCTTTTTTCACTGGTGGCCATCTTGGAAGACTTCTTTGTTATGAAGTTTCCTAATTTCCTCATTTACTGCAGTCTCCTCAGTAGGAAATGCTTTCAGTTTTTTACTTTGATTCCATCAAGAAGGCATTCAGATGTGTCTCACATTTGCCATAAATTCGGAATGTTAGCACTCTAGTTGCTCATTAGATCACTGTAGTAAAGCTACTGCTCACCAGGGAGTTAACTGGAAGTCTGCTGCTGGTATTGAAAGTGATTGTTTCAGTCTGCATGTCAGAATTTTCTAATGAAATAGAAGAGGATTTGAGATCTCACTTAAAACATGCCCTAATTTTTCTTTCTGCAGCACTAACCATAATTTCTATTTCAAAAAGAACCCCTCATTTTGTTCCTTTTTAAATTAAATGTTTTAAGTGTTACCAGTTTATTTCAATTAAGATGGCTTCAGGTGTGCCATACTTTTGTCATAAGTAAGGCTGTTAGCGCTCTAGTTGTTCTTTAGAACACTCTGGGAAGCTGCAGTAGAACACAAAGGCATCAACTGGCAGGCTGCTCGTGTTGAAATATAACAGGAAGATATTTGAGATCACACTTGAAACATGTCCTAATTTTTCTTTCTACAGCACTAACCATAGTTTCTATGACAAAATGAACCCCATCATTTTGTTCCTTTTTAAATTAAATGTTTTAAGTGTTACCAGTTTATTGCAATCAAGATGGCTTCAGGTGTGCCATACTTTTGCCATAAGTAAGGCTGTTAGCACTCTAGTTGTTCTTTAGAACACTCTGGGAAGCTGCAGTAGAACACAAAGGAATCAACTGACAGTCTCTGCCCTTGTTGGATGTACATGTTTTACTGAGAATGTCAGACTTCATTCTCACATGACTGAGAAAGATAATGTGAATTTACAGAAAATATGCTCTCATTTTAGCTTCTGGAGCACCTTCCAAAACTCTATGGGACAAGCATGTGAAAATAGTTTTCTCTCAAACATGATTCATGATATCCCAGCAGAAGGTTTTTCACAGGGTAAAATCACCTTAGAACACACCACAATTCCTGAAATTAGTATGGTACCATCAACAAATGAATTCTAATGTAACTAAAGTCTGTTATCACCCTTTATAGTTCTCCTTTTGGTAACCCTCAAAATCTTTGATTCACTATAATGCATTTCAATGGGGTACTATCATGTATATTGGTCTCTAGATGGCTGCCAGCAATTCCAGGATGAAGTGCTGACAGCCAATCAGATCTCACAATGACATGTGTGGTTAGGCTCCGCCCAGCTATATATGTGATTTTACTTTTGATTTTCTCAGGAACTACTGAACGGATTTACACCATTTAAGCAAAAGGCACGACACTGAACCAAGGGCTACCTCTTTGCCAAATTTGGTGTAATTCCGTTCAGCAGTTCGGGCTGTAGCTGCAACTAAAGGTTCCTATGGAAAATGAATGGGGAAAACACGTTTTGGGACCCCCTTTTTTCTCGGCCCCCGCTTGACGAATCACCCCGAGACTTTCAGGATAGGAGCGGACCGGAGCGCCCCAACAAGTTGGAAACTTTCGCGAAGATTCGTCAGCCGGCGCCAACGTTATTTCAAATAGAATGTTGCGGATTTCCTATGGAAAATAGGTCCTAACTATAACTATCTACTGGCGACCGCCAGTAGATAATATATATATATATATTCACTTAAAAAACCATAGGTTTCAGGCACGTTATAGTTAGAAATTAGCATTTAAAAAACCTTACAAATTCACTGAAAAAACCATAGGTTTTAGGGACAGTTATAGTTAGTTGGACATTGCACTCGTACAAAACCCGTGAAATTCCCCCGTTATAGTTAGTTCAGGTAACTATAACTCGCGCCCCCGCAATGCACTGCTGATGACGTCACATATTACATCACTCATGACATGGTCAGTGACATCACTGATGACATCACACGGGGCCGGCCTTGCCCTTTTTTTATTTATTTATTTTTTATTGGGGAGGGGGGCTGCATGGCCCCCCTCCCGGGCCACTTATGGCCACGGGGACCCCATCCCCCGGGTCCTGGCCTCTCGTTGGAGACTGTGGGGGGGTCCCCAATCCCCCCACAGTCCCAGCCGGCTCCCCGGCTCCTGCGGGAGCCGGCATTGCTTTTCCACATGGGGAGCAGCTAACATGCTGCTCCCCTTGTGGAAAAGCAATTGGGTTTGCATTTTGAAAGAGAGAGCAGGTTTCCTGCTCTCTCTTTCAAAATGCAAACCAAGTTTGCTATGACAGGACGGGAGCCGCAAGGCTCCGTCCCTGTCATAGCAAACTACAGTGTCCCGGGGGTAGGCACCCCGGGACACTGCAGGAGCCGGCCCTGGGGGTGGTGGTCCCTAGGGCCATCACTGGCTCCAGGAGGGGGGCCGCGCGGCCCCCCTCCCAACTCAGTCCAAAGCCCCGGGAGGTGTGGTCCCCGGGGCTCTGGGGTCCGTAACGGACCCCCATATTTGAATCTTTAGTGCCCCGGGAGTTGGCGGTCCTCGGGCGTGTGGGGGCGCTGGAGCCCCCCACACAGGTTTTTAAAATAAAAAAAAAACAGCCCCGGGGGGTGGCGGTCCCTGGGGCAGCGGGAGGGCGCATAGCCCTCCCGCCATCATTTTTTATAAAGCCCGGGGGGTGGCGGTCCCCGGGCTTGGGGGCCTTAGAGGCCCCCATAAACAATAAACCCACCTCTCGTATGCCCCCGGGACTTGGGCCACCCGGGGGCAAATTTGCATCGAGCGCGGGAGACCGCGCTCGTTTTTCTTTTTCGGCAGGATCCGCGCATATTGCCGATTTAAAAAAAGAAAAATGCTTTTTCTGCCCAGGGGGTCCTTGTGGGACCCCCTGAGCAGACCTAGGGGTCAGGGTGTTTCTACCCTGCCCCTTTGTGCGCTTGCACACTTGCGATTTTTTTTTTCTCGGCGGGATTCGCGCACCCTAAGCGCATCCCGCCGATCTAAAAAAATAATGCTTTTTCTGCCCAGGGGTCCTTGTGGGACCCCTGAGCAGACCTAGGGTCAGGGTGTTTCTACCCTGCCCCCTTTTGCGCTTGGCGCACTTGTTTCTGTCCCTCGGTTCTACCGAGGACAAAGTAACTGCCAACACTTCCTGATTTGGAGTGTTGACAGCCAATTAGCATGCAGCTCGTGAACGGGAGGGTACGCGGACCTACTCGGCCATAGATATATATGTGATTTTATTTGTGATTTTCTCAGAAACTACTGAACAGATTTACACCATTTAAGCAAAAGGCACGACACTGAACCAAGGGCTACCTCTTTGCCAAATTTGGTGTAATTCCGTTCAGCAGTCCGGGCTGTAGCCGCGATGAAAGGATCCTATGGAAAAATGAATGGGGAAATCGCGTTTTGGGACCCCCTTTTTCTCGGCTCCCGCTTGACGAATCAACCCGAGACTTTCAGGGTAGGAGCGGGCGCTCCAACAAGTTGAAGCTTTCGCGAAGATTCGTCAACCGGCGCAAGAGTTATTTCAAATAGAATGTTACGGATTTCCTATGGAAAATAGGTTTTAAATATAACTATCTACTGGCGACCGCCAGTAGCTAATATATATATATATTATCTACTGGCGGTCGCCAGTAGATAGTTATAGTTAGGACCTATTTTCCATAGGAAATCCGCAACATTCTATTTGAAATAACGTTGGCGCCGGTTGACGAATCTTCACCAAAGCTTCCAACTTGTTGGGGCGCTCCGGTCCGCTCCTATCCTGAAAGTCTCGGGGTGATACGTCAAGCGGGGGCCGAGAAAAAAGGGGGGTCCTAAAACGCGTTTTCCCCATTCATTTTTCCATAGGAACCTTTAGTTGCAGCTACAGCTCGAACTGCTGAACGGAATTACACCAAATTTGGCAAAGAGGTAGCCCTTGGTTCAGTGTCATGCCTTTTGCTTAAATGGTGTAAATCCGTTCTGTATTTCCTGAGAAAATCAAAAGTAAAGTCACATTTATATATCTATGGCCGAGTAGGGTCCGCGTACCCTCCCGATCACGAGCTGCATGCTAATTGGCTGTCAACACGCCAAATCAGGAAGTGTTGGCAGCCATTTTGTCCCTCGGGACAGAAACAAGTGCGCAAAGCGCAAAGAGGGCAGGGTAGAAACACCCTGACCCCTAGGTCTGCTCAGGGGGTCCCACAAGGACCCCTGGCCAGAAAAAGCATTTTTTTTAAATCGGCGGGATGTGCTTAGGTGCGCGGATCCCGCCGAGAAAAAAAAAAGAAACAAGTGCGCAAAACGCACAAAGGGGGCAGGGTAGAAACACCCTGACCCCTAGGTCTGCTCAGGGGTCCTACAAGGACCCCTGGGCAGAAAAAGCATTTTTTAGAAAAAATCGGCGGGATGCGCTTAGGGTGCGCAAATCCCGCCGGAAAAAAAAAAATCGAAGCGCGGTCTCCCGCGCTTCGTTGTTAATTGGCCCCCGGGTGGCCCAAGTCCCGGGGGCATGCGGGGGTAGGTTTATGTTTTATGTGGGGGCCCCGGGGACCGCCACCCCCAGGGCTTTAAATAAAACATGGTGCGGGAGGGCTCTCCGCCTCCCGCAGCCCCAGGGACCGCCACCCCCGGGGCTTCTTTTTTAAAAAATTAATCACCTGTGTGGGGGCTGCAGCCCCACACGCCCGGGGACCACCACCTCCCGGGGCACTTAGAAAACAAATGTGGTGGTCCGTTTCGGACCCCGAAGCCCCGGGGACCACCACCTCCCCGGGGCTGTGCAATTGAAGGGAGGGGGCCACGCGGCCCCCTCCTGGAGCCTGTGGTGGCCCTGGGGACCGCCACCCCCAGGGCCGGCTCCTGCAGTGTCCCGGGGTGCCTACCCCGGGACACTGTAGTTTGCTATGACAGGACGGGAGCCTCGCGGCTCCCGTCCTGTCATAGCAAACTGCTTTGGATATTGGAAGCGAGAGCAGGGAAACCTGCTCTCGCTTCCAATATCCAAAGACAATTGCTTTTCCACATGGGGAGCTGCATGTTAGCAGCTCCCCATGTGGAAAAGCAATGCCGGCTCCCGCAGGACGCTGGGAGCCGGCATGGTCCGTGGGGGAGTTGGGGTCCCCCCACGGACCCCAAAGGATAGGGCCAGCCTCGGGGGATGGGGTCCCCGGGGCAAGTAGTGGCCCGGGAGGGGGGCCACGCGGCCCCCCTCCCCAAATTAGAATTTTTTTTTTTTTTTAAATGCCGGCCCCGGGGGATGGGGTCCCCGGGGCCTGAGGAGGCCTGAGGAGGGGAGCAACGTAGCCCCCCTCCATGAAAATAAAAATAAATAAAAAGGTGGCAATGACCCGGGGGATGGGGTCCCCGGGCCGAAATTGGCCACGGGAGGGGGGCCCACGCGATCCCCTTCCCGTTCACATTTAAAAAAAAAAAAAGGGGGTCAGGCCCTGGGGGATGGGGTCCCCAGGGCCCAAAATAATTAAAAAGAAGGGGGGCCACACAGCCCCCTTTAAAAAAAAATTAAAAAATCCGGCATCGCGCCGGACGCCACGCCCCCTCCTTGTCAGCACTCTGCAGACGCGCCCCGCGTTTGCAGAGGGGGAACGAATTCCCCTTGAATACTGGGGGTCCCTGTGGGCCAACTAGCCCACCAGGAACCTCCAGTATGCACCAGGGGGCTGCGTTGCAGAGAGGTGTTCTGAGGCCACGCCCCTTTTTACACCTCTCTGCAACGCAGCTCTGTGGCGCTTAATGGAGGTAGCTGGTGGGCTAGTTGCACCCCAGGGACCCTCAGGATTCAACGGGAGTTAATCCGCCGACTTAAAACGCGCCACGGGGCGCGTTTGCACAGTGGTGAAGGGAGGGGGCGGGGCCTGAGGTGACATATGTGCAAACAGGCCCCATGGCGCGTTTTAAGATAGGGAATTAAATCCCCTTCAATCCTGAGGGTCCCTGGGGCCAACTAGCCCACCAGGTACCTCCAGTAAGCGCCACGGAGCTGCGTTGCAGAGTGTTGTAAAAGGGTCGTGGCCTCTGAACACCTCTCTGAAACGCAGCTCTCTGGCGCATACTGGAGGTATCTGGTGGGCTAGTTGGCCCCTAGGGACCCTCGGGATTGAGGAGGAATTAATTCTCCAACTTAAAAGCGCCACAGGGCGTGTTTGCAGACATGTCACCTCAGGCCCCACCCCCTTCCTTCACCATTGTGCAAATATTCCTCTAAAATCAGCCGAAATACGAATTCCGATTTACTCACCTGTTATCAGGAGAGACCTCAGTGCTGCATCTTTGAGCCCAGTACTGATCCTCAAAAGTAATTTTAACCGTACTTACCAGTAACTTGAATTTCCTTCCATAGGCTAACATTGACTGGTTTCACTTGGAAATTCTTCTAAGTGTGGAGTTTTGGAACTTTATAATATTGCTCTAAAATCAGCCGAACTACGAATTCCGATTTACTCACCTGTTATCAGGAGAGACCTCAGTGCTGTATCTTTGAGCCCAGTACTGATCCTGAAAAGTAATTTTAACCGTACTTACCAGTAACTTGAATTTCCTTCCATAGGCTAACATTGACTGGTTTCACTTGGAAATTCTTCTAAGTGTGGAGTTTTGGAACTTTATAATATTCCTCTAAAATCAGCCGAACTACGAATTCCGATTTACTCACCTGTTATCAGGAGAGAACCCAGTGCTGCATCTTTTAGCCCAGCACTGACCCTGAAAAGTAATTCTAACCGTATTTACCAGTAACTTGTATTTCCTTCCATAGGAATCCATTGTCTAGTTTTCAGCAGAAAAGTTTCAAAGTGTCGATTTTAACAAACTACAAATATTCCTTAAAAATCGCCTGTATGACTTAAACGCATTCTTTCAACTGTTTACAGGAGATGCACCAGTGCTGGATCCAGGATCCACCACTGAGTAAGAAAAAGTAACAATAACACTACTTACCTGCTAAGTGAATTTCCTCCCATAGGATAACATTGGTGATTCTATGTGAAAAAGTTTCTGTGTCAACTTTTAAAATACAATAATATTCCTTAAAAATCACTACTGTAACCAAAACGCTTTTACTCAACTGTTTACAGGAGATGTCCCAGGACTGAATCTAGGATCCAGTCCTGTGGTTAGAAAAGTAATCCATAAAGTAACTAATTGCATTTAACTTGAAATTCACATTGAGCTCAATGTTGCATTGTGTTTGAAATTGTGTTGCCCATTGCAACAACTGTAACTACTGTACTTAAAAGTCTATTGCCTATTTGCAAAGTATTTAAACTAAAGTAATTCATTCTGAGAAAGTATATTTTGCAATGTAATGTATAATGTAATTACAATGTAATTTAAACAATAAAATATCTAAAAATAAATAGTTTAAAAAATGTTGTAAATCAGTATCAAAAAAATAAATATAACAATTAATACATTTAAAAATTGTTATTTACAAAACCTTTGAAATTCACTGAAAAAAACCATAGGTTTCAGGCACGTAATAGTTAGAAATTAGCATTTAAAAAAACCTTACAAATTCGCTGAAAAAACCATAGGTTTTAGGGACAGTTATAGTTAGTTGGACATTGCACTCGTACAAAACCCGTGAAATTCCCCCGTTATAGTTAGTTCAGGTAACTATAACTCGCGCCCCGCAATGCACTTCTGATGACGTCACATATTACATCACTCATGACATGGTCAGTGACATCACTGATGACATCACTGATGACATCTCAAATGACATCACCGATGACATCACTGATGACATCATCCATGTGATAATTTGATGCATCTTCTCACACCCTAATATAACTTTTGATACACCCACTGTAAATTACAGACTGCCATTGTCAAAACCATAGACACTCCAACACCAATTACTATATACACACTCACTGATTCTTAGGTCTACACACACACATCTACTCACTCACCCGTACAGTCACTCATACTTATAGTCACTCGGTACAGGACTATTATATGCACTCTTACACCTATATAAACACTCACACACCGCCACTCATCCATAGACGTACTCACACACCTAGTCAGTCATGCAAAAAATTAAGCACACACCCATTTACTCATCTATACAGTTATACACACACCAGCTCACTTACTCATACAAATACTAGCACATTCTTACGCTCTTATACAATCACTGATACAAGCACACACTCATCCATACAGTCACTCTCACAATCACACACTCTCGCTTATAGCTATTTATATACTCCAACACACATATATACTGCCTTTCACATATGTAGTTACTCACACATGTACCACTGGGACATACATTCACTCACTAACACACTCTTACACACACTTACCCACCCATACAGTCTATCACAGATGCACTCTTGAAACCATCCACCCAGTGAATCACCCACTCACACATCTATGCACAGAGTCGCACACACCCCACCCACACAAACACTCAGGCACCCATACAGATACTCAGACAACCAATCAATAACTCATATAGACACTCATGAAGCTATTCACAAACCCATGCAGCCACTTACACAGCAACAGACAGACGGATACAGACATTCACCCAGTTTAGTCACTAACCCATGCATTCAGTAAGATACGTTTAATCACTCACTTATAGAGTTAGTCACGCACCTACTAAATCATCCATTCAGACACTTATACACCCACTCATTCTTCAATACGCCTTTCCCTATATATATTAAACATATTTAAACTTTACAGAAACACACAGTCACTGGATGATGTCATCAGTGATGTCATTTGAGATGTCATCAGTGATGTCACTGACCATGTCATGAGTGATGTAATATGTGACGTCATCAGAAGTGCATTGCGGGGCGCGAGTTATAGTTACCTGAACTAACTATAACGGGGAATTTCACGGGTTTTGTACGAGTGCAATGTCCAACTAACTATAACTGTCCCTAAAACCTATGGTTTTTTCAGTGAATATATATATATATATATATATATATATATATATATATATATATATATATATATATATATATATATATATATATATATATATATATAATATTAATTAATAATTTTTATATTAAGAGTTTAATATTTCTCTACATTCATGGTGCCACTCATATAAGTCATGTGTTTGAAGCGAAGTACTTTCCCTACTTTTGTTTAAACTGCAGTGGGAATAGTAAAATTTACCTCTTTGCTATTTGACACTTTCCCTACTGTTGCACAGACTGGAGTAAGAATAGTCAATGTAACCCCTTCAACATCCAACACTTTCCCTACTGTTGCCAAGACTGGAGTGGGAATAGTAAATTTCACCACTCTGGAATCCAACACTTTCCCTACTGTTGCACAGACTGGAGGGGAATTGTAAATTTTACCTCTCCAAAGTCCAACACTTTCCGCTATTGTTGCGCTGACTGGAGTGGGAATCATAAATTTTACACCTCCAAAGGTCCAACAATTTCCCTACTGTTGAGCTGTGTGGAGTGGGACAAGTAAATGTAACCCTTCCGAAATCCAACTCTTTCCCTACTGTTGCTCAGACTGGAGTGGAAATAGTATATTTCACCCCTTCAAGTCCAAAACTTTGCCTACTGCACAGACTGCAGTGGGAATACTAAATTTCACCCTCCAAAAACCAACTCTTTTCCTACTGTTGCACTGACTGGAATGGGAATAGTGTACTTCACCCCCCCCAAAATTAACACCTTCCCTACTGTTGCTCTGTTTGGAGTAAGATTAGTAAATTTAACCCCTCCGAAATCCAATGTTTTTCTACGATTGCCCAGACTGGAATGGGAAAAGTAAATTTCACCCCTCCGAAATCCAACGCTTTCTCTACTGTTGCACAGACTGGAGTGAGATAAGTAAATTTAGCCCCTCCGATATGCAACACTTTCCCTACTGTTGCACAGCCTGGAGGGGGGATAGTATATTTCACCCCTCCAAAATCCAACACTTTTCCTACTGTTGCACAGGCTGGAGATGGAATAGTTAATTTTACCTCTCCGAAGTCCAACGCTTTCCCTACTGTTGCATAGATTGGAGTGGGAATAGTATATTTAATATTACAATAGTTTTAATAATGTTGGGTGAATAGAGTTTATAGCATTAATTCTTTTTTTTTGTGTGTATTTATAGTATTTTATGCACATGTGTTTTTTTGGAGTTTTTCAATGTTTACTATTTTATTAATTCATATATTTTATCCAATTAGTTTAAAAAATATATTTTTTATGGCTATATATATATATTCAGCAGTTATCTGAGCTAACTGTAAGTTAGGTCCCAGCAATGCACACTTGGGGGCGCACTTTGTTTGCAGGCCACTGGCTGTAAGAAAGTTTGGGGGCAGTGCTATAAGCCTACTTGCTCTCAATGTCATAGCTGTGATAGCTCCTTCGCCACTAGGAGTAGGCGGGTATCACGGAACCTGCTCTAAAATGGCTGTACTCCTCCTAGCTGTTAGGTAACAGGCAGTCTTCCTCTCGCCCTTTACCTCCCAGTCTAGAGCCATAAGGTGCGGCGACCCCCAGGGTTCATTATTAAGCCCAGCCTTCTTTAACATCTGTCTGACCCCATTAGCCCTAGTAGCACAAAGTTGGGGTATGAATATCGCCCCCCATGTGGACAATACACAATTTATGCTATCCTTTCACCAACTTGACGGCAGGGTAGTTGGGAATTTTCAGGGCTGTCTCACATCCATTGCTCAATGGATGCATAATAGCTGTTTACAACTAGATTCCGACAAAACTGATATTCTGATGTTTGGGCCCTCCTCACCCTTCGCTGACTTGTACTTCTGGCCATCTGACCTAGGGCTGGCCCCACCCCTTCCACAGTTGATAGTAATCTGGAGGTCTTGATGGACACAGCCCTCTCCTTCAAACCCAATTATAAGTCCACAGCGGCCACCTTCTTTGGTCTGCTAAACTCCTTGAGGAAACTGTTAAAATACTTGCCCCTGGACACCCGCAAGGGAATTGTGCATGCACTTATCACATCAAGGCTGGACTATGTCAACATACTCTACCTAGGTGCCACCCAGAATCTACTGACCCGACTACAGCGTGTACAAAATGCCACAGCAAGGCTTATCCTGTACGTCCCCAAACGCCAGTCAATCAGACGAGGGCTCATAGAACTTCACTGGCTACCTATCAATTCCAGGATAAAGTTTAAAACTCTCTTGATCACTTACAGAGCCCTCCACCAAATGAACCCCATATACATACAAGACCTGCTTCATCACTACTCGCCTGTAAGGGCTCTCTGTTCCTCTAATCTCAACCTACTGTGCATCCCCGGGTATCGTAGAGCCAGAGTAGGGGGCAGATCGTTCACGGTTCTTGCGCCGAGTCTCTGGAATGCCCTCCCTCTCTCCCTCCCTTCTATACCTTCCGAATACCTGTTTAAAGCACAGCTGAAAACTGTGCTGCTCGAGGAGCTGTAATTCCCCCATTCCTACTTGTCTCCCACTAGCGCCAGTAAACTTCTTATGAAGCAACAGTCACCCTCTATAAATATATCTTAATTCATTCATTTATGAATATATATAGGTAGATATATATTTTCATATTACTACATTTAAAAATTTTAAAATAGTTCTTAATTATGTTACACTGCGTGTATTCATATATATATATATATATTAATTATTATCTACTGGCGGTCGCCAATAGATAGTTATAGTTAGGACCTATTTTCCATAGGAAATTCACAACATTCTATTTCCAATAACTTTGGCGGCGGTTGACGAATCTTCGCGAAATTTTCGGGGTGATTCGGCACGTGGGGGCCGAGAAAAAAGGGGGGTCCCAAAACGTGTTTTCCCCATGCAATTTTCCATAAGAAACTTTAGACACGGCTACAGCCCGAACTGCTGAACGGAATTACACCAAATTTGGCAAAGAGGTAGTTCTTGGTTCAGAAAGAACCCTTTTGTTAAATGGTGTAAATCCGTTCAGTAGTTGCTGAGAAAATCAAAAGTAAAATCACATATATATCTGGGCGGAGCCTAACCACACATGTCATCGTGAGATCTGATTGGCTGTCAGCACTTCATCCTGGAAATGCTGGCAGCCATCTTGGGACCAATATAAATGACAGTACCCCATTGAAATGCATTGTAGTGAATCAAAGATTTTGAGGGTTACCAAAAGGAGAACTATAAAGGGTGATAACAGACTTTAGTTACATTAGAATTCATTTGTTGATGGTACCGTACTAATTTCAGGAATTGTGGTGTGACCTAAGGTGATTTTACCCTGTGAAAAACCTTCTGCTGGGATATCATGAATCATGTTTGAGAGAAAACTATTTTCACATGCTTGTCCCATAGAGTTTTGGAAGGTGCTCCAGAAGCTAAAATGAGAGCATATTTTCTGTAAATTCACATTATCTTTCTCAGTCATGTGAGAATGAAGTCTGACATTCTCAGTAAAACATGTACATCCAACAAGGGCAGAGACTGTCAGTTGATTCCTTTGTGTTCTACTGCAGCTTCCCAGAGTGTTCTAAAGAACAACTAGAGTGCTAACAGCCTTACTTATGACAAAAGTATGGCACACCTGAAGCCATCTTGATTGGAATAAACTGGTAACACTTAAAACATTTAATTTAAAAAGGAACAAAATGATGGGATTCATTTTGTCATAGAAATTATGGTTAGTGCTATAGAAAGAAAAATTAGGACATGTTTCAAGTGAGATCTCAAATATCTTCCTGTTATATTTCAACAGGAGCAGCCTGTCAGTTCATGCCTTTGTGTTCTACTGCAGCTTCCCAGAGTGTTCTAAAGAACAACTAGAGTGCTAACAGCCTTACTTATGACAAAGGTATGGCACACCTGAAGCCATCTTGATTGGAATAAACTGGTAACACTTAAAACATTTAATTTAAAAAGGAACAAAATGATGGGATTCATTTTGTCATAGAAATTATGGTTAGTGCTATAGAAAGAAAAATTAGGACATGTTTCAAGTGAGATCTCAAATATCTTCCTGTTATATTTCAACAGGAGCAGCCTGTCAGTTCATGCCTTTGTGTTCTACTGCAGCTTCCCAGAGTGTTCTAAAGAACAACTAGAGTGCTAACAGCCTTACTTATGACAAAGGTATGGCACACCTGAAGCCATCTTGATTGGAATAAACTGGTAACACTTAAAACATTTAATTTAAAAAGGAACAAAACGATGGGGTTCATTTTGTCATAGAAATTATGGGTAGTGCTGTAGAAAGAAAAATTAGAGTGCTAACATTCTGAATTTATGGCAAATGTGAGACACATCTGAATGCTTCTTGATGGAATCAAAGTAAAAAACTGAAAGCATTTCCTACTGAGGAGACTGCAGTAAATAAGGAAATTAGGAAACTTCATAACAAAGAAGTCTTCCAAGATGGCCACCAGAGAAAAAAGAGCCCAAATGTAGCACAAATATTACCCAGATGTAGCCCATATATAGCCCAATGACAAAAATGTGCAAAACACTTTTTATTTTTAGTTTTTTTGCAGTTTTATGTAGTGCAGACTGGTCAGGTATTGGAGCGTTGCATCTTAAAACATGACCCCCTACACTACAAAAACACCACTGCACTACCCTAAACCCTAAAACACTACCCCCAGCACGACCCCCTACACTACACAAGCACCACTGCACTATCCTAAACCCTAAAACACTACCCCCAGCATGACCCCCTACACTACCCAAACACCACTGCACTAACCTAAATCCTAAAACAATACCCCCCAGCAAGACCCCCTACACTACCCAAACACCACTGCAGTACCCTAAAACATGACCCCCTACACTACACAAATACCACTGCACTACCCTAAACCCTAAAACACTACCCCCAGCATGACACCCTACACTACACAAGCACCTCTGCACTACCCTAAACCCTAAAACACAACCCCCAGCACGACCCCCTACACTGCCCGATCACCACTGCACTGCCCTAAACCATGAAACACCAGCCCCTGCACGACCCCCTACACTGTTCAAACACCACTGCACTGCCCTAAACCCTGAAACACCACCCCCAGCACGACCCCCTACACTGCCCGAACACCACTCCACTGCCCTAAACCCTGAAACACCACCCCCTTCACGACCCCCTACACTGCCCGAAGACCCCTGCTCTGCCCTAAACCCTGAAACACCACCCCCAGCACGACCCCCTACACTGCCCAAACACCACTGCACTGCCCTAAACCCTGAAACACTACCCCCAGCAAGACCCCTACACTGCCCGAGCACCACTCCACTGCCCTAAACCCTGAAACATCACCCCCAGCAAGACCCCTACACTGCCCGAACACCACTGCCCTAAACCCTGAAACACCACCCCCAGCACGACCCCCTACACTGCCCGAACACCACTGCACTGCCCAAAACCCTGAAACACCAGCCCCAGCATGACCCCTACACTGCCCGAACACCGCTGCACTGCCCTAAACCCTGAAACACCACCCCCAGCACGACCCCCTACACTGCCCGAACACCACTGCACTACCCTAAACCCAGAAACACCACCCCCAGCACGACACCCTACACTGCCCGAGCACCACTGCACTGCCCTAAACCCTGAAACACCAGCCCCAGCACGACCACCTACACTTTCCGACCACCACTGCACTGCCCTAAACCCTGAAACACCAGCCCCAGAATGACCCCCTACACTGCCCGAACACCATTGTACTGCCCTAAACCGTGAAACACCAGCCCCAGCACAACCCCCTACACTGCCCGAACACCACGGCACTGCCCTAAACCCTGAAACACCACCCCGTGCACGACCCCCTACACTGCCCGAACACCACTGCACTGCCCTAAACCCTGAAACACCACCCCCAGCACGACACTCTACACTGCCCAAACACCACTGCACTGCCCTAAACCCTGAAACACCACCCCCAGCACGACCCCCTACACTGCCCGAACACTACTGCACTACCCTAAACCCTAAAACACCATCCCCAGCAAGACCCCCTTCACTGCACGAACACCACTGCACTGCCCTAAACCCTGAAACACTATCCCCAGCAAGACCCCCTACACTGCCCGAACACCACTGCACTCCCCTAAACCCTAAAACATCACCCCCAGCAAAACCCCCTACACTGCCCGAACACCACTGCCCTAAACCCTGAAACACCACCCCCAGCAAGACCCCCTACACTGCCCGAAAACCACTACACTGCCCTAAACCCTGAAACACCAGCCCCAGCACGACCCCCTACGTTGCCCGAACACCACTGCACTGCCCTAAACCCTGAAACACCACCCCCTGCACGACCCACTACACTGCCCGAACACCAGTGCACTGCCCTAAACCCTGAAACACCACCCCCAGCACGACCCCCTACACTGCCCGAACACCACTGCACTGCCCTAAACCCTGAAACACCACCCACTGCACGACCCCCTACACTGCCCGAACACTACTGCACTGCCCTAAACCCTGAAACACCACCCCCAGCATGACCCCCTACACTGCACGAACACCACTGCACTGCCCTAAATCCTGAAACACTACCCCCAGCAAGACCCCCTACACTGCCCGAACACCACTGCATTGCCGTAAACCCTGAAACATCACCCCCAGCAAGACCCCCTACACTGCCCGAACACCACTGCCCTAAACCCTGAAACACCACCCCCAGCAAGACCCCCTACACTGCCCGAACAACACTGCACTGCCCTAAACCCTGAAACACCACCCCCAGCACGACCCCCTACACTGCCCGAACACCACTGCTCTGCCCAAAACCCTGAAACACCAGCCCCAGCACGACCCACTACACTGCCCGAACACCACTGCACTGCCCTAAACCCTGAAACACCACCCCCAGGACGACCCCCTACACTGCCCGAACAGCACTGCACTGCCCTAAACCCTGAAACACCACCCCCAGCACGACCGCCTACACTGCCTGAAAACCACTGCACTGCCCTACACCCTGAAACACCAGCCCCAGCACGACCCCCTACACTGCCCGAACACCACTGCACTGCCCTAAACCCTCAAACACCAGCCCCAGCACGACCACCTACACTGCCCGAACACCACTGCACTACCCTAAACCCTGAAACACCAGCCCCAGCAAGACCCCCTACACTGCCCGAACACCACTGCACTGCCCTAAACCCTGAAACACCAGCCCCAGCAAGACCCCCTACACTGCCTGAACACCACTGCACTGCCCTAAACACTGAAACACCACCCCCAGCAAGACCCCCTACACTGCCCGAACACCACTGCACTGCCCTAAACGCTGAAACACCAGCCCCAGCAAGACCCCCTACACTGCGCGAATACCATTGCACTGCCCTAAACCCTGAAACACCACCCCCAGCACGACACCCTACACTGCCCGAACACCACTGCACTGCCCTAAACCCTGAAACACCACCCCTGCACGACCCCCTACACTGCCCGAACACTACTGCACTACCCTAAACCCTAAAACACCATCCCCAGCAAGACCTCCTTCACTGCACGAACAACACTGCACTGCCCTAAACCCTGAAACACTACCCCCAGCGAGACCCCCTACACTGCCCGAACACCACTGCACTCCCTAAACCCTGAAACATCACCCCCAGCAAGACCCCCTACACTGCCCGAACACAACTGCCCTAAACCCTGAAACACCACCCCCAGCAAGACCCCCTACACTGCCCGAAAACCACTACACTGCCCTAAACCCTGAAACACCAGCCCCAGCACGACCCCCTACGTTGCCCGAACACCACTGCACTGCCCTAAACCCTGAAACACCACCCCCTGCATGACCCACTATACTGCCCGAACACCACTGCACTGCCCTAAACCCTGAAACACCACCCCCAGCACGACCCCCTACACTGCCCGAACACCACTGCACTGCCCTAAACCCTGAAACACCACCCACTGCACGACCCCTACACTGCCCGAACACTACTGCACTGCCCTAAACCCTGAAACACCACCCCCAGCATGACCCCCTACACTGCACGAACACCACTGCACTGCCCTAAACCCTGAAACACTACCCCCAGCAAGACCCCCTACACTGCCCGAACACCACTGCACTGCCCTAAACCCTGAAACATCACCCCCAGCAAGACCCCCTACACTGCCCAAACACCACTGCCCTAAACCCTGAAACACCACCCCCAGCAAGACCCCCTACACTGCCCAAACAACACTGCACTGCCCTAAACCCTGAAACACCACCCCAGCACGACCCCCTACACTGCCCGAACACCACTGCTCTGCCCAAAACCCTGAAACACCAGCCCCAGCACGACCCACTACACTGCCCGAACACCACTGCACTGCCCTAAACCCTGAAACACCACCCCCAGGACGACCCCCTACACTGCCCGAACAGCACTGCACTGCCCTAAACCCTGAAACACCACCCCCAGCATGACCGCCTACACTGCCTGAAAACCACTGCACTGCCCTACACCCTGAAACACCAGCCCCAGCACGTCCCCCTACACTGCCCGAACACCACTGCACTGCCCTAAACCCTCAAACACCAGCCCCAGCACGACCCCCTACACTGCCCGAACACCACTGCACTACCCTAAACCCTGAAACACCAGCCCCAGCAAGACCCCCTACACTGCCCGAACACCACTGCACTGCCCTAAACCCTGAAACACCAGCCCCAGCAAGACCCCCTACACTGCCTGAACACCACTGCACTGCCCTAAACCCTGAAACACCACCCCCAGCAAGACCCCCTACACTGCCCGAACACCACTGCACTGCCCTAAACGCTGAAACACCAGCCCCAGCAAGACCCCCTACACTGCGCGAACACCATTGCACTGCCCTAAACCCTGAAACACCACCCCCAGCAAGACGCCCTACACTGCCCGAACACCACTGCACTAAACCCTGAAACACCACCCCCAGCAAGACCACCTACACTGCCCGAACACCACTGCACTGCCCTAAACCGTGAAACACCAGCCCCAGCACAACCCCCTACACTGCCCGAACACCACAACACTGCCCTAAACCCTGAAACACCACCCCGTGCACGACCCCCTACACTGCCCGAACACCACTGCACTGCCCTAAACCCTGAAACACCACCCCCAGCACGACACCCTACACTGCCCAAACACCACTGCACTGCCCTAAACCCTGAAACACCACCCCCTGCACGACCCCCTACACTGCCCGAACACTACTGCACTACCCTAAACCCTAAAACACCATCCCCAGCAAGACCCCCTTCACTGCACGAACACCACTGCACTGCCCTAAACCCTGAAAAACTATCCCCAGCAAGACCCCCTACACTGCCCGAACACCACTGCACTCCCCTAAACCCTGAAACATCACCCCCAGCAAGACCCCCTACACTGCCCGAACACCACTGCCCTAAACCCTGAAACACCACCCCCAGCAAGACCCCCTACACTGCCCGAAAACCACTACACTGCCCTAAACCCTGAAACACCAGCCCCAGCACGACCCCCTACGTTGCCCGAACACCACTGCACTGCCCTAAACCCTGAAACACCACCCCCTGCACGACCCACTACACTGCCCGAACACCACTGCACTGCCCTAAACCCTGAAACACCACCCCCAGCACGACCCCCTACACTGCCCGAACACCACTGCACTGCCCTAAACCCTGAAACACCACCCCCTGCACGACCCCCTACACTGCCCGAACACTACTGCACTGCCCTAAACCCTGAAACACCACCCCCAGCATGACCCCCTACACTGCACAAACACCACTGCACTGCCCTAAACCCTGAAACACTATCCCCAGCAAGACCCCCTACACTGCCCTAACACCTCTCCACTGCCGTAAACCCTGAAACATCACCCCCAGCAAGACCCCCTACACTGCCCGAACACCACTGCCCTAAACCCTGAAACACCACCCCCAGCAAGACCCCCTACACTGCCCGAACAACACTGCACTGCCCTAAACCCTGAAACACCACCCCCAGCACGACCCCCTACACTGCCCGAACACCACTGCTCTGCCCAAAACCCTGAAACACCAGCCCCAGCACGACCCACTACACTGCCCGAACACCACTGCACTGCCCTAAACCCTGAAACACCACCCCCAGGACGACCCCTACACTGCCCGAACAGCACTGCACTGCCCTAAACCCTGAAACACCACCCCCAGCACGACCGCCTACACTGCCTGAAAACCACTGCACTGCCCTACACCCTGAAACACCAGCCCCAGCACGACCCCCTACACTGCCCGAACACCACTGCACTGCCCTAAACCCTCAAACACCAGCCCCAGCACGACCACCTACACTGCCCGAACACCACTGCACTACCCTAAACCCTGAAACACCAGCCCCAGCAAGACCCCCTACACTGCCCGAACACCACTGCACTGCCCTAAACCCTGAAACACCAGCCCCAGCAAGACCCCCTACACTGCCTGAACACCACTGCACTGCCCTAAACACTGAAACACCACCCCCAGCAAGACCCCCTACACTGCCCGAACACCACTGCACTGCCCTAAACGCTGAAACACCAGCCCCAGCAAGACCCCCTACACTGCGCGAATACCATTGCACTGCCCTAAACCCTGAAACACCACCCCAGCACGACACCCTACACTGCCCGAACACCACTGCACTGCCCTAAACCCTGAAACACCACCCCTGCACGACCCCCTACACTGCCCAAACACTACTGCACTACCCTAAACCCTAAAACACCATCCCCAGCAAGACCTCCTTCACTGCACGAACAACACTGCACTGCCCTAAACCCTGAAACACTACCCCCAGCGAGACCCCCTACACTGCCCGAACACCACTGCACTCCCTAAACCCTGAAACATCACCCCCAGCAAGACCCCCTACACTGCCCGAACACAACTGCCCTAAACCCTGAAACACCACCCCCAGCAAGACCCCCTACACTGCCCGAAAACCACTACACTGCCCTAAACCCTGAAACACCAGCCCCAGCACGACCCCCTACGTTGCCCGAACACCACTGCACTGCCCTAAACCCTGAAACACCACCCCCTGCACGACCCACTATACTGCCCGAACACCACTGCACTGCCCTAAACCCTGAAACACCACCCCCAGCACGACCCCCTACACTGCCCGAACACCACTGCACTGCCCTAAACCCTGAAACACCACCCACTGCACGACCCCCTACACTGCCCGAACACTACTGCACTGCCCTAAACCCTGAAACACCACCCCCAGCATGACCCCCTACACTGCACCGAACACCACTGCACTGCCCTAAACCCTGAAACACTACCCCCAGCAAGACCCCCTACACTGCCCGAACACCACTGCACTGCCCTAAACCCTGAAACATCACCCCCAGCAAGACCCCCTACACTGCCCAAACGCCACTGCCCTAAACCCTGAAACACCACCCCCAGCAAGACCCCCTACACTGCCCAAACAACACTGCACTGCCCTAAACCCTGAAACACCACCCCAGCATGACCCCCTACACTGCCCGAACACCACTGCTCTGCCCAAAACCCTGAAATACCAGCCCCAGCACGACCCACTACACTGCCCGAACACCACTGCACTGCCCTAAACCCTGAAACACCACCCCCAGGACGACCCCCTACACTGCCCGAACAGCACTGCACTGCCCTAAACCCTGAAACACCACCCCCAGCATGACCGCCTACACTGCCTGAAAACCACTGCACTGCCCTACACCCTGAAACACCAGCCCCAGCACAACCCCCTACACTGCCCGAACACCACTGCACTGCCCTAAACCCTCAAACACCAGCCCCAGCACGACCCCCTACACTGCCCGAACACCACTGCACTACCCTAAACCCTGAAACACCAGCCCCAGCAAGACCCCCTACACTGCCCGAACACCACTGCACTGCCCTAAACCCTGAAACACCAGCCCCAGCAAGACCCCCTACACTGCCTGAACACCACTGCACTGCCCTAAACCCTGAAACACCACCCCCAGCAAGACCCCCTACACTGCCCGAACACCACTGCACTGCCCTAAACGCTGAAACACCAGCCCCAGCAAGACCCCCTACACTGCGCGAACACCATTGCACTGCCCTAAACCCTGAAACACCACCCCCAGCAAGACGCCCTACACTGCCCGAACACCACTGCACTAAACCCTGAAACACCACCCCCAGCAAAACCACCTACACTGCCCGAACACCACTGCACTGCCATAAACCATGAAACACCACCCCCAGCACGACACCCTACACTGCTCGAACACCACTGCACTGCCCTAAACCCTGAAACACCACCCCCAGCACGACCCCTACACTGCCCGAACACCACTGCTCTGCCCTAAACCCTGAAACACCACCCCCTGCACGACCCCCTACACTGCCCGAACACCACTGCACTGCCCTAAACCCTAAAACACTACCCCCAGCATGACCCCTACACTGCCCGAACACCACTGCACTGCCCTAAACCCTGACTCACCACCCCCTGCACGACCCCCTACACTGCCCGAACACCACTGCACTGCCCTAAACCCTAAAACACTACCCCCAGCATGACCCCCTACACTGCCCGAACACCACTGCACTGCCCTAAACCCTGACTCACCACCCCCTGCATGACCCCCTACACTGCCCGAACACCACTGCACTGCCCTAAACCCTGAAACACCACCCCCAGCACGACCCCCTACACTGCCCGAACACCACTGCACTGCCCTAAACCCTGAAACACCACCCGCAGCACGACCCCCTACACTGCCCGAACACCACTGCTCTGCCCTAAACCCTGAAACCCCAGCCCCTGCACGACCCCCTACACTGCCCGAACACCACTGCACTGCCCTAAACCCTGAAACACCACCCCCAGCACGACCCCCTACACTGCCTGAACACCACTGCCCTAAACCCTGAAACACCACCCCCAGCAAGACCCCCTACACTGCCCGAACACCACTGCACTGCCCTAAACCCTGAAACATCACCTCCAGCACAATCCCCTACACTGCCTGAACACCATTGCTCTGCCCTAAACCCTGAAACACTGCCCCCAGCAAGACCCCCTACACTGCCCGAACACCACTGCACTGCCCTAAACCCTGAAACATCACCCCCAGCAAGACCCCCTACACTGCCCGAACACCACTGCCCTAAACCCTGAAACACCACCCCCAGCACAACCCCCTACACTGCCTGAACACCACTGCACTGCCCTAAACCCTGAAACACCACACCCAGCACGACCCCCTACACTGCCCGAACACCACTGCTCTGCCCAAAACACTGAAACACCAGCCCCAGCACGACCCCCTACACTGCCCGAACACCACTGCACTGCCCTAAACCCTGAAACACCAGCCCCAGCACGACCCCCTACACTGCCCGAACACCACTGCACTACCCTAAACCCAGAAACACGACCCCCAGCACGACCCCTACACTGCCCGAGCACCATTGCACTGCCCTAAACCCTGAAACACCAGCCCCAGCACGACCCCCTACACTGCCTGAACACTACTGCACTGCCCTAAACCATGAAACACCATCCCCAGCATGACCCCCTACACTGTACGAACACCACTGCTCTGCCCTAAACCCTGAAAAACTTCTCCCAGCAAGACCCCCTACACTGCCCGAACACCACTGCACTGCCCTATACCCTGAAACTTCACCCCCAGCAAGACCCCCTACACTGCCCGAACACCACTGCACTAAACCCTGAAACACCACCCCCAGCAAGACCCCCTACACTGCCCGAACACCACTGCACTGCCCTAAACCCTGAAACACCAGCCCCAGCACGACCCCCTACACTGCCCGAACACCACTGCACTGCCCTAAACCCTGAAACACCACCCCGTGCACGACCCCCTACACTGCCCAAACACCACTGCACTGCCCTAAACCCTGAAACACCACCCCCAGCACGACCCCCTATATTGCCCGAACACCACTGCACTGCTCTAAACCCTGAAACACCACCCCCTGCACGACCCCCTACACTGCCCGAACACTACTGCACTGCCCCAAACCCTGAAACACCACCCCCAGCACGACCCCCTACACTGCCCGAACACCACTGCCCTAAACCCTGAAACACCACCCCCAGCAAGACCCCCTACACTGCCCGAACACCACTGCACTGCCCTAAACCCTGAAACATCACCCCCAGCAAGACCCCCTACACTGCCCGAACACCACTGCACTGCCCTAAACCCTGAAACACCACCCCCAGCAAGACCCCCCACACTGCCCGAACACCACTGCACTGCCCTAAACCCTGAAACACCAGCCTCAGCACGACCCCTACACTGCCCGAACACCACTGCACTGCCCTAAACCCTGAAACACAACCCCCAGCACGACCCCCTACACTACCCGAACACCCCTGCACTACCCTAAACCCTAAAATACTCCCCCAGCACGACCCCCTACACTACCCGAACACAACTGCACTGCCCTAAACCCTCAAACACTCCCCCAGCACGACCCCCTACACTACCCAAACACCACTGCACTGCCCTAAACCCTAAAACACTCCCCCAGCATGACCCCCTACACTACCCGAACACCACTGCACTGCCCTAAACCCTAAAACACTCCCCCAGCATGACCCCCTACACTACCCAAACACCACTGCACTGCCCTAAACCCTGAAACACTACCCCCAGCATGACCCCTACACTACCCAAACACCACTGCCCCTAAACCCTGAAACACCACCCCCAGCAAGACCCCTACACTGCCCGAACACCACTGCACTGCCCTAAACCCTGAAACACCACCCCCAGCACGACCCCCTACACTGCCCGAACACCACTGCACTACCCTAAACCCAGAAACACCATCCCCAGCACGACCCCCTACACTGCCCGAGCACCACTGCACTGCCCTAAACCCTGAAACACCAGCCCCAGCACGACCACCTACACTGCCCGAACACCACTGCACTGCCCTAAACCGTGAAACACCAGCCCCAGCACAACCCCCTACACTGCCCGACCACCACGGCACTGCCCTAAACCCTGAAACACCACCCCGTGCACGACCCCCTACACTGCCCGAACACCACTGCACTGCCCTAAACCCTGAAACACCACCCCCAGCACGACACCCTACACTGCCCGAACACCACTGCACTGCCCTAAACCCTGAAACACCACCCCCTGCACGACTCCCTACACTGCCCGAACACCACTGCACTACCCTAAACCCTAAAACACGACCTCCTACACTACACAAACACCACTGCACTACCCTAAACCCTAAAACACTACCCCCAGCACGACCCCCTACACTACACAAACACCACTGCACTACCCTAAACCCTAAAACACTACCCCCTACACTACACAAACACCACAGCACTACCCTAAACCCTAAAAAACTACCCCAGCACGAACCCCTACACTACCCAAACACCACTGCACTACCCTAAACTCTAAAACAATACCCCCAGCAGTACCCCCTACACTACCCAAACACCACTGCACTACCCTAAACCCTAAAACACTACCCCCAGCAGTACCCCTACACTACCCAAACACCACTGCACTACCCTAAACCCTAAAACACTACCCCCAGCAGTACCCCCTACACTACCCAAACACCACTGCACTACCCTAAACCCTAAACCACTACCCCAGCACGACCCCCTACACTACCCAAACACCACTGCACTTCCCTAAACCCTAAAACACTACCCCCAGCACAACCCCCCACACCACCCAAACACCACTGCACTACCCTAAACCCCAAATCCACCCCCAGCACGACCCCCTACACCACAGAAACACCACTGCACTACCCTAAACCCCAAAACACTACCCCCAGCACGACCCCCTTCACCACCTAAACACAACTGCACAATTTGCTACAGGCGTTGCAAAGCAGGCCTGCGGTGCTCACTGGAAGCACCTGGTGGGCTAGTTGGGCCCCAGGGACCCTCAGGATTCAAGGTGACCTAATCCCTCAAATTAAAACGCGCCACGGGGCGCGCTTTAACAGTGGTGAATGGAGGGGGCGGGGCCTCAGGTGACATGTGCGCAAACACGCCCTGTGGTGCGTTTTAGTTGGGGAATTAATCTCCTTGAATCCTGAGGGACCCTGGGGGCCAACTAGCCCACCAGGTACCTTCAGTAAGCACAACAGAGTTGCGTTGCAGAGAGGTGAAAAAGGTGCGTGGCCTCGGAACGCCTCTCTGCAACTCAGCTCTGTGGTCCTAACTGTAGGTACCTGGGGGTAGTTGGGCCCCAGGGACCCTCAGGATTCAAGGGGACTTAATCCCGCAACTTAAAACGCGCCACGGGGCGCGTTTGCACACATGTCACCTCAGGCCCCCCTCCCTTCACCACTGTGCAAATGCGCCCTGTAGCGCGTTTTAAGAGGTAGTTTTAATCCCCTCACAGGGGTACCCCAATGCATAGTGTTCCCTAGTGTATGTAGGTGTTTTCACTGTATTCTAAGTGTCTTTTAGCATAGCACTGACTCTGGTTAGTCAGAGTCAGTTACCACCAGTACCCGTCTGAAAAGTTTTGGGCACAGGATGATTTTGCAACAAGGCCTCTTTCTGCTCCTCTGTTGGTTCTTTCTGCACATCTTTTGCTTCTTCCTGCACTTTTCTTCGTCTTTGTGGACTTCTGTTGCTTCTTTCTGCATTTCTTTTGCTTCTTTCTGTGCGTTTTTTCTTCTTTCTTCACATGTCCTACCTCTGTAGGCATAGTTAGAAACTAGCATTTAAAAAACCTTTGAAATTCACCTAAAAATCATAGGTTTCAGGCACATTATAGTTAGAAATTAGCATTTAAAAAACCTTTGAAATTCACTGAAAAACCATAGGTTTCAGACACGTTATAGTTAGAAATTAGCATTTGAAAAACCTTTGAAATTCACTGAAAAAACCATAGGTTTTAGGGACAGTTATAGTTAGTTGGACATTTCACTCGTACAAAACCATAGAAATTCCCCCGTTATAGTTAGTTCAGCTAACTATAACTCGCGCCCTCAATGCACTGCTGATGACGTCACATATTACATCACTCATGACATGGTCAGTGACATCACTGATGACATCACTGATGACATCTCAAATGACATCACTGATGACATCATCCATGTGATAATTTCATGCATCTTCTCACACCCTAATATAACTTTTGATACACCCACTCTAAATTACAGACTGCCATTCTCAAAACCATACACACTCCAATACCAATAACTACATACCCACTCACTGATTCTTAGATCTACACACACACATCTACTCACTCACCCGTACAGTCACTCATACTTACAGTCACTCAGTACAGGACTATCATATGCACTCATACACCTATATAAACACTCACACACCGCCACTCATCCATAGAGGTACTCACACACCTAGTCAGTCATGCAAAAAATTAATCACACACCCATTTACTCACCTATACAGTTATACACACACCAGCTCACTTACTCATACAAATACTAGCACATTCTTACGCTCTTATACAATAACTGATACAAGCACACACGCATCCATACAGCCACTCTCACAATCACACACTCTCACTTATAGCCATTTAAATACTCTAACACACATATATACTGCCTTTTACATATGTAGTTACTCGCACATGTACCACTGAGATATACATTCACTCACTAACACACCCATACACACACTCACCCACCCAAGCAGTCCATCACAGATGCACTCTTGAAATCATGCACCCAGTGAATCACCCACTCACACATCTATGTACAGAGTCACACACACCCCACCCACACAAACACTCAGGCAGCCATACAGATACTCAGAGAACCAATCAATAACCCATATAGACACTCATGTAGCTATTCGCAAATCCATGCATCCACTTACACACCAACAAACAGACGGATACAGACATTCACACAGTTTAGTCACTAACCCATGCATTCAGTAAGATACGTTTAATCACTCACTTGTAGAGTCAGTCACGCACATACTAAATCATCCATTCAGACACTTATACACCCACTCATTCTTCAATACGCCTTTCCCTATATATATTAAACATATTTAAACTTTACAGAATCACACAGTCACTGGATGATGTCATCAGTGATGTCATTTGAGATGTCATCAGTGATGTCACTGACCATGTCATGAGTGATGTAATATGTGACGTCATCAGCAGTGCAATGCGGGGGCGCGAGTTATAGTTAGCTGAACTAACTATAACGGGGGAATTTCTATGGTTTTGTACGAGTGAAATGTCCAACTAACTATAACTGTCCCTAAAACCTATGGTTTTTTCAGTGAATATTATCTACTGGCGGTCGCCAGTAGATAGTTATAGGTAGGACCTATTTTCCATAGGAAATCCGCAACATTCTATTTGAAATAACTCTTGCATCAGTTGACGAATCTTCGCGAAATTTTCAAACTTTATGGCCCGCTCCGTTCCGCTCCTACCCTGAAAGTTTCGGGTGATTTGTCAAGCGGGGCCGAGAAAAAGGGGGTCCCAAAACGTGTTTTCCCCATTCATTTTCCCATAGGAAACTTTAGCCACGGCTACAGCCTCGAACTGCTGAACGGAATTACACAACATTTGGCAAAGAGGTAGTTCTTGGTTCAGAAAGAACCCTTTTGTTAAATGGTGTAAATCCGTTCAGTAGTTGCGGAGAAATTAAAAAATAAGAGTCAAAAATCAATTTCCCATAGGAAACTTTATGCAGAAGCTACAGCTCTGAACTGCTGAACGGAATTACACAAAATTTGGCAAAGAGGTAGTTCTTGGTTCAGAAAGAACCCTTTTGTTAAATGGTGTAAATCCGTTCAGTAGTTGCGGAGAAATTAAAAAAAATAAGAGTCAAAAATCAATTTCCCATAGGAAACTTTATGCAAGGCTACAGCCCGAACTGCTGAACGGAATTACACAAAATTTGGCAAAGAGGTAGTTCTTGGTTCAGAAAGAACCCTTTTGTTAAATGGTGTAAATCCGTTCAGTAGTTGCTGAGAAAATCAAAAGTAAAAACACATATATATCTGGGCGGAGCCTAACCACACATGTCATCGTGAGATCTGATTGGCTGTCAGCACTTCATCCTGGAATTGCTGGCAGCCATCTTGGGACCAATATAAATGATAGTACCCCATTGAAATGCATTGTAGTGAATCGAAGATTTTGAGGGTTACCAAAAGGAGAACTATAAAGGGTGATAACAGACTTTAGTTACATTAGAATTCATTTGTTGATGGTACCATACTAATTTCAGGAATTGTGGTGTGTTCTAAGGTGATTTTACCCTGTGAAAAACCTTCTGCTGGGATATCATGAATCATGTTTGAGAGAAAACTATTTTCACATGCTTGTCCCATACAGTTTTGGAAGGTGCTCCAGAAGCTAAAATGAGAGCATATTTTCTGTAAATTCACATTATCTTTCTCAACCATGTGAGAATGAAGTCTGACATTCTCAGTAAAACATGTACATCCAACAATGGCAGAGACTGTCAGTTGATTCCTTTGTGTTCTACTGCAGCTTCCCAGAGTGTTCTAAAGAACAACTAGAGTGCTAACAGCCTTACTTTTGACAAAAGTATGGCACACCTGAAGCCATTTTGATTGGAATAAACTGGTAACACTTAAAACATTTAATTTAAAAAGGAACAAAATGATGGGGTTCATTTTGTCATAGAAATTATGGTTAGTGCTGTAGAAAGAAAAATTAGGACATGTTTCAAGTGTGATCTCAAATATCTTCCTGTTATATTTCAACAGGAGCAGCCTGTCAGTTGATGCCTTTGTGTTCTACTGCAGCTTCCCAGAGTGTTCTAAAGAACAACTAGAGCGCTAACAGTCTTACTTATGACAAAAGTATGGCACACCTGAAGCCATCTTGATTGGAATAAACTGGTAACACTTAAAACATTTAATTTAAAAAGGAACAAAATGAGGGGGTTCATTTTGCCATAGAAATTATGGTTAGTGCTGTAGAAAGAAAAATTAGGACATGTTTTAAAATGAGATCTCAAATATCTTCCTGTTATATTTCAACAGGAGCAGCCTGTCAGTTGATGCCTTTGTGTTCTACTGCAGCTTCCCAGAGTGTTCTAAAGAACAACTAGAGTGCTAACAGCCTTACTTATGACAAAAGTATGGCACACCTGAAGGCATCTTGATTGGAATAAACTGGTAACACTTAAAACATTTAATTTAAAAAGGAACAAATGAGGGGGTTCATTTTGCCATAGAAATTGTGGTTAGTGCTGCAAAAAGAAAATTTAGGGCATGTTTTAAGTGAGATCTCAAATCCTCTTCTATTTCATTAGAAAATTCTGACATGCAGACTGAAACAATCACTTTCAATACCAGCAGTAGACTTCCAGTTAATTCTATGTCAGGACCGGAGGCTCCGATTATGCTTCTCTTTCCAAGCTTTATTAAACAGCAGCCAATAAAAAACGACCTTTTTTTTTCATTAATAAACTACAAATCCCATAAGCATAGCATAGACTGTCCCATGACCATAGAGACTGTTTCTATATAACGTCCATGAAAGGTAAACACCTCCTCTTTCTTTGCTGCTCACGCAGCCAGTTAAGTGCCTTCCCTTACTACTTTACTTTATGTGGGTAGCTTATGGGCTTGGGGCGCTTAAGGATTTGGATGAGTTAATGATATTAATGTATACAGTGCGCTTGCCAGCGTTGCGCTGTTGATTTACCGTGTTCACTGTTTTGTTCATCTTCACCGCTTTACGCGCACAGGCTTGAGCGAGCGACGCGCGTTGCAGATCTCTCGCGGGCGATTATCCTGGCGGTTGGGAGCGCGACGGCCTCCCGGGTCAGGCGCTCTGCGCCGTGATCTGCTGAGTGGAGCGGGAGTTATCTGGGGCTCGAGGACCGCGCGTCGCTCGATCGCGCGCAGTCCTCTCTCAGCTTTCACGGCAGGCCGGTACCGCGCATGCGCGGCGGCCATATTGCCTGACGAGCTGTCATTGTCAGTTTCAGCGCGATACGAAGCGGTAAAACGCTCGCGTTTGAATTCGGACTTTGCATTCAAAAGCCCCATTGACGCCCAAGGTGATTTAACCCTCAGGGCTGGATAACCGTTGCATAGGCTCTGCCTAGAGAGGTTTGGCAGGCCCTCCCTCCACGTTTTATTCTATTTGTGAGTGCCTTGTGGGCCTGGTCTGCCTAGGGGTTGTACCTCTCCCCCAGAAATCCTCCAGTACAGTGCCTGTTTTGTACTAGTGCCTTACAGGATGGCAGAATTTTTCTATGAGGAGGAGTATTTTGAAGCAGAACCTGTGGGTTCTATGGAACAGGATCTCGTGGAGGCCTTGGATGCTGGGGTACAGCATTCTGTTAATTCGGCATTGGTGAGGGCGATTGCGCCACTTAAACATCACCTCAGCAACTATGCAATACAGCAAGGGTGGCTCCCAGCCACGTCCGCACGCCCAAAAATAGGCGCTCCCAAACAAAGTAACCCTCATTCCGAGGATTTTGCACGCCTGTCTAAGGCACTGGCAAATGACCACTCTTATCTGGCGCCGACAGGTCAATCAGACACAACCCAGGATGACAAAGGGGATACCCCTACGGATACCGACTCGGATCAGGAGGAGGCTCCTAGATCGTCCAAAAAGGCCAGAAAAGAACACCATCTTGAGACCCTGACTCCGAAGGTCCTGACCTTTGAGCCGGCGGACATAATCCATCCCAACTCGTCTACTTGGTTGCCACCACAAGAGGTGGCGGACTACGTCCAATCACACCTTCGCCGCCCCTTTGAAAACGACGTTAGGGCCAGGCTCCGGTCTGAATGCTCGAGGCCGGACTTGGCAGCTCGAGTGGCGGAGACTCCCGAGCTCGACCCCACCATGCTTACGTACCTCAAGAAGTACGCCAAGGATCCTAAAAAAGGCATCGACCGGGCATGGCGGACGTACCAGGACAAGTTGTTGGACCTCACGGGCCCGTTGACAAAGATTCTGGAACTCGGTTACCTGGCTAAAGAATCTGGAGCATCTATTGACCCTGATGATCTCATTGGTTGGGCGCAACGAGCCATCTGCCAACTTGGCAACGCTAACTGTGCTATGTACAGCGAGAGAAGGAGATCTGTCCTTCTTAAACTGGACCCTAAATTAGCGGAGCTGTCCTCTTCGGAGGCTGGTCCTGTGGCGCAAGGTCTGCTCTTCGGGCAGCCTTTCTTAAAGGAACTGACCAGGTTCGTGGCCACCTTTAGCGGCTTGGATAAAGCGCAAGAGTCCCTCAGACGTGCGTTCAAGCCGGTTTTCAACAGGGCCGGACGAGGTCGAGGGCGATCGTTCGGCCGAGGGAACCAGCAAGGCGCCCCAAGTGGTCAACACTACCAGCGGGGAGGTTATCAAGATAACCACTCCGGCTCTGCCAACTTCTACCCATCCAGGAGAGCGAGAAACCGGTTCCGTAGAGGCAGATTCAACGGCAACCAAAGCAACCACCAAGAGTCAGGAACTGCAGGTGAGAATTATTCTACAGTCAGAGGTACAGTTGGGGGCCGCATTCGCAATTTTCTACCCGCTGGCAGTCGATCTCGCAAGATCCTTGGATTCTGGAAACGGTGCAAGGGTACAAGTTGGAAATGTACGAGCACCCTTCCCAGAATTCACCGCCCCCGCCCATCTGGTTTTCCCTTCCCGATCAGGAGTTTATCTCTGCAGAGATTCAAGCCCTTCTAGCCAAGGGAGCAATAGTGCCCACGCAGCCCCACCCCCAAGGGTTTCTCAGCAACGTGTTTCAGGTCGAGAAGAAGGGCGGCGGTTCCAGGTTAGTGCTCAACCTCAAGGAGTTCAATGGCTATATTGTTTACCGCCATTTCAAGATGGAGGGTATCCATCTGTTGCGCGACCTTCTGCAGGAAGGGGATTGGATGGTACGTCTGGACCTGAAGGACGCGTACTTATCCGTTCCAATCTACGCCCCGCACTGCCGCTTCCTTCAATTCCTTTGGCACGGCAATTATTACGAATACGCAGTCCTGCCCTTTGGTCTCTCGTCGGCGCCTTGGTGTTTCACGAAACTCCTTCGGCCGGTGGTAGAGTCCCTCCGAGCACGCGGGGTGCGGTTGATCGTCTACCTAGACGACATCATTATCATGGCGCAACAACCCCAAGTGGCGACTTTGTACCTGGAATGGTCGATTCATCGACTGCAAAGTCTGGGTTTCATATTGAATTCACAGAAGTCCGTGCTAGTTCCCATTCAATTGATAGAGTTTCTGGGGTTCCAGGTGGATTCAACCCGTTGTCAATTACTCCTGCCTGCGACCAAGATCAAGGCGATCAAGAAGGAGTTGAGATCGATTGTGAACAAGCGGATTGTGTCTTTGAGGTCCCTAGCTCAAGTAGTGGGGTTACTGGCTTCCTCGATCCAGGCCATCTTCCCGGGACCCCTGCACTATCGTGCACTCCAACGCCTGAAGATTCAACATCTCCGCAAAGGCCTCGGATATGCCGAACAGATTCCTCTCTCAGAGGTGGCGAGGTGGGAAATGTTGTGGTGGTTAGACCACATGGAGTCGTGGAACGGGAGGGCCATATTCGGATCAAAGCCAGAAATTGTGATCGAATCGGACGCCAGCCGTTGGGGCTGGGGGGCACGTTGCGGGTCAATGTCGACGGGAGGGAGATGGTCCCCTCAAGAACTATCCCTCCATATCAACTGCCTGGAGTTACTAGCGGGGTCCTTCGCGATTCGCAGTCTCTCTCCACAGAGGACGGATTGTTGCATCCTATTAGCGGTCCGCTATGTGAACAAATTGGGGGGCACGCGGTCATGTCTTCTGGCGGAAATTGCCAAAGACTTTTGGCATTATTGCCTACAGCACAGGTTATCAGTCGTAGCGGAATACCTTCCAGGTCGCAGGAACGAGGTAGCCGACTGTTACTCCCGGTATCTCCGGGATTACAGCGACTGGCGTTTGCATCCTCGAGTCTTTCGGATGTTGAACCTCCTTTGGGGTCCTTGTCTGATAGACCTGTTCGCGTCTCGGTTGAACAAGCAACTTCCGCGCTTCTTCAGTTCGAGACCGGACCCGGAGGCTCAGGCGGTGGACGCGTTCCTTCAGACCTGGCCTTCTGTTCTGTGTTACGCATTCCCGTCGTTCGCCATGATCCCCAGGGTGCTAGCACAAGCGCGACGACAACGGTCAGAGATGGTGCTGATCACACCGTTGTGGAGAGCACAGCCTTGGTTCCCGATTGCTCTTCAAATGTCGTGTGCCGTACCAACCCTCCTTCCACAGAGGTGGAATCTGCTGTTGGATCCTCTCAAAATTCCTCATCCATTGGTAGACGCCGGTCAGTTGCCATTAATAGCATGGCGAATTTCAGGGACAGATGGCATCTCCCAGGCCTTTCATCAGACGCTTCTGAGTTCATCAGACAAGCTTGGTCAACTAATACCCACAAACGATATTCATCTGCATGGAACAGATGGTGTAGTTGGTGTGTTCAACGGCAGGTCGATCCCACTACAGCAGATGTCTCCATGGTCATGAATTTTCTTGCCGCTATGGCTTCCTCGGGTTTGGCTTACCGGACGGTCAATAATTTTAGGTCAGCTATTTCAGCGGGACATGTGCAGATTGATAATAAACCGATGGGGGAACACCCATTGGTGTGCAAGCTCTTGAGGGGTATACGAATGGTCAAGCCCCCATGTCCTAAATATTCGTTCTTATGGGATGTGTCAGTGGTTCTCAGGTTCCTGGAGGCATGGCCAGCTAACAAATTCCTTTCACGGAAACAGCTGTCCGCCAAATTGGCTATGTTGTTATGTTTGGTCTCCTGCAAGAGAGTCTCGGACATCAGAGCATTGGATCTGGCGGGTCGACGTTTTTCTCCTCAGGGAGTTACATTCCTTATTTCCAGACGTACTAAATGTAATTCTACCATGGTGTGTTATCCGGTTTTTCCGAATAACCCCAAGCTTTGTGTGGTACAATGTGTCAAAGCGTATGAGGTAAGTACAGCTGACTTTCGTTCTGACATGCAAGGTCCTTTCTTTATTGCTCTACAAAAACCGTTTCAACCAGTGACTCCAGCCACGTTAGCAAGATGGGTGCGTTGGCTCATGGGTGAAACGGGGATAGATGTGTCTCAGTTTGGTGCTCATTCTTTGTGAGGCGCAATGGCGTCTAAATCCTATTCATTGGGTGTAAGTTTGTCAGACATTATGAATACTGCTGACTGGTCGAACGAATCTACATTTAAATCGTTTTATTACAAACCTATTGTGGATGTAGCATCAGTTGTAGTAGATAAGCTTTGAACAAGCATAATCGGAGCCTCCGGTCCTGACATAGAATTAAAAATTTACGAACATACGTGACAAGAATTTTCAATTCTATTAAGGACTACGGAGGCGAGGATTATCCCACCCGGAGCTATTAATATTCAGATCACTATGCTGATATGTTGATATTTTCTTAGTACTGTTAATACAGTTGATTGTGTAATCATTGTTCCCCCGAAGTATTATAGATATGAGATGATTGAAAGAATCCTGTTGATGACCGTTATTACGGGGTGTTTTTCTTTCTTTTCAGATTCATCGAATAAGTGAGACGAGTGTGTTCTCACGAAGGGGTTGGAAATGTTCTTCGCCCTTAACGAGGTGGTCTTGGTTGACCAGTTTGGTTTGCAGTAAAGGCGACGTTGGAGACCAGGTGTTCTACTAGTTCACCAGTTGTTGAAACCCAAAGAGGGTCCTTGGGTTACGGCATCATGTTCCAGTTACAGCATTCGAGGTTGATCGGACTTATCTGTTTCAGTTTCGCAAAGAAAGAGGAGGTGTTTACCTTTCATGGACGTTATATAGGGACAGTCTCTATGGTCATGGGACAGTCTATGCTATGCTTATGGGATTTGTAGTTTATTAATAAAAAAGGTCGTTTTTTATTGGCTGCTGTTTAATAAAGCATGGAAAGAGAAGCATAATCCTCGCCTCCGTAGTCCTTAATAGAATTGAAAATTCTTGTCACGTATGTTCGCAAATTTTTAACTCCTTGGTGAGCAGTAGCTTTACTACAGTGATCTAATGAACAACTAGAGTGGTAACATTCAGAATTTATGGCAAATGTGTGACACATCTGAATGCCTTCTTGATGGAATCAAAGTAAAACTGAAAGCATTTCCTACTGAGGAGACTGTAGTAAATGAGGAAATTAGGAAACTTCATAACAAATAAGTCTCCCAAGATGGCCACCAGAGAAAAAAGAGCCCAAATGTAGCACAAATATCACCCAGAGGTAGCCCACGTATAGCCCAATGACAGAAGTGTGCAAAACACTTTTTATTTTTGGTTTTTTGCAAGTTTTATATAGTGCAGACTGGTCAGGTATTGGAGTGCTTTACATGAGCATTGGTTACATCACACAAGGACAAATTCATGTTGGTTGACCCCTACACTACCCAAACACCACTGCACTACCCTAAACCCTAAAACACTACCCCCAGCACGACCCCTTCACTACCCAAACACAACTGCACTACCCTAAACTCAAAAACACTACCCCCAGCACGACCCCCTACACTACCCAAACACCACTGCACTACCCTAAACCCTAAATCTACCCCTACACTACACAAATACCACTGCACTACCCTAAACCCTAAAACACTAGAACCCAGCACGACCCCCTACAGTACACAAACACCACTGCACTACCCTAAACCCTAAAACACTACCCCTACACTACACAAACACCATTGCACTACCCTAAACCCTAAAACACTACCCCCAGCATGACCCCCTACACTACACAAACACCACTGCACTACCCTAAACCCTAAAACACTACCCCAGCACGACTCCCTACACTACCCAAACACCACTGCACTACCCTAAACCCTAAAACACTACCCCCAGCACGACTCCCTACACTACACAAACACCACTGGACTACCCTAAACCCTAAAACACTACCCCCAGCACGACTCCCTATACTACCTAAACACCACTGCACTACACTAAACCCTAAATCTACCCCCAGCATGACCTCCCACACTACACAAACACCACTGCACTACCCTAAACCCTAAAACACTACCCCCAGCACGACCCCCTACACCACCCAAACACCACTGCACTACCCTAAACCCTAAAACACTAACCCCAGCATGACCCCCTACACTACCCAAACACCACTGCACTACCCTATACCCTAAAACACGACCCCGTACACTACACAAACACAACTGCACTACCCTAAACCCTAAAACACTACCCACAGCATGACCCCCTACACTACACAAACACCACTGCACTACCCTAAACCCTAAAACACTACCCCTACACTACACAAACACCACTGCCCTACCCTAAACCCTAAAACACAACCCCCAGCATGACCCCCTACACTACACAAACACCACTGCACTACCCTAAACCCTAAAACACTACCCCCAGCATGACCCCTACACTATACAAACACCACTGCATTACTCTAAACCCTAAAACACTACCCCCATCACGACCCCCTCACAACACAAACACCACTGCACTACCCTAAACCCTAAATCGACCCCCAGCACGACTCCCTACACTACCCAAACACCACTGCCATACCCTAAACCCTAAAACACTACCCCCAGCATGAACCCCTACACTACCCAAACACCACTGCACTACCCTAAACCTTAAAACACTACCCCCAGCACTACCCCCTAGACTACACAAACACCACTGCACTACCCTAAACCCTAAAACACTACCCCAGCACTACCCCTACACTACCCAAACACCACTGCACTAACATAAACCCTAAAACACTACCCCCAGCACAACCCCCTACACTACACAAACACCACTGCACTACCCTAAACCCTAAAACACTACCCCAGCACGACTCCCTACACTACCCAAACACCACTGCACTACCCTAAACCCTAAATCTACCCCCTACACTACCCAAACACCACTGCACTACCCTAAACCATAAAACACTACCCCAGCATGACCCCCTACACTACACAAACACCACTGCACTACCCTAAACCCTAAAACACTACCACCAGCATGACCCCCTACACTACTCAAACACCACTGCACTACCCTAAACCCTAAAACACTAACCCAGCACGACCCCCTACACTACCCATACACCACTGCACTACCCTAAAGCCTAAAACACTACCCCCAGCACGACCCCCTACACTACCCAAACACCACTGCACTACCCTAAACCCTAAACCACTACCCCCAGCACGACCCCCTACACTACCCAAACACCACTGCACTACCCTAAACCCTAAAACACTACCCCCAGCACGACCCCTTCACTACCTAAACACAACTGCACAATTTGTTACAGGCGTTGCAACGCAGGCCTGTGGTGCTTACTGGAAGTACCTGGTGGGCTAGTTGGGCCCCAGGGACCCTCAGGATTCAAGGTGACCTAATCCCCCAACTTAAAACGCGCCACGAGGCGCGTTTCACAGTGGTGAAGGGGGCGGGGCCTCAGGTGACATGTGCGCAAAACGCCCTGTGGTGCGTTTAAGTTGGGGAATTAATTCCTTGAATCCTGAGGGACCCTGGGGCCAACTAGCCCACCAGGTACCTTCAGTAAGCACAACAGAGTTGCGTTGCAGAGAGGTGAAAAAGGTGCGTGGCCTCGAACGCCTCTCTGCAACTCAGCTCTGTGGTCCTAACTGTAGGTACCTGGGGGCTAGTTGGGCCCCAGGGACCCTCAGGATTCCAGGGGACTTAATCCCACAGCTTAAAACGCGCCACGGGGCGCGTTTGCACACATGTCACCTCAGGCCCCCTCCCTTCACCACTGTGCAAACGCGCCCTGTAGCGCGTTTTAAGAGGTAGTTTTAATCCCCTGCCCTATTATGTACTAGGGACTTACAGAGGAGGTCATGCTAATCACAGGGGTACCCCAACGCATAGTGTTCCCTAGTGTATGTAGGTGTTTTCACTGTATTCTAAGTGTCTTTTAGCATAGCACTGACTCTGGTTAGTCAGAGTCAGTTACCACCAGTACCCGTCTGAAAAGTTGTGGGCACAGGATGATTTTGCAACAAGGCCTCTTTCTGCTCCTCTGTTGGTTCTTTCTGCACATCTTTTGCTTCTTCCTGCACTTTTCTTCGTCTTTGTGGACTTCTGTTGCTTCTTTCTGCATTTCTTTTTCTTCTTTCTGTGCGTTTTTTCTTCTTTCTTCACATGTCCTACCTCTGTAGGCATAGTTAGAAACTAGTATTTAAAAACCTTTGAAATTCACTTAAAAATCATAGGTTTCAGGCACGTTATAGTTAGAAATTAGCATTTAAAAAACCTTTGAAATTCACTGAAAAACCATAGGTTTCAGACACGTTATAGTTAGAAATTAGCATTTAAAAAAACCTTTGAAAATCACTGAAAAACCATAGGTTTTAGGGACAGTTATAGTTAGTTGGACATTTCACTCGTACAAAACCATAGAAATCCCCCGTTATAGTTAGTTCAGCTAACTATAACTCGCGCCCCGCAATGCACTGCTGATGACGTCACATATTACATCACTCATGACATGGTCAGTGACATCACTGATGACATCACTGATGACATCTCAAATGACATCACTGATGACATCACTGATGACATCATCCATGTGATAATTTCATGCATCTTCTCACACCCTAATATAACTTTTGATACACCCACTCTAAATTACAGACTGCCATTCTCAAAACCATACACACTCCAATACCAATAACTACATACCCACTCACTGATTCTTAGATCTACACACACACATCTACTCACTCACCCGTACAGTCACTCATACTTACAGTCACTCAGTACAGGACTATCATATGCACTCATACACCTATATAAACACTCACACACCGCCACTCATCCATAGAGGTACTCACACACCTAGTCAGTCATGCAAAAATTTATCACACACCCATTTACTCACCTATACAGTTATACACACACCAGCTCACTTACTCATACAAATACTAGCACATTCTTACGCTCTTATACAATAACTGATACAAGCACACACGCATCCATACAGCCACTCTCACAATCACACACTCTCACTTATAGCCATTTAAATACTCTAACACACATATATACTGCCTTTTACATATGTAGTTACTCGCACATGTACCACTGAGATATACATTCACTCACTAACACACCCATACACACACTCACCCACCCAAGCAGTCCATCACAGATGCACTCTTGAAATCATGCACCCAGTGAATCACCCACTCACACATCTATGTACAGAGTCACACACACCCCACCCACACAAACACTCAGGCAGCCATACAGATACTCAGAGAACCAATCAATAACCCATATAGACACTCATGTAGCTATTCGCAAATCCATGCATCCACTTACACACCAACAAACAGACGGATACAGACATTCACACAGTTTAGTCACTAACCCATGCATTCAGTAAGATACGTTTAATCACTCACTTGTAGAGTCAGTCACGCACGTACTAAATCATCCATTCAGACACTTATACACCCACTCATTCTTCAATACGCCTTTCCCTATATATATTAAACATATTTAAACTTTACAGAATCACACAGTCACTGGATGATGTCATCAGTGATGTCATTTGAGATGTCATCAGTGATGTCATCAGTGATGTCACTCACCATGTCATGAGTGATGTAATATGTGACGTCATCAGCAGTGCAATGCGGGGGCGCGAGTTATAGTTAGCTGAACTAACTATAACGGGGAATTTCTAAGGTTTTGTACGAGTGAAATGTCCAACTAACTATAACTGTCCCTAAAACCTATGGTTTTTTCAGTGAATATTATCTACTGGCGGTCGCCAGTAGATAGTTATAGTTAGGACCTATTTTCCATAGGAAATCCGCAACATTCTATTTGAAATAACTCTTGCGTCGGTTGACGAATCTTCGTGAAATTTTCAAACTTTATGGCCCGCTCCGTTCCGCTCCTACCCTGAAAGTTTCGGGGTGATTCGTCAAGCGGGGGCCGAGAAAAAGGGGGTCCCAAAACGTGTTTTCCCCATTCATTTTCCCATAGGAAACTTTAGCCACGGCTACAGCCCGAACTGCTGAACGGAATTACACAAAATTTGGCAAAGAGGTATTTCTTGGTTCAGAAAGAACCCTTTTGTTAAATGGTGTAAATCCGTTCAGTAGTTGCGGAGAAATTAAAAAATAAGAGTCAAAAAATCAATTTCCCATAGGAAACTTTATGCAAGGCTACAGCCCGAACTGCTAAACGGAATTACACCAAATTTGGCAAAGAGGTAGTTCTTGGTTCAGAAAGAACCCTTTTTGTTAAATGGTGTAAATCCGTTCAGTAGTTGCTGAGAAAATCAAAAGTAAAAACACATATATATCTGGGCGGAGCCTAACCACACATGTCATCGTGAGATCTGATTGGCTGTCAGCACTTCATCCTGGAATTGCTGGCAGCCATCTTGGGACCAATATAAATGATAGTACCCCATTGAAATGCATTGTAGTGAATCGAAGATTTTGAGGGTTACCAAAAGGAGAACTATAAAGGGTGATAACAGACTTTAGTTACATTAGAATTCATTTGTTGATGGCACCATACTAATTTCAGGAATTGTGGTGTGTTCTAAGGTGATTTTACCCTGTGAAAAACCTTCTGCTGGGATATCATGAATCATGTTTGAGAGAAAACTATTTTCACATGCTTGTCCCATACAGTTTTGGAAGGTGCTCCAGAAGCTAAAATGAGAGCATATTTTCTGTAAATTCACATTATCTTTCTCAATCTTGTGAGAATGAAGTCTGACATTCTCAGTAAAACATGTACATCCAACAATGGCAGAGACTGTCAGTTGATTCCTTTGTGTTCTACTGCAGCTTCCCAGAGTGTTCTAAAGAACAACTAGAGTGCTAACAGCCTTACTTATGACAAAAGTATGGCACACCTGAAGCCATCTTGATTGGAATAAACTGGTAACACTTAAAACATTTAATTTAAAAAGGAACAAAATGATGGGGTTCATTTTGTCATAGAAATTATGGTTAGTGCTGTAGAAAGAAAAATTAGGACATGTTTCAAGTGTGATCTCAAATATCTTCCTGTTATATTTCAACAGGAGCAGCCTGTCAGTTGATGCCTTTGTGTTCTACTGCAGCTTCCCAGAGTGTTCTAAAGAACAACTAGAGTGCTAACAGCCTTACTTATGACAAAAGTATGGCACACCTGAAGCGCATCTTGATTGGAATAAACTGGTAACACTTAAAACATTTAATTTAAAAAGGAACAAAATGAGGGGGTTCATTTTGCCATAGAAATTATGGTTAGTGCTGCAAAAAGAAAATTTAGGGCATGTTTTAAGTGAGATCTCAAATCCTCTTCTATTTCATTAGAAAATTCTGACATGCAGACTGAAACAATCACTTTCAATACCAGCAGTAGACTTCCAGTTAACTCCTTGGTGAGCAGTAGCTTTACTACAGTGATCTAATGAACAACTAGAGTGCTAACATTCTGAATTTATGGCAAATGTGTGACACATCTGAATGCCTTCTTGATGGAATCAAAGTAAAAACTGAAAGCATTTCCTACTGAGGAGACTGTAGTAAATGAGGAAATTAGGAAACTTCATAACAAATAAGTCTCCCAAGATGGCCACCAGAGAAAAAGAGCCCAAATGTAGCACAAATATCACCCAGAGGTAGCCCACGTATAGCCCAATGACAGAAGTGTGCAAAACACTTTTTATTTTTTGTTTTTTTGCAGTTTTATATAGTGCAGACTGGTCAGGTATTGGAGTGCTTTACATGAGCATTGGTTACATCACACAAGGACAAATTCATGTTGGTTGACCCCTACACTACCTAAACACCACTGCACTACCCTAAACCCTAAAACACTACCCCCAGCACGACCCCCTTCACTACCCAAACACAACTGCACTACCCTAAACTCAAAAACACTACCCCCAGCACGACCCCTACACTACCCAAACACCACTGCACTACCCTAAACCCTAAATCTACCCCTACACTACACAAATACCACTGCACTACCCTAAACCCTAAAACACTAGAACCCAGCACGACCCCCTACAGTACACAAACACCACTGCACTACCCTAAACCCTAAAACACTACCCCTACACTACACAAACACCATTGCGCTACCCTAAACCCTAAAACACTACCCCCAGCATGACCCCCTACACTACACAAACACCATTGCACTACCTTAAACCCTAAAACACTACCCCAGCATGACCCCCTACACTACACAAACACCACTGCACTACCCTAAACCCTAAAACACAACACCAGCACGACCCCCTACACTACCCAAACACCACTGCACTACCCTAAACCCTAAAACACTACCCCCAGCACGACTCCCTACACTACACAAACACCACTGGACTACCCTAAACCCTAAAACACTACCCCCAGCACGACTCCCTATACTACCTAAACACCACTGCACTACACTAAACCCTAAATCTACCCCCAGCATGACCTCCCACACTACACAAACACCACTGCACTACCCTAAACCCTAAAACACTACCCCCAGCACGACCCCTACACCACCCAAACACCACTGCACTACCCTAAACCCTAAAACACTAACCCCAGCATGACCCCTACACTACCCAAACACCACTGCACTACCCTATACCCTAAAACACGACCCCGTACACTACACAAACACAACTGCACTACCCTAAACCCTAAAACACTACCCACAGCATGACCCCCTACACTACACAAACACCACTGCACTACCCTAAACCCTAAAACACTACCCCCTACACTACACAAACACCACTGCCCTACCCTAAACCCTAAAACACAACCCCCAGCATGACCCCCTACACTACACAAACACCACTGCACTACCCTAAACCCCTACACTATACAAACACCACTGCATTACTCTAAACCCTAAAACACTACCCCCAGCACGACCCCCTCACAACACAAACACCACTGCACTACCCTAAACCCTAAATCGACCCCCAGCACGACCCCCTACACAACCCAAACACCACTGCCATACCCTAAACCCTAAAACACTACCCCCAGCATGAACCCCTACACTACCCAAACACCACTGCACTACCCTAAACCTTAAAACACTACCCCCAGCACTACTCCCTAGACTACACAAACACCACTGCACTACCCTAAACCCTAAAACACTACCCCAGCACTACCCATACACTACCCAAACACCACTGCACTAACATAAACCCTAAAACACTACCCCCAGCACAACCCCCTACACTACACAAACACCACTGCACTACCCTAAACCCTAAAACACTACCCCCAGCACGACTCCCTACACTACCCAAACACCACTGCACTACCCTAAACCCTAAATCTACCCCCAGCACGACCCCCTACACTACCCAAACACCACTGCACTACCCTAAACCATAAAACACTACCCCCAGCATGACCCCCTACACTACACAAACACCACTGCACTACCCTAAACCCTAAAACACTACCACCAGCATGACCCCCTACACTACTCAAACACCACTGCACTACCCTAAACCCTAAAACACTAACCCAGCACAACCCCCTACATTACCCATACACCACTGCACTACCCTAAAGCCTAAAACACTACCCCCAGCACGACCCCCTACACTACTGCACTACCCTAAACCCTAAAACACTACCCCAGCATGACCCCCTACACTACCCAAACACCACTGCACTACCCTAAACCCTAAAACACTACCCCCAGCACGACCCCCTACACCACCCAAACACCACTGCACTACCCTAAACCCTAGAAAAGAAACCCCACCCCATGCCCAATCCCCTTACCTCTCACTCCTCATGGTTCCTCTCTCCTCGTGGTTCCTGCTTCACGTCGTCTCTGAGGGGCGGTGCACGTCGTTGTGAGGAAACGGAACAGCCTCTGTTTCCTTACAACGACATGGATCGTCTACATGTTTTAGAACGCATGGTCATTTACCATACATACCTTTACAACAAAATTCGTTGTAAAGGCATGCATGGTAAATGACCATGCGTTCTAAAAAAATGCGTAGTAATGACTTCATGATGTACAACGCATGCGTGGTAATGCATGCATTGTAATGGTATCACAAAGTAAAAAGTCGTTGTAACGGCTGTTTACCGATCGAAGCTGGCCCCTGTTCTTCAGTGAGACGTTTATTTGATTAATTAGGAGGAAGGAATGTGTTTTTTTACCGAAAAGTGCATTCCCGGCTGTTGTGTTGTGAAAGTGTCCGCGTGGCCTGGTTTCACTTCCGGTGAGAGAGAGGAAGAGTCTGTTTGGATCTAAAGGAGTTCTGTTGTTGGACGGGGCCGGCGCGACATGTCATCAGAAAACATAGCTAATGGAAAGCGTCCTCCCTGAAGTGTGGAGCAGTGCCATGAGAGGTCAACGAGTGTGCGTCCCACCGCAGTATGACCGTACCGCGTGACCCATGTGCCACCTCCAGGGTACGGGAGGCAGAAGCGGCATCGCAGGTCCTCTTGAAGACCGTTGTAGCACTCATTCTACATTTTGGTACTATGGCATTTTAACTTCGTTGTTCCTGCCAGATACAAAGAGAAGATCCTGTGTTATTCAGTGCCCTCGTTACCTTTTTGTGGGTTGTGGTGCTTGTCACTTCGCTGCCCCGCCGGTGCACACGACTGGGCACCCCACCTCGTGTGCCATCTGCAGGGCCTCTGCCCTCGGATCACTGGTTTCGGTTTCTGGAGTGGCAACATAAACAGTTGCTCCCAAAGGACTAGCCTGAACACTTAGGTGAATATCCCCTGCACCAGCATTCCACAGAAATTCTTTCCTAGCTCTCCCACGTCAACGAGGACGTCATAATAGCACGGCTCCACTCGCGACACCGTATGACGTCATCGGAGCCATAAGAGAACCTCGTCGGCGTGCTGACGTCAGTTCCACCCATTTTTTCCGTGCCACCGAGGCAAACAGGGGACCGAGACATTTTCACATGTATACATAGTATAATAAATATATATATATTCACTGAAAAAACCATAGGTTTCAGGCACGTTATAGTTAGAAATTAGCATTTAAAAACCTTAGAAATTCACTGAAAAACCATAGGTTTCAGGGGCGTTATAGTTAGTTGGACATTTCACTCGTACAAAACCATAGAAATTCCCCCGTTATAGTTAGTTCAGCTAACTATAACTCGCGCGCCCGCAATGCACTGCTGATGACGTCACATATTACATCACTCATGACATGGTCAGTGACATCACTCATGACATCACTGATGACATCTCAAATGACATCACTGATTTAATGAACCTGTGTGGGGGGGCTCGAGCCCCCCCACACGCCCTGGGGACCGCCACCTCCCCGGGGCACTAATAAACTTACGCATGGACTGCCTCGCTGAATCTCGGAGTGCCGGTTTCAGGACACACCTCCTAACGCCAGTCACAGTGCCTCAACCAATCGTATAGGGGTGCCTGTGTTTAAACGTGGACACCTGTGAACATTTTAATCTTTGTGGCATTTTAAAAAGTCTATTCCAGACGAAACGCGTCATGCCCTGATGTTCATTAAAAGTCTGCTTTCCTGCAGAACCCGTGTGGGCTCGTTCCTTTCTGGAGAAGGGGACTTGGTTTTTATGTTTGTGTGCGGCCACAGCGCACTTGAGCACCCACCCCTAAGCAGTCTGGCGGCTGAAGTGGCAGATTTGGTTTACTCAAAGGACTTGAGAACCGCCGGACCGCCGCTTCCCCAACTGTGATAATGCCGAGTAATTTGGACCGTGACTACACGTGTGAACATCGCTTACCCAGGAGATGTTCTTGGGGTGCAGTTGGGAGTCTTGCGGTGGGGTGAGGGTCCAGGACAGCTGCTTGTTGTCAAATTTACATCTCGGCGAAAGAGGGAAGGAGGCAGTCACCGCCCAGTTGGGAAGTACTTACGCATGGACTGCCTCGCTGAACCTCGGAGTGCCGGTTTCAGGACACACCTCCTAACGCCAGTCACAGTGCCTCAACCAATCATATAGGGGTGCCTGTGTTTAAAAGTGGACACCTGTGAACATTTTAATCTTTGTGGCATTTTAAAAAGTCTTTTCCAGACGAAACGCGTCATGCCCTGATGTTCATTAAAAGCCTGCTTTCCTGCAGAACCCGTGTGGGCTCGTTCCTTTCTGGAGAAGGGGACTTGGTTTTTATGTTTATGTGCGGCCACAGCGCACTTGAGCACCCACCCCTAAGCAGTCCGGTGGCTGAAGTGGCAGATTTGGTTTACTCAAAGGACTTGAGAACCGCCGGACCGCCGCTTCCCCAACTGCGATAATGCCGAGTAATTTGGACCGTGACTACACGTGTGAACATCGCTTACCCAGGAGATGTTCTTGGGGTGCAGTTGGGAGTCTTGCGGTGGGGTGAGGGTCCAGGACAGCTGCTTGTTGTCAAATTTACATCTCGGCGAAAGAGGGAAGGAGGCAGTCACCGCCCACTTGGGAAGTACTTACGCATGGACTGCCTCGCTGAATCTCGGAGTGCCGGTTTCAGGACACACCTCCTAACGCCAGTCACAGTGCCTCAACCAATCGTACAGGGGTGCCTGTGTTTAAAAGTGGACACCTGTGAACATTTTAATCTTTGTGGCATTTGAAAAAGTCTATTCCAGACGAAACGCGTCATGCCCTGATGTTCATTAAAAGCCTGCTTTCCTGCAGAACCCGTGTGGGCTCGTTCCTTTCTGGAGAAGGGGACTTGGTTTATATATATATATATATATATATATATATATATATATATATATATATATATATATATTTATATATATATATATATATATATATATATATATATATATATATATATATATATATATATATATATATAAAATATACTGGCGGTCGCCAGTAGATAGTTATAGTTAGGACCTATTTTCCATAGGAAATCCGCAACATTCTATTTGAAATAACTCTTGCGTCGGTTGACGGATCTTCGCGAAATTTTCAAACTTTGTGGCCCGCTCCGGTCTGCTCCTATCCTGAAAGTCTTGGGGTGATTCGTCAAGCGGGGGCCGAGAAAAAAGGGGGGTCCCAAAACGTGTTTTCCCCATTCATTTTCCCATAGGAAACTTTAGCCACGGCTACAGCATTTGAACTGCTGAACGGAATTACACCAAATTTGGCAAAGAGGTAGTTCTTGGTTCAGAAAGAACACTTTTTGTTAAATGGTGTAAATCCGTTCAGTAGTTGCTGAGAAAATCAAAAGTAAAAACACATATATATCTATGGAACGCGGAGGGTCCGCGCACCCTCCCGATGACCAGCTGTATGCTAATTGGCTGTCAACACTCCAAACCAGGAAGTGTTGGTAGCCATCTTGTGACTCGGTAGAACCGAGCCACAAGAAAACAGTAAAAACAATCACGCAAAATGCAAAAAGGGGGCAGGGTAGAAACCCCCTGACCCCCTAGGCCTGCTCAGGGGGTCCTACAAGGACCCCCGGGGCCCAAAAAAATTCTCCCGCAGCCCCAGGGACCGCCACCCCTGGGGCTTCTTTTTATTTAATTTAATGAACCTGTGTGGGGGGCTTGAGCCCCCACACGCCCTGGGACCGCCACCTCCCGGGGCACTAATACTGTAAATGCGGGGGTCCGTTACGGACCCTCGAGCCCCGGGACCACCACCTCCCGGGGCTTTAAAGACATGGGAGGGGGCCGCGCGGCCCCCTCCTGGAGCCTGTGGTGGCCCTGGGGACCGCCACCGCCCAGGGCCGGCTCCTGCAGTGTCCCCGGGTGCCTACCCCCAGGACACTGCTGTTTGCAATGGCAGGACGGGAGCCTGCTCTCGCTTCAATGAAGCAAAGCAGAATTGCTTTTCCATAAGGGGAGCTGCATGTCAGCAGCTCCCCTTATGGAAAAGCAATGCCGGCTCCCGCAGGACGCGGGGAGCCGGCGGGACCATGGGGGCAATGGAGAGGGCCAGCCCCGGGGGATGAGGTCCCCACGGCTAGAAGTGGCCCAGGAGGTGGGCCACGCGGCCTCCCTCCCCAAAAAAACAATATTTTTTTTTTTTTTTTAAAAAGGCAAAGGCCGGCCCCGGGGGATGGGGTCCCCGGGGCCATTAGAGGACTCAGGAGGGGGGCCACGCAGCCCCCCTCCAAAAAAAAAAAAAAAATGGTGGCATGCCCCGGGGGATGGGGTCCACGGGGCCGGAATAGGCCACGGGAGGGAGGCCCAAGCGGACCCCTTCCCGTTTTCAATTAAAAAAAAAACGTCAGGCCCTGGGGGATGGGGTTCCCAGGGCCCACAAGAGGTAAAAGGGGGCCACACAGCCCCCTTCTTAATTTTTTATTTTAAAAAGACCGGCATCGTGCCGGAGGCCCCGCCCTCGCTGCAGTAGTGTGCAACGCGCCCCTGGCGCGTTGTAAGAAGGGAAGTAATTCCCCTTGAATACTGGGGGTTCCTTGAGCCAACTAGCCCACCAGGAATCTCCAATATGCGCCAGGGGCTGCATTGCAGAGAGGTGTACAGAGGCCACGCCCTTTTACACCTCTCTGCAACGCAGCTCTGTGGCGCTTTGGAGCTACATGGTGGGCTAGTTGGACTCCAGGGACCCTCAGGATTCAAGGGGACTTAATCCTCAACTTAAAACGCGCCACGGGCGCGTTTGCACAGTGGTGAAGGGAGGGGGCGGGCTCAGGTGACATGTGTGCAAACAGGCCCCGTGGCGCATTTTAAGATGGGGAATTAAATCCCTTCAATCCTGAGGGTCCCCGGGGCCAACTAGCCCACCAGGTACCTCCAGTAAGCGCCACGGAGCTGCGTTGCAGAGTGTTGTAAAAGGGGCGTGGCCTCTGAACACCTCTCTGCAACGCAGCTCTCTGGCGCATACTGGAGGTATCTGGTGGGCTAGTTGGCCCCTAGGGACACTCGGGATTGAGGAGGAATTAATTCTCCAACTTAAAACGCGCCACAGGGCGTGTTTGCAGACATGTCACCTCAGGCCCCACCCCTTCCTTCACCATTGTGCAAATATTCCTCTAAAATCAGCCGAACTACGAATTCCGATTTACTCACCTGTTATCAGGAGAGACCTCAGTGCTGCATCTTTGAGCCCAGTACTGATCCTGAAAAGTAATTTTAACCGTACTTACCAGTAACTTGAATTTCCTTCCATAGGCTAACATTGACTGGTTTCACTTGGAAATTCTTCTAAGTGTGGAGTTTTGGAACTTTAGAATATTCCTCTAAAATCAGCCGAACTACGAATTCCAATTTACTCACCAGTTATCAGGAGAGACCTCAGTGCTGCATCCTTGAGCCCAGTACTGATCCTGAAAAGTAATTGTAACCGTACTTACCAGTAACTTGAATTTCCTTCCATAGGATATCATTGCCTGCTTTTTGCTGAAAAAGTTTCTAAGTGTCGATTTTTGAAACATACAAATATTCCTCTAAAATCAGCAGAACTACGAATTCCGATTTACTCACCTGTTATCAGGAGAGACCTCAGTGCTGCATCTTTGAGCCCAGTACAGATCCTGAAAAGTAATTCTAACCGTACTTACCAGCAACTTGAATTTCCTTCCATAGACTAACATTGACTGGTTTCACTTGGAAATTCTTCTGTATGGAGTTTTGGAACTTTATAATATTCCTCTAAAATCAGCCGAACTACGAATTCCGATTTACTCACCTGTTATCAGGAGAGAACCCAGTGCTGCATCTTTTAGCCCAGCACTGACCCTGAAAAGTAATTCTAACCGTACTTACCAGTAACTTGTATTTCCTTCCATAGGAATCCATTCTCTGGTTTTCAGCAGAAAAGTTTCAAAGTGTCGATTTTCACAAACTACAAATATTCCTTAAAAATCGCCTGTATGACTTAAACGCATTCTTTCAACTGTTTACAGGAGATGCACCAGTGCTGGATCCAGGATCCACCACTGAGTAAGAAAAAGTAACGATAACACTACTTACCTGCTAAGTGAATTTCCTCCCATAGGATAACATTGGTGATTCTATGTGAAAAAGTTTCTAAGTGTCAACTTTTAAAATACAATAATATTCCTTAAAAATCACTACTGTAACCAAAACGCTTTTACTCAACTGTTTACAGGAGATGTCCCAGGACTGAATCTAGGATCCAGTCCTGTGGTTAGAAAAAGTAATCCATAAAGTAACTAATTGCATTTAACTAGAAATTCACATTGAGCTCAATGTTGCATTGTGTTTGAAATTGTGTTGCCCATTGCAACAACTGTAACTACTGTACTTAAAAGTCTATTGCCTATTTGCAAAGTATTTAAACTAAAGTAATTCATTCTGAGAAAGTATATTTTGTAATGTAATGTATAATGTAATTACAATGTAATTTAAAAAATAAAATATCTAAAAATAAATAGTTTAAAAAAATGTAGTAAATCAGTATCAAAAAATAAATATAACAATTAATACATTTAAAAATTGTCATTTACAAAACCTTTGAAATTCACTGAAAAAAACCATAGGTTTCAGACATGTTATAGTTAGGAATTAGCATTTAAAAACCTTTGAAATTCGCTGAAAAAACCATAGGTTTCAGGCACGTTATAGTTAGAAATTAGCATTTAAAAACCTTACAAATTCACTGAAAAACCATAGGTTTTAGGGACAGTTATATTTAGTTGGACATTGCACTCGTACAAAACCCGTGAAATTCCCCCGTTATAGTTAGTTCAGCTAACTATAACTCGCGCCCCGCAATGCACTGCTGATGACGTCACATATTACATCACTCATGACATGGTCAGTGACATCACTAATATATATATTATCTACTGGCGGTCGCCAGTAGATAGTTATAGTTAGGACCTAGTTTCCATAGGAAACTCGTTTTTTGTTTTCTCAATATCTTTGGCGTCGGTTGACGAATCTTCGCGAAATTTTCAAAACTCGTAGCCCGCTCCGGTCAGCTCCTGTCTTGAAAGTTTCAAGGTGATTCGGCTAGCGGGGGCCAAGAAAAAAGGGGGGTCCCAAAACATGTTTTCTCCATGTTAATTCCCATAGGAAACTTTAGACACGGCTACAGCTCGAACTGCTGAACGGAATTACACCAAATTTGGCAAAAAGGTAGCCCTTGTTTCAGAAAGAGACCTTTGTTTTAAATGGAGTAAATCCGTTCAGTAGTTCCTGAGAAATTCAAAAAATAGAGGTCAGAAAATCAATTTCCCATAGGAAACTTTAGACACGGTTACAGCCGAAACTGCAGAACGGAATTACACCAAATTTGGCAAAAAGGTAGCCCTTGGTTCAGAAAGAGACCTTTTTTTTAAATGGTGTAAATCCGTTCAGTAGTTGCTGAGAAAATCAAAAATAAAAGTTTCGATATCTATGGCGCGGTCGATCCGCGCACCCTCCCGATCATGAGCTTTATTCTAATTGGCTGTCAACACTCCAAACCAGGAAGTGTTGGCAGCCATCTTATGCCTCGGTAACCGAGGCACAAGAAAACAGAAAAACAAAAGGTGAAAAATAACAAAAGGGGGCAGGGTAGAAACACCTTGACCCCCTAGGCCTGCTCAGGGGGTCCCACGAGGACCCCCAGGGCCCAAAAAAGCATTTTCTTAAAAAAATAATCGGCCGAATTCGTGCGGAGTGCGCGAATCCGGCCGAAAATTTAAAAAAACGAAGCGTGGGCTCCCGCGCTTCGTTATTTAGCCCCCGGGTGGGCCAAGTCCCGGGGGCATGGGGAAGCTTAATTGCGGGGCCCAGGGGGACCTCCGCAGCCCCGGGACCGCCACCCCGGGGCTTTTGTAAATATTTGCGGGGCACAGGGCTCCTCCCGCAGCCCCGGGGACCGCCACCCCGGGGCTTGTTTTTTTAATGTTGGGGGGGCCTCCAAGGCCCCCCCAAGCCCCGGGGACCGCCACCCCTGGGGCTTTTATCAAATATTTGCCGGGGGCACAAGGCCCCCCCGCAGCCCCGGGGACCGCCACCCCCGGGCTTGTTTTAAAAAAGAAATAAACCTGTGTGGGGGCTTGAGCCCCCACACGCCCGGGACCGCCACCTCCCGGGGCACTAAAATGCTAATTTGGGAGTCCGTTACGGACCCCCGAGCCCCGGGGACCACCACCTCCCTGGGGCTGTGCATGTGATGGGAGGGGGGCCGCGCGGCCCCCCTCCTGGAGCCTGTGATGGCCCTGGGGACCTCCACCCCCCAGGGCCGGCTCCTGCAGTGTCCCGGGGTGCCCACCCCCGGGACACTGCTGTTTGCTATGACAGGGCGGGAGCCTCGCGGCTCCCGTCCTGTCATAGCAAACACTGGTTTGGATTTTGGAAGAGAGAGCAGGAAACCTGCTCTCTCTTCCAAAATTCAAACCAGATTGCTTTTCCACACGGGGACGCGCAGACAGCTGATACCAGTACCGTGAGGGGAATGGTCTATCTTGCCCCACTCTGAGCCTGGACACTGCCGTGAGGGGAAACGGCTTAGTAATCACCACAGCAGTTCTACTTCTGCCGTGAAGGCAACGGCTGAACTACCATCCCCAGCAGGCATTGCTTGTCGCTTGCCGGGGACGTCATCGCGGCGCCTGGAGGCGCTTATCAGCCGAGCAGCTCTCCCGCAGCGCGGGACGCGCAGACAGCTGATACCAGTACCGTGAGGGGAATGGTCTATCTTGCCCCACTCTGAGCCTGGACACTGCCGTGAGGGGAAACGGCTAAGTAATCACCGCAGCACCGCTACTTCTGCCGTGAAGGCAACGGCTGAACTACCATCCCCAGCAGGCATTGCTTGTCGCTTTCCGGGGACGTCATCGCGGCGCCTGGAGGCGCTTATCAGCCGAGCAGCTCTCCCGCAGCACGGGACGCGTGCGGGCGGGCCAAGGGCGGGCCCGTCCGCGCCCGTCAGAGCCTGAAGGAGGCTGGGCTGGGCCACCCGTCTAACGTTCATCTATGGGTAAGCGCAAACACCTTGGCAGTCAAGAACAGGGCGGTGCAAAAGCCAAAATATCGAGAAAGTCACCATCTATAATTTCATACTTGACCTCGGCCATGGGAGCGTTGAATAAGGAGATAGCTAATGCCGAAAAGGAATTGGGGCTGGGTTCAAGCCAAAATGATGGAGGAGGGACTGTGGCAATTGATCCTCTATCAATTATTCCCGTACCATTGGAACCGGCGGTGTTGATTAGTGGCCCAAGATCAAGGACCGAAGCTCAGACTCACGATAGTGCAGTGATAGGGGTTGTGGATGTAATATCTGAAGTTCCCGCCCTGGATGAGGAAAGGATATCAAGGGGCCCAATTGTGAGGACTGGGGGAAAAGTGTACCAGCAGAAAAGCCAGTAAGAGGAAGAAGGGCTCTAAAAATAGTACCCCCAAGTTGGTGCCGGTGGTGGATGAGAATATTCAATTGACATTGCGGAACTTGGTAGAGGACATTTTCAGTGCTCGGTTTGAATCTATATTGACCAGTATTGCTAAAGATGTAATTGATACCATGAATTCTTGTGTCGCGGATTTAAAGAAAAAATTTGAGCGACTGGACTCCTTTATGGATTCCTTCAGAAGGGATACAAAGGATATCCCACAAGTTAAAGCAAATTTGGGCTTGTTACCTACTCCTCCATTAGAGATTAGGCCGATTTCCGAGGGAAACATTTAGGCAATCAATCATTCTCATTCCCAGGGGGGGTAAAATCTAAAATAGTTGGTAGACCTGAGGTTTTTCAAGGTCTGGCCCAAGGGGAGGGAAACCCTTCCAAGTAGATTCAAGTCTAGCTAATTTGCCAGTTACAGGATCGATTGTGGCAATTAAGGAAAACTCTGTCCCGCAAGAGAGAAATATAAGTTCTAATGGAAGTAGAATTAATCTCCTCCAGATGCTACTCCTCTGGTTGCGGTTCTTGTAGGGGTCCTCCCTTTAAGTGCCCATGACAGTGAATCAACGGCGGCCCTGTTGCGCAAGACAAAAAATTGGTGGACCACTATTGCTCAGGTCAACTCGAGATTTCTGCTCATATTATAATGGCTAGACGGGTGGCTTGGGTGGGTAATGGTTCCAAACATGTACCTGGTGACTGTATTATAGTTAATTTCAACAAATGGGATATAGTGGACAGGTTGTTTTGGGACGCCACTGAATTACAAGGGGGGGGGGCATTAGGGCCTTGCCATTAGGGTATTTTTACCCCCCAGTAAGTGCATTACGAGCTTTTGACAGGGTTAGTGCTGCTAATTCCATTAGTTCTCATCAGTCCTTGTTGTGTCCTTCTCGCAGTAAAAGTCTTGTTTTTTGCCCTGGTAAAGTAACTGGGGGAGGAGTAACATCTCCAAAATTGGTAGCTCAGTTGACAAGGCCTGAAGAGGGAGGTTTTCCCGTCTCAAATAGATTTCTCCCACTTACCCAGATGGATATGAATGATTGACTGGCGGATACAGATAGTTGTATATTTGAACCATCCTCTAAAGACCAAGCCACAGATGATACAGGAGCTGAAATTCCCCTAATTGCAGAATTATCAGCTGGAACATTGCGGGTCTTAGATCTAAAAGAGCTGATCCAATTTGGTTGAATTTCATAAAATCATACAATATAATTGCTCTCCAGGAAACATGGGACAGGGGGATAGTTTCTGGTTGGATGGGTTTAGATCCAATTTCCTACCTGCCCGCCCTGCCCCGGCTGGTAGAGCAAAAGGTGGTCTGATGCTTCTTCTTTCCCTCAAGTTAATGGGGTCTTCAAAAAGGGTAGAGGTAGACTCCTTTAATTGTCTGATAGTAGAAGTAAGCATCTCAAACTACCCCAAGCTATTACTTGTAAATTTTTATAATTCTGGGGAAAGCAATTTTATGAATCAACATTTGTGTAATTTGAAACTTTTTTAGAAGAATATAGGTTGAAGCAATCCACTTCTTATTATATACTACTTATGGGTGATTTTAATATACATTTGTGTGATCTGCATTGTTTTATTGATGATCATTTAGGGCACAGTCATTCGGTGATCCCTCATTTTGAGCATTCATCTCAGGGGAGTGTCTAGAGGCCCTTTTGACTGAAGCCGATATTTCTGAACCCGACTTTTTAACCAATCTGAACGGTGTCCTACGTTTAAATCTAAGGCTAGAGATACTATTATTGATTATATATTCTTGTCCCCTATGTTGTTAGGTAAAGTAGTATTCTATAATGCTAGACTATCACCTTTTAGTGACCATAATCCTGTTATATTAGAACTGGATAAAAGTTGTGGCCTTCTGGGAAAAGGAGGAAAGAATTTGGGAGCTAACAGTGTGGCAACTCGTGATCACGGGAGGAGGCTTAAGTGGTCTAAAGTGATGCCTGACATCTTTTTCACTGACTTTTGTTCGAAAGCTAAAGGGCTTATCACAATATGTGCTGATTCTTCAAGCACCAAGGATGTGGTTCTTAGAGCCTTTGATGGCATTTGTAGACAGATAGCTGCGGATTTGACCATTAACACTAAATCAAGAACTACAAGTGGAGAAAGATGGTTCGATGAAAACTGCTCACGAGCCCACCGTTCTCTAGTTTTAGCCTTGAAAAGTTTACCTCAAGATAGGGCATTGATAGTGAGATTACGGAAGCAGTATAAAATAGCAGTTCATAGGTGGAAATCAGAGATTAAGGCAGAGGCCTGGAACGCTCTTCTATCTGTTGATGTTTTAAAGGATAGTTCAAGATTTTGGGCTATTGTAAACACTCCGTTTTTCTCTGGTCTGGAAAATGACACACAGGAATGTAATATTACAGAGGCACAGTGGTTGTCTCATTTTGAGGCAATCTATGGTTCCGATGAGGTACTGGACACCTCCCCCAGGATATCATCTCAGCAGGACACAGTATCACTTGTTTTTAATGAAGAGGAAATTGAGAGAGCAATAAAAGAGACCTCTAGCAATAAAGCACCTGGTCCTGACTGTGTTCCAGCAGACTTTTATAAATGTGATCCTAAATTCTGGGGAAGATATTAGTTAATGTTTTTAATGCCTCTGGAATGCTCGGGTTTCCCGTATCCTGGTCCCAGTCTATTATTATTCCAGTTTTTAAAAAGGGCCAGAGAGGGGACCCGAGGTGTTATAGACCAATATCCCTGATTGATTTGGCGGTTAAAATACTAGGGAAAGTGATTTTAGTTAAAATTACAGACTGGGCCAATGATAATAAGATTTTATCTAATTTACAGTACGGTTTTAGACAAGGAAGAAGCACCATGGATCAGTGTCTTAACCTATATTTATTAATAAGCAAATACACTATGGCCAAAGAAGGTTCTCTGAAGTTGGCATTTATGGATTTATCTTCAGCGTTCGACCTGGTTAACAGGTCGAAGCTGTGGAGTATCTTGTTGGAAATGGGTATGGACCCGTGTCTAGTTTATTTTTGGCTGATCTTCATCGTGATCTTTTTGCATCAGTTAGGATTTCCCAGGACGGCAAATGTACAAGGTCTTTTAAATCAAGAAGGGGTGTTCGACAGGGGTGTATATTGGCGCCCTTGCTCTTTACACTTTATATTAACGCCCTGGACAAAACTTTAGTGGAGGCGAGCCTGGATATTCAGCGTGTAGGAGACTGTCCAATTCCGGTTCTCCTATACGCGGATGATGCTGTTCTTTTGGCACGTACTGCGGTAGGCCTCCAGCGGCCTTTGGATGCTTTTGGGGCCTACATGAAGTCATTGGACCTGGTAGTGAACATCGGGAAGTCACATATTATGACAACGGGTCATAGAGTTAGAAAAGCCAAATCTTTTTATTGTAATGGGGTGGAAGTGTCCATGGTGTCCTCGTTTACATATTTAGGGGTATTATTTGATGAAAGAAGTTCTTGGGTACCCCAACAAATTTTTTTTTAAATGCAGTTTCTAGATCTATCTTAGCCTTATTAGGGTTTGCGCAGCGTCTGGGGGCAAGACCTGTAGAGGCCATTCTTAAGATATATAGATCGAAGTGTCTGGCGATCGCTGCGATGGCTCATCTATATGGGGATTTAAACAGCAGGCAGGGGTGCAGATAGCTGAAAATAGATTTATACGTAGCCTCCTGTCTGTACCTCAATCAACCCCAACCTTTGCTATACACCAGGAACTGGGGTTGGGTTACGTTTCTGACATCCTGAGCACAGCCCCGTTACTTTGTTGGCTTAAAGTATGGCTTAACCCAGAATTAACTTTGAATCATCAGATTCTGCGGGATTGTGTTAAATTGGATAAAGCTAGCAATATTAAGTGGCTGTTATATGTTAAGCTTATGTTATCCAAAATAGAGCGGCCAGAATTATTTGAAGCCCCAGAAAGGATTAGGAAGGAAGACGTGAAGTGGGTCAAAATGAATTTTATGAATATATTAATGATGGAACGGGAAGAACAAGAGTTACAGAAACCTTTAGTTAGGGCCCATTTTCTGACAAAGACAACTATTTTAATTGAGCCGTACTTGAAAATTGTTACTAAGCCGTTCCATCGTTGGCTCCTGACTAGGTTCCGTTTTAATTTGATTCACTTCTCGTTGGGTGATTATTCGGGGTGGTGCAAACCTGAGGATGCAGGACTGTGCCAATGTGATAATTATTCTGCACAGGACACTTTACATTTTATGATGTTCTGTGATTTTTATAATGCTATCCGTAGGAAGTTTTTAGTCCCTATATTGAATGGAAAGGGTTTTTTACAGGTTAGACCTGCGCTACTTTATCTGCAAATGCTGAGTAACCCGTTGGACATTTTTAATATTGCTTGTTTTCTTGTTGCTGCTGTACGGCTTAGGAAAAAAAGATATCCCACGTTAAATAATGTATACATTTTAATGATAATATTTTTATGGAATTTTCTTTTTTAACTTTGTGATATCAGATATCGCTGAAACACACAAATGTGGTTGTTTTATATATTTCACTCAAATGTTTACATAGGAATGTGTCTTTTTTTGTATATAGTGTATTGTACTTTTATGATTTTAATTAATCGAATAAAGTGGATTGATTGATTGATTGAGGTATCTCCAGTAAGCGCCACAGGCCTGCGTTGCAGAGGTGGTCCAGGCCATGCCCCTTTTTACACCTCTCTGCAACGCAGCTCTGTGGCGCTTACTGGAGGTACCTAGTGGGCTAGTTGGACCCCAGGGACCCTCAGGATTCAAGGGGACTTAATCTCCCAACTTAAAACGGCCACAGGGCGTGTTTGCACACGTCACCTCAGGACCCTCCTCCCTTCACCACTGTGCAAACGCACCCCGTGGCGCGTTTTAAGAGGTAGTTTTAATCCCCCTGCCCTATTATGTACTAGGGCCTTACAGAGGAGGTCATGCTAATCACAGGGGTACCCCAACGCATAGTGTTCCCTAGTGTATGTAGGTGTTTTCACTGTATTCTAAGTGTCTTTTAGCATAGCACTGGCTCTAGGCCTGGTTACTCAGAGTCAGTTACCACCAGTACCCGTTTGAAAAAGTTGTGGGCACAGGATGATTTTGCAACAAGGCCTCTTTCTGCTCCTCTGTTGGTTCCTTCTGCACATGTCTTGCTTCTTCCTGCACTTTTCTTCGTCTTTGTGGACTTCTGTTGCTTCTTTCTGCATTTCTTTTGCTTCTTTCTGTGCGTTTTTCTTCTTTCTTCACATGTCCTACCTCTGTAGGCATAGTTAGAAACTAGCATTTAAAAACCTTTGAAATTCACTTAAAAACCATAGGTTTCAGGCACGTTATAGTTAGAAATTAGCATTTAAAAAACCTTTGAAATTCACTGAAAAAACCATAGGTTTCAGACACGTTATAGTTAGAAATTAGCATTTAAAAAACCTTAGAAATTCACTGAAAAAACCATAGAGTTCATTCACGTTATAGTTAGTTGGACATTTCACTCGTACAAAACCATAGAAATTCCCCCGTTATAGTTAGTTCAGCTAACTATAACTCGCGCCCCCGCAATGCACTGCTGATGACGTCACATATTACATCACTCATGACATGGTCAGTGACATCACTGATGACATCACTGATGACATCTCAAAGGACATCACTGATGACATCATCCATGTGATAATTTGATGCATCTTCTCACACCCTAATATAACCTTTGATACACCCACTCTAAATTACAGACTGCCATTCTCAAAACCATAGACACTCTGTTGGAAAACGAGGCAGCATCTGTGAGGCCTGCACAAATAACATGACTACATTTGTCCTTCACTGGGAACCAAACACCCAATTGTAGCGCCTGACTCTCAGAGGGTAGCGTTGCAGAGCAGTCTGAGGCTTACTCAAGGGAGGTGGTGTGGGCTAGTAATCGCCATTTGCAGGTGCGCAGAAATAACACTCAATAATTGATTGTCCAGTCTGTACTTTGCTTTATAAAAGTAAGAGTACATTTATTAAACACACACACTACTGAGTACTATGCACCAATTTACAAATATACCTAAGCTGTTGGAATTACTTTGTGACATTGCATAACATCTCCACCCCTCCCGCAGGGGGGTGGGGTCTAGTACCACCACTCCCATGTATGCACATCATCTTGCCCCCTACTGCAGTGTGTTGAGCATAACCTGGAGCGAGGGCCCTGCACACGGGCACCATCCCAGTGGCGACCCACCCCATTACCTCAACACGCATTAAAAATAGGTTCACCTGCCCTAGTGACACATAACCCCGACTGAGCATCTTATATTGACCATACAGTATGCACCCCTACATCTTCAGGGCTAACAGTCTGGGTTGTTCCTCACTTAAGCGCAGCAGCAAGAATACATGTTGACGCATCACCTTAGAATGACAGTACTCATCACAGTTGTTGGACATTAGAATACGTTGCAATTACAGCCCCTAAAGGCATCACAGATAAAATCACAGGATTACGCATATACAGCCAGACACCCTAGCAGGAATGTCTGGCAACATAACCCCACTTTACTTATGACATCACCTTACACAGGCACTTCACATTACACATGTGACCTTCAGTCCCTCTAAAAGAAATAACCGTTAGTAAATGCATTTCTGGTGCAATTACACCCTTTCACCTCCAGGGGATGCCCTTCTCCAGACATCCCCAAGTCAGCCCTTCACTCCTTGATGCACTTCTCAGTACACCCTCAGCTGTAGAACAAAAGTTCCAGCTCAGAAGGTATTAAAAAGCAGGCTGAGCCCTTGAGGGGTTATTCCTTTCAAGTCCCCAGGTGACTTAGGGAGGGACGTCTCTTCGTGCTGGGGGGGAGACTGCGCTTCTCCAGCAGCTCCCCCCAGCACCTTTGCACAAGTATGGTGGTGACCCCGCTCTCCTGGGGCCACCACAAGCACCAAAACGATGTTTTCCCCATGCCTTGCAAGGCATTATTGGGCGCTTCAGGCTCCTTCTCTGCGCATATTATAGTAGTGGCTCCCCCGCTGCTTCGGAGGGAGCCGCGATCGCGCTGCGGCTTCGCCGCCTCTCCCATTCTCGATGGGGGGCCCGGTCCCACCCGGACCCCCAGGGGATTCCTCTCAGCTCGGGAGCCCACCCCCGGCTGCTCCTGCAGGTGAGTGCTTTTACTTCAGGGAGGTCCGGTCCCACCCGGACCTCCCGCGAGGCCACCGTGCAGACGAGCAGCCCGGGGAGCCCACCCCCGGCTACTCCGGCCGGCTCCCCGCGTGGCCCGCACCTCCATGTGCGGCCGCGGGAGCCGGCAACTTAATTCTGGCAGACACGGAGGTTCCCGCCGGTCCGGCGGACCTCGGTGGAGTGCGACGGCACTCCCCCTGCCTCCCTCCAGCTTTGGGGCCCGGGGATGGGGTCCCGGGCCCCCCGCCTCCTCTTCGCGGGGAGCGCGCCTGCGCTCCCCATCTTTACTTGGTCGCCGGGGGCCAGGGTGGGCTCCTGGCACCCCCGCCTTCCTCATCTTCACAGGGAGCGCGTCGGCGCTCCCCAACTTAGGGGCCCAGGGATGGGATCCCAGGTCCCGCCCCCCTGCCAACCTTCACGGGGAGCGCGACGGTGCTCCCCGTCTTCATTTTTCGGCGGGGGCCAGTGTGGGCTCGTGGCATCCCGCGGGGGCACCTTCACGGGGAGCGTGACGGCGCTCCCCGGTTTACATCTTCGTGGGGGGCGCGACGGCGCTCCCCCGCCTCCATCTTCGGTGGGGGCCAGGGTGGGCTCCTGGCCCCCCTGCAGGGCATTTTCACGGGGAGCGCGACGGCGCTCCCCGGCTTCCCTTCTTCTGGGGGCAGCCCCCGGGACCCGACCCACCCCGGGGGCATCTCTGAAACCGTCGGCGGAGCCCCACGCGCTTCGTCGTCAGTCTTATTAGGGGTCAAAGGTCGCCTACCTTCCGGGGGCCATATCTCAGCCCCTGGGGGTCCGATCTGCCCCATTTTCACGTCTTCTTGCTCCTGGTGGCGCCCCCCAGACCCTCCGGGTCTCCAAGAGGGTGCATTCTGCAGGGAGCGGTCTTCACTGGCTCCCTGCGCCAGCCTTTCGCCTGGCTCTCCTCCTGGGCCTCTCTTCTCCCTGCGCAGAGGCCCCTGCTTCTGCGCACCAGTCCTGGGCTCTTCTTCTGGCGCTGTTAGGGCCCTGGGGGCAGTCAGGGGTTCCTCCTTCCAACTGCCCATTGCCAGGCTCCAGCACCTTCCGCCTCAGCAGACCACACCCCAGAGAGAGCTTCTCTTCCTGTGCAAGCACTTTTAAAAGTTGAGTAGGGGGCTGGTAGGAAGTCTCTGTTGGTCCTATCAAACAGCGACACATCACTTCCCTGCCCCTGCTCCCTCCTTCTTGTCCAGCCTCTGGGCTGGTTCAAAATGGCGTCGCCCAGGGTCTCTGGCCACATGGTCTCTGAAACAAGAGCCCTTCCCTCCTTGGTGCAGCCTGGTGCCTGGCACCAGTGATAGCTGCTGATGGATGGGCCTGTAGCCCCACCCATCTTCTCTTCGTGGAGAGGAGGCCTTAGCTTGTGGAAAAAAGGTTATCAATCCAGCCAGCTGAGGTCAGCCCTCAGCCTGGCCCTGGTTATGACTGACTCAGAGAAATGTGACATTTCTAGATGACCCAAAAGCAGTACAAATATGACTTTGGACTCTGCAGAATACTTCTTCTCACACCCGTTACAGTGGACTTTAGTGCGTGTCTGGAATCTGTAGGCCTTAGGAAAGTGACACTAGCCCATGGGCTCCACTTCCTCATAGGGGAATAATGAAGTGAAAAACACAGTCAAACACACTGACTTTCCCTGGCATGTTTCTTCCCGGTGTATAAAGCCTATTCCATGTCACCACCCAATTCTGCATAAGTCCTGCCACACCATTCACTTTGTAGCTGCTCCTGGCCTGCGCACGCCAGGAATCTCCCCTGCGCAGCCCCTACACGTGTGCACACGCATGTACACAGGTGTCTGCATGTAACCAGCCCAGTGCCCCGTACTCCAGCTGCTGCGCAGCGGCCTAGTCAAGCCAGGGGGACACCAGTAAAATCCACATGCAGTCTCTTTCATCATGAGTTCACTGTGGATGAGTCCCAATTTATGAGGCTCTCCCACAGTAAAAGCTCCACACATAGGTGGTCAAAAAGCGAAAAATCTGGGCGGCCCATAGTGTCAGAACCACCTTCTAACACACTCCAACACCAATAACTACATACCCACTCACTGATTCTTAGGTCTACACACACATCCACTCACTCACCCGTACAGTCACTCATACTTACGGTCACTCAGTACAGGACTATCATATGCACTCATACACCTATATAGACACTAACACACCGCCACTCATCCATAGAGGTACTCACACACCTAGTCAGTCATGCAAATAATTAATCACACTACCATTTACTCACCTATACAGTTATACACACACCAGCTCACTTACTCATACAAATACTAGCACATTCTTACGCTCTTATACAATCACTGATACAAGCACACACTCATCCATACAGCCACTCTCACAATCACACACTCTCACTTATAGCCATTGAGTTTGAGATGTGTTCTCTTGGAATTGTTTGTTGTGGAATTGTGTGGTGTGGGATTGTGTGGTGTGGTGTGGTGTGGTGTAGAGTTGTATAGTGGAAATATGTGGTACCTTGTGCTTTTGAATTATGTGGATAGCAATTAAATGGTATTAATTGTAGTGGAATTATGTAGAGTGTGATTTTGTGTTATGGAGTTAATTATGTGGAAATGTATTGTGTGTTGTGTAGTGGCATGTTGTGGGCTTGAATTATGTGTTGTGCTGTTAAATCTTGTGGCATGATGTGGGAATTTGTGGTGTGTATTGCAGGTATGTGGTGTACTGTGGAATTGTGTTATGAAAGTTGAGATATGTAGTGTGGTGTGGAATTATGTGGTATGTAACTGTGTAGCGTTGAGTGAAATTTTGCTTATTTGAAATATGTGTACTGGTGTGGAGTGCATTTATGTGGTTTGCTGGTATGTGGTATAGACTGTATTATGTGGGGTGTTTTCATGTTGTATTGATTTGTGTGTAAATATGTGGAGTTTAATTGTGTTACACTGAGTGTTGTTATGTGGAGTTTATTTATGTTGTGCTGTCCTGAAGTGGTGGTGCTGCACTGGCCCTTAGGTGGTGCTGCGTTGGTGATGAATTGCTGCTGAGGTGGGGCTGCGCTAGAGCTGAGGTGGAGTTGCTCTGGTAGTGGTGCACTGATACGGGGGTGGTGCTGTGTTGAGATGTTGCTGTGCTGATGCTGAGATGGTGCTTTGCTGATGTTTGTGCTGGTGATGAGTTAGTGCTGCACTGGTGGTGGTGCACTGATTCTGAGGTGGTTCTCTGGTGATGCTGTGCTGATGCTGAGGTGATGCTGTGCTGATGCGTTAGTGCTGAGTAGCCGTTGAAGTGGGGCTGCACTAGTGCTGAGGTAGGGCTGCACTGGTGGTGAGGATGAGAATGGTGATCTTGGAGATAAATATTATTGAAGTTTATCATAGTCTGTTGACACAATATTACTAATTTCCAATTATGCATTTGAGGCTTGTGGACAAAAGATGTAAGATTACTTGAGCTCATGTAGAGGCCACTTGAGGAGCTTTGGGAAGCCGTGCAGGGGCTTGTAGTGAGACAGTGGGTGGAGTTAGGGGCATGTGTAGAGAGAGTAAGAGAGGATGGGGCATGTGCAGTGTAAAGAGGCTTGGAGAGAGACTGCGGGGAGAATAGAGCATATGGAGAGGCCGTGTACGTGAGAGGAGCTATGAGCACTCAGGCACACAATATCACAAGCTTATGTAGAGTGTTAGGACCCCGCAATGTTATTATAGCTTTTAGCCTACAGAACGGAAACGCCAACATATTTCGTGGCTACCAGGGCCCAAGCGTCAAGTAGCAAATGTGTTCAAAGAGTGCGCTACACTCTATTACTTTTTTTTGTGCCTTCTTAACCTCGATAGATCAGTGACACCACTAATTGCTAATAACACTGTATATTGAAATAAACATAATGGATATGAAATAAACAGTTTATTATAAAACTACACTTGAGCGCTTTTTGCAGCATAAATGTGGGGAGCGCATAGAGGTGTGTGAGCGATGTTTGTGTACGATGGGAGCTACGGGGATGGGGGAGTAAATTTCTGAATGACAGGAAATTCCTGTGCCAAACAAGATTATGTGGATTTCCATAGTAACCATTGGCAAGAATCCAGAGATGGAGGTTTAAAAAAAAAAGCACTGGCAAAGAAAACATCTCAGCATTTAATGTGCTACAGCATATAAACTGTTAATGTGCTTGCATATGTAAATTAAAGCCAGATCTATTGCAGCTGCGGAATATGCCCTTGTAAATGTATGTGTGTTTGTGTGTAGACATATGTTTGAGCGACTTGCGCACAATTTCTAAATAACGTATTACAACCTGCCTCAGTTACAAATCAAACAAGGAATTCCAACCCAACACTGTGCAGCATGCTACCCATTTAGGCAAGCGCTTCAGCGCCCCACATGGGATAGTAGGCTAGGGTGACCAGGCGTCCCGGATTTGCCCCGACGGTCCCGGTTTTTCACCAGCTGTCCCGGCAGATTTCAGGAAATGTAGCTCCTTTCCCGGTTTTTAGAGAGGATCGACTGAAAACGGTGACAGGTGCTTTTTTATGTTTTACAAAGCAGGGATAGTAATCAGTTGTTTCAAGAAAGCAATTTAATTAACAGGCAAACTACTGGGTTTAAAAAATTGCATTGTATGTATGTTCTAACTGCCTGTTCTGTAATTCTCTGCTGAGGAGCGCTGTCATTCTGTCCGCTCGCTTGAAGTAAAATTGTAGTCCTTCTTCTATTTTCGTGAAATGTCCCGGTTTTTGGCTTTAAAATTCTGGACAACCTATAGTAGGCGCTATGTAAATGTTGCAATACAATACAACTATGTTTTTTCACATCAAAATCACAAAATACGTAGCAAAGCTTAGAGTGGGAGGTGAGGAAAGGGGGAGAAAAGAAACACGCAGGTCAGAGTCCGGTGAGTGAGAGAAGGAGCAGATTGGTCTGAGGGCAGGAAAAAGGTGGGTGGGGAAGACATGAGTGGGATGAACAGTGAAAGTGAAACTGAAAGATTGGTGTGTGAAAAGTGAGATTGTGCAAGACAGGGGAGAGAAGAATGGGGCAAAGTCGGTGTGAGAAACACACAGAGGCAGTGCCAAGAAACAGAAAAATATGCCATTGTAAATTATTTTGTTTTATATGGAACTCAGAACTACAGATTTTGTTGTTTCAACGTGCTATAAAAATGCAATGATTATTACCCAAGTTAATGGTGCCTAAAGTGTGGACCTGGGAAGCAGAAAACGCTGAGGGTGGCCCTATCAAGATTTGAACTTGTGACCTACAGTTTACAAGCTGGTGTCAGTCCTCACTGAGTCCCCTTGTTGATAAATAATCAAATGGCGTTTTAAATGGTGAACAAATGTCATTAAAAAATAGCAAAAACAACAGTTGATGGACAGAATGCAGAACAATGTCATACATTCACCCCAGTACAGAGATCTGGGCCTAAATCCATCGTTTTTTTTGCTCACCATGCCATTCTAGTTTGAACCCAGCCATATGCAAATCAGTCGTGACCCTGTGCCTCATGGGAACTGTCCAGTCCGAACTGCCAAGCCAGGTCCTCCCTGGACTGGAAACAAGCATCCTAGGACCGGTTTCGGGGTTTCACCCCTCTTCAGCCAGGATAGCTTGATTCCAGTGGCATGGAGAGCACGGGACCCACGTCTGGGCATACCCGTCCCACTTGGGGTGACAAATGCAAAAACAACAGTTGATGGACAGAATGCAGAACAATGTCATACATTCACCCCAGTACAGAGATCTGGGCCTAAATCCATCATTTTTTTGCTCACCATGCCATTCCAGTTTGAACCCAGCCATATGCAAATCAGTCTTGACCCTGTGCCTCATGGGAACAGTCCAGTCCGAACTGCCAAGCCAGGTCCTCCCTAGACTGGAAACAAGCATCCTAGGACCGGTTTCGGGGTTTCACCCCTCTTCAGCCAGGATAGCTTGATTCCAGTGGCATGGAGAGCACGGGACACACGTCTGGGCATACCCGTCCCACTCGGGGTGACAAATGCAAAAACAACACAAACCTATTTTTTTTTTAAATATAAAAGCAGGCGCCATGCTCAAACAAAGCGCAGCGCCCATGTTGCAAATTTGAAAGTGAGCACCGTGCATATAAAAGTTAAACGCATGGTGCCTGTGAAGGGACTTGTATGTTTTCCAATGTGAATACGGTGAGCCGCACATAAAGAAAGGCGCACGGCCGCCATTGTTAAAGTGAAAGTGCGGCATGGGGCGCTTCCAAAAACAAAGACTTTATGTTTGGTAACCTGAATACAGCGAGCCACGAATAAAGAAACGAGCGCGGCCACCATAGTTATACTGAAAGTGCGGAATGGGGCACTTTAAAAATTAAAGACTTTCTGTCCTTAAATTATAAAATAAAAAAAACACTGCTGCCACTATGGAGGGGGTGCGAGCATTAGCAAATATAAAGAGCAGCTGTTCATAATTACGTGAATAACGAGGAGAAGGGGCAAGCGTGGGCACTAGTGAGTTCCTGAGGCTAAAAAAGCCTAAATGAAAAAAAGAGTGTTAAGACAGTAGTAAATACCATGATGTGGAACACCGCATGCAGGAGGGGCAGTCCGCATGGAAGGCTACAAAAGGAAAACAAGCATTAAAAATGCAATAGGTCTTGCCTTTCATTAAGTTAAAGCCATTTGCTTTGCTATACAATACCATTAGCAAAGAAAATGGCTTTAACTTAATCAAAGGCGAGACCTATTGCATTTTGAATGCTTGTTTTATAAGGCAACAATTTCCATTCACAGATTCATCATATGTTCCAGCTGTGGCCCTCTTATTGACGAAGGCACCTCTGTGTGCCGAAATGCGCGTAGAACACCACCAGTCATTTGAATTTGTGCCACTTTGTTTCAATTGAATCTATTTCTTATACATTGTGTCAACTTATTATTTTTGTATAAAATGTCACCATTTCAACAATGTTTTTAAACTGCATTTAGTTTGAATGGGAGTATGATTGAATGGACATGAAAGTGAATGTATGAATACCACAGGTCATCTAATTGTTAAAAATTAAAATAAATGATAATTTGTATTTTTGATAAATAGTTTTTGTTGCCTTGGTTCTTTTGGTTTCGTATTGCTCATGTACTAGCACTAATTATCATATTTAAATGGTTGCCTTAAATCTGTACATTGATTGATTTTTCCCTACCTTAAGGAACCTCCACCTAAGTAGTAGGGGGCCTCTTCTTTTACGCTCTTCTAACCTTCACCTTGAGTCAGTGCGCATTGGACTGGGAAGTGCTAGGGCAGATTTTAAAACTTCAAGGGGAATATTTTTTAGAAACGGTGCATAACCAATTTTAAGGGTTCTGTTTTGGTGTATGTTTGAGATCAGTTTGGGGCCAAGAGCTGAAGGATGGGTTCTATTGAAGTTAAGGTGAGTATAATAGGCCAATAACACATCAAGGAATTAAATATATTAAATACTTCACCACTATGAGGTGCATGGGTATAAAAAAGTCAAATAATAACGTACTCTGGAGTGACATTGAACACTCTCAAGGAACATTGTGTGCTTTGAAATGGCATTCCAGATCTGACACATTGCGCTTTGATGGGGTTTTTCTTGACCCAAAGCAGCATTTCGTGCTCTGTAAGAGCATACCACACTTTGAAGCACTCTGAAACACCGTTCCATACCATGAAGTTGCATCCCATGTCCAGAAGCGGCATACCACAATCGGAATTGGCCTTCTGCGCTCTAAATTTGCATTCCAAACTCTGAAGCAGTATTCCGTCCACTGAGGGGCTCCAGCGCTCAGATGCGCCATTCCCCACTCTGACGCAGCATTCTGCATCCTGAAGGGACCTACCACGTTCTGTAGTGGCATTACATGCTCTGAAATGACACCACAGAACAAACTTTCCATTATTTGAAAGGGCATTCCATGCTCTAAAGCTGCATCCCACACTATGAAGGTGTGCATTCCGTGTCCTTAAGGGCATACTATAATTTGAATTGGCATTCTGCACTCAAAAGTTGCATTCCAAGATCTGAAGCAGTAATCTGCATTCTGAAGTGACATGCCATGTTCTGGAGTGGCAGTGAATGCTCTGACGTGACACCAGGGAACCAGCATTCTGTGCTTTGTAAGGGCATTCCATTCTCTGAAGTAGCATTCCGTGCACTGAAGTGGTAATGCGCTCAATGAAGTGAGCACTCTGACGGAATTCCGCGCTCCAGAGGGGCATTCAACGCTTTGACGTTGCATTCTTCACTTTGAAGTGGCATTCAGCAAACTGAAGCGGCATCACACTATCTGGGGTCGTCTTTATACATCTCTGCAGCAAATGCTCGCTAAATATACAAATAAATGAATTATTCACATTTAACAATAGCCCCACGCATTAAAACTCAGGCACACTCGAGGCTAGTTAGTCGGAGCATATTTGTATCAAAGCAAAGGCAGATTTGCATTTCTCGTTTGCATTGTTAAATAAAGCCCTGTGATGGAGTTCCCGCCCTTCCACACTTTAATAACTTCCAGTGTGGTTGTTCGTGAGGATTAATTGCTTTGCTCTTTGATTCTCAGAGCTGGTGATTGGTGTGAGGTTTCTTTCGTCTTTCACGATATTTTTATTAGGTTTACAAGGGTCTTCTCCTCACGAGTGAGTTCTACGCACCCGAGAGGGACATAACGGAGGGGGGGGGGGGCGTCAAGTTCCGTTAGGCCGCTGTGTTGCAAGCGTTGTGGTGTCGCGTGGGGATAGTCTCGGCTAGTCTCACCGGAGCACCGCCACTGAAATCAATTAACATCACGGATCAACTGCTCACAAGCAGATCACGTGTCATGACACAATAATGATGATAACATATAGCATCCCATGAACTCAGTGCTCATTTCTGGGATCTCTGTGCGAACTTCAAGCAGCAGGCGTGAACAACAGCGGGACAACTCAGACGTTCATCTGTCTGAGGCCGACAAAACGAGTATGGTTATACTAAGGGGGAAAGGGGTGTATTAACACGCGATTTATGTGTTATCTGCAAACTACAAAACCTATAGAAACCTTGGCAGAAGGCCGTATCTAAAACATAAATGAGTAGTGTGCACCATTCCTAAAACAGCCTAAAGTTTAGAAAAAAAATATATTCATATACAAAAAGAAGAGAATGCGGTATTTATCCGTAAAATGTAATTCAGCACAGAAAAACAAATTATGCTTTATTGTTATCGATGTGGCTATATTTTCATAGCTATATTTTAATATCATTTTATCACTGTTATTATTGTTACTACTACTGCTGCTAATAATAATAACAACGACATTATTAATAATAGGAAATTATGATGCAAAGGTAAAGAAAACGACGTATTCTACAGTGACCCGATGCAAGAAGAAATACAAAAATAAAACGTGAGCAATATTTGTTTTCTCCCTGCCACCGGTTTCAAGGTTAAGTATGCCAGTCAGTCAGTCAGAATAACTTTATTTCGCCAACACAATGTAGGCATAAAAAGTATACTACATTTAAAAGAAACATTTCACAGCATTTCACAGTATTACAGTAAGGTTAAAATATGTAAGAGATATTAAAAAATTATTGCATTAAAATACAAATTCATAATTATTTACACAATACAGTAAAATCATTTCATTGTTCGGGATATAATTTTAGCAGATTGTACGTCTCTTTTTTAATGCAGATAACAAAAAGGACGCCAAAGAAAAACAGATAAAAGGGTCAGGTAGTAATTGCAGGTAATGAAGGGCTACACGACACTGTTTGAAGTTCATTTTACGCATAATGGGGATAATAAATCGTTTCCTTTCATCACAATAAAATTTACAGAAGAACAAAAAGTGTATATCATTCTGTACAGATCGATCATCACAGGAACAAAATGGGAGGTCAGAAGCAACATAAACGTTACGGGAGAACCCAACATAAGAGGAATATAATTTAAACGGAATCTCACCAGGATGTACCTGTGTTGTAAGTTGGTGATGAAGGATAGATATATTGTATTTGTGTCCATTTGCGTTATACTAGGGAAGCCAAGTATGTTTTTATTGTCGACAGATTGATATTTTTAGTCTCCCTTCTTATCTGCCGATTAGAAAGCAATTGCGCTTTTAAGTCATTTTTAGAAATAGAACAACAAGTAGTAGGATCCAAAAAAGGCGATGTAGCCCAACTGCTTTCAATGTGGATTCAACATAAGTTAACCAAGTGATGTTACCTACCCCATCTAATTTCAAAACATCCTTTATAATGTCTCTTGTTAAAGCAAGGGTCTCCTTTCGCCATACTGAGTGCCACATTAGAATCGGCGCCATTGCAATTTTATCGGTAATGTAAGGTGCTCTCAATTCCATGTGGCACTTACAGTTGGCACATGACTTTGGTAGAGAAAGGACCCTTTTTAAAAAGTTATCTTCAATGGTCTGCAGTTTTGCACAATCTCTCGTTCCCCAAACAGCTGCTCCATAGGTGGCAGCGGATAGAGTCTTAGCCTGATACACTGTTTTTATTAAATCTATTGGTTTTAAGCCAGTTTTTTTAATAAATTTAGTTAGTGCCCCAATATTTTTTTCCATCTGGGACCCTCTATTAGCAATCATCTTTTGCCAATTAGTTTGGGAGTCAAACATAATCCCTAGATAGTTAAAAGAATCAACAACTCCCAATTTTCCCCCTTCAGTAATAATTTGCGGATGATTTCGCTGTTTAGTGCCTGCTACTAGAATAAAAGACTTTGAATAATTAACTTTCATATCTAGATTATTCATAAACTGCGTGTATTGCAGGACTAGACGACGCAGTGCATTACTAGTACGAGCTAAAAGCACTGCGTCGTCCGCATATAATAGAATTGGCACCCGTGCTGAATTAATATAAGGGACATCCGGAGTGGAACCCAACAGTGCAAATTCTACACCGTTGGTGTAGAGTGCGAATAAGAAGGGGGCAAGAACGCACCCCTGCCTCACACCTCTTGCAATTTTAAAAGACCTGGTGCACTCACCATCCCTTCCATAGCGTACACAGGCTGAGGCACCTGAGTACAGGTCGCAAATAATATTAATAATATTCAGGTCAATCCCCATTGCCTCCATGATCTGCCACAGCCTAGGCTGTGCCACGCAGTCAAAGGCTGCGGACAGATCCATGAAGGCTAAGTGGAGATGACCTTTTTTTGCAGCCGTGTATTTCGCTATAATTAGGCTCAGGTTCAGACACTGGTCCACAGTGCCTTTCCCTTTTCTAAAGCCAAACTGGCATGGAATAATAATATTTTTTTCTAAGTCCCAATCCTCTAGTCTGTTTAAAATCAATCGACCCATTAACTTTGCGGTAGAATCTATGAGAGAGATAGGTCTATAGTTTTTCGCGATCGACCTATCCCCCTTTTTGTATATTGGAACGATTACAGTTGTCTTCCACGATGGCGGTGCACCTGTTTGGGCAATTTTATTAAAAACATTTGATAAAAGTGGAGCCCAAAGATCTTGATTATCTAGGAACAAGTCAATAGGGACTCCGTCTGGTCCTGGAGCCTTTGCCATTTGCATTGATTTAGAGCATGCTTAGTTTCAGCAAGTGTAAAACTAGCAGCAACCTCAACTCTTTCCAAAATTTGAGAAGTAGATTGTAGAGTTGTCATATCGCCCGCTCCGAAAAGACCTTCAAAGTGGGTCACCCATTCTTCCTGGTCAACATAGGTATCTGTGGTCATAGCCTGCTCATCTTTTAAGAACGGAGCGTTAATCAAAGACCAAAATGCTTGCAAGCTTTTTAATATTGCAGCCTTCTGCAGGTTTTCCCACCATTCTTCCTTTAAGGTCTTAAGCCTGGTGATTCTTGCTTTTTTATAAGCTTTGCGCAAACATTTGACTAATACTATATTTCGAGGTTTGGACTTCAAGGCTATATGTAAACTCTTTAGTGTTTTATCACAGTCGTCATCAAACCAACTATATTTTTTGCGCCGGCCATTACGGATAACGGGTTAATTTATTTTTAACGTCAGATAAAATTAACTCAAAATCCGAAATCATGCTGTCATGTAAAGCTGGATCTAAACAGAGCATTATCTCCCCAAGACGGTTTGACACTAAGGGGCTGATTCCGATTCGGGCCGGAAATCTCTCCGACCGAGCCGGAGCCGGAGAGATTTCCGACCGAATCGGACCCGTGCAGCCCGACCGAACGAGTACGATGCATTCGTATGCTATCGTACTCGAGTCGGTCGGACTCCCATTGAAGTCAATGGGAGCCGGTCGTACAACGCGTACGCGGGCTCCCATTGCCTCAATGGGTGCGAGGTGAACAAGGGCGCCCCTACAGTGGGTACGCGGCGAAGCGACTCGCGCCGTACACGCACAGGTAGGGGGGACCCATGGGTCCCCCTGTGTGCGACTCGCGCGGCTACGCGTACAGGGGGTCCGACACGGACCCCGAGTACGGCTCCGACTGCTCTTTCGAGCCGGACGGCGCGTGTCGGTCGGACTGCTCACGGCGCGCATCGTACTTACCCGGCCGGGGAACGTCTCCATTGCGCGGTGCGAATCGTGTCCGAGTGAGTCGGTCGGTGCGGTTCGACCCGGGGATGAGTCGGTCGGAGCGGTTGGGACGCCCGAACGAGTCGGTCGGCGATTTCTCATCGTCCGGACGCACGTACGGATCTGTCGTGAAATAGGGCTCCGAATCGGATCCGGTTAAGCCGAATCCGATTCGGAGCCCTACCGGCCGAGATCGGAATCGGCCCCTAAGTTGGCCAAAAATCTCCCAGTGTCTACTTTTTCCCACTTTAAAACAATCCCATTTTCTCTTGCAATTACGGGGTTTATAGGGAGTTTAAAGGCACAATCGACTTTCTTTACGGATGGCATAGAAAAGGTTATTACAGCGTGATCACTGAATGGGTAAAACACTATCTCAAAATGAGAAAAAACGCCTTTTATAGAGTCAGAGACCAACACATAGTCAAGGGTAGAAGAAGAAAAATGGTTTAAAAAAGTAAATTCTAACTGACCAGTTAAATTTTCGGAAGTGTTTAAAAATACAAGGCTATTTATTGTTAGTAATCTATTTAGGGTGTTACCATACTCTGTGTGACAGAAATGAGGGACAGTCTCCCCATCATCATCCTGTATTCCACAAGCTAGGACATTAATCTTATCACATAGGTGAATGTTGAAATCCCCAAGCCAAATTATATTGCAGGGTTTGTACATTTGTCTTGTAAGTCATTGATATCTTTTTCCAGAGGGGCCAACACCTCTGCTTGATTACTTCCAAAGTTATTGTTATAAAAGTTAATAAGAAGCCAACAATAATCTACACAATATTCAATTAAAATAATCTGGTAATAAGGTGACATATTCAAGAATGACTTCACTTTAAAAGGAAAAGCGTTAGAAAGTAGCGTCAGCAAACCACCCTTAGCCCGACCAGCAGGTGACGGTACAGCAGGAGTTTGAAAGAAGCGGTACCCATTCAAAAATATTGGATCTATTTCCCAAGTCTCTTGAAGGCACACTATGTCAATAGATGTCAACAAAGACAGCCAGTCCATATTAGACCTTTTTGATTGTAACCAGCAATGTTCAAAGACATAGCTGCTATAGATCCTGAGAGGTTCTCTCGAGGTAGCGGACTCCTGGACAAATTTAGGCTGACTTGGTGGCTGGTTAATGTCACTTTGGAAATTATAGGGGGAGGAGTGTGCGAGGAAGAGCGCTTTTGTAGATCTAAAACACCATCCCCACTAGATAATGTAATCTGAGAATCCAGTCAGTCACAGGCGGACAGGCCTTCTAGAGCAGCAAATCTATTCCTTAAAGGAAACGGTGAGACTAAGGGGGGAAGAGGTTGGTTAAACGGGAAACGGGATGGCCTCCAGGTAACATGTGATCTAGCAGTAGACAGCTGTGGTGAAGGATAGGGTTTATAGAAGAAACCCAAAGGTAGAACAAAATTTCAGACTGAAATGATGGCATATTTGGTAAAACAGATAATAGTTCACCCACTATATGGTGGTTATCAAAGTTCACTATAATACAGTCACCTTTGATACTTTTGGGAGCTCTTCCTACCCAAGAAACCCTCCTAGCCATAATAATATTATGGTGGGCATTAAAGTTTCCACCTAGACAATTAGATAGCCAATACTGGGATTTATTTATTAGCTGCTCTGTGTTTTCTATCATATTTGATTTCAGTTCTGGGATATTAACTAGAACTATAACATATGGACAAGCAGCGGGAGGGAGATCTAGTCTTGACTTGGGCTTCCCACTTTCATCTTGGTGCTGAGAAGATCTCCTTCCCAAGCACGATGATTGTGACCGTTCCTCCAAACAAATTATAGGTACAGATGGAGTAGTATGTGGGCGAGGAACTATAGGGCTAGTGGATATTTGTGGTTCACCATGTAACCTTGAACAACCAGTATTCTCACGGTTACCTTGTGCCTGTGCCTGTGGCTGTGTCTGTGTCTGTGCCCTACCATTATTTTTGTGTACGTTGGCTCTCAGCGTTTTAGCAGAATCACGGACAGAGCCAGGAAAAACAATAGGAGGCCCCAATATTTGTTGTAGGGCATGGCTTCCCATGCTATCAATAGTTACATTTGGCCTATCAGGTAACGTAAGGGGAGCATGCCTAGTTGGGGATTGGGTCTAGCTACATTAGTTAGCACAGTAGTATCAGAAGGGGGCTGACTTAAGAGATGAGAGGCCTCAAGAGAAGATAGTTTTTCCTCTATTTTAGACAATTTATACAATCTAGGGTTTAGTAATGCAGACATCATAGTCTCTAATCTTTCCATTAGGTCAGAGTTACAAGCATGATCAGTCCCAAAAGCTGGTTGATTGGTAATTTCATTTTGTCTAGTAGATCTAGTAGTTCTTAATTGTGATGGTAGTCCTGTGCCCAATCTCTTGCACCCAGTATCTTTCTCCTTGCACACCCGCTTTAGTGTTTTTTGTTTTAAGGGGCCACCTCCCTTTCTTTTTTTAGATTTTGCATCTGAAAAGTTATTTTCCACTTGATTGGACATTAATTGCTCCTGAGTTGTATTGCAGTCTTCATCTATAATGGTGGTAGGTAAAGATAGATTCACTGCTGGAGCTGTAGCAGAACTCAGTTCATCTACTAATTGGCCAGAATTCAATCGGTCAGTGGCTAAAGTCCCTCCACCCAAAGAAGAACGTTTTTGCATGATCAATGTATCCAAAGAAAGCCTTCTCTCAGTAAGTTCGATTTCATGAGCCAGGACAGATTCAGCCCTTGTTAGAAAGGCATCCAGGGTCCCAACATGTCCAGACCCTTGTTTTTCCTTAGGAATCTTTCTTTTGCTCATTTTGCCCTCAGTAATACTAGTAACCCCGCTTCAGCTTCAGCGTACAACTTCCCCAGCAGTACAACAAATGTATTAAAAACTGCAGATTGTAAGGCCAAACGAGGTCCAACGCCTCCCTACCTTTGCCTTCAGGGTAACAGTGGTCAATTCCTAGTGCGCCAACGATCTCCAGCGATAGGCGAAGAGGGTAGGCCCAGCCCAGCCTCTTCCGGCCCCTGACGGGCACGGACGGGCCCGCCCTTAGCCCGGGCTTTGCCCAGGCGCGGCCCGGGCACGCCCGCGCGCGTCCCGCGCTGCGGGGGCCCTGTGCTGGTTTTAGGGACCTCCGGCGCAGCGGGAATGACGCGGCGGGAGAGCGCCTCCTGGCGCGGGTGTCTCTGGGGATTGGAGTCCCCTCCTTCCTGGCAGCTCCTGGCAATGCTCCGGTAATGCGGCAATCCTTCAACGCGTTAAGTATGCAAATTCCAGTCTGTGAGGAGCAACACATAATATCAATTCCACGACTGGCCCAAGACCACCGCTTCCTGCAGTAAAGTTGGTGTCTCAGAAGGTGTTAATGAGAAATAATAACAAGGTACACGGATGTGTGCCGTTAGCAAAAGGGGGTGGGAGAACAGAAGCGTGTGAAAGATGCATTGTTTATCTTGCTTCACAACGTTTTTTTTTTTTCCACTTCACTTCCCCCAGGAGAGTCTGATGCTTGCCCTCTCGCCCCCTCGCGCCCTCCACCAAGAAGTCTGCCCTCACCCCTCGCATCGCCCCGCCTGAGCATTCCTCGGCTCTCATATAGCAGCTGGGAGTTTTTCCCATGGGCGCTGCAGGTGAAAACCGGGACTAGGTCAGGCAGGCCTCCTCCCATGGAAGCCATCTGTCCCCCCGTCCCTCCCCAGGCACGCCCCCCGGTCCCATCTAAGCGTGGTGAATGAGCCGGGGACAGGCGCTGGGCATTGTGAGGCCGATTTATGTGTCAGCTCAGAAGCAGCCCCCACCCAGCCCGTCTCCCCCCTGCATGCGTTCAGCCCCCCAGCCCTCTAACACAAATCCCCGTTGCTACGATACCCTCCAGCACCCCCGCCGAAGCAGCTAAGGTTTTTTTTGTTGTATTTTAACATATAAAAATATAAACATATGGCATGCAAAGTAATACACCCGCCACAACCGCCATCCGCATCGCCTGGGCCAGGGCCTGCCAGCTGAGGGAGCTGCGGCGAGGAGCCTTCTGAGACGTTCACCAGCTCCGGAGGAGGGCGGCGTGTCGGTGACAGGCCACCGAGGCAGGAGAGGGCGCGCGCAGGGGCACTGGGGACGGGGCGCGGGGAGAGAGACGTTGATGCGTGCGGCCCAGACAGACGTGAAAATAATAGAGGGACACAAAGAGGTGACATCTGAAACACGACATGTCAGGGGTGAACCCCGAAGCACGGGGCATCTGAGAGGTGAAATCTGAAACACAGAGGAACTCTGGGATGAGAAATGAAACACCTGGGAAGTAACAGAGAGGAATTCAGAGGTTGATTCGAAGCATTGCGGAACTGAAAGGGAACACATAGGTGAAACAAGCGCTCGCCATTGCGGGAAGGCAGCGCTGTTTATTTTTGCATCGCGCTTTCGCGCTTTCACTTTAAAGTGAAAGCGCGATGCAAAAATAAACACGCGGCGCCCTGTCTCCTTTTGAGACGGCCCATCTGGACTGGATCTCAGGACTTGTTTATACAACACGCCTCCTTGAGATAAGAAACTGCTTCACGACAGCCGTGAAGCAGGCGATCCAGTCCGGATGGGCCGGACCAAAAGGCGAAAGGGAGGCAACGCCAACAGCTCATTTCCAATGGCAGGCCACCGTTTAGCATAAACGGTGACGCCAGCCAATGGAAATGAGGGGTGGGGCTTAAATCCTCATTAGCAATAAATCTCGTCGAGCGAGCTACGCATGTGCGCAGCAACGCTAGGCGAGACCTAAAAAGGAGGGACTAGTGACCATATTAACCAATGAAAAGCAGCCATTTACAAAGGACAGAAAAGGAGCCAATTGGAAAGATGTGTGTTGCTGAATGCCCATATCCTGAATACAGCATGTCTCATAGAGACAGTTCAAGCACTGCCTAGGCAAGACGTTAAAAGCATGAAACTGAGCGAAAGGTCACTCAGGACATTTCCTCTGACTTGGAGGAAGCCAGTAATTTACCAGCCACACCAAGTGAACTTATGCCATCTCAACGCGAACCAGAAGTTTCTCCACTGCCCGATTTCCCTGATGTCTCTGATGCGCCTACCACTGCCAGGGACACACCACAAATTGCGTTGAGGGACCGGCAGATGCGGCAAAGGCGTCAACAGTATTGAAGTGCTTCCAGGACAAGAAATGAAAGGCTTGTGAATCCTGAAGATGGTGATAAAACATCGAACGTGTTTGGTGGCTTACACGCCTCAATGCTCTCAGTGCAGCACGCAGAGTATAAACATTATAGCTGTCAACAGACAGTTAGCAGCCGTGAATGTAAACATGGCACAGATGATAGAAGGAGAGGAAAAGTTGAAAGACACAGTAGAGGAGAGACACAGATTCACAGGTGAAACATTTGGCAAGCTTACATAGGCTGTAATTAGTTTATGAACAGTCAAGTAGCAAGAAAACTTTCATTAGAGGCGCAGACATCAACAACATATGTGCTGTTTAGATTGTTTTAGCAGGTCAGTGAAGCATCTTGCACATGCACCCGCCACATTATCACACCGTGCTGTTAATATTCAGGTGGAGGTGAGGCACTATAGTAGTGATGTGGCACATGGGCTTGTTCAAGTCACAAGTGCATTAGAAAACATTTAGACATGCAAACCAGCAACACTTCTGCAACTGGTGATATTATGGGAGGGAAAAGAGAAGAGGCTTAGTAGTCTCTAAGTCATGGGTAGTCGCAAACATTTTCCCATGGGTCAAAACGTGTGGTCTGTGATGTGATGGAGGGCCGCTCTGATGTCAGCAATTGCAGGCAGGCGTGCGGGTGGGAGGAGTGTGGGGGCAGTGGCGGTAAAGTTGGTGTAGAGGAAGTGAAGCATACACATCTAGCGACTGAATTGCACAATGAGAAAACAGATTTATCCCGGCTTCCCCACTTTTCCAAGTTGTTTGATCAGAGGCAATTGTTTTATTTCGCTTTCTCTCCTTTGTCTTCATTATCATATATAAGAGGACCTCGAAATACATGACTTCAGGATGTGCGCTGTACAAAACCCTTTCCTGGTTTTGATTTAATAAAGTATAATGATTTTCATGTTTAGTAGAAACCCATTCCACCCATGGCATCCACATAACAACTCACTTGCCTCTTATTTCACTATTGGCATTGTTGTCAGGGTGGGGGGTGATTAATGTTTCTAAATTTATGTTTGAAAACTACCACTTAAAAATAACTATTCTCAATGCACTAATATAATCTGAGGCACTAAAGTGAAATGGTTTTACATGTTAATGAAATACACTTTTTGAATTTTGAACACACTTACTTTATCGTATTTTCACACTTTTTTTGCAAGATGTCTTAAAGGTGTCCCTAAGGTTAAGAGGTGCAGGACTCCCTAGGTACTTTGTTTCTTTAACGTCATTTAACCTTTAAATAAATGCTTGCCTGTTTATTTAACATTTTTTTAAGGTTTAGTGCTGAGCGATCTAAACAGCAGCCCAGTGGCGCAGTCGACCAGGAAGCCACATGTAAAGGTCAGGAGGCCCGCATGTGGCCCCCGGGCCGTACTTTGAGTATCAGTGTTCTAAGTGAAAGATGCCATTAATGTTCAGCGCACATGCAGATAAACATCAGGCACTAATGTGTCTGCCTCTCTGCCAGATCCTGGCACTAAAAAAGAAGTGCCAGCAGAGGCAGAAGAAAGCATTCATATGTTATTTTGTCCTTAACATTGTTTTTTTCATTTGTTTAGTTATCATAATTTGCATGGAATGTTTTAACCTTTGCCTAAAGTGCTGTATGACTATCCAAAACGTTTACACTGAACACAAACCTGGATAAACGGTGCATTTTGTTTCATGGCATACCAACACTGTTGTCTTTTATTTGAAAAGTAATGTTATGCTTCCCTTAAAAGTAACGTGTAGTTATGTCTGTACAGCCTGCTCTGTCTTCACTGCCATGGGAAGCATCTTGGGGCAACTGTGGTAGTGGATTATCATCCTCTGGATCTGAATCAGAAGTGATTTCAACATTGGGACAATCCCAAGTTATTGTAAGGTGATGCAATGTGGCTATTATTTTGCAGCAGGTGTCTGGGCTGTACTGCAGTGCCCCCCACTTTTATGAAGACAACTGAATCTCCCTGTCAGATTGCCAAATGTGCACTCCATTACAGAACAAGTGCTCTTGTGAGCTCGGTTATATCTGCTTTCACTTCAGGTGGTAGGATTCAGATATGGGGTCTTATCCATGGCTGTAAACCATAGCATTGTCACCTAAAACAACACAACTAAAGATTATTTAAATAGATACTATTTTTACAAGCCTACAGGTGTGCGCAAAGTATTAACACACTTACCAAGCGAATAGTCATCTCTAAATTCTCAACGAGAAAGACGATTATATATACCACTGTGGCGGATGGCGGCATACGAGCTCCTTTGCGAATTATGCGCATATTACAATATGAGTCCCATCAACACAACCTCTAACATGGGAAACTAGGGCAATAAAATGAAGAACATTTTTTTGATCTGCTGTAACTCCTGTTGTGAAGTAGGAAAAAAATGCACTGATTAATTTTTAACAATATAACATCCACAAATCTGCTAAAAAAAACAGGATGAAGCAGGTGGTGAAACTTACCCTGAACTGCAGTTACTCCCTGGTAACTCCAAAAACGAACAGGTGTAGGGAACAGAGTACTTGAACATGAGGTGGGATTGCATTGCTTCTCTCTGTTGGTCTTTCAAGAAGTGGTTTTATATCAGCAATTAATTCTAAAGTGACCTGACTACCAAGTCTATGTTTGTCTTTAATCTCTTCCGCTGTTTTGCTAGAAAGGGCTATCCTAAAATTCCCTCCTGCCTCCTGCTCAACCTCTGCATACCAGCCAAAATTCTCATCCTCCTCGCCAACATGAACAAAAGCCACCACTGTGAAAAAGGCTGGTGCATTTTGGGGCTGTTAATGTGGTTAATACGAGATTGCTACCTGATTCCACTTGGTGGTAAATTGCACATGCAAAAACAACATTCTGTGACATGTCGCAATTTGTGAACGCTTCACACATTTAAATAGGGATTTGCTTTTAGGAAATCCCCCATTGACGATTGGCAAATTGTAATTGCAAAATTACAGATTCGGTATTCAGCCACTCCACAATAAAAAGCAGCAAAATAAACTTTTGTATAAAGCGAAACCCTATTTTAGCGGTTGGTAACCCGTTTGTGATTAATTACCGAGTCACTAAACATTCTTAAATCTGGCCCAAAGGGTGTGATAAGAGCATCGGCTTCAGACAGTGCAGCATCTTAATAAACATGGGCACACAGGTGAGCTGGGCCCCAACATACTCATTCATGACAGGGCATGGGTTGAAGCTATGGAGGCAGCCAAGTGCCCAGGACCACCACCTTCACATTATGGGAGTTGAAGATCCAACACAGCTGCCAATTTTTTAAATAAAAAAAGAATTAATAATTGTTTTTTATTTTTTTATTTGTTTATTGCATTTACAAGCAAGGTTACATTTCACAATAAATGTACAGAGATGGTTAAAATATAACACACCATACAAAAAGGAAACATGGCGAGGCAAACCCATCATCATTATCTGGATATGTTACATAAACTATTGAGCATATAATATTGCAGTTATGCATAAATATTCCGTGTACATTATGGCAGTCCAAGGGGACAAATAGATCCCAGGTTATAGGGCAGTGTTGCCAGCGGTCAGCCACTTAAGCATTAAAAGAAAATCTTTATTGTGCAATACCATGTAATTCCAAATTTCTAAGGTACCTGTTAATTGCCCTTCTCAACAGACCCCCCTTCGGGCTCCCCTGTCTCCTTTTCGATCAGATATTGTTGATATAGTCCCCAAAATCCCTAGGGGTGGCTTTGTGGTGGGAGTAACTCATGGTATATGTCTGACTGGGTATTGCAATATAGCATGCCGTGTCTCCAATCCTTGAGTAGGGGTATTGGCCCTTTGGCCCAACACATGGCTATTCTACGCTTCGCAAGTAGCAAGCCCATCGCTACCAGCTTTCTGCAACTTGCTACTATCTCCTTGTCGTAGCCCAATAGGGCCACCAGTGGGCTGGGTTCCAGGTGCTTCCCCACAATGTCGCTCAACAATGAAAAAATCCTCCCCCAGAACGCCAAGACATCTGGGCATTGCCATGCTAAATGAAAGAACCCAGCTTCCCGCTCCGGGCATCTGTCACATCTGGCAGAGTCTTGTAACCCATAACGGAACAGTCTTTTAGGGGTGTAATATACCCTGTTGATATACTTAAAATGTATTAAACGGTGGCGTCTGTTCAGGGATACATAGTCCCATCATTGGCAACACACCCCACCCACACCACAACAGAGTATGCATGCATAAATAAATACACAACACAACTTTTGTTTGGGAAAAATATTGCTGCAGGTTTATTCCATACAAAAGTATGCAAATATGGTGGGTTATCTTACGGGCGATCCAAGGGCAGGCAGCTGTACCACGCTATGCTGCCCTGCCCGCCTGATGAGCCAAGCACTGTGGAGAATCCAATCAGCGCTACCCTTATGGGGGTGATCCCCTTACTGGATCACGTGACACATTGGTCCCTTATTACTCACGCCCCTTTCAGGGCGGAGCGTAGCAAGGCAAGCCCCCGGTTGTTCAGGCCCACAACCGCCCGAAGGACTAACGGGGCGCCGACGTAATTGTTCCAGGACCCTCCCATGAGGCTCCTGGGATTTGGCTCTGGCACCCCTATTGTGCCCACGCAGAGGTACCCTTCCGTACCCATCTGCTTCCAGATCACCCTGTAACTCCGCCTGCAACGACAAAAGAAAACATTACAACGTTCTTTGTACTTCGCCTGCCAACCCCACGCCGGGTAAGCGGTAGGGTGGGAGACGGCGTGTCCGGCGCAAAGAGGATGCCAGGGTGGCCGGGGGAGGCATAAATACCTCCCCACCTCCTCTGCGACCCGGAAGTGACGCGCCTGGTAAGGGGACTCCTCCTAGAGTCCCGCATTAGTAGTGGGGGTGGTGAAGTGCCCAAATGGGACTAAAGGGGCCGCCCATTTAGGGTGGCCCCTTGCGGGGGCCGCGGGCAGCCGCACTCCTCGTCCTCTCACAACAATATGCCCAGCGTTTGTCATCTAAAGTCAATTCTAGGTCTCTTTGCCAATTCAGCCTGGCCCTGTGGAGTTGCGCCTTTCTAGGCTCCTGCGCTGTCGTGTATAACATAGTTATTAATTTCGCAGGGGATTCTGCCCGTATGATTATATGTGAGTGTCGGCATTGCAGTGGGCTCCTGCATGTTTTCGCCAAGTAGCTCACGCCCTGCATGTCGAACCCGTAGGAATTGGAATTGGTCTAAGGCCGAGAGACCTGGTGTCTCCTCAGTTAGGTCCTCCCACTTGCGCGCACCCCATCTTGAAAGAAGTCACCCAATTTGAGTATGCCCATGCGTGACATCGTGCGGCGCAAGTCTTTCTGTCCAACCGTCGGCAACCATGTGCACCAATCCAGTGGCGTTAACGGTGAATACATGAGGGCACCAGCTTGAGCGTCCAGCAGCCTGCGCCAGGCGTGCGTAGTGGCATTCAGAGAACCCATAATGCCATGCTGCCGAGTGGGAGGCGTAAATAGGATCTGTGGAAGCGTAAGAGGGTCAGCTGCAGCCCTTTCTATGTGTAGATGTGGTGAGTCTTGTGTATCCAACCAAAAGCTTGGCCACCCTGTAATACAACTCGAGGTCAGGAGCCCCCGAGCCCCCAGCAGAGTACGGCAGTGTCAAGATTTCCCAACGGACCCTCGGCTGTTTCCCGGCCCAGGCTAGCCTGATCAAGAGCGAACGCAATTTGTCAAACACTGTGCACAAGAATTAACAATTGATGAAACAAACACAACCACTACAGATATCTGTTTACAAAATGTACAAGTGTGTTGGATAAATGTGTTTTTTCTTAGGATTATAATGGGAAAATATGCATTTGCCAGTCAGGCCCCGTTCATTTTTTTTTTATTAGATGCTCTTTTGAGGGTGCATCTCAAACACAGTTTTTGTGGTAACGGAAAGCATAAAAGTGACTTTGGAGCACACGCTAATCTCCCCTGGTAAGATGCACCTCTCGCGGTGTCCCATAACTCCATGCCAAGGCCCTAACTTTGATATTTGCATTGTTTGGGCCACTGCCAAAAAACCTCCGAGACTCACCTGTCTAGACTTTCACACTCACAATTCAGCTCTCTGTTCCCCCTGTTTTCATGGCCTTATCAGACTAGTGTGGTGGCGGTGGGAGGTGGAGGGCAGTAAGACAAGCAGACATGACAGTTGTGCTTTGATGGACACAAATTAATTACTTGGTTGAGCAAGGATGAACCTGCCTGAGGTCTGCTGATGCCTGCAGCTGTGGCAGAGATTGTGTGTTTTAGGCCAGACACACTTTACTTTACCTCAAGGGAGGTAGAGGCCATTATCAGTTAATAAGTTAAGGCAAAATGGTCATTACATTTGACTTTCTCTCTTTCAGTCTGACTCAAAGGAACGTTTCAATTTTATCAAATTAGTTTGTCTTTCTTGTATCTGTTTTCTGAGAAATAGATCTGTTGTATTGCGTCCTTGTTTCATTTATTTTAATTTTTTTTTTAACAACTTTATTTTTCATTTTACAATGCAAATACAGGGCAGTTGGATACAGTCTTCACCATATTTTAAAACATAGTCGACTTCTAAGGTCGGTAGACCTCCACGACACATCCACATTACATGATTATATAGTACGAAGTTTATGAGTAGTAACTTTGACATTTACCACATTACACAAGATTCAATTTGCCATTTCGCTATTGGTATCAGAGGTATCATTCTGCCCATTCTCATTTCCTGTTGGGTTTAGAAGTCCCCTGCATAATTCTCTCCAGAGCACTATGTCTTCTGCTCATTTTTCGTCCTTTCTACAGGCTTTCATATGCAATTCTTCCGCAAGAGACCATTCCCCTACGTCCCTTATCCAGCTCTCTAAAGTCGGGACTCCAGCGCTCATCCAGCATATAGCCACCCTTGGTTTGGCCAGTACCAAGGTTAATTGAAGCAATTTATAATCCATTTTCCGTTTCTTGGGCTTCGAGATCAGCCCCTAGTGGCAGTGCTCTGGCTTGACCTCCACTGGTAACCCCACCCCTTCGCGCACCCTCGTCATTTATTGTAATTTATTGTTTCTTGTAACATGGGGCCTTCCTGATTTCCCACTGCTCATAGCCACTCCTTACGGCCCAGAAGAGATGAAGGTGTACACTGCATCTGGCAAACATCATGCTACTGTGCTGTGCTATATATAAAAGGTACAGTAAATTCATCCCCTGGAAAAAAGGAATTACATGGAGAGAAGTGTCGAAAAAGGACTGGGTGGTGGGTGTCTGGGTGCTCACTCTGCCCCCTGATGTGGCCTTTTTCAGGACTCAGGTACCAAGCTCATCAGAACCCCTCGATGGCAATTGTGCCGATATTACACAGTTACTTGTTATGTATTCACATCTCTTACCATCCCATCCTCCTCTCCCTCCTCTACCTCTGCCCCACCCCCTTCCCACTCTCTCTCCCAATTTCAGCCAGGCAAGCATAACCAAACCCCCACTGAAGGGCCCAACCTAGACTCGAGCCCTGAGGGGTGGTCCAGCTGTGGCAGCCCATCCTACTCTGCAAGGAAACCTTCACCCAGCAGCACTCTGGGAAAATGCTAGAGTGGCAGAATGGCCTGTCTGGCCCTGGTAGTAAAGTCTATACAAACATTCAGGCCTCTCTTGCACACAGGGCAGGTTTAGGGTCCATAGACTCAATTAGTGCAAACATCCTTTACACACAGAGCTAGCACAGCATTCCTGGCAGTGGAGCACAGTACACCCTCACTGATGCTGGTAGAGCATGGATCCCAGAAGCGTAGGCATCACTAAACACACAGATACAGGGTGCGGCGCTGTAGCACCAGAGCAAGCTTCACCAGTACACACTGACTAGGATCGGCGCCTCAGCAGCACTTCAAGATCCCCCATTACACACAGAGCTAGCACAGCATTCGTGGCAGTGGTGCACAGTGCACAGTTCACCCTCACTGATGCTCGTAGATCATGGATCCCAGAAGCGTAGGCATCACTAAACACACAGATACAGGGTGCAGCGCTGTAGCACCAGAGCAAGCTTCACCAGTACACACTGACCAGGATCGGCGCCTCAGCAGCACTTCAAGATCCCCCATTACACACAGAGCTAGCACAGCATTCGTGGCAGTGGTGCACAGTGCACAGTTCACCCTCACTGATGCTGGTAGGTCATGGATCCCAGAAGCGTAGGCATCACTAAACACACAGATACAGGGTGCGGCGCTGTAGCACCAGAGCAAGCTTCGCCTTCACCAGTACACACTGACCGGGATCGGCGCCTCAGCAGCACTTCAAGATCCCCCATTACACACAGAGCTAGCACAGCATTCGTGGCAGTGGTGCACAGTGCACAGTTCACCCTCACTGATGCTGGTAGAGCATGGATCCCAGAAGAGTAGGCATCACTAAACACACAGATACAGGGTGCGGAGCTGTAGCACCAGAGCAAGCTTCACCAGTACACACTGACCAGGATCGGCGCCTCAGCAGCACTTCAAGATCCCCATTACACACAGAGCTAGCACAGCATTCGTGGCAGTGGTGCACAGTGCACAGTTCACAGTTCACCCTCTCTGATGCTGGTAGATCATGGATCCCAGAAGCGTAGGCATCACTAAACACACAGATACAGTGTGCAGCGCTGTAGCACCAGAGCAAGCTTCACCAGTACACACTGACCAGGATCGGCGCCTCAGCAGCACTTCAAGATCCCCCATTACACTTTGCAGCAGGCCTGAAATCTTCTCTCACACTTATAGTATATGAACAGCAGGGACAGCATTGACAGTTGCCTAAACACATACAGAACATGGAGAGAGTGGTCAGTGGCACCAGGGTCAGACGGGGACAGAAAAAAGAACAGGGGCCCTATTATACAAAAGTGCCCCCGGGGGCGCTACAGGTGTGTGCACCCGCTTTGCATGCCCCTGGGGCACTTTGGTATTACAGAAGGGGCGCAGACGCTTGTCCGGCCCCTTCTGTAATACTGATAGTGCTGGCGCACATATAGTGCCAGGCTATCATCAGAGGGTGTTCCCTCATTTGCATGAGGGCAAGGCCCCATGCAAACGAGGGATTCTCTTTGCCCCTGCACCCACACCGTATTATAGATGCGGGCGCAAAGGTAAATAAAATAGCTGTCAGGAGATGTACTGACAGTGCGCCCCCTGATGGCAGCCTTCTGGAGTCACTCACTGCAAGAGAATCTCACACTCATCTTAAAAGTGCAGCCAGGTTGCCGCCTGTACAGTGAAACACAGAGCGGCTGCTTCAAAGAAGCCTTCTCGTATTTCACTTGAATGCGCTGCCCACAGGGCAGCATGAGTTTTCCTGCTGCCCTGGACAAGCACATAGCAACACCATTGGCAACGCTCCCCTCCCCCTCCAACAAATTATGCATGCTGACAATAAACACACAACACGTTACTTGTTTGGGTAAAATTGCTGCAGGTTTATTACATACACCGTTATGTAACAAGGTGGGTTATCTTACGGGCGATCCAAGGGCAGGCAACCATCTGGGCCGCCTGCCCGCCTGATGAGCCAAGCAGCACTGGACGAACCCCATCTGTGCTGCCACTTCTGGTGATCCTTCTCCCTGATCACCTGACACATGGTCCCTTCCTACTCACGCCCCTTTCAGGGCGGAGCGTAGCATAGCAAACCCCCAGTTGTTCAGGCCCACAACCGCCCGAAGGACTAACGGGGCGCCGACACGGTTTTCCAGTCACCTCCCATGAGGCTCTTAGGATTTGGCTCTAGCACCCCCTTTGGTGCTGCGCAGGGAGGGGTACCCTTCTGTCCCCCTTTGCTTCCAGATCGCCCTGTAACTCCGCCTGCAACGAAAAGACAACATTACAACATTCTCTGCCTCCCATCAGCCCATAACCACGCCGGGTAAGCGGTAGGGTGGGAGACGGCGTGTCCAGGGCGAAAAGAGGAAGACCAGTGGTGGGGGGAGGCTATATACCCTCCCCTGTCCTCGCGCTCCCCGGAAGTGACGCTGCCTCTCGCGTCACCCCCGGGCTGAGGGACTCCTCCCCGAGTCCCTGCCCCCCGAGAGGGGGGGGGGGGGGTGCCCAGATGTTGCTAGAGGGCTGCCCTCCTTAGTGGCCCCCTGCGGGGGCCTCGGACAGCCGCATAGCAACACCATTGGCAACGCCCCCCCCCCCTCCAACAAATTATGCATGCTGACAATAAACACACAACACGTTACTTGTTTGGGTAAAATTGCTGCAGGTTTATTACATACACCGTTATGTAACAAGGTGGGTTATCTTACGGGCGATCCAAGGGCAGGCAACCATCTGGGCCGCCTGCCCGCCTGATGAGCCAAGCAGCACTGGACGAACCCCATCTGTGCTGCCACTTCTGGTGATCCTTCTCCCTGATCACCTGACACATGGTCCCTTCCTACTCACGCCCCTTTCAGGGCGGAGCGTAGCATAGCAAACCCCCAGTTGTTCAGGCCCACAACCGCCCGAAGGACTAACGGGGCGCCGACACGGTTTTCCAGTCACCTCCCATGAGGCTCTTAGGATTTGGCTCTAGCACCCCCTTTGGTGCTGCGCAGGGAGGGGTACCCTTCTGTCCCCCTTTGCTTCCAGATCGCCCTGTAACTCCGCCACAGCTCTGGAGGTGGCCCCCGTCACCGCCAGGGCCCCCACCCAGCCCCTATGGTCCTACCTGCAACCTCTCATTTCCAAGGCCTCCCGCAGGTCTAACAGGAAGAGGTCCATCCCCACTGGCGATAGGTGAATCCCATCCGCTGCAAAGTAACCTTTCACCTTTTCTTGAATCAGCTCATGTCTGATGAATCCCAGGCCCCTCTGCTCAGTGAACTTGCGCATTGCCCCGTTCACTCGCTTACGGGAGTGCTCCACTGCCTCCCCAGACTTCGCCCCTTGCCATACTCTGCGTGGAATCATCTCTGACCAACATACCTCACATTGCCCCATGCGTTTGACGATTTCACCCAAGTCACTTTTCATGGCCTGCAAGAGTAGCCTTCTCCCCATGGCAATGAGGTCATTTCCCCCAGGTGTATCACCAATATTCTTGGCATGGCCCCCTGGGCGGCTAGTCTCTGTTCCAATCTGTTCCTGAGGGTGCTCCATCTCATTCCAGGGAAACCCATCCACTCAAACTGTGTCTTTGAAAATCCCCGCGTCCAATTCCGGCGCGCCGCCCACTGGGCCACCCTGGTGATGAAAGAATGCCCGATCACCCATACCTGGAAACCTAGTAGAGTAAAGGACACCATTTACATACTCTGTACTTTTAATGTTCAATTTCACACAAGAATTATGACATGTGGTACACTCAAAATCACTGCACACTGTGAATACAAACAAATTGCTTCAAGGGCGGACGTACCGTTTGTAGCATTCAGACTCCCAACGCCCCACCTTTTTTACCCCCTCTGGCTCCATTCCTGCTTTGAACGCCGCCGTGGCCGCCCCTATTCTGAAGGAATGGCTGGTGTATTTTTCCCTTGCTGGGCGAGGCCCGCCCGGGTTAAGCTAGTCCTCATCAATCGTTCCATCTGGTACTTCGTCAGGGGACCCTGATCAGCATGGATCAGCAGATACCCGGGGCGTTGGGGCGTAGCGCCAAGTACTCCCTGACCTTGGCGACCGGGCAGTACCTGTGGTCCCCCAGCGGCCTTAACTCCACATCTACCCCCCGCCCTGCCTGGTCCGTTTTGGACCTCCTGAGGTGGATGGACAGGGTGCCCACCAGGCTGACATCCTTGATGCTTAAGGCATTGCCCGACCGGTCCGACTTGGACCTGGCCACCAGTTCACTTATCCGAAATGCGCCAAAAAACGCGAGGCAGAAGGCGGCCGCAAAGAGCGACGCCTCGTACTGCGAGTAGGTGACCCCTTCTAGTACGTCCAGCATGCCCTTGAGGGTGTCAAATTCGATGGGGGCCCTGTTGTCTGGTACTCTGGGTTCCTCTCTAGCCCAACCCTTGAGGGCCGCCCTGATAATGAAGGACTTGGTGGGGTCGCTCCCCCCGTGAGTTTGGCGTCGTGGCTCACTGCCGCCAGGTGGCCGCAAACCCAGGAATGGCTCTTCCCCTGTTCCTTAGCCCACACTACGAATGCCTGCACTGTGCCCTCCCTCGGGAGCGGGGAAAGTCCCAGGGATTGAGACACTTTCTTGAAGGTGGCCAGGTGGGCCCTGTATCGTGTCCTGGTACCTGGGGCCAATGAGCGTTCACCCAGTGCTCTCAATCGTTGCTCCACTGTAGGATTCTCCAGAGGTGCGCCGGGAAGGGGGTCATCTCCGCTCTCGCTTGCGGCCAGGCCTCCCGGAAACAGAGCCACTGAAAACGAGAAAGAGCGTCAGCTGCCACGTTCTTGACCCCCTCGATATGCCTCGCCCTGAATTCAACATTGCAGCGCAGACATGCCCTGACTAACTCTCTGAGAAGACAGAGGACCAACGGGCACTTGGCTGTTTGCCCATTGATGGCCTGCACCACTCCCATGTTGTCAGACCAGAATAGCACCTTTCTGTCTGAAAGCGACCCCGGCCACAGGTGTAGTGCAATGACGATTGGGAATAGCTCCAGGACCGAGATGTTGGCTGTGATGTTGCGCCTGCGCCAGGCGTTGGGCCACTCCTGGGCGCACCATTCTGCCCCCAGGATTGCCCCAAAGCCCTCCCTGCCTGATGCGTCCGTGAAGAGGCAGAGCTCAGGACTGTCTGCCCACGGTGCCCTCCAAATCACCGTCCCATTGAACTGCGTGAGGAACTCGCACCACATGGCAAGGTCTTCCTTCAAGCCCTTTGCCAGCCTAACCAGGTGGTGTTTCTTTTTGACGTTAGCTGTTGCCCTAGCTAACCTCCTGGCGAAGACTCTCCCCGCGGGGATAACTCTGACTGCGAAATTGAGCTTTCCCAGGAGGCATTGTATGGCACCCAGGGGGCTTTGTCTTTCCCCAGCAATGCTTGAATGTCCTGACGCAGCGCCTGTACCTTGTCTGCAGGGAGCCTGGACTCGCCCTTAACAGTGTCCAGTTCGATGCCTAAAAAGTCAAGACTTGCGCCGGACCCTCAGTCTTGCCAGGTGCTAACGGAACCCCTAGGTGCCTGGCCATGTCCTGGAAGCACTGCAAGCCTCTGCTGCACTCACGCGTGCCCGCCCCCCGATGAACAAGAAGTCATCCAGGTAGTGCGTCACCCCTTCCACCTTGAACCTGTGCCCGAGCACCCACTGCAGGAAAGAGCTAAAAGCCTCAAAGTAGGCACAGGACACGGAGCATCCCATGGGCATGCATTTATCGAAGAAGAATTCTCCCTGCCACTTGAACCCCAGGAGATGCTGGCTATCCGGGTGGACCGGCAGCAGGCGGAAAGCAGCCTCTATGTCTGATTTTGCCAACCAAGCCCCCTTGCCCGCCCTCCTGACCATGTCCACCGCCATGTCCAGGGAGCAGTAAGACACCGAGCACGTTCCCTCTTCTAACCAGAAGTTCACTGAGTCACCTTCTGGGTAAGACAGGTGCTGGATCAACCTGAAGGCCCCTGGCTCTTTCTTGGGTACTACCCCCAGAGGGGATACCACAAAGTTCGTGAGTGGTGGCTGATTGAAGGGGCCCGCCACCCTACCCAGGGCCGATTCCTTATTAATCTTCCCCTGCACAACTTCCGGTTGCTCCCAGGCCGATTTGAGGTTGCCCGCGTTTCTGCTTGCTAATGGGCCCCGGTAAGGTATTCTGAATCCTTCCATGAACCCCTCCGCTAGGAGCAGTCTGTCCTTGGTGTTCGGATACTCGCGGATGAGGGGGAGGAGGTTTGCAATGATGATGGGGGACGGACCCTTGGCCAAGTGTGGGTTGGAAGATCTGCCCCTGGCAGGCGACCTGGGGACAACACTGCTGGGAGGGGGAGGGGGGCGGAAGGGGAGGGCAGGACGGCGGAAATTGTCTATTTATCTTGCCTTCCCGGCGGGGGTGCGGGGCCCTCCCGCTTGTTACAGGAGGAGGCGGGATGTGTGGCCCCGCATTTGCTACAGGTGTGGGAGAACCTGCATGCTTTGCCCCAGGAGCAGGACCCTGCGTTATATAACCTGCAGGTTCCATTGTACACTGTTTTACCTCCGTTCTTTCGGCCACCTCCTCGGCCACCCCGAAAAGACTTGTTGGACTGCCCCTTCGACTCCTGCTTCTGACCCTTGGGCTTGTCACCCCCACTGTTGTTTGTGTTGGTCTTGTCCTTCCCTTCAACTGTGCCCTTTCCCATGTGCTTAACCCAGAGCCTCACCTCCATTTGGTCCCACTCCAGTTCTGGACACATGGCCATCTTTTTTCGAAATTCGCAGTCATAGTGGTACCATCCCATCCCCCGCTTGTCCCAGCCTCGTTGGTGATGATGCTGGCATACTGAAACAACCCCGGCCCCTGTTCTGGGAATTTTTCCATTATCACTGCAGCCAGGATGGCGAAAGCTTGTCCCCATGTTACAATGTTCTTCTCCGGCCAAGCTTGGAATCGTACCTTTTTATCCTCCTCCTTACCCCCCATCTTTCTTGTGTCAACGCCCTCCGCCCCGTGCATGAGCAGGGTGAATATATCTATGAACTCTCGCCTCCAGATCCCCTCTTTGGCCGCTGTGGGAACCTCCCACCCCAATGAGCACCGCCCCGAGACCATAGGCGCCATAGTGACTAGTGGCTTGGACACCCCGGCTGCGTTGGGCAGCTCTGGGGAACGTGTGGGAGCGCTGACTGCCTGAGGTGCGGCGGGCGGGATCACCACCGGGAGTGGTACCGTGCTGGCGGGGGGACTTGCTGTAGACGGAGTGGCACCCACCGCCGGGTGCTGCCCCACTGGTTCTGCTGGGCTGCTGGTTGACGCTTTGTCGCCCTGGGTAAGAGCTTCGCTTGCCGTGCTGGCGCCCCCTCCCCAAACCTGCGTGATGGACGGGACCCCAAGCCCACCCCCCGGAGGAGCCGGCACCGCCCCTCCACCCCCACTGTTCGAGCTGGCCCCCGCAATGCCTGCTCTGACCTCGGCCATAAAGCTCCTCAAAGAGTCTGTGAGCTTACCCAAGTCCTCGGTTGTTGCGTAGCTCGCAGGGAGCGGGATGCTGGCTGGGGGAATGGCTGGCCCAGGTGCCGGGGGCGGAGGGAGGGGCAGCGGGGTGGCAGGGATCCGGGGGTGGTCATGGCCCGACTCCTGGTTGGCAGCGGGTCTGCCGGAAAGTCCTTTACTGTGGGCCTGCGTGTCCTCTTGGACCTAGTGGGGCCTGCCTCTTCGATGTGCTCCTGCTCTGCGGTCAAGGACGCACTGGCGAATCCAGAGTCATCCGGGTTATTGGCCTTCAGAAGTTCTGTGGCCCAAGCCAATCCCTTGGTCTTGGCCATGGCGAGGAAAGCTGCGATCTGCGCTTCTTGTGAGGTGCCTGGCTGGGTTTCGTCGACTTGGGACATCTGCGAGAATAGACGGGGGGAACCCTGGCTATCCATCCTGCCTCCTGCGACTGACGGCTCAATCTGGAAGAAAATTTAACATTTTAAGACACTCTGCCCAACTCTGGTTGCCAGGCCTGACCTGCCTCCATGCAGATGCGCAGCCACTGCGTCCCCCCCTCGGTATCGTACTTACTTCAACCCGGTAGGCTATCAATCTTTTGGTGGCGACGCTCGGATGGGTGACGCACTGGACTCTGTGAGTGGAGATGAAGGTAGAGGTGAGTAACTCTCCCCTGGGCCCCCCGTGCCCCTGTCCTCTGGGCCCCGGCACCCTCCCCAGCCCCGTGGAGCGGGGAAGCACCCACTTCCGCAGCCGCTTAGCCATGATCAATGGTCCGCCGTCCTACTAGTTGTACCTAACTTACGCTGCTGCTTGCTCCTCCTGGGTCCCCCCATGCACCCATACCTGCTACGTGATCGTTTCCCCTGGGCAATCGCTTCCTGGCTGCGCCGAACATCAAACTTCTGTCCTGCTTGTGGAAACAAAATTGGGTGAGGAGTGTTCGGTCGCCTTGCTGACCTTCCCTGTTGTCAGTGCCAGTGCCAACTCCCTAGAGGCACCCAACCCCTCAGGCCCTCCTGTTGAGGACTCCCTCCCAAAAACGCCCCCTCGTGCCCCTGGTGGTCCAGATCTTTGTTACCTTTATCCCACGTCGTCCGACTGCGTGGGCCGCTTGTCCCTAGTGTGTGGGCAGTGCCTGGGGGGGGGGGGCGAAGCGTGCCGCTGAAAAACAAAGGGCGCGGAGTGAGGCATAGCAGGCAAGCACTACACAATACTAAGCGGGGAGGGGTGGCCCATCGGTGTTACAGCCGCAGGCCCCCGCACAGTTTGGTGCCCTAGGGAAGCTCCCCCCGTCGGGTTGTCGCGTCCCCCGCAGGGCCCCCATGTGCAGGCGCAGGGGACGCCATCAGCCGCGCGCTAACCAATTGCGCCACTGGAGCTCACTCCTTTCACATCTCCCCGGATGAGCCATCTAGAGCTGTCCGTGCTGTGGCCCCCCCGCCTCTACTGGAAGGGCCCGGGGGGGGGTGCACCCCCCCAGCACGCGCCTGCCGGGCACACCGGGCGGAGCGGCGGAGCCACACGGGGACTCGCTGGGCCACGCCACCTCCCCGCCCGCCGGCTGAGGGCTTGCCTTGCCTCCCGTGGGGCAGCAGTAGAACCGCGCAGGGTGTCCAGGCAGACCTACTGCCCTGAGAACCAGAGGGAGACTGGTGCAGGACCCACTGCCCTGGTGAGCTGGTGCAGCGCCCCCTGCCCTGGGTCATGTGGGACAGGGCAGCGCTCACCGCCCTGGAAATCGTGCCCCTGGAGGAGAACAAGCAGCGCTCAGGGCCCTGCGCAACGGAGACTGGGCAGCACTGGCAGGATCGGAGCCTTGTCCTGCAGGAACCCATGGCAGGTGAGGCGCAGGGGTTGACCCTGATCGATGCTCCCGGGTGGTGGCGGTGGGGGGGCAATTGAGTGTGAGGCAGGCGAGGCCAGGCGCAAGCGCTTGTCAGTGGCCCTGCCCCACAGGCCCTCGCGGTGAAAGCACCCCCGAGCCGCCTCGTGGAGCGCCATGGCCGGAGGCCCTCCTGGCACTGATGAAGACTCCCCCCGGCGCCGATGGCACTGCTACCCCCCGCCGCCTCCCCTCAGCGGCCCGCCGGAGCAGGCCGGGACTGCCCCCCCTAGTGGGAGAGTGGCGTGGTACCGCCCTAAATGGATGTCCCCGAATTAGAGGCAGCAGCCTCGAAGACAGTGGCGGGGTGCTCCGCCGACAGCGGCGAAGCATGGGCTGTCGGCGGGGTGCGTGGGCTCGATGGGATTGATATCCCTGCAGCGCTGGGGACAGCCGGGCGCTTGGAGGCGAGCGCTTCTCCCAGTGCTGTTGTGTGGCGACCCCCCCGTGCCCCGGGGACGGCCCCCAGCATGCCGCGCACCACCTGCCTCGCCAACTGGCCCTCGACGGCCCCGTGAGCTGGGAGGGGGAGGCTGTGCATCTCGGCGTGGCCCGCCAGGCCAGGCGCCCGGGAGACAAGTGCCGGTGGTCGGCAGCCCGCGGGCCCGGTGAGGCCCGGACCCCGTGCTCCGCGTGGCCAGCAGTCGGGGGCCCCTCCCGCCCCCTTCCAGCGGGGAGCCCAAAGGGGAGGGGAAGATGCACGAAATTTTTCCGGCCCGTGGAAAGGCCGTGCGACCCCGCCAGTGGTAACTGGGCGGGGACCGCGGACCGAGCACGCTGTGTCGTGCCCAGGGACAACCAGACCCTGCGGCCCCAAGCGCCCCATCGTTGCCTGAGCCCTCGAGGAGCTGTCCTCCCCCTAGAGCGGGTGCCGAAGCCGGGATGGCCTGGCGCCTTGCATAGGGGGACTGGGGGGGAGGATTAGACTCACCGGGAGTGCTCCGAGGGCGACGGGCAGCAAGACGGGCAGCAAGGCGGGCAGCGGTCCAGGGAGACGGCGTGTCCAGGGCGAAAAGAGGAAGACCAGTGGTGGGGGGGAGGCTATATACCCTCCCCCTGTCCTCGCGCTCCCCGGAAGTGACGCTGCCTCTCGCGTCACCCCCGGGCTGAGGGACTCCTCCCCCGAGTCCCTGCCCCCCGAGAGGGGGGGGGGGGGTGCCCAGATGTTGCTAGAGGGCTGCCCTCCTTAGTGGCCCCCTGCGGGGGCCTCGGACAGCCGCATTCAATCTAATATGGCACACTCTTTGTTAGAGCCGAGCGCAACCTTTTGAAAGGTGAATAATACCACCACAGGAACCAAAAAAGTGCACCGAATAGCAAATCATATAGCTAAAAAAAGTGTCCGACAGTAGGAAGCAGAGGCAGTTTCGAACTCGTATAGACACACTGTTTAACAAGGCATTTAGCATGGCATGGGATTCTGCATGCATTTGTGGTTACTGAAGTCAATGCTTGCTCTAATATCAGCAGGTTTAACAGTAAAACACAGCCCACTGGACTAGAAACCAGGCCCACAAACAGCCAAGAAAGCAGCCCACACACCGACCTGCCAGACCAGCCCTTCTGGCGTTGCCAGATTGTCCTATAGGCCAGTCTTATCCTGTGTGGCACTGCTTGCTTCCCTCCTCCCCCACCAAAAAGTACAGTATATCATCAGCACCATATTTGTACTTTGCACATACAAGATAAGCACAGTATGAGTAACAGCACTTCTGACTCCTTAAATCTTGAAAAGATATATTTCAGGAAACAGTACTGCGAGATTCCAAGTGTAAAGCATGTACCTAGCCGGGTAATATTCTATCATGGACACCAAAAGACCTATCATGGGTGGCAGCAGAGAGCAGAAGATGCTTTCACTAGGAGAACAGGCACAGCAGAGCTACCCATGGTGCCTCCTTTCTTGATAGACAGAACAGCAAAGCTGCCAAGTGGATTCATGTCACATGAAAACCTTGGACCTTAAACAAACCGAACTTTGCATGCTGGGGCCCTTCAGCCCTCAGTTTCAGTGGTGAAGTCAGGCAAAATGCAATTGGGTAAAGCGGGGAATGGCAGAAAATAGGCACACTTTGCAAGGGCTCGTTGAACAGACACAGTAAGGGAAGCCGCCATGATTCTGCAGACAACGAAGAGGTGCAGCATGCAGGTTGGGAGTCCAAGCTTCCTTCGCACACAGATATCTGAGGCCAGAGTAGTGTGAATTTCCATGACACGCAACATGCAGGGCAAGCTTCCTTCGCACACAGATATCCTGAGCCAGAGCAGTTGGGATTTCCATGACACACAACATGCAGGGCAAGCTTCCTTCGCACACAGATATCCTGAGCCAGAGCAGTGGGAATTTCCATGACACACAACATGCAGGGCAAGCTTCCTTCACACACAGATATCCTGAGCCAGAGCAGTGGGAATTTCCATGACACGTAACATACAGGGCAAGCTTCCTTCACATACAGATATCCTGAGCCAGAGCAGTGGGGATTTCCATTGACACACAACATGCAGGGCAAGCTTCCTTCGCGCACGGATATCCTGAGCCAGAGCAGTTGGGATTTCCATGACACACAACATGCAGGGCAAGCTTCCTTCGCACACAGATATCCTGAGCCAGAGCAGTTGGGATTTCCATGACACACAACATGCAGGGAAAGCTCCCTTCACACACCACATGCAAAATACAAGGGACAGTATACAAAGCTTCCTATATAGACCAGGTCCAAGACAGACAAGAGGCAGATGCACAAAGCCCCTTTTGCTCACTGCAGATGTTCATTTGGCCTCTCCCACACAAATGCACACTCTTACTGGTAGGGCTCAAGTTAACCCAAAAGCCAGACCGGAAGTAAGTGCAGGGGTCACCAGCCATGAAACTGCTGCAGTTCGGAGACATGCGAAGACCCGTGCATACTGTAGACATTGGACAGTTCTTAATTTGTTAAAAACAATAATAAATGCAGGAGCTGAAAGCTTTACTCAGGCGTTTCCACAGGTGCTGCCCCATGCTGTGGTTGGCGAATATCAAGACAGCCTAGATTTTACTCCACCTTACACTCCTTCCACCAGCCCACGAATCTTGTCTTTTTATTTCACTCTTGAAGGATCTTTTTCATTCCTGCTTTCGCCTTTAGTCTCTGATTTCCTATCCTTTCCTCCCTTCTGCTTTCTCTCTTGCCCTGGGTCAAAGTCTGATGATGAAAAACAAGTCCTTAGCCCCTAAACATGATTGCTGCGCCCACCACTTGCAACCACCGGCACATATTAAACACTGGCGGTAGGATTCTGTATTGGTGCAACACCATTCACACTATCGGGCTCCAGGGTTCTGAATCTGTACTGAAACTAGGCTTCCAACAAACCTGCCCGTTGACTCTTCGGTCCAAGCTCTTCCATGGTCCCTTCTCTGACAGTGACAGCCTGAAATTTGCCATGAGAAATGGAAACGCTGCTGAACATCCATAGACAGGTCTGGGGTGCTGCATCTTCTAGTGAGTCCTTCATTAGCTTCTGATCATGCAGTGGTGGCTCCTCCTCTAAGGCGGAGGAGCGTCGCCCCACTGCTTTTCAGCAGTGTAAATAAATGAAAAATAAAATGATAATAACTCGATGTTATTATCATCTTATTTTTTTCCTGCTGCTGCAGCTTTGCGGCCGGGGCAGGGCTGCTCTGCTGACAGAGGAGCAGGGGGAGGAGTGTTCGGCACTCTGTAAGTGCACATAAATGTTTGGCTGGCCGTCTTGGGCCGGCCAAACAGTAATGCGCACTTTGCATGTTCTCCACCAAGCTGCATTACAGCCTGTGTGAAGAACATGCCCAGGCTTCCCGTCCCCGCCTGAGCGCTGAACCACGGACCTCTGACCAATCACAATGCTGCATTGCAGCGTTGTGATTGGCTTACGGGAGCCTGGGTGCTACCTGTTCCATATAAGACTTTATTGTCACCAATAAATTCTCTTAGAGAACTCAAAACATTCACCACTGGCATACTTCACTTCCTCAAGATCATACGCACCTCTACACCCGTCTTCAAAAGGACCAACAAGGTAATTTTTAATATAAAACCATATTAATCAGTATACACAATTTATTAAAATGTATCCAATTAAAAACAGTTTAAAACCTAGTCATAAAAATTATTGCACATGATATCACAAATATATTATAACAAGAGAGACAGCACAAAAGACATAAAGAACACAAAACATATATCAGATATTGTCTCATATCGTTATCTCCTGTAACTTAATCACAGTAAAAACATATGTATATATTTGTTTTATATAAAAACGGAGAGGAGAATATACTCATCTTTTATCAAGATAACAACATAATTGACCATCTTGTTCACATATTATAACATTGGAATGTTGGGAGCTCCATTGAAGACAATGGAGTAGCTCTGGGCTTATAATGGCTGGTATAAGCCCAGCACTCCAACATTCCAATGTTTGTCTTTTTGTTTCTCCATTTTTAATTTAGAACATTCTACCCTTAGTGGGTGGAATGTTCTAATAGCCTTATAGCCCTTCTGCCTCAGGCTATACCAGTTGTTAAAGGCCCTCTCCCTCGTTATAGGCCCGAGCCGCTGTAACTCGGGATCAGGGCCTTTAACAACTGGTATAGCCTTCGGCAGCGGGCTATAAGGCTATAACATTCATTCCATACACTAAAACAAACTTTACAGAGTAAACATATAATAAAAGACAATTATCCTGGAGGTCCAATCAAAAACTAGGATGCCGTATACCACAGCAACTTTTGCTTTGATTCACTCTCACTCATTTAATTTCAAACAGAATTAGCTCACCTAATATCCTTTGAAATAAGGCATGCTCCGGTTTCACGAAGCAGTTCTTTAGAAGCTAAGGATCACATTTTCAGTCCTAATAGAAGGATACAAAATATATACATATGTTTTTACTGTGATTAAGTTACAGGAGATAACGATATACTTTTGAGCCTCGTCCACACGTAGGAGAGCACTACAGAAATCCTCCAGAGCAATGCCCAATTTTGCAGCGCGGTTCTGGAAAGTGCAGAGGCTGGGGCAGTCCATCCCGGCCACAACACCCTAGCTTGTGGTGCCACCTAGCAAGTCATGTACAAATGATGGGGTAGTGATTATCATCTCAGATGCAAGGGACAATCCACAGGAGCTAAATCTCTATACTGGGTGATGCATCTCATCACTACACACTCAAACACATCACCAATTTTTTGATCTGGCGTGATACCGTAGCTTTCTGAATGCCCCATTATTATCAATTTGTTAAAACATATGCGTGATGGGCTTTGGCTCCACCTGAATTAGTATTTTTATTTCACCACAGGCTAGTAGCCGTTCGGTGTATCATTCCGCTCTATAGGCAGGGCTTCCATTGCAATGCAGGAGGGACTATTTTACATCTGAAAAGTAAACTCAATCATCAGTCTGCTTATCACATCTAATTCTATGTCTTCTTTATGGACCCTGTACAGAAACAATAGTTTTTTGTTATTTTTTCCCACATTTGGCAAAGTCAATAGGCCCGGCCTGGTCATGCAAAACTGCATTTGTGCATACAACACATGCAAACAATGTGTGCTTGCCTGGGTTAGCACATAAAAGCCAGATATATTGGCTTTGCAGATACTCTTTTTTGTATGCAATACATGAGTTCTAGAGACTGAATGTTATAGAAAAGCTTTCCAGCTGCTGCAACATTCTTGGAGGTGGCCAAACTGGTTTAGCATTACTATGATTTATATCCTGTGGATGGGTTGCCACTTATGGATTCACTCTGATACAAGTAATCTCTGTATCGGCGCGCCCTCTTATTCATCATTTTTTGACACTCAGTGGCTTAGTCGATGATTAACCTACTGCACCTGAATTGCCCTCAACCATCCTGAATCTCTTTATTAAGTGATCACTGCTTCCTTGATATTGTGAAATGTTCAGACAATATGGCCTTTCGGTTTAGAACTGCACCTTTCCACATGCTGGGTTGCAAGTATGTTGGTTGGCCTTAGGATGTGTCTAGTTTTTAAACTAACATAGGAACTGACTAGGGAAGCCGTCATACAGATGCAGTGATGATACAGAAGGGGAACCGAACGGATTCCAATTCTGTAAATCAGTCTTGAGCTGGATCTAGACCGGTTAATGTAAATTGTCCTGCCGGAGTCTCTGTGCTGTGTGCCGACACTAGGACATATGCAGCTGTGGTCACTCTTACAAGTGTGGAGTCTCCGCACTCGGGTGGGGGGAGGGGGAGAGTCTCCGCACTGAGCACTGCAGTGTGGAGATTCCGCCACAAGTGCAAAGACTGCACTCGTAACTTTACGAGTCGTAAGCCCCTTTGTAAATCGGGCCCTCGGCATGCTAGCTGTGAAGAGCAACAGGCGGCTTTTTCCAATGTGATATACCTCACTGTGAAGATAGTATTTTATCTGAGTGGTGAAGAACGTACTGCAGTGCAACAGGAACATCGAGCCTCAACCTGGCACCCAGGAGCTCAACACCAGCAGCGGCCGGCACAGGTAAGCGCGGTGGGGTGGGTCGGGGCGGGGCGGGGGGGAAGTTGACAAATGGCAGAATAGGTATTATTTATTTAATTATACCTATTCCGTCGTCTGTCAACTTCTGCCCTTTCCAACTGATAACGCCGATTCTTATCTTATCACCTCTAAGAATCCTCAGGTCGCCAGGATCTTTTTACCTGCTGAAAAGTGTGAAGGGAAGAAATCCTTTTCGGCTATGCAACAATTTAGAATCCAGTTTACCTTAAAAGACCACTGACTCCGAATTCAATTTTGTGGGTTTATTACAGCCAAGAACAACTGCACATGCAAGCACCTCAACACGAGGTTAAAGAAATAGATGGGCACTAATACAAACATCATCCTACGCAGGAGTCTCATCTGACTCAGAATAAGAAGAATCGTTAGCTCCAGAAGTATTAAACAAACGATAACTGCTCCAATCTCTAGGTTATTCTTCATTTACCTAAATAAGCGTAAAACCATTAGCTGTCCCTACTCTATCACTAAGGTGACATACCTACTTAACGAATTTCCCAGGCAAGAGTAAAAGAAAAGGTGTCAGCTGTCAAGACTTCCTAAGAAGCACACTCCCTTAGCATTTCGAGCTCGTTCTAAGATGCTCCTTCCTAAAGATCTCTCTCTCTCTGCCCTTCTCTCTGATCTCCTCTACCTCTTCTCTTCCCTCCTCCCTCGGGGCACTGTCCCTAATACAAAATCCACATACAATTGAACACGTCCTTGTCACGCCTCTTCGGCCAGGTCTTCCTTCACGTACTTTTCCATCGAAACTTTTACTTCATCCAGGACGGTTGCGATGACCTTGAGTCCCAGGCACCTTCTCCGCTGAAAGTATCATCCCTACATTCCAGTATACTCCCATCTCAATGCCTCCCACCACCCAAACTCCTGAAACAAGGAGCCAGTCTTTCGCTAACGAGGCATGTGTCCTTGCACCTGCAACAGAAGATACAATTCAGCAGACTTTCCCTCTGTACGAATCTACCAACTGTGCCCAGAGAGCCTTTCCAAGAGAACACCTTCTCTGCCTACCAAATAAGCTAACATAAAAACGAACAGGCCTTTCCTTGGCGTATATGCAGTCAGGCCTTTACACAATTTAAACACACAATCCTTAATTACTTCTTTAAGAACAGGCTCGTACATTTCATATGCAAAACATAAACTACACGTGCAATTTAATATCATACACGTTAACTATTGCATCTCAACTACACATATACTAAATGATCTGTGCATCATTTTAAACACATTTCAATACTGCACTACATTTGCATAATTCTAATAACACAACTACTCTCTTTTTTTCTCTAATAATGCGGTTTAAGACTACATTTTACTGGCTATTCATTAGTACATAACTGGATATATGCGGGTGCAGACTAACGGTGATTATGATGCACCCCTACAAATTTTACGAGTGCATGGCGCTCTATCACAACCTTGCCCCACCACGCTTACCTATGCCGGCCACCAAAGCTTAACAGTAGGTACAAAGAAACTCCAGCAGTATAACTTCATGTATAGCTAAAAGATAAATAGTGATTTTAAATAGTTTTTGACTTTCTCGAACTCTGGGCATAAGGACTAGTGTCTACACTTCATATAGAACTATACTTCTGACTACCTCTGTCTTCTGCCTCAATAAAGGCCAAGTTTACGTGGATAATCAACAGCCTCTGCGAAGGCCACACTCTTTCTGCGTCGGCCATACATGACTAGGTCCCTTCTGCAGCGGGCAGCTCCACTCTTCTACTGAGACTTCTCCATTTTGAGCTCAGACACTGATGTTGTCCTCTTTATCCCAGCACGCGTATTGATTACTTGTCACCAGCGCAATAACATATTTTGGTCCCCTCAGTCCCAAGAACTAGGCAGGTAGACATAAAAAGGTTTTTGATTATTTGATTTTTCGGAGGCCAAACAGAAGCTTTTGTGCCACCCATCACCAAAAGAACCTGGTTTCAACCAAGACTTCTCACCTTGACCAAATGATATGACCCTCTGCAATTACTTGTCTTCAATGTTCCTCCTTTTTCTTCATCACATTTGAGAGCACCTTGAAATAATTCAGTTGAGGATGGACAGTGAACAAAAAACTCTCTTGTATTATGAGTGTGCATGTACATGTGGGCTGAAGAGTGCTGCAACACTCTTGGGTTTCTTCCTGTAAAGGAACACAGATTTGTCACGTGCTGGTGCTGAAGTTGCTGTATCCAGGATGGAGGGATTTTGTATATTGTTTTCCTGTTAATGGTACTGTGGGCGGGTCTCTGTTGTCTCCTCCCTGCCTCCTTTTAGCTATGATTGGTGCACCAGACTTGGTAGATCTTGTGCCTTGGTTTGTGGTTTCTCTGTGGTTGATTTCAGTGTGGAGCTTCACACTCTTTTTGACGCTGTCACAGTGATCACAGAAAACTCAAGGCTGGTACTTATTTCTGACTGGGCTGCTGTTAGTGTTTGCTCCTTGGATTCTGGGGAGAAAAAGTGCATTAGCTGCTGTAAAAGGTTACATATGAGACTGAGGAGTGCTATAAAACACCCTGGGGCAGATTAACGAACATTTTATATAGGGTTTCTGTCAAGAAGTGAAACAAAACGGGTCAAAATGTTTACTTTGAATTTACTTTCCAGTGCAAAACGTGTTTTGCTCTGATAAGCTGTCTGAAATGAACACAAATGCAGAGATTTGAGTAACTTTGCATCAAGGGAGCGGTCTATGGGTGGTACATGGACATTCACAAACAGCCATCCATTGTTTTTAGCGCAAAGCCCTATCTTCTAACAATAGAATACAGGGTTTTGCAACAAAAAATTAGGCCTCTTTGTTGCAGGTGTAAAAAGGTGTCATGTTTTTATTTCTCCTAACTTTTGTGACTTTGCAAGAGTGCTGCTCTGTACAACACACTTCCAAAGTGGGAAAAGTTTTCAAGTTCGTCTGGGGATAGTATTTTGTACTGGAACAGTATTCTTCCAGCACCAAATTTAAGCTGGATGTAAAGCAGACACATTTGCACTATGGTGCAAAGGTGTGCATGCTGCTCTATCTTAGTAGATATAGCACTATCATGCATTTGCACCAGCACTGGGGAGCGAACACAACAGCGTCATATCTTAGTAGCTATAGTGCTTTCCTGGTCTCTGCATCTCACGCATCCCAGCAACTTCAGTTGCTGAGCTGCGTTGCATGCCAACTTTGTAAATGGGAGCCTCAGTGTTTTATCCATGGCTCCTGGGGGTACTTATGTTATTCTCCTGGGCATGGTTGGTGTGGCCAGTTTTAGGCCTTTTCTTAATAGCTCTGTGTAGAGTACGCCTGTGTCTCCCCTACTGATGTGCACTGCAAAGTCTTGCAGCTGCACTTATAATAGAGCTGTTATAAGTGTAAACAGTATGAGGGAATGTGTATTCTGCCTAAATTGTTTGGTAATGGTCTTGCGTACGAGCCTCACGTACAGCACCAAGCAGCACATTGAAAATAGCACATATTATTAATTTGTGTGCTTAAGAGTTTTATGACGCACCATATACTTCCTCACTTCCTCATTACTGTTTATAAAGAAAGCACATACCTTCAACTTGTCACAGGGAAGGTGTGCAGGCGGTGTCCTACCTTATCTACGTTTTATGGTGCTGTGTGTTAAAGACTCGACCGCATTCGCTCACGCCAGTGGTTAATTAGTAAAAAAAAAAAGTCCAACATTTTTCTTAAGGGCCACAACTCATATCTAATAGTACTGCACGCACTTCTGTCAGTGGCGATGCCCCCTTCCTCTGTTAATGCCTCTCATAGCTGGGTGTAATACCTGACCTGAAATATGAGGAAGCCCACCGTTCTCAAGTGGGGTTTGGGTGTTGTCTCTGAGAATATTTTAACAAAATGTGGCAAATAATAGGAAAAAGGGCATAAGAATTTGGGTTATTGGTTGAGGAGGGTGAAACCCTTCTCAAGCAGCAATCACAATCCTCAAAGCACAAAATGTCACAAAATTATCCTGTGCTTAACCATCTGATAGTTTGGCACAAAGGTAGTCAGGCTTAATGTAGAGGCAATGTGTGAAGTATTTATGCAGCAATCAACCAGTAATGAAGTGAAAACATGACACAAGAAATATCCAAACCAATCTAGAAAAATAGAGTACGTTTTTACTTAAGTTTTAATAAATGAAATGATACCAGAACGACAAAAATCTAATCAGTAGGTCCGGAGGTATGTAATTTCAAAGATTTAGGGTAAGTATCGCCAAAAAGCTCGAAGGACCAAATGGGGTTAGCTGGTCGGCTTGACCAAGACAAAGTCAGACGTTTAAGCCGACAGTGATGGAGCGTGGGCCAGGTACAGGGTCAAGTTCGGCCAGTGGCGTAACGAAACTTGAGGGGGCCCCCCCTGCAAAGCACATGGAGGGGGCCCCCCGCGGCCCTGCCCACCACCCACCACTTTGCCCCACCGCCCAAAAATCGAATATATTTTGATTTGAAACCTCCAACATTTAATGAAATGCCTCTATATCGTCTTGCTCAAAGTTCTAATGAGAAAGTGGGAAAAACTCTTAACATATAAGCTACGCTATTTGTAACAATACTGTCAAGAGCAGATTATTTAACCGAGGCAGCAATCAGAACAATGCGAAGGAGCGGTCCTAATGTCTCAGGAACACTAGGGCTGAAGAACAAAGAACAACTATGAAGGGTCTGAAATAGAATTGACATTAATGGACAATAACTTGAAACTTTGAAAGACAAACCCAAACCTGCAATTCCATTGACTCGACTGACAATATACATGAGAAGTACACAAGATATAACTCAGTATCCTGCGGAATTCAAGAGAAATAGACTGGAGAATTATCTGCATGCCACACACTTGCGACTGTCGAGGGTCAAAGACAGTGTCACAGACACACTAGTCCAAATTCTAAATGTATTTCCATGTAATATTCAGGGATAGTGATGTGCGTTTTCAATATTATAACACAGCAGCTGCTCGCTAATATTATTGCAAATAATCTCTGTGACACGCTCCCATTTCTCATATGTGGGGTCCTGATTTGATCCAAAAGAAACTATTTTATGGATGTTGCATGAAACACAACATTCCTCTACAAAATGTCTGTAATAGACACACATATCACCAATATTGAAAAAAAGCAAAGGTAAGTGGTATTTAAAACAATCTGTTCAAGAATCATTTAATGCCATCAGGGCAAGACTCTGCAGAACAGAGCTGGTTTTATCAGGGGGCCCCCTGAAAGTCTGGGGCCCTGGGCCGGAGCCCACTTTGCCCATGCCTTAAAATGTCTCTGGATGGCATCTGCCTTTAATGGATGCAACAATCTCCCATCCAGTAATAGCAGCTTCCGAGGCAGCAATCGTGACCTGGGGAAAGTAAAGGAGGCCATGGCAAGAGGCGAGCCAAAGGATATGGGTCGATAAACATGATACGTGGCAGAGCACTTAGAATCAGGCCTGGGCCCTGGCATGGAATAGGAGCTGAGCATTTACTGTGCGTGAAAGGAAGTGTGAGGGAAGATAGCAGCCCATCGCAAAATGGTGGGCATGTAAATGCAAGTAACAGGGTGGCCACAGACAGTCCTGCAGGCAAAGTGGCACCAAAACCCACGCACCTAAATAATTTCAAAAGATGTGTTCCAGCTCCTCGCGTTGGATCGCAAATTGGAAAACCAAAGGCATGTACATTTTAGTAAGAAGCATCCAAAGCTGCTCAAGCGGCACATGATTTCTAACAAATAGTAGCTAGTTATAAGCTTGCTTTTAAAATATGTGCACACATGTTTTTTCCAATACACTCCTTTCCCATATAACAGGTCTCCGTCTGAGCAAGTCTATATTGAAGTGTTCTAGGATGTTCAGAGTAAAGCTGGAGATGATATTGATAACGCGGTTAGTTGTTAAAGGAAAAAGTAAGATTCCGATCACCTTCCTTTCTCTTTTGCCAATGAATGCAATAGAATTTTAGAAGGGAGTAAAGCAAACTATATTAAGGGGTTGGTTATACAGGGTGATGGACACATCCTTCCCTTTTTCCACAGAGAGGTCATTGCGAAGATGAATCCCTGATCTTCAAAACTGTAGATGAATATTGCACATTCAGTGAATAATTCACATGAATACTGAGAGGAGTAAGAGACTTATGTGCCCTCACATTATACACACTGTTGTCTACAAAAAATATACATTTTCGACTCGAGCAACTCGTTATTTTCAACATGGTTGACAATTCTGTATTAGCATAGCAGTATGCTTAAAAAAATCAAAAGTCCATATTCAACTCCGTGAGCTTTTACTCATGGCTCAAAACGCGGGAAGTACCATATGATGTCCAGAGATAGACATATCTATACTACGGAGATCAAAAGGGTGTGGCACTGGGGGTGGCACACCTCTGCCCATTCACGGATTGGCTTTGCCCCTTGCTTCCCCAGTGGCCATCACCGACCTAAGTCTTAGATAACAAATCAGAGAAGCGAGAACGAAAGTCCTGAGTTGGCTGGGTATTGAAATCAGGGGCGCAACTAGACCCGAACTTCGGGGGGGGGGCTACCACTCCCAGCCAGGGCTAGTCCTAGCACTGGTCGCACACGGTGCAAGTCTTTTTTTGGTGCCCCTCCCCCATTTCCTCCTTCTCCACGAATTCCCTCACTACCACTCTCCAACAATGCACCTCCTCTCTCTCTATAGCACCTTTCAGACAAACATTTCATTTTTTTATAGCGCTACTCATAGTTTACTCGCACTCAGTTGTGATCTGCATGTTCTTTGTAGCAGGCACATTAACCCTCTGTGCTTTGTGGGTGGCAGGAGTGCCCATGTGAGTGCACAGTGAGCGATGAGACAGTGTGAGAGTAGGGTAAGAGGAGTGACTGCAGGGTGAGTGAGGTGACCATATGAATTTGGGTGCGCTGTAAGTGCAGAGTGGGACGAAAGAATGCATGGTTAGAGATGGGTTTGTTTGAGTGAGATTGCAGATTGAGCATTGGGGGGGACAGGTGAATGAAGTGTCACATGAGTGCAGGGTGAGTAGTGTGCTTCGTGTGACTGCAGGGTGAGATACAGGGTGATGAGCGCAAGTGCATTGTGAGTGCAGAATGATCACTGTGAGTGCAGGGTGAGCGGGTGAATGGTGTGAGTGCATGGTGATCAGTGTGAGTGCATTATGATCGCTGTGAGTGCAGGGTGAGTGTGAAAGTGAAGGGCGAGAATGAGGAGTGAGTTGTCTGAATGCAGGGTGCATTCCCAGACACTTGAAGTAATTGAGCATGCTACTGACGGCGGCGTAGGGTTTCAGATATAAGTTAAACTATTGCTATTATGGCATTAATCTGGGATCGAGGGTGGAGGAAATAAATAATGTGCTGATCCTGCAACAAACTTCCAGTCTTATGATTAGGGTTGCCAGCTCATTATTTTGATGTCCCAGACGGGACAAAAATAAGCAGTCACCTAAAGCCCCATTTTCAGCAATAATCTGTGCATACTTCGAACAGCAAATATAAATAGAAAGCACTTTTAATTGTGTTCTAGGGCTGCCTGAATGATCCATGACGGATAATTAAAGGGAACAAAGACAGAAAACTCACATTACAAATGAATACATACTTTTTTATTTATAACCTTATTTAGTGTCAAGAGGAGGTATTTCCAGGCTCTTTAAACAACACATGGCTGGCATTTTTCTTTTGGCAACCCTACTTTATATTTCTTTTCTTGAAATGCTTTCTCACACTACAGCAGTAAATGTAAATTTCAATGCAAGGAATAGGCAGAGTGGGGGTACTGGAACCAGAAAAAAACTAAGCCTCGGGAACCAGTTGGGATGGTGGGGCGCCTGATTGAAACGTTTGACCCGACGTGAGTCCTGCCTCTTGTGACCCAGTAGGAGTGCACATTTAATTTGCCATATTCATTGACCTCTTTCAGTAGAGATCTCTGGCCCCGAGGCAGTTGCCTTCAGTTCAACCTCCTTGCTGCTGGGCCTGGGAGCTCAGGTCACCTGCACCCAACACACGTGGCATGACACACCATTTGATTTATGAGGCAGGACCGTTATGAGGTAACTGGTGCAAGCAACGACGGCGTTGGTTGCAACAGTTACCTCATGTGTAGTGCTGCCTGTGCGCGGTGCAATTACTGCACTGATGGGGCCCCTCACATTACAGAGTAGAAAGGCTGGAACACGGGGGCTGCGGGGCCTACATTACGTTTTTACGGCCTGCCCCATGAAGCATGTGATGTCCAGTATGCTGCCCAGCCCATAGCCCACCCCACCCTCTGAGACTCACCTGAAGGCGCGAGCGGGTGCCAGAAGACCGGGCAGCCGCCACACCCTTTCAGCCGTCTCAGATTGATGGCATACTTCCCTCACCGTCCTTGTGCGCATGACAATAATCATCATTAGCCCCACCCTAAGGGTGAAGACGGCGCAGATGCGGAGTGCGGAGGCATCTGCGCGCACCATTTAATTAATGATAAAGCCACGGCCGGCGAAGTGCAACGACGGCGAGACAAGCGTAACGTAAGTTACGTAACCTAACCAACAAATCACATCCCAGGCGCAGTGATGTGTGCAGTGCTTGCTTGCTTCGCGGAGGGGGCCTGTGTTACGCCCCTGAACCAGACAACCACATAATGATTTCCTTCTTAAATGTTTTGCAAGAGTAAATGTGGAGTCAAGATCGCTTCCCATATTGACTTTGCATTTAAGATATGCTAAGGGACCATACATTTTGTAGGGGGATATCCTTAAGTCAAAACCCCAGCAGAGTCGTTTAATGAATTTAGTAGTGCAGAAGACATTTTTATACCTGGCTGTAAACATGCAGCGTGGCTGGCGCTGGACGCGTAACAAATGCGGACGGGCACAGATGGGCTTGCCTTTGGCGCGCCAGCGGCGTGTCCGCGGTGTGTGTCCCATTAAGTACCTTAGGGTAAAGAGCCACTAGAGCACCAAAAACCAGAGAGATGGCTGCTCTAGGAGGGACACCAAAAGAGAGTGTTGGGAAGAGTGTGAAGTGCAAGCGGGAGTAAGAGGAAGAATTGCGAGGCAGTTGAGATAGAAAATGAAGCAACTCGCAATTAGTACACCCACATTTAACAAGCATTTGCAATGCAATAGGTCTCGCATTTGCGAGAGTTTAAGCTATTGGCATTGTAAATGACAATGCCTTTTATTTATGTTTTCAAAACCAACACATATATAAAAAGCTTTGTCATTTCTAATGCCAATAGCTCAAACTCTTGCAAATGCGAGAGCACTTTCATAGTGGCCGAGCTTTCCACCAAAGGGAGCTCCAAGTTTATGGGAGCTCTCCTTGGGGCCTACAATCAGCCATATTGGGTGGGTGAAAACATTTGAGCACAATACTGGGAAGCAGAAAAGCTGTACCATCAGCTCCCTTTACCGATCTCTGTTAAGTCATCCTGGAAGTGCATAGCGGTGTGAGTAAATGAGGTTCTAGTACAGTGCACAATATGAACTGATTCGCCTGTACGGCCATGGGAGACAGTAGGGTATGCCTTTGGTTAAGAATGTAAGGATAGAGTACAGGGGCCTGATGCCCCTGCTACCCTGTGCACTAGCAAATGCTAGCACCACTTTCTGTTATTGATGAAAACGTTTGAGGTATGAACAGAATTAAAACTCCATACCATTCGATTTTTGGCCTCTCTGCGGAGACAGCCAAAGGAGTGCCAGATTTCTTACAATTGTTGTAGTGGATATTGGAGGAAATAGTGTGGAACGGGAGTTTGAGTAATAATTATAGGACAGACGATGCAGCACGGAAAAGGGCTGTGGTACTGGAATTTTACAGTGCAGTGTAAGGCACTGTTCCGAAGAAAGGAGCTGCGGAAAGAATCATAAAGCAAGTCATTAGCAGAATGATTACAAATTATTCAACCCCCAATATAATTGTTAAAAACCCATTTATGGTTTTGTTTGTAGGCTGAAGAGATACCGAAAAGCGCTAGCTGCCCCCACTGGTTTTGTGGAAACAGCAGATGAGACTTCAAAAACAGATATTCCACATGGTGAACTCAGGGACAAAAACCCAGGACTGTCCAGAGCGCAAAAAGAAGAAAATACTTAAGTTGTAACAATGAAAATTGTAATCATGTTTTACAAAATATGTGAACTGATCTTTAAAAAAATAAACAGTTACAGTCAAAGACGGTTCAATTTATGGAGCTAATAGAGTACCCGATAAATGCCAAGGCTGCCCAGGGGGGCCACGTAGGGGACCCTCCAACAGGGCGGCCGCCTTAGTGCCACAGGAAGGCACAGAAGTCTGCTGACCAGGCTCCCTGGGCTAGGGACCAGGGGGTCTGCTGGCCGCGTCACTTCCGGCCGTGGGAGGGGGACAGGGGTACAAAAGCCTTCCCCCGCCCACTGTACGGTCTCTTGACCGCTACCCGTCTCGCTGTTGCTGGTCGTGCCCCTGGTCTCCTCTGGTGCAGTTCTCCGGTGAGTGCTATCATTTCCCCCCTCCCCTTAGACCAAGCGGCAATGTCCGGCCATCGCGCGTGGCAGCGGCCGCCATGGGAGGGGGAGGACTGCTCCAGGGGAAACCGGGCAGCGGCGCCCTCCTCCAGTCGGGGCAAGCCCTGAAGCAGGGGAGAGGCCATGTAGGGGTTCGTGGCCCGGATCACTCCAGGAGCTTGGCACACGCTGGGACTCGGCGCAATGTGATCCTGGGGTCGGGATGAAGTGTGGTGAGCCCGCCGGGTCTCCGCTCTCCTATAACACTACGGCGTTGGTCCCGGCTTGCCTCGGTGATGCCGCACTGCGAGGGCACGGGTGCCGGGTTCGGGTGGGGGGAAGCCCGCTGTGTCACAGCAATTTCTGCTCTGTCGGTGTTGGTCCCGGTTGGGGCCGGGGAATTTCGTGTGGGGTGGCAGCTAGGTTGCGAGGCGCCCCCATACCCCCGCCATCTCACCGTCTGGGGCGTCCCGGTGGCGACAGCGCAGGCCCGCCCGGTTTGCCATGCTGCGCTTGGTGGGGAGGGCAGCGAGGCCCCGCTGCTCCCCCTGTGGCCTGGGCTGCCGGGGGCAGGGCCCAGCTCTCCTCCGTGCCTCGGCTTTCGAGCCTCCTGGGGCATGCCAGGTCCGTCCATGCCGCATGGGCCAGCTGCGTCCGCTGGCTGGGCAACTCCGCATGCGCCGCCAGTGCGCGCAATATGCCCCATGCTCCACCCGAGGGCCTGGGCAGGCCACGGCTTACCTCTCTCCACCTGCTTGATTCTAGGACTTGAAAAGGGTCACACATGGCAGAGATGAACAGGTCACCCGGCCCGGTACCCATCAATGACTCCTCTGGTGCCCCCGGCTGTACGGAAGGGGCCGGCACTCCTGGTGACGGGGAAGGGGCCGCGGGCGTGAGGCCGTGATAGTGCGGCGGTCTGCTGGTTCAGCCAGAGTTTGGCTGCGCTCGGTGCCATTGAGGTCCACAATGCCGGGGAGGCATGCACGGTCAATCGGGTGGCGCATGACTGATGCTAGGGGGACGGGGGATTTGTCCGCCGGGCGTTCCTCCGGGCACTGGCCAACACAAGGGGATTTTTTCGATTGCCTGTATCATAGGCTATTCCATGCAGCTGCCGCCATATCTTGGAGGGGATGTGGTCCGTCGGCTAGACTGCCGACTTTGGAGCTGGAAACCAGGGTTTGAGTCCAATTTGGCTCATCAGTCGGGGTCGCGTCCACATCCTGTGATTCTGGGCAAATCACTTAATATCCCCGTGCCGGCATGTGTAATCTAAATACGGTGCTCAGATAAAGCGCTCCAAAACCTCCGGGTCGAGTTCGCGCTTTATTAATATTAAAAAAAAAAAAAAAAAAGCGGTACCTCTGTGCTCTGCGCTAGTCACGTTTGGGAGAGGAGCTGGGCACTTGCTGCCACTTGTGGGGATAGCGCCGTGTGCCGGTGCGGTCCCTGTGTGCTGGTTGACGGGTTGAGATTTTCGCATGAAGGGTAATTTGGTTGCTGTACAAAGCAAATTACACTTAAATCTAAATATGTTTCGGCAAGATTGTAAAGTCAGAGGACTGAACTGCTATGTCCAGAAGCTGATTTAATGCAAGCATGGAAGCTGCCCTTGGGCCTGGAGGGCGATAAATAAGCTGGCCATTTAAAGAATAATGATGTGTTATTTGAATATTTCGGTGATTTTCTGGGCTGTGGGGGGAACTGGCAGGGTGCCTGGCGCTAAGCGCTGTCTGAGTTAAACAGACAGACTTTTGGGTATGTATAGCTAAGGAGTCAGGACTGGAATGCGGATTGGGCAGCGGAGAGCAGTGCACCCTGTGCAGGGGCTCAGACTTGCTCAATCAGCCTTCCGCCTTCTGAGGCCAGCAGTTGAGTACCAGGGACCCTGGTTACAAGAACCTCCGGTTATTAGCGCACTTTCCTTGTGACCTGGGCCGCGGCATTAGAAAAACATGGATTACGTGTGCAATATACGTCCTTGTTCTCGGGAGAGACGCCAATCAGGAACATGGCTTGGCTTGAGCTGGGTGAGTCTCGGCTGTAGAGGAGGGCCCTGGTAACATGGACGGGGAGTTTGTACGAGCAGGCCTGTTCTGTTTTCCGCGGGGCCCACAACCTGTTGCATTCATGCGGAAGGGCCTCCGGGTTTTGCTTCGTATATATGCGGATGGGCCTCCGGGTTTTGCTTCGTATTTACTCTGGTTGGTCATGTGTAGCAGTGCCTGAGGAGTTGTTTTACCTCCAAAGTTTCTTTGTGCATAGACATCCTGTGGCCCACAGGCAGCTCTGCACCCAGGCATGCATAGTGGACACGTAGCGTCAGCTATGCTGGCGCTGAGCAGATGGACCAAAACCAGGTAGGAAGCCTGCAGTTGCAAGGCTGCTAGATTTCCCTCACCCCCCCCCCCCATGGGACCAGGGGCAGGACGCTATGTCAACTAATAACAAAACCCCATAGGTGGCTGTTGGTCCAAGCGGTTAGTTTCTTGACCTAGTAACGCTTCTCCTGGGCCGGGCAAGTTATACACAGCGCGAATAGTACTGCCATTTTGGGCACACCTGTGTTGGGATGTTTGTGGACTTGGGTTCTCGCAGTGACTATAGCGAGATAGGTACGGCAACGGGGATGAGGTAGCCTGTAATATTTGCATGTCCAGGCGTTGGCTGGAGGTGTCGTGCGATTCATTTGTGGGCTTAGCTGTGCAGGCTATCCTGCGCCCGGGCTTTAACACACTAGGACACGCTGTAGCTCAGAGGCACAGACTTTTGCATTGGGTGTCTACGATCCTCCTCAGCGAGGCTCTAGTGCTGGCGGCGCCAGTCACTTCATCTTTCGGAAAGGTTGCATGAGGGCAGATTATGCGATGCCGTGGAAGGAAGAGCCTTGTTGATGTTGATCTTTCACAAAGAGGAGCTTTTTGGGGTGCCATAGGCACTAGGCTCCCTGGTGCACTGTCAAACGTTACTGTAAAATAGAGGAGAAATATGGGAATGGGGTGTGTTAACCTTCTTTGTCTATGCAGTCTCAGCGAGAGGGGACAATGTGCGATTAGTTGATACAGCTTGATTTAAGTCCCGGCTTGGTTTTTGTTACTGACTCATCTTTCGGTTAGAAGGGATGAGTTGACAACATGGGATACACCCTTAGTACCGCCCCTTTTAGTTTGTTACTCGGTCATGCCCAGCTTGTTGCAGTTAGGCGGGACGAGTTTCTGAATTCCCGGTAAGTGAGTGGGTTCGTTAGGGCAGGGTTGGTAGGATCTTCCCCCGCAGACTTTTACTCGCTGAGGGGTAGTCGCTTCTCGCCCCATGCTGTCAGCTTTGCTGGCGTTTGTTGTGAAGGACTTGGCACCAAGCACTCGGAATATTGTCACACATTACATTATATCGTTCAGTTCTGGCAGTCTGAGTGGCAGGGGTGAGGGGCGCTGTTTATCTAAAGCTCCCTTCATACGCCCTAGGTCGAATGACCGGCTCCCCGTGCAGGATCACGGGTGTTGGGTGCTCTGTGTTGGATACTCTGTTGTGGTATGTCCTTGGACTTTGAGGAGCGATTCATTCAATGCTTTTCTTTCAAAGAACTATTCTCGCCAATTTTAATTCAGTAGTTTGGATGGCGCCTATGTCTCGAATCCATCAATATTTCTTTGACGATCTGGTGACTCGCATTTAAGGAGATGTTCTGGGTTCTTTGCGTGGTTAATTGATGTTTCCAGGACACAAAGACACCCGTTGCTTAAGGCCTCATGCTCCCATTGCTTCACCCTTGGTTTGGTCGCCCATAAGGGGCCAGTCACTTGCGTATAATCCGTAGGTTGGCTACGTTAGAAAGACTCTTCTCACTCCTGAGTTGTAGGACGGTGGCCCGATTGACCTAGAGGGTTATGTAATCCCTGTGATGTCATTATGAGGTTTGGTAGCACAGGGTAATAGGAGCAGATGGCACTAAGTCTCCCTTGTATGGACGATACAAAGGGTATTTAAAATAAACTGGTATGTAGTCTCTTCTGTAGTGTGCCACTGGGGGAGTGCGGTTGGCACATTAAATTTACACTGCCTCTGGGGTAAGCCAAAGTCTCTGCCTAACCACCTATGGGGTGGGCAGGTGTCAGCCTAGGTGTGATCCCTTCTCCCGACTAGAGAGGTGGGTTCGGCCAGGCTTAGGTGCATACTCTAGCCAACCAGAAACTCCATTGACAACGATGGTAGAGAATGCCTAGGAGTGGTTTGCAGTCCATTCGCAACCACCCCACTGGGCGAATGTTTTAGGCCACAAGGTTTGTGGAGGGCTCTTGGGTGGAGCCTGGTGAAGAGCTATGGTCAGGCTAGGATGTCTCGTGCTGACCTAGTGAGTTATGTAATCCCTGTGATGTCAGGATGAGGTTTGGTAGCACAGGATAATAGGGGCAGATGGTACTAAGTCTCTCTTGTATGGACGATACGAAGGCTAATAAAAAATTGTGTGGGAGCATGGTGAAGAGCTAAGGTAAGGCTAGGATGTCTCGTGCTTTCTCCGCACTGTTGAGTCCCAGTCACGAGTGGATTCTATCAGGGTCAGCTGGCGGTGGGTCAGGAAGCGCCAAGGCATCAGTAGCACTGAGTGGCTTACAGCCAGAGGCGGTATCTGATGCAAGGGACATCAGTTAGATTAGAGCCCTACTCAGAGGTACCACCTTAAGCGCTTGGAGGTTTGTTGGCACCGCCTTTAAATGGAAGCCATTGTCTAGCGGGCTGCTCTGAGCAGAGCAGTTGCAAAAGAAACAATTGATGGACGGAATGCTGGACAATGCAAACATTCACCCCCAGTCACAAGGATCTGGGTTAAATCCATCATTCTTTTGCTCAGACGTGGGTCCCGTGCTCTCCATGCCACTGGAATCAAGCTATCCTGGCTGAAGAGGGGTGAAACCCCGAAACCGGTCCTAGGATGCTTGTTTCCAGTCCAGGGAGGACCTGGCTTGGCAGTTCGGGCTGGACTGTTCCCATGAGGCACAGGGTCAAGACTGATTTGCATATGGCTGGGTTCAAACTGGAATGGCATGGTGAGCAAAAAAACGATGGATTTAGGCCCAGATCTCTGTACTGGGGTGAATGTATGACATTGTTCTGCATTCTGTCCATCAACTGTTGTTTTTGCACTGAGCAGAGCAGTTGCAGGCGTAAGTACAGTATCAGTTGCCAGTTCAAACGTGCATCTTTCACTAATTACTCAGATAACTGTGACAGGAAGTAAAGCGGGCAGTAAAGCGGGGTTGTCTTCTGAGATATGCGTGTGCTGTGTCTACTAGGAGGCCTGGCCCTCGCGCTCCAAGAGAGGGTATTGCCAGTGGCATGCTGACAGCTCGCCTCTTACCTTGGTTCAGGTAGAGCAGATATTGAGGCATCGTTACATTGTCAGCTGTAAGCCAATCAGGGAGAGAATCATGTCCAGTGTGAATTCTAGTTACCAAGGGCAACCCTGTGAGGTAAAGACAAATATGTGATTGTGCATCGCGCACTCAGCAGTAAAGCATGCGAAGTTTCAGCATATTCCTGGTATACCGTCAGTGAAAAACGTAAGGTTAATAGGCTACATACGAATAGGCACTTTCTGTCAGCTGGGGCGTGAGGGTGACATGCCCAAGAGGGTGCGGTTTGCCTTGATAGTGCTGAATTGGAGGGGATGGAGCACCAATACGGACAACTACCAGAGCACATTGTACAGTCATAGTTAGGGGGTGCATGTACATCACTCATGGGTTTACTCCAAGTCCCCTGACCAGAATTGATTGCATGTCACCAGTTGCTCCAGTTAAGCGAATTCTCCTTGGGAGTTGGCAGCTAACACTGGGACTGCAATTTTGGGGTCAGCCGGTAGGCAGGCCTTTGAGATGTGAGTTAGGTGCCTGAAGTTTGACCTGGGATTCAAATTCACAGGCATGTGGAGCGGCAGAACCGAAAGGGGCTTTGTTCGAAATCTTGATCACAGATTCGGATAGGTCCGCTTAGCATTTCGTCTTTCGGAGGTCGATATTACGAGTACCTTTGAGGGACAAGGGGAATCCCTAAGATTCATAAGGACTTCCTTCCGTGAGCTGCCCAAGGGAATGCCTGAGGACATTTCAAGTTTTGTAGTCGCAGGCGAATGTTGAATGCACCTGGGACTACCCGTTAGTGTGCAGTGTTATTGTGTAATAGGTGCAAGTTGGAGTTTGGTTTGTGTTTTTCAAGAATGCAATATGTGTTCGCAACCTTACAATTTTTAGTTGCCAGGAGCAAAGGTCTGGGTGATTGGCCATTCTGGCGCCATGAGAGTGGCACGGTAGGCGGAAAGCATGAATGGGCAGGGCTTTTCCGCCACCGAGATAATTTGGTTGGGATACCCAGGCTTGCGCAGGAACATCTTGCTAAGAAGCTGCAGCAGAGAAGAGGGGAGGGTGTCTACCCTCCCAACATCCTGGTCATACACCTGTGTGGCAATGATCTGACTCACTTGGGGAGGATGGAACTGCTGTAAGAAATGAAGTCAACACAAATGTTGGTTATAGTGGTCAGAGATAACCCCTTGGTTAGTGTGGTGAGGAGCCCGGTCAGGGTGGCCATGGTAACCTCACGCAGGAAAGTTAACAGCCACGCCAAGTGGGTTTGGATTTGTCTGGCATGGTTTGCAGCATGCCAAGTCCACAGGGTGTTTTGTAGAAGATGGGTTCACCGTCTAGAGGGGGCAGGGACTGTTTTGTTGGACCTGGGTTGAGGCCCAGAAAGCAACAAGTAGAAGGCCTACCTTGCGGGGGTTATTGTGTAAGTATGTGCAGACTGGTGTAGGTATAAAAGGGTGTACAGTGCTCATTATGGGTGTTGGCAACCGAGCATGTCTTAATTTGGCCAGGACCAAGGGTCTGGGTGAATGGCCTTCCGTGCGTCTGGAGTGGCGCGATTGGAGGAATTCAAAAAATGGAGGCATGGGTTTTCCCACCGCCAAATTTGTGGGTTGGGGGTCCCAGGCATGCACTGGAGCAGAGATCACGTTCCTCCGCCACAGAGATCACGTGGCTAGGTTACCCGGGTATGCGCTGGAACGAGCTGATGAAGCTGCAGCAGAGACTGGGGGGAGGGATCGGTCCACCTCACATGCTGTTCATACACTCGGGAAGGAATGACCTGACGACTCTGGGGAGGAGAGGACTGCTCCAAGACATGAGGGACATCATGTGTCAATTGAGTATTGAACTGGGGGCATGTGTACTGTGGTGGTCCGAATTTTTACCTCGCCCAGTTTTGGCAAGGAGCCCGATCGGGAGACGCAATTGAGATCACGTAGGAGAGTGAACAGCGCCATGCGTAATTTCACAGAACAAAGGGGATTTGGCTTCATCAGGCATGGTTTACTTCATGCCAAGTCCACTGGGTTGGGAAGTGGATGGGATTCACCTCTCAAGGGTAGGCATGGACCTAATTTTGCTGGACCTTGGGGAGGCCTTGGAAGCAACAGGCTGTAGGTAGGAATATCTGCCTTGGTGGGGGGCCCTGGTGGTGACGGTGGCCACCCCCAGAGCTGTGGAGGAGTTACAGGGCGATCCAGAGTCTGCAAGGTACAGAAGGGTACTATATTGCAGCGGCACAACAAGGGTGCTAAGCCAAGGATACCCAGGGATGTCTAGCGGGTCCCCTGGAAGAACTACGGCGCCCGTTAGTCCTACGGGCGGTTGTGGGTCTGAGCAACCGGGGGCTGCCTGGAACGCTCCGCCCACCTGTTGGGGGCGTGAGTGAGGGAGTGGACTGGCGGTCCACTGATGGGAGAGGTGGCCTCTCCCAATAATTGGTAACCACCGATTGGCGACGGCCACGGTGCAATTTGGCTTATCAGACGGGCAGGCGGCATAGGGGCTGGCCTGCCCTGGGATCGCCCGTAAGATAACCCACCATGTTGGCATATTGGTTATGCAAATAAACCTGCAGCAAATTTCTCCACTAACAAAGGTGTCGTGTGGTTTATTTATGTATGTTGCTGTATGAGAACTGATTGTTGCCGATATTGGCAATATGCCAAGGCTGCCCAGGGGGGCCACGTAGGGGACCCTCCAACAGGGCGGCCGCCTTAGTGCCACAGGAAGGCACAGAAGTCTGCTGACCAGGCTCCCTGGGCTAGGGACCAGGGGGTCTGCTGGCCGCGTCACTTCCGGCCGTGGGAGGGGGACAGGGGTACAAAAGCCTTCCCCGCCCACTGTACGGTCTCTTGACCTCTACCCGTCTCGCTGTTTCCCACCCTACCGCTTACCCTGCGGACGGCCAAAGGGTAGTACGGGGAGGGGAAGAATCTAACTTATTGTTTTGTGTTGCAGGAGGAGTTACAGGGCGATCCAGAGTCTGCAAGGTACAGAAGGGTACTATATTGCAGCGGCACAACAAGGGTGCTAAGCCAAGGATACCCAGGGATGTCTAGCGGGTCCCCTGGAAGAACTACGGTGCCCCGTTAGTCCGACGGGCGGTTGTGGGTCTGAGCAACCGGGGGCTGCCTGGAACGCTCCGCCCACCTGTTGGGGGCGTGAGTAAGGGAGTGGACTGGCGGTTCACTGATGGGAGAGGTGGCCTCTCCCAATAATTGGTAACCACCGATTGGCGACGGCCACGGTGCAATTTGGCTTATCAGACGGGCAGGCGGCATAGGGGCTGGCCTGCCCTGGGATCGCCCATAAGATAACCCACCATGTTGGCATATTGGTTATGCAAATAAACCTGCAGCAAATTTCTCCACTAACAAAGGTGTCGTGTGGTTTATTTATGTATGTTGCTGTATGAGAACTGATTGTTGCCGATATTGGCACTATGGGAGAGCGAACAAACTCGGCCCCTCGGCTATCTACACCTCTCCTCATCTTGAACTGGTCTAATAGATACAGCAGAAATGCAAAATTTAGCGCTGTAAACAAGCACGTGCTTCTGCAACATTTACAAACGTTTGGCTCTCAATAAAGACGTTGACTACCTGGGGAAAGGGGCATTGCCCAGCAGCGCTTATGCACCCCAGCATGCCCATAACTTAGCTTTCAGAGCTAAGTTGGAGCACTACACTTTATGAGATGTACGCACGTAGAAAAGTCACAACAATTTCACATCCGAGTAGACAGGCACTTAACGTGAGAACAGTTGCTCGACAACAGTGCAAGAATGCAACTCACCCAGTCAGCTGCGAACAACAAAGGCTCTTGTGTACACAGTCAACTCGCAGCGCAGTACGAGAATCAACTCGCAGCGCAGTACGAGAATGAACTCGCAACGAGATTAACACACTTGAGGGCCACTCTCCAAGCCGGCCTATCTGAATGACAAGTCATCGAAGGCGGCGTAATCAAAAACACTCACCGAAATCTCCACCTGCACAAACCCCCTGGAGATAGATATATGGGTCTTCACAGTTGGGTCTGTCTGCACGAGGCTTCGAGTGCCGAAGCCGCCTTCACCAAACACGCATTCCTTGCTGGTGTCTAAGCAGTGCTTAATTTGTGCTGGTGCTTTCCGGTGCTTAGCACCGGCACTTAATTATCAGGGCCGGGTCTACGCATCTGCTGCGCACGTCCACATTGATGTTTTTTAAAATGTACCTTTACTATACTTGGTGCAGCCACAGGCCCGCAGCGTGTTTTTCACGTATCCCGCCGAGTGTGAGTCACAGTGTCACAGCGTTTAGTGTTGCGACTCACTTCTTAATCACTTAGCCTGCAGCCCTGCCCAAGTCCAAGAGAATATTCAAAATAATAATAAATATGTCATGGCGGCCGCGGGCCCGCGCGGCCCTTCTTAGTCCACTCAGTGCAGTGTTTTTTTTTTTTATAAATCTTTTTATTATAAACATATAATAAAGACAACATAAAAGAAGCAATCGCCAATTAGGACACCTCATGTAAATTAAATGCCTCACACAGATAATCAATAAAGTCAAAATATACAGTAGCAATGACATATAGCTATACCATAATATCAAATCTCTAAGGGGACTCCCTATCCATATTATATGGAATATCATCTGCGAAGGGGGCACATAAAAGTCCTCTATATTCATTCCATGGGCCCCATAGTCTAGTCCGTTTGCCCGAACAGCCTCTGCCTTCGTATATCACCCTCTCGGCTTGCATGCACCAATCCATATCCGCAGCCCAGTCCGTACGGCGGGGCAGGACTCCTCCCTTCCATGTTCTGGCAATATTTCTCTTAGCTACAATACAACCCAGAGAGACCCACATTTGTTCGGTGCGGTTCAGATCCGTTGCTTCCCAGATGTTTAATAGACAGAGCCTAGGGGAAAGCCCTATTGGTTCTGACAGATTTGGGACATAGTGGATATGATCTCGGTCCAGTAGTGTTGGAGAACCGGGCAGTACCACCACTGATGTAGAAAAGTACCCACGGCATTTCAATCACGGGGGCAAAGTGAGGAGGCCATGAATCCCATCTTAACCAGGGCCGTGGAAGTGTAATAGGCTCTATGTAATAGTTTCAGTTGGATGAATTTAAATCGGGCCCTGATGGCCACTTCCCTGGGAGTTGCCAGGGCCTCCCTCCAATCTTCATCTGACATGTCCCCTAAGTCGGCCACCCATTTCATACGAATTTTATCAAGTGGTTCTGGCAGATTATTAAGTAGCTTACGGTAAGTTAGGGAAATAGCCTTATCTGGCAGGTAGTCGTCTAGGAGTCTATCTTCTAGAGGTGATGAAGCGGGGAGATCAGAGCCTTTGGGGATGGCTTTGGTGAGTGCGCTACGTGCTTGTAGATAACGGAATGTTTCCCCTCGTGCAGCTGATATTTATCCTGTAATTCAGCAAATGGAACCACTCTATCCTTCCCCCACAGGTCCCCGACTGCCGAGAGACCAATCAGGTCCCATTTATCAAAACCGGGATAATTTGACAACATCCCTAGGTGACAGGATTCCAATAGTGGAGTAACACGCGTAATTTTACCCTTCCAACCCAGCGCGGTGGTGGCTGCATGCCAGATTGAAACCGTGTTGGAAGTGGGTGGGAATGTAGGTACATGCTTGGGCCCACCGTATAGTGCCCTCATATAATTACCAGCCGGCATATTAAGACGGTCCATTCTATACGCTGGGTCCGTCACAGGACGATGGGCCCAGTGATTGAGAACCACCAATTGAGAGGCCCAATAATACATTTTAATTGCGGGGAGAGCAATACCACCATCGTACCAGCTACGTAGGAGTTTATCCAACGCAATCCGGGGAGCGCCGCCATTCCACAACAGGGAGCGGACCTCAGAATCAATCGTTAAAAAATAGTGTGGCGGGACTGGGTAGGGTGTATTCTGCAGGGCGTACAGAAAGCGGGGGAGAGCCATCATTTTAAAAAGGGCCGCCCTTCCAAGTAAGGTAAGGGGTAACTCCTTCCAATGTTGCACATCCGCGCGAAGGCGATGGAGAGGAGGAAGGAGATTTCTCCTGTGGAAGGCATCTCGGTCGTTTGTAGCATAGATACCCAAATAGCGGAATCCCTCCGTGACAATACCGGCTGCACAACCCCGGGGGAGCCGTGGAGGATTCCCGCTGAGGACATATATCAAGGATTTATCCCAATTAATAGTGTAGCCCGAGTATTTCCGGAAAAGGGCCAGGATATGGAGCACTGAGTGTAACGAAGACCAGGGCTTGGCTAAATACAAAAGAATATCATCTGCGTAGAGGGATATTCTATCCGACCAATCCGGAGCCCAATTTAATCCACGGATAGCCGGGTACCCTCTAATCCACACCGCTAAGGGCTCCAGGGCTAACGCAAAGAGCAGCGGCGACAGGGGACAGCCCTGCCTCGTGCCCTTCCCCAGTTCAAAAGTTACCGACCTGCCACCATTAACTGTAACGCGTGCCAAAGGCTTGGAATATAGTAAACGTATCCAGGCCATGAAGCGGGGACCAAAACCATATCTCTCCAAGGAGGCAAATAAAAAGGGCCATTCCATCATATCAAACGCCATTTTAGCGTCTAGGGATACAATAATCGCGTCTTCTTGTATGGTGGAGGCCCTGCCCAACACTCCGAAGAGGCGGCGGAGATTGAGTGCCGTATTTTTGGTCGGCATAAACCCTGATTGGTCCGGATGGATCAACTTATGAAGATGGGGTGATAAGCGAAGAGCCAGAAGTTTAGCCAGGATTTTGACCTCTGGGTCAAGAAGGGAAATCGGTCGGTAGGAGCCGCATTGATCTCGGGGTTTCCCTTCCTTGTATATCACTGCTATGTTAGCCAAGCGTTGTGTCTCGGGGAGGATCCCATGTTCCACACTTTCATCATACATTCGCAGGAGGTACGGAGCTATAACCGGTGAGGCCGCTTTGTATAGCTCAATTGGGAGGCCACTAGGCCCCATGGCCTTCCCAGAATGCAAGGCCCCGATAGCTTTCGACACCTCCACAGGAGCAAGAGGAGCGTCAAGGTCCGCCGTATCTTGAGGGTCCAGTCTTGGCAGGGGGAGGGTGGAGAGTAGGTCGGCGGCCTCCTCCTGGGTAGAGGTCGACGTAGGGATGTAGAGACATCTAAAATGATTGGCGAAAGTCTCCGCAATTCCGTCCCGGTCGCTACGTCTCTCACCGTCCGGAGCTGTAATTTCAGCCACCCATCTCTTGGCTGCTTCTCGCTTGTCTAACCATGCCAATAATTTACTGGCTTTATCTCCTATTTCATACACCCTATATTGCGTAGAACGGTAATGCGCCCGGGCTGCCTCACTAGCAATCTCATGGTATTCCTTTTGCTTCACCGCAAGCCTATGTGCAATGTCTGGGGAGGCAGATGTAATAAGGTCACGTTCAAGATTAGCCACCTCTAATTCAATATCTTCTAGCCGCTTACGTTTTTCTTTTCGATGGCCCGCCACCGCTGCCACCCCACACCCCCGAACCACCGTCTTATATGCCTCCCACAGCGTTACATCGGAATCGACGGAGCCCTCGTTTTCTGCAAAATAGTCGGACGTGGCCTTTATCAACTTATCCCGTATGTCCGGAACTCTGAGATACCATGGGTTAAGGGCCATCTCTCGATGTGAGCAGGGAGAAGCACCACCATAATACGCCAGGATCGGGGAGTGGTCGGATATGCCCCTGGGTAAAAAGGAAATGTCGCTAAACATGGAAAGCTGAGAGGCTTGGCAAAAAAGTAATCAATACGGGACAGACTCCCATGGACCCCAGACAGAAAGGTATATGCCCGATCTAAGGGGTGGAGAGTACGCCACGTGTCAATTAGTCCAAGGGCCGATAAAAATTCGGATAGCAGTTTACCCTGTGGCTCAGGTCGGCGGGATGGCAAACGGTCTAGTTCTCCGACCATGGCGGCATTACAATCCCCCCCAACAAGGTGTCTCCTTCAGGTAAATTTAACAGGTGTGAGCCCAACGCAGTCAGAGTGGAGGAATGAAGTTTAGGGGGAATATATAGGGAGGTCACATTGAGCGATCGACCCTCCCAATCCCCGGAGACGGTGACAAATCGCCCATCCGGGTCAGGTGTGACTCTCTTAACCTGAAAGGGAAGGGAGGACCTTGCAAGGATACCCACCCCCCTGGATCCCCTGGTGTATCCCGCATGGGCGAGTAGTTTGTAGCCCCAACGATTCAGTGCCTTATATGTAGTGCCCTGTATGTGTGTCTCCTGAAGCAGTATAAGGTCTGGAGAGTGTCGCTTCAAATACTGTAATACTAACCCCCTTTTGATCCGATCTCCTAATCCGTTAACATTCCAAGTAATCAGTTTGATTCGACCCCGGGGAGTGGAGAATGCGGGAGTGTCACCCATTAGGATTTTGAAACAAGGGCCCCACCTCCCACAGGACCCGGCGAGGCATATTATACAATAGGATACCATACCAGAACACATACATAAAATCGCCATATGCATCGTCTACCATCATATAAATGTGTATGAGCATCACAGACAGATTGCTTAAAACATAACACAAACACCAAACAACCCCCATTATAGAACACCCTAGAACCCCCCCCCCCACCCTGCCTCCCTGCAACGTGGACGCAGAACTGCCCACCACTCCAATTTGCAGAGCGCTTGGATACCCAAAAAGAGCCCAATTAGAAGGAAACGCTACCCAACCAACGTGACCCAAGATTCGACCCTCTTCCCCCAAAAGAACCATATATCTGCCCAGAATCTGATTTTAAAGAACGGGCAGCTCGAAAGGAGAATCTATGATCTCGAGCGCCCCAATAAACCACACCCCACCATTTCTAGACGCTCCAAGAGTCTGTTTCGACTGGACTAAAGAGATACCAAAAATAATCACCGAAAGACAAATATACAGAACCTCATATGCACTTTAGAAAATAATCTCGTCCCCAGCGCCCCAGGAGTTCAACCCAGGAGATCAAACAATGTCTCAATCACTTTACAAATTACAAGAAATGAGTCCCCATAGACTTCGGTTACTGTGCTACCTTCACCGCTTGAGTTCAACTAAGCTTCCCTGAGGGACGTGCGGAGTCTTGTATGTGGTCCCGGGAAGCCGCGTCCTGGTCCAAGGCTGATCTCCAGCCCTCCAGCCAGTCCCAGGTCTCCTCTGGGGACTGGAAGAACAGCGACTTGCCGTCCACCTGCACCCGTAACCTCGCTGGAAAGAGCATGGCATATTTCAAATTGTGTCCCCGAAGAGCCCGTTTGACTTCCAGGAAGGAGCTACGTTTCAGCTGCACCTTGTGAGTGAAGTCCGGAAAAAAGGTTATGCTGGAATTCTCGAATTTTAAGGGCGGTCCATTCCTAGCGGTCTGAAGGATGACGTCACGGTCCCGAAAATTGAAGATTCGCGCCAGGATAGGACGGGGGGAGCACCCGGCCTTGGAGGGCCACCCGGTACTCTATGGGCGCGTTCGACAGAGAAGTAGTTGGAAAGGGACCGTGGTTGCAGATGATTTTGGATTAAGTCCTCCACGAACAGATCCGCCGCCGGCCCCTCCGCCCGTTCGGGAACTCCTAAAATGCGGACGTTATTCCTTCTTGCGCGCCCTTCATAATCTTCTAGCCGGGCCTCAAGGTCAGTAGTCTGGGCTTGCAAATTCTTGACCACCGACTCCAGGCGTGCAGTGGAGGACGTGAGCGTATCGATGGCCCCTTCATTTATCTTGATCCGGTCCCCCATTTTTCGCAGATCCGCACGGATCAAATTAACATCGATGGAGACAGTATCGATTTTGAGCTCCAGCGCCGTACAGACCCCCTGTACCGCCTCCATTATGTCTGCCAGTGTTGGGCCTTCATCAGTTGACTGCCGTTTTATTACTTCTTCCGGTTGCTGCACCTCAGATTCCCCTGATTTGGAGTTGGCGTATTTAGACAACTTTTGGAGAGTGGATGACTTGGGTCCCCTTGATGTGGCCATTGTGTCTTGCACCTCCACCTCAAGCAAGAAGTGGCAGAAGTCAGGAGAGGCAGGGGACACTTGAGCCCAACCACAAACCGGCTTTCAGCTGCTGCGTAGGGTCGCGCGTGTTCCAAAATTGCGGCCGTTGAAGTCCACCGCGGCGCAGCCTGGGCTTCGTGGAATTTCTTCTCAGGGTTAATGCCGCCTCGGTGTCAGCGCCCAGGAAGGATCAAGGAGCGTCACTACCCGCTGCTGGTGAGTCATGCCCCCCACTCCCTGTAGTGGCAGATCATCAGAGGGAGAAAGGAAGGAAAGGGGGGGGGGGGGGAAGACCGGTCCAAGAAAACCGGCCCCTCTGGCGTCCGGGCGTCCAGGTGTCACCACTTCATCCCCCAGAGCAGGCGGGGTCTCCACGCTGTAAAGGCCGCCCCTCGACCGTCATGCAGCGATCCGATCGTCTAGTAGCGACGTCTCATGTAAGCTGCCCAGCCCCGGCGCATTGAGCAGTGCGCCTCGGGCTCGCGCAACTCACCGGCAATCTGGCGCGCAGCTCAGTGGTTCCTGGTGCAATCCGATAGGTACAGTCCGTGCCTTCCTCCGGCAAGGGCGTTCGGCAGCCTCCGGTATCTTCCCGGGCCGACGGCTCTCAGCGCGCTCCCCCACCGCAGCCTAGGTCGCGCGTCCTCACCGCCAGGCTCGCCCCGTCCCGCGGCCGCGGAACGAAGTTAGTGCTGGCGCCGGGCTCCGGGGACCAAGTCGACTCAAGGGAAGCTCCGGATGATCAGTGGCTCGAGGCGCTTTTCTGACCTCGATGATTCCGGGCAGGCGGATCAAAGTAACGGATTTTGTGGGGAATTAGCCGGCGGCCGACCGGAGCTCTAGCCCAGAGCGGCCATCCTGGTTGTCGGCTAGCCACGCCCCCCCACTCAGTGCAGTGTTGACTGTTTGCCACTTGCCAGTGGGCGGGCCGTGGAACACACACACACACACATTTATTTGGGCGGGCCGTGGGGCCGGGCTGGAGGTTCTGATGGGGTAGGGGCCGCGCGCGCAATTTTTTTTCTCACTTTGCCACGCCCCAGCATAACCACCGCAGCTCCCCATGAGTCATCGTCGACGTCAAGTCAGCCCGGCCCGACCCGATCTACGACGACGACGTTAAGGGCAGAGCTGGGCAGCCTGTGCAGGCATCGATCAACTGGCAGCCAGTAGTACTACAGTACTGATGGTCTGGTAGCAAGCAGGCAGCACCAGGCCGCCGCGGCCTAATCAATCGTACTAATTAAAGCAAAGGCACAAGGCAGTGCAGCCAGTGTGTGTCCCTGCCGGCCGGCCCACCACGAGTAACGGTAAGATTAGAAGTTAAGCACTTAAGCAGTGATTGTAAACTAACTAACTAGTACTAGTAGCTACGCGAAGCCAGCTAACTAGGGATGCCATTGATTATTCCAATAATATGCCGTCACCGACCGTGCCAAAACCAACGCTGTTTTTTTTTGGGTAGCGTGATGGACGCAGTGCATGCCTGCCTTTCACCATGGAACATCGTGATTTCCAAATTCCATTGGATAATTGTGGTTGAGGACGGACTGATGGGTGAGCTGGAGTGGGGGAGGCAGGCTGAGAAAGTTCAAGAGAAACTTTATGCGATGTTGTGGAGAAAATTAAAAGTGCGTAGCATACTTTTTAATCAGCTCGCACTTGAACTGAAACTAGCTGAAGTTGGCCATAGTCACTGTGGAACCTCGGTGTGCACGTGCTGCCCTGTACTGCCACTGTATAAAAGCTGCCATCACCTTTATTGCTGTGCTGCGTGAACCTGACAGGGGCAGCATTACCGGGAGTAGCTGGGTAGCATGCATGGCAACCTAAGTTGAACTGTAGACACCGCCACCAACCTGCCTGGCCTGCACAGATTAGATCACAAACCGATGAGCGTGATGGTGACCTGCTGTGACCAGCCATCATCATCATATCATCCCGACCCTCCTCACTGAGCAGAAAAGTGGAGGTGGATGGGCCCTGGGGAGGAAGGGGGGGGGGGTTGTGTGTGTGTGTGTTGTGTGTGTATATGTGTGCTTGCTGATTGTGTGAGACGGGGTGGGTATGTGTGTATCTTACATGTTAGAAAACAGCAAATGACGTGAGGGATGCAAAAAACATAACTTCAAACACTGTGCTGATAAGCGGTGCATTCACATCTGACTGCTATGCTATTTGGTACCCATGTTCCTACACTCTGTATATGTATGTAACTACGATCTTGTGACTGAAGGACAAGTGTAACATATTCAAGCACACAAAAAGCCCGCTTTACCTCAAGCTACAAGGTGTGAGTGGGCATCCCTTTGTAAAATGCCCTTTAACACTCATCGGCTGTCCTGCATTGATTTGATCTGCAGGCACCCCGCTTACTGATAATTGCTGAAATTAAAATGGGTGTGTGATGGTGTTGAATGGTGTCTGTGGGTAACACTCGCATTCTTGTGCTAATCTTTCCACCTGTTCACCAATACAGATGAACAATTACTCGAGCAAACACTTCTGTGTATTCTGCACTGGGCTACAATTCAGAGTGAGAGATAGCAGGAACCCAAGGAAGACAAAGGATGGCTGGAAGCACATGGACGAGGAAGGGCATGGTAGCTGATCAGAGAGACAATGCTATTTCAATCGTGCATTCATTTATAAAGGCAATTTAAGAAAGTGAAGGCAATATCCAGCACCATTTATAATTGCATCGCAATAAGGGGTGTGGTTATGAATTATGCAGCAGGTGTAGTGGCGCCCGGATCCAGGGCTGTGTAAGGCCTACTGAAACTCAATTATATTGTCCTTTTATAACCCAATCAGGGGATAGGCGGCCTATTTTCCATCTTTGCATTAAGTCCTGTGGCAATCAAGTTACGGCACAGATCTCAGTTAGTTCAGTTATACTACAATGTATTACGTCCTTACTTTTACATTTGTGATGCTTTGCTCGAGCAGAAGTGAATTACAAAATGAAAGGGAACCAAAATCCATGGCTATTGGGGCTGTTCAGTGGGTCTGTTATAATAATGGTTTTCATCAACTGTCTTTTCAGTGATTCTGACCCCTAAGAGGCACCAGATATTTTTCATGTCTGAGCATCATTTCAAGTATTTTGTTCACGTGTTTTGTCTTTGACTTTCCGACATAATGTTTTCAGGATAATGATTTGCATACAAACCTACATAATTTTTTCCGTAGAGGTAGGTTTATTTTGGCTCGAATATAAAAAGATTCTAACCTACAATACTGACAGTTTTTATCAACAAAGATTCATAGTGGATGGGAGACAGGTCATGCAGTACCTGGATATCTTTAGTGAGTTACTGCTGGCCAAAGGTAACTAGTTATAAGACTAAGCAAAGAACTGCTCGAACTTGGTAAATGGAAACTATTTTCTCAAATGGCTGGGGAGCAAAAATCAAAGAAGCGAAGATGCATTTTTTAGGTGGTACCAATTGCACATATCGACGCAGAAAAAACAATGAAACAAGGTAAAACCTGTTTAATATTAAATAGTTTGATGACTCCTTTTACTATCTCAGGATGAAGGCTAGAGGCAGGGAAGGCATGATGCATGCCCCAGTGTGAGAGTCAGGTCCTGACTGAGTTCCAGTCTCTGCCCAACAATGCCTGCTTTCTCTGCCTTCCACAATCTAGTCCCTCTCTCCCCACAAGGGCTTGACCTCACTCTCTCCAATCCCTTCATGCCTGGACATTCTTTCCTCAGCAATCATTGCTCTCCCTCTTCCTCCCAAACCTCTTGCCTACAAACCTTCTGCTCTCAGCCAGTTTCCTGCTTTTGCCCTGTCTCCCCTCAGCAGTGCCTGCTCTCTCACTCTCCCTACCCCTACCTGCTTTGTTCTCAGTATTGCCTTCTTTTATACCCTCCCTCTCCTTGGTCACTCTCTTCTCAGCACTGCCTTCTTTCTATCCTGTCCCTTCTCCTCATCGCTCTGAAGTTTTGCTCTACTTAGTAAAAGAGGGTGTTCCACTATCCCTGATGAGTGACCACAGCCACAGTCAAATCTTGGTGCAGTGTATGTACAAGATGAAAGTTGTATGGCTGTTGTGAGAAATTGGGTTGTTGATTGAAGGGGAGGGTGTGAGCCCTTCTGAAGCAACAGTCACAATCCCTGTCAGGGTGAACCTTAGAAGTTACTAAATTAATCTGTGCTTAACCCTCGGATAGCTTGGCACAAAAGCAGTCAGGATTAGCGTAGAGGCAATGTGTAAAGTATTTATTCAGCATACACAAACAGTATTAAAGTGAAAACACAACATAAGAAAAACCCCACACCAATTTAGAACAATAGAGTAAAATGTAATACATTATTTGACACCAAAAGGACAAAAATCTAATTGTTAGAACTGGAGATGTGCAATTTTAAAGATTTATGGTAGGTATTGCACCTAAAAGCACAAAGCCCCACTTGCGGTCATCTGGTCGTGCTAGACTGGGGGAAAGTCACAAGTTCAAGCTGACCGCTAAGATACAGGGACCAGGATTTACCCCAGTATTCTCCTTTCCCCAAGTTGGCACATAGAGCACAGGAATATTTCATGTATTCCCTTTCAGTGCCTTAGTGATTTTAGCAAATTTACGCCAAAATTGTGCTTTAAATGCACTTTGTGATTTCATTTTTTTTCAAAATTTACTTGGGGCGCTGGAGGGGAGGAACCTTCTATCAAAACCATGTTGGAGGAAGGCTCCCTGGCTGAAATTCAACTCCGGTATTACATCTGGCTTTCAGCAGTGCCAGTTGTAGAATTTTGACGGCGCATATACAGATGTGGGTGGAGCCAGTGGTGGAAGTAGGTGGAGCCAGGGGAAGTGGGTGTGGCCTCCTAATAAAAGAAATGGAGCACCTGCACTTAATATTTTACAAATTAAGCACTGTGTCTAAGACAGAGTGCCCTGTTATCGCTCGTGGAGGGCCTGGGCAGGAGGTGACCTCGCGCCAAGCTGCAGCGTTAGATGCTGGTTGATTGATTCCGAATCCTCATAGCAGTGAATTCCGGCCAGTGCAGCCCACCGCAGTGAAGGCCAAAGCCTTACCACACAAGCTGTAGGTTTTGTACCTCTGCACTGTGCTTTAAAAAGTCGGTATGAATTTCTGTAAAAGTATGCACGTTTTGTTATGTTTTCCATCACAGTTCCAGTTTATGGCACAAACGTGGATTGATTACATTCAGTTAGGCACATTTCGCAGCACGCGCAGGGCCTTCCCGGTTACAGAAATGTAAAACCATTAATACAGGCAATTCCCTGGTTCTTGGTCTGGAACTGTGCTACAGGGTCATTCCGAGCAGCAGCACAGATACTTTGCTTCCTTCTCAAACACCACGGGATAACAAGCGAGAATAACGGCAACGAAGCGGGCTCGTGGAGGAGGCGGGGCTTTAGGTCTGCTTGGTGGGGGGTGGCAAAAATACACCTAAGGGTGAAGACCGCACAGACGCGGAGGGCAGTGGCATCTGCGCGCACCATTTAATTAATGATAAAGCCACGGCCGGTGAGGTGCAATGACGGCGAGACAAGCGTAACGTAAGTTACGTAACCTAACCAACAAATCACATCCCAGGCGCAGTGATGTGTGCAGTGCTTGCTTGCTTCGCAGAGGGGCCCCCCCGCAACACGGGGGTTGCGGGGGCCTGTGTTACGCCCCTGAGTTCGGCCCGCTGGTCTATGTGCCTGGCTGCACTTGGACTGAGATGCGAGGTGTTGCTTGGTGCTGCATCAGTTCCGATGAGGCCGCCAATCAGGAGCTGCGATGTGAAATCATGTGTTGAGGTGCGTCATGCTGCATCAGTTCTGATGGAAGTCCCAGTTGGGCCAGGAGGAGTACACTCTGATGCAAGCCAAGGGTCCAGGACTTGAGGGACACCGCTTGAGGATCAGGACTCACTCCAGCAGAGACCAGCAGCAGAGCACAGGCAGGTCCAGTTGCAGGTCTAGGCAGGTCCAGCTGCAGCAGGTCAGCAGGGCAGTTGCAGGGAGGCATCTGGAACTTGTCGTGTCCCTGTAGCTCAGACAGGAGGTCAGTCAATTGACCCTTGAAGTTAGTCAGGTAGCCTGGGATGAAGGGGGCAGACTCAGTCTTCTTACTCAGACAGCAGGGCAGTCCTTCTTCTGCAGTATCCACAGGTCTAGGAATGTGCTGAAGAGTTGGTCAGAAGTCCAATATTTATACTGGTGCCAGCTTTGAGTGTTGAGGTAACCCCTTTGAAGCGCAAGTGTTGTAGGTGACAGCTCCGCCCTTCCCAGCCTGACAAAACGGTACATCCTGACAACACCTAGTCACCCTTTGTATCACTGCATGTGAAAAATACACAAAAGCCAACTGCCAACTACACCTAGTCATGTGATCCAGGATACAGGTTTTAGGCACCAAATGGTTAGGACAAGAAAATGGCAGCTTTTTTTAAAGTGGCATGTTCAGATTTGTGACCTAAAATCCGCCTTAATCATTAAAGAGGGTTTTAAATTACAATTCATTTAAGATCAACCTTGACATTCCTAACTCCTCCTATTCCAAAGTTATCACTTATTAAATGTAATAAGGTAACCCAATGTTAACTTATGGGAGAGGTAGGCCTTGCAGTAGTGAAAAACGAGCTTAAGACTATTTCACTACCCGGACATGTAAAACTTAAAAGTACATATCCAACTTTTTGAATAAACTGCACCTTGACCTAAGGGTTGTTTAGGGCCATCTCTTGGAGTGACTTATATGTACTGAAAAAGGAAGATGGATGAGGCCTGTCAAAAGGGTTATTTTGGCAAGGTCGAAATGGCAGTTTAAAACTGCACTCCAGCTGCAATGGCAGGCCTGAGACATGTTTAAAAGGGCTACTTTAGTTGGTTGCACAATGGGTGCTGCACGCCCACAAGTAGCATTTAATTTCCAGGCCCTGGTTACATGTAGTGCCACTTTACTAGGGACTGACAAATAAACTAAATGTATCAATTGGGTTTAAGCTGATTTTACCATGTGTAAAGGAGAGTGCACACACACTTTAGCATTGGTGGACAGTGGTAAAGTGCACAGAGTCCTAAGGCCAACAAAAATGAATTCAGAAAATCAGGAGGGGTGAAGACTAAAAGTTTGGGGGTAACCCTGTAGCTAGGGCCAGGTCCAACAATGGACACTGTTGTATCATAAAGGATAGACGCAGTTAAGGTTAAGTGGGCCACTCACACCCTTCCATTAGTCTTGCACCTGTTGCAATAATGATAGCGACACCCCTTTGTCTGTTTGTTATGGAATCCTGCACTGCTATTGCAAGTGATGTACCTGTGTGTCTAGGGAAGGTTTTCATAGTTGTTTCCTTTGCACAGTGCCTTAGGGAAGCTAACATTACCCTTAAAACGAATGGAAGATGATTAAAATGGATTTCTTGACATGCTGGCATTTCTGAAAAGCATTCACTATAACACACGGAGCAATAAGGCAGAGGCCACTGGAGTCTGCTGGGAACTGTCAGAAGTAGCACTGCCTCTCAACTCTCATATTTATTTATTTCCAGTGTTTATTTTGAACTGGATGCAAAATGGGTCCTTGTGGCCAAAATTAAGATGCTGGGGAGCTCAAGCAGGTGCCGGCACAAATTATGTACTGCTCACACCAACTTGTGAAAAGCGTGCTAGGGTTAATACTGGTCTGCAAAGCCTCAAGGGTTGTGTCAATTGAATATTTATGATCATATGGTGCTGTACATGAGCCAGCAGCCTATTCTCCCTGTTGTTAGTTCTTATATGTATTTTAAATCTGCTGTATGTGTGATAGTGTCTGTCACGCTATAGACAGTATTGAGACTGAGAAAACCAATATGTATCTGTTGGACTTGGCCCTTTTTGCAGGGTCATCCCAGAACTTTTTGCCTCCCTCCTGTATTTTTTCTGACCTGTTTTTGTTGGTTTTATGACTCTGGGCACTTTACCACTGCTGATCAGTGCTAAAGTGCATGTGCTTCCCTTGTGAACATGGTAAGATTGGTCTACACCTGTTTGGCATATTTAATTTCCTGTAAGTCCCTTGTACAGTGGTATCCTATATACCCAGGGCCTGTAAATTAAATGCTACTAGTGGGCTTTTAGCGCTGCTTGCACCACCCACCAAAGTAGCCTTTCAAACCTGTCTCAGGCCTGCGTGCGCAGTTTACTGCTGCAGTGACGTAGCATGTAAAGTGGTCAGTCGCGGTCCGTGTAGGAGTGCCGGCCGGGCGGTGACGTGGGGCGGGGGAGGGGCAGGGTGGGGGGTAGCAAAGTACGGATTAAGGACCAATACAGGTAAGTACACATTTAAATCAATGAAATGAATTTCGTTGCGCGCACTGCATCGCATTTGGCGATGCAGCGCTCACAACGAAATTCGTTTCATTGATTTAAATGTGTACTTACCTGTATTGGTCCTTAATCCGTACTTTGCTAACCCCCACCCTGCCCCTCCCCCGCCCCACGTCACCGCCCGGCCGGCACTCCTACACGGACCGCGACTGAAAGTGGTTGCCACGTCTGAAGCTCCCCTATTACTACATATAAGTCACCTCTAAGGTAGGCCCTTGCTAGCCCTCTGGGCAGGGTGCTGTGTAGGTAAAAGGTAGGACATGTAACTTAACTGTGTGGCATGTCCTGGTAGTGGCAAACAGTATATTTGGTTTCTCACTGCTGTGAGGCTGCCCTCTCGTAGGTTTGCATTGGGGATTCCCTGATATGTGCTTGGGGTGGTAACTTCTGATATGAGAGGGGTAGCATGGCCATGTTTGGTATGTTTGGAATAGTAGTGATAAATCCTTCTTATTGGTAAAAGCGGATTTGTCATTACTATTTTAGAAATGCCACTTTTAGAAGACGCCATTTCTGTATGCTTCTGTATCTTTGTGCCCTGCCTGGATGTGTATTCATCGTCTGGTTTTGACTGACAGGAGAGAGGGGAGGTGCATTCACTCTAGACAGTCACAAGGGGGGTTGAGGTGTGTCCTGCCTTTCTAGGTGACTCAGCGCTAGGCTGAATAGACCTTGTCTGCATTTAGAGTGGTGGGAGGAGTTGCACCTGCACCTGAATAGACTGTGCCTGCCTTCTACAATGGTGTCTCCGCCCCCTTGTGGTGTGTCTGGGACCAGGACCTGGGATGTGAATGGGGGTGTTGTGCACTTCTAAACAGTGTTTGGAGTGCCCCCAGAACAAATACTTTCTGACTATGAGTACAGGGGCTGTGACCCCATGACGTAGACACTGCGTGGGACTTGTAGCCAGATGCTACTGACTGCATACTATCAGAGGGCTGCTGGATTGCCAGGAGGAACAGCCTTGGAACTTGACTCCTCTGGGGTGCTGACCTGCTGCCTGTTTGGCTGAAAGAAGGACTGCCGCTCTGCCCTTAGGACCCTCGTGCTGGCCTGCCAACCTGCACCTTGCTGATTTGCCCTCAGTAGTCTCCAAGGAGTGCTGTTATGCCCCTTGTCTTGGTAAACTAGAGCGCATGGTGAGCGCTTTATATACCTTTCACTTTGGTGCCAAAAGCCCGTGTTGATCGCTGTGACTGGTTCTCTGGCAGGAGAGCGCTTGGAGGTCTGCTCCCTGCCTTTTCTTGGACCCAGAGCGAAGGGGGCACACTTTTTGCCCTGCCATACCAGCCTTGCGAGGTCACCCAGAGGAGTCGATCGATCTTGCCATGCTGTAGAAACCAGCCGGGTTGTCCTCTGCCTTTCTGTGGAGTGTTCTCTCCACAGTGCCTCCGGGGCACCAGCCGGGACCTACTGGAGTGCTTCCATCCTGGCATGCACTCAGCAGTCCCCCTGGAGCCAAGCCGGCATCTACCCTGGGAATGAGAACCAGCGCGCCTCATTCTACAGACCACGGGGCTCCTAACCGTGGACTGTCCACACTCCCTGCCCTAGGAACGAGGCCGAGCAAGGACGTCCTCTGGAACTCACGCGCACTGAACAGTGCGGATGCTTTTTTTGGGGACATCTTCCCTCCTGAGTGCTCACCAGTCCCGAGAAGGGGGGCCAGGGTGAGAGGGAGTACTCAGATTCCCCTGCTGGGCTTTGGTTGTTGGGTTGCCGGCCGGACCGCATCGCGCTCCGTGCAGCCGGGTGCTGGGTTTCCACCCTCATTGTGCTTTTTGCGGCTGGCCCGAGCCTGCGGCACTCCTTGCTGCGTTGGAGCTGATTTGGAGGCTTCATGCTGGCAGTCAAGTGGATCGCCACATTTCTACGGAATCAGACGAAATCATTTCAACAGGCCTGTCACCTACGGTGGGTGCCAATTACCGTCTAAACCGGTAAGGGAAGCGCAAGTGTGCCGTGCCCGGGGAATACCTACACGACCAGGAAGGTTCCTGGTAATTTGTGACTACTGCATTTTCTTATGCCCTGAGGTGGTGCTAAGGGTCATTTCATGCCCTGAGATATAAATGTATGTAGTGGTATGCCCTGTGAGGGAATAACCAGTACTATGGTAGCAGGAACTGCTGATTATGTACAGTGATGACATTTTTATAAGGTGCGCAATCTACAAGCATTTACTTGATTGCACTACTGTTGTTCTTATGACAATTGCCCAACTGGCAAAGTGATTGTGTAATCTATGTAACGTCATGACAAGTGCCTAGTGGCACAGTAATTTATGTGATTGTGGTCTAATGTGTTTTATGAACAATACAAAGGATATTTTTCTATAACCTTGTGTGGAGTCTCTTTTTGTGGTGTGCCGAGTGTGTCACTGGTGAGTGTGTGTGTTGCGCAAACGCCTTACACATTGCCTCTGGGATAAGCCTGACTGTTCTGCCAAGCTACCAAGGGGATGAGCAGGGGTTATTTTATGTGTGTAACTCCCTTGCCCTGACTAGAATGGTGGATTATGCCTGGCTTAGGTGCATACCCTGGCCAACCAGAAACCCCATTTCTAACACTGGAGTTTTTATCAATTTTACTCCATTATTTGCTTTTTACCATGCTCAAGGAATTTCCTCCATGCCCTGAGGTATTCGAAATTCTCCATAATGGACCAAACTACATTTGGTGTGGTTGATCTCTGCAGAGCAACATCTAATATAACGTACCTATTCAATCACCAATATTCAACAGTTTTTGATATTTAAGCAAAATTGATTTTTCCCATGCTGTTTATTGATGAGTACCTGTACAAAACATGCAATTTTTTGTTGCCCAATGCATTTCAGAGGAATACCCTTCATCAGAGAGCTGTGCCAAACTTTGAAACAAATAGAACAAAGGCATAACTAAAGAGTATTCCATAAATACTTGAGCCCTCCACTCAAAATCAAATCAGAAAAACCCAAAAACCCAAATGTCAGCTACCCCATTCAACACTTTCTGTGAGTCACTTAGGACAAAGTACCTATAACAAAACCATTTCTAGGACACAAACTCACTCTGGTACAACTCGGAGTCAGGTCTGCTACAGGGGTGTATATGTAAGACAAAAAAAGGATACAGTGCAAGTAGACACTACACCTCAAAAATACAGAAATATTAGTAAAAAGTAAGTGGCCTACCAACTGGCTCGCTTCATCATCAATGGCACTTTCCTAGTATGGCAGGAGAAACCCAAATAGTGTATATGACTCTAACTATGTTGGGGGTATGTGATGGACTGATCAAACTCTCAACAATTACACCGATCTCCTTCATATATAGGTCCTTAGTATGCGAGAGTTGGGTCCTTTCTCCGATACAAAAATCTCATAAAAATGAGTCCATAAGGCATGCATCACAATTTTTACTATATCTGCCAGGCTCATGATTAAAAGCATTTTGACTTGTTTAGACCAAAATGTTAAGAATGGCCCTTGAATGACTAATAGAAAGTGTTGAATGGGGTGGTTAACATTGGGAGTTTTGTTTTTTTCCTGATTTGACATATCAGGTAATCAGGAGGGCCCAAAAAGAGAGAGTATTTAGCAACATATATTGTCCCCAGAAAGTCTCACATTGTTGCATTATTTGATTTTGTTCTCAATAGGAGCTACTAAAGCCTATGCTGTTGTCCATTAATCAGAACCTTAGCTAGGAAAAGGGGAAGTTTGAGGTATTTCTGAAAATTAAGAACAGTGTTATTTAAAGGGACCATGTGTTAGCCATGTCCTTCGCTTATTCAACCTCTTTTGCTTTGATAGCTACACATCTACACATTTCACCTAGCAAACTGAGAGGGAACAAGTGTGAAGTACCTACACTCAAAGGGAACCAGGCTGAATAGGGGACTTTATTCTTTTCTCATTCCACTTCTGCATTCTCATGAGGGCTGGCACAGCTTAAATCTTTAGACAGGATTCGGGCGGTGTCAGTGTTTGGGTGGAGTTGGGAACTTGCTTCTGGGATTGCATCTCGCTCCAAGATCGCACCTCTTGAAGAAAGAAACAGGTTAGTGTTCAAATGCTACAATATGAAATAGATAAAAGATAGAAAACCAAGAACATGTAAATGAGATTCTGTAGACTATAAGATAAATAAAGTCTATAAGTGGACAGAGGCTTATGCAAGAAAAAGAAGAGGTCTTACCATGAAAAACACCCCAACAACTCTGGAAGATCCAAATTATTTTTGAGGTGAGAGAGAGGATCCTCTACACAATCGAGTGAAGCTATTCAAATAATGCTTTCAACTTCGGAAAGCAGGCCTAGTGAGCGACTGAGTACTCAACCCTTACCATTGGGAACAAAAGCAAAATCTTTTTTGGCCAAATGTCTTGCAGCAAATGAGAACCCAGGTGGGTACTATGTCAAAAGACAATTAAGAAGCCAAGTGAAACATTAATAACCGACTTGCTATCACACCAGCTTACAAACATGGAAATAGCAGTATTACAAAAAGATATGTTCTTTGTGAAATCTTGTAGATCCAACTCATTGGAAACAGAGATATTCATTTAGAAGTTCATATAATCACTACGATTACGAGAATGTAGTTCAACAATCTATCACAATCTCAAGGAGAATATAAGAAATTCAAAGCACCTGCTAAATTTGTCCTGAGAATAGGCTACATTTAGTGAAGTAAATGTATAAATTAAAGTACAGAAAGAGCCCATCAATTAATTCTTGTGGATATTTTTAGATATAGTGACAGAAGCAGAAAATAGAAAACTGATTAATTCTGACACAAGCATTTGTTTTTGGTTCCCAAACACCCCTGTAGTCCTCAGATACATATGATTTCAAATATCCGCAAAAACATGGAGGATCCACCTTTTAGGTCTATAGTGACTGGCTTTGGTTCCATAAATGAAATCGAGGGCAAGTACATTGATACTTTTTGCAGACAACTGTCCACCAATTACCGTCCTACATATGAGACACAACAGATTTCCTTAAAGCATTAGACAAAGTAAAGTATACTTCTGGAATATAAGAACTTAGAAAATGGATCAAAAAGGCAATATGTTAGTTGCAGAAACTATTCGTGTTTTTTTATGGAGGATAAATGAGAAACATCAAACTAAGCTTGGGAAATATAAAACGTCTTCATCTCCTTCTTGTAGACAATTTGTCAATACATCCTTAAATCTTCTTCCCTGAATTAATATTAAGAACTTTAATGAAAACAGCTGCTGTTTTACGTAGTTTGAATCCCCATTGGGGTGAAAAAGATGTATAATAAGAGATTTTCCTCTCATCCAACTCCTTGACTTTTTATCATCAAGAGATGAAACACTGAGTCATCTCTGTCCCTGTCCAAGTATGTAACCTTAAAGTGGGCGCCATTTTGTTGGCAGCAGGCCCATTAACTCTCAGCTATCTTAACTCCGGTTCTTGTTTCGTCTGCTTTGTGTTTTGCACGCCTTCTCTCTCCACTCCCTGCCATTGTTTCCTTTAGGGCACGCTGTTTACAGTGAGTCTACGGGTTCTTTGCCGGGGCACAAAGCCCATGCATTCCTTCGCTGCGTCTTTGCGTGCGCCTCAGTCTCTGTTGTTTCTGCGCCTTTGTTGACTGACTGCGTGCGTAGATTGTCTCCGTGCGCAGGCCTGTGTGGAGATCTGCCTTGGGAAGTGTTCCCCCGTGTGATGTGAAAGGGAGCACTTGTCTTCCTGGTATTAAGTTCTTGTTGTTTTGTGCCTGAGTTGGGATACCTTTGTCCTTCTCTATGTTTACGGATCTATTTATAGCCAACAACCAGCATCAGTTTTCAGGTTCTGACGTGCTCAAGTGTGTGATATTAAGTAAGGCTGAAATCTATACAACACCCTTACGCAGTGTATTTCCACTTAAAACAGAGGAATGTGTATTTGCTCTTTTGATGTAACATTTACGCAGATCACGTTTGCGAAAGGGATTTCAAGAGAAAGGTGAGGTGCACGCAAAGCTGGTAAATTTGATACAGCTATTCTGCAGCAAGCTCCAATGTGTCTGGACTGCCGCCCACTTCAGATCCCCACTTCTCAAACAACTGAACCTGCAAGAAGTTGAAAAGATAATTTTTCAACCTAAGGCATCGGTGATGAGTTGGCTGGAGTTTTCCGACAAATACGTAAATCCCTGTGTACTCAGGGGTCGGAATTCCAAGTTGAGTGGTACTTTCCGAATCCAGTAATTACTGGGTGAGATAAAGACCACACGCTTCATTGGGACAGAGGGGCACAGCACCGACCACTGATCATTTATATGGTGGGAAAAAGGCAGCTTTATTGAAACAGGTGCACATTACAACAAATTCCTGGGCAATACCTTCCAAAATGAAAACCTTACTACACATCAAATGAACTAGCCAATATCCTACCCCCACCCCTACTGTCCCACCCACATACCTCACCTAGCAAGTATCTCTTTGCTATTGAAGCATATTTCAACATTTTCAACTTTAACTGTCCCCTAGAGCCTATGACTGCAAGTATTATCCTCTAACCAACTAAACTTCCTAGCCTTAACTTTGAACTCCTTGCCTACCCTCCCTTTTCCCATGTTTCACCAATGGCATCACTACTCAAACTTCTGTAACCTCCTGCAAAACCTTCCATACCACTGCTAAACACCTGTCTCAAGTGACAACTGTACAACAATAACCCCCCCTTGCACACCTGTCCCAACAACGTGGCCAAAACAAAGAGGCCACAAGGAAACACAGAAGACCCCTAAAGCTAAATTATAGGGATGGTCGGGTAGCTCCCTGCAACCAGCCCCCAGGTTATCCGTACCTAAAAGGGTAGCAAGGAGCCCAAAAAGAGCCAATATAAAACTCATTGGGCTATAATGGGCTCCATAACAGCCCAAACAAAATTTGCTGTCACAGAACTGCATCACTCTCCCAAAATCCCTGGGGGGCAGACCTCCCTGTGGTCGGCTGCCCTCCAAACCCCCACTGGGACACATGGGCGTAGCACAGACTACTGACTATTTATATGGTGTGAAAATGTCTGCTTGATTGAAACGTGCACAGTACAACTTATTACTGGGCAAACTGCCTTACAAAACTAAAACCTTGCTAAACATCAAATGAACCCCCACCCCTATGTCCTACACACACACCCCACCCCGCAAGTATCACATTTCAACATTTTCAATCTTAACTTTCCCCTACAGCCTATGACTGCAAGTATTAACCTCTAAGCAACTAAACTTCCTATCCTTAACGTTGAACTTCCTGCCTACCCATCCTTTCCCTGGGTTTCACCAACGACAACGTCACTCAAACTTCTGTAACCTCCTGCAAAACTTTCCAGGCCACTGCCTCCCAGAAATAGGCCACCTGCTGACTTTTTCTGCTGCCCCTTAGCTGACTTCTTAGTGCCCCCTTTCATACCAACAAATGTTTAGAGCCAGTGCCAGCACTTCCTTCAACTCGAAAAGGTACAATTCCATTCCTACCCGCGAAAGATAAACACCATCACTCCAGAAAAATTCAGTATTGTCTTATTTAATATCCACGTGACATATGCGGCCAAAACTAATTTCCCCACAAAACCGTCTCATCTCCCTATTTAAATTCCTGCACGCCATGTCCACTGTTGACGACTACTTAGCCATCCTTTCACTGCCTGCGTGGCATAAACTCTGTTCAAAGAACAAAGCAACGAACCACTGCACCTTTATCTGCACTAGGTCTTGTTTCATAACCCTCATCAACACCACTCCTTTCTCATGTACAAGCTCATTCTCCCCCAAATGGAGAACCAACACATCCGGGCATCTTCCTCATTCCAACATACCATTCAAACACCAAGTCAAGTTGCATCATCTCATGCCCCCTCTACCCTGCCATGTAACAGGAAACAAACAGTGGTCAAGTCCCAAATTGGCCCCATAACTCCTCTGCGCCGCTTGTTGCTCTGCCCATTTGATGAACTTATGTCCTACTACCCAAACAGCCACTTCTTCCACTGCCAGGCTAGCAAATGAACCTGAAACAAAACCAGCAGTAAATATTCACACAGAAAGCCCTGCTGCGCTACTCTCCCCTCCAGCAGTGCACACATATCTCTGAAAGCAATCGAATGACCAGCACCCCAACCTCAGATGTCCACCTGGGCCCAGCCGCAATTACTAGCCTCAGTCACAGCGTAAATTCGGAAAGAATGGGTTCCATATTCTGCCGAAGAGACCCCTATCGCCATAAGCACTTTGTGCAAGACCGATAGGAGTTGACATGCTGTAACCTTCGCCCCTGATTGGCGCCTAAATTCTTTGCCACTGACTGCCCTGCAGCGTGCAGCATGCAGCCCACATGTCACCCCATGCCACTCGGAGTAGGCCGGGTGCCGTTAAAGCCTGTAACACCACGTTCCTCCCCTGTGCTTTCTGGTCAGTCTTAGAGCTGCGCAGCCATACCACCAACCTGCTCTCTCGTCTCGTGACAACTTCCCATAGCACACCTCCCTTGCCCCTACAGCCCAGCAACTCAGACACACGGAAAGCGCCAAAGAACATCCGGGACATCAGGGTGGAAAACAAGCAAACCTCCTCCGCTCCCCTGCAAACCAAAGGCAATTTCCGCAGCACCCTTTAGAACAACCTCCATGTTAACGGCCTCTGAAGTCTTCCCAAGCGACCTTGCTCCCTCGCCCAACCCTTGAACATCATCAGTCCTAGTTCAACAGCTGACAGGGATATAACCTCACAACTATTTTCCCATAAAGACAATACCCTCAAGTTTTCCTGCAATTGTTACTCACGACAGGCCCCTCTCTGTCATGTCCAGGAAAAATTGAACCACATCCTCTATTCTACGCCACCCTGTGCTGCACCTCTGATGCCAGAAATTCTGACAATAAGTTCTCTTCATCGACTCGGCTAGGTACCTTACTACCGGTGGTACAATTCTGTGTGGTTTACAGACCACAACTCTGCCGGTATGGGTGTCGTGCATCTGTCTGTGTCCTTGGCCAGCCCATGGAATCTGTCCCACAGCGAGCAAGACAAAGCATCCGCAATGTCATTGACCACACCCAAAACATGCTGCGCCTTGAAAGAGATATCATGCCGCAGGCAGCCCAGTATAAAACTAGGGGTGGGCGATTAACTCCACGGATGGAGGTTGCAGAATTTCGCGACTCCACGCTCCACTAGGAGCGTGGAGTCCACCAAAAAACTCTGATTCCACTGCGTAGCGGAGTTTGCCCCCACCCCCACTATTAGTGAAGATGCGGGCTAGGGCCTCCATCGCACTCCCATACCTAAATGCTGCAGCGCCACATTGATAGGGGCCATTAACATAAACAACACGCTGATATCGGCAATGTAGACTGCGCTTGGTTGAGAGGGACCATTGGAGACCTGAGCAAAAAGGACCGCCGGATCGAACTGACTGCCACCGACAGAACCACAGTGGGTGCAGGCTTGCTGGGGTGTCGGGGAGCCCCTTACCCCATTGTGTTATCAAGAGGTGCGAATCTCGCCCTCCTCCGAGGCTGAGGCGGCACCCTGTTAACTGCGAGTGGATTGCTTGTTGTCACGGGTGAGAAAACCAGCCGGGGCCTACAGCAACCTTCCTTAATGGTACACGGCTACGCTGCATTACTGTGTGCAAACTTAATAAATGCTTCGCTGTTGGTTACCCGATGGCAAGCACCTTAGCTGACAAGACCGTAAGAGACTGTATGATCCCCCTGAGTCAGAGAGAGCCATGCAGGAGTGGGGATAGCGTAGCTGAGAGGGCCGCAAGCCTCTAAATGTGAAGGCCCGTCAATTTAAAACTTGCACTACACTGTGCTTCATACAGCATAAAGAAATGTGCACAAAATGGCAAGGCCGCCGCACGATAACATTGGGTGTGGCTGCGTGTCAGACAGGTAGCCTGCGCTCGTGCTGGAGGAAGCATGTAATGTCTTGCGTCTCTTCGGTTGTCACTGTGCTGAAGAAACGTTGCGTAGGGTGTGTTTCGTGCCCTCAGGCGTTCTGGGCCAATCCCGTGGACAGTGGCCAGAGGAAGATGCTTCAACCTTGAAGAACTGGCACAAAGTACCAGGTGACATGGACTGCATGCATACTGGAGAGGTAGAGTGTGTAGACACGTATCATTTTGAGTCTTGACCTCTTCACACATTCTGTGTTTTGTTCTCCTTTTTGATAGAACCTAACAGTTTTTTAATTTAACATTTGTACACACAGTAAGCTAGTTTACTGATGGCCATTGGGCATTGTGCGCATGTGTGGCCTTAATTTTTCTTTACATATAGTAGGGGTAGGCGGGTGGAGCAACTCCGCCCGCTCGTAGACCCTCCCCCATCCCCTACATAAAACCACGCATCAATTTCAGAACCTGCGCATCTCTCACGACTGTCTATTCACCATATGCACAACAGCTATGTTGTCCACCTGGAACAGCACCCTCTGGTGCACCAACTCTGCTCCCCACAATGTGACAGCCACAACTAATGGAAAGAGTTCCAAAAATGCAATGCTTCTGCCCCCTGCCTTCCACTTTGTCGGACATTCTTCCGCACACCAACGGCCCTGCTAGTACAAACCAAACCCCAATCCTCCAGCTGCATCTGAGAATATCTGCATGTCCCAGTCTATATCCTCCTGCCTGGCCAACGGAATTCCATTGAAGGAATTCAAGAAAAACCTCCACATCCTGAGATCTTCTTTTGACCCCAGCCGATATGCATATGTGATGATGTGGCAATGATACACCTGAAAGAGCCAGACCTAGCCTCCTACAGAATGTCCTCCCTGCCCTCACCACCCTACAGGCAACATTGAGGTGCCCTAGTAGCACCTGAATCTCCCTTACCTTCACTAGCTCTCTGGCCAGCATGCTCACCAACAATGTCTGCAACACTTCCTTTTTGACCTGGGCAATCTCGCCTCTATTTTTATTGAATTGATTTTGATCCCTAAAAAGGACAACACCGTACTGAGCTTCTGGAGTCTTACCAGCACTCACTGGCAGTCCTCCGAGCCAGGTGCCTCCATGAAAAAGAAATCATACAGGTAATGTGTCACCAGCGAATGACCAATATGCTATGTAAAAAAGCCACTGCAGGAAGGAACTGAAACACTCAAAAAGTGCACATGGGATCGAATATCCCATCGGTAGCGTCTTATCCACGTACCATCTCCCTTCAAAGTGCATGCCCAACTGTTGAAAATCATCCAAAAGTACCGGAAGCTACCGAAAGCTGACTTCCCATCGCACTTTGCCATCTGTGCTCCTTGCCCTGCTGACACCCACTGCGACATAGTCATGTCCACTGAGGAATAGGACACCGATGCCATATCTTTCGAAATGAAATCATTTACTGACCCACATTCGAGCCATGACAAATGCTGAATTAACCAAACTTGCCCTTGCTCCTTCTTGGGCACCACCCCGATAGGTGACACAATCAAATCTTCCATTGGCCATTCTGCAAAGGGGCCTGCTATTCTTCCCTGCGAAACTTCCTTGTACAGCTTTTCCTGCATTGCCTTCCTGTGTTCCCTTGCAGACCACAAATTGTCTGCCCATCTTCGAACCTGGGGGCCCTCGTAACCCAATTGAAAACCCCATTTGAAACCCTCCCACAAAACCCTTGCCTCCTCTGGCCAATCGTAAAACCCCAGCCAGTACTCCAACCTGTCCACTTTAACCAGAGTACGTGCCTTTTGCACCAGATCTTTGTGCCCCCCCTGTGCCGTAATGCTGTTGCTGCTGGTGTGGCCCTTGACCGCTTGTATATGGCTGCCATTGCCCTGCATTCTGTCCCTGGTACCCGCCTGCGGCCTCAAAACAGTGCATAAGTGCGTGCCTGCCCGCGCACTTGGAGCACTCATGTCAAAACTTGCAGTACTCTTGTGTACACAAACCCTTGTTGTAAAACCAACATGCTCTCCCCTGACCCACTCTGACCTTTTCAAGTGGTTCCAGCCCCTCCCGGGTGGGACCCCCTGAAAGGGCTTATAAACGATCGGCAAGCCACTGGCCATGAAAATAGTCCTTTGGAACTTAACAGGGCCCATGGTATGCTCCCAGAGACCTGTGTCAAGATCCCCCCTCTTCGATTCGGGATCCCAAGCCAAGCGTGCCGGAATTCCAAATCATAGTGAGTCCAGGCATACCCACCCCCCCTGAAAGTAAGTTGAGCTTTGCGTATCATGTCCATATACTTGAACAAAGCCACACATCGCTTGTGAAACATCTAGCAATAGACACAGACTTAAATTAAAGATGCCACAGTTCAGTTCTCTATGGTCAATGGGACCCTCAGACTCTTGGCTAATTCGTATTTCTCCTCCTTCGACCCCTCTTTGGAGCGCAGCTCCCAATGAAGGAGCTGAAACATCTCAACATATTCCCCCTTCAAAATGTTTTCCTTTGTCGCCAACACCAAGCATGGCTTCATCATACCCATATATAGCAGCCGCTTAATTTTCAGATCCTTGCTGTCCGGCCCCTCTTTTTTGTCACTTTTTTCCTCCATAGTCTTTCCTCCTTTGTCTTCTGTACTCTCCCCACTCTTCGCCCCACTGTCCCCACATCCCTCCATTGCCTTTCCTGGCTCACTTGCTGCAATGCCAGCCACTCAGTCTATCCCCACTCCGACATCAGCCATGTACCTACCCTTACGCAGCCACTTCTCCCTACCATTGTCACACCCCGCATCCATATCCATGGACAGCATCACTGGACCCACACCAGCATCCTGGCCCTTACCTGGCTCCAAGGTCAGTGCCCGTACAGATGCTTGTTCCTGCACCAGTGGCCTCTGTGTCCCATACACTGTACTTTGCCTGGCCTCCTTTCTGTGTAACACACTAGACAAGAATGCATTAGCAGGACCACCCGCCTGTGCCTCAATATGTGCCTCCACAGGTTCTTCCCGATGCGCATCTTGCCTACCGCGAGGCTTTCTTCTTCATAATCCACCACTGCCACACCCATGGTGTCCTCTGTCCTGACCCAACTCAGGCCTGCACTCACACCCCATCTTGTTACCGTTGCTCTCGCCTGAATTGTGGGCTGGCACTCGGCCACCATGGGGACTGTATGTATATTGCTCTGCCGACACCACCCGTCTGTCCTCTGCGCAGAATGAGCCGGAGGACGCCTGTAAACTTCCCACTGGTGGAGCTGATGAGGTCGCTCCAAACATACTTCTGTGGGCTGCAGCCTGTTCCGCCGAAGACGTCTGGCGAACTGCTCCGGGCCCTGCCATCACTTCACCTCGGTGCCTATGAGCCACATGAAGCTCAAACGAGTCTAGAGACCTGCTACACTCCTCAACCTGTAAAAAAGATGACAGGACTTATGTGCTGGTACCCCTCCCCCGCCGATCCATGACCACATTACCATCTTGGACGCATGACCATCTATCCTGCCCAGCGCTACCTACTGCTCCCCCCCAGGAAAACCCCGCCAGGACCTCATCCTCTCTGTCTGGCTGACCCCTCTCACCACTAGACCCCCATCCCCCTGAACGTTGAGCTTTGCACCATCCTTCTCCACTCTCCATTCTAGCATGGCTGCCACTAAAGCAGTAGCTGGCCCCTGCACTCTAAGAAGGCCCCCGACAATTCCTGACCCTGCCCGTCATGCTTAGCCCTAATCTGGTGCCGATCCAGGTCCTGCGGCCAACCCAATCCAGTTTCCCCAACCCCTCAGGGGCCTCTATATGCCCAACTAGTAGGCAGCCCCTGCGGAGCTCTCTGTATCCAATGCCACTGCCCCAACCATGAGTCCTGAGCAGGGCCTTGTACATCCCCTTCACTGATTTGACTGACTAAAAACTTCCCATGAGGGTCCCTTAATGTCAGGGGCCTCATAATCACGCCATGTATCCGTTTCAGGCCTTTGGCAGCAGCCCCGTACACGTGTAACCCGTGGAAGTTTCTTCATTGAGCGGCACCGCGCCCACCTGTGCAGCCGCCTCTCCCATGCTCCACGCATTGCCCTGGCTATATTGCGCCGTTTGTGGCTCCGATTCAAGCTGCAGGCCGGGGAGGCTTTCAAGGCTTTGGTGGCCCAGATCATCCTCCTCCCAGACACCCCAACCCTCCGCGTGCCACAGGGGACCGCCCACCTACCGCAGAATGGCCCTGAGCATTAACCTCCTCCGATAATGCGAGCAGTTTGCAGGGTGGCAAACATGCAGAAATTACTGTGGCTACGTGGTCTGAGGCCCAACGAGCTAGGCAGGCTGCGCCATCCCTGGGCTCACCGCCTACCACCAAATCCATGCGTCCTGCCTCTTGCAGCAGATGCATGGCTTCGGCTACTTTTCCTTCTACATGCCATTTAACATCTACAAAGGCCAAATAACTTAAACAAAATGTTGCAATCAAAAATTGTCACCCACTGACTCCCTGCCACTAGCCACCAGGTCACCTGCATCCCCTATATACCCCATTGGGCTATAATGGGCTTCATAATAGCCCCAAATAAATGGCAATCGCAGAACTGTACAACTCTCCCAAAATCCCACGGGCAAGATCTCCCTCTGGTCGGCTGCCGCCTAAACCCCTATTAAGTTTTTTTTACAGTCAAACATGCCAGAATTTAAATAGGAAAAAGTGTAAAGTATTTACCAGAACATGCAGACTTTGGTGCGGAATTTGCAAATATATTTATGCACAGGGTACAAGCAGGTATGCAAGGCAGTATATCTAGATGATAAATGATCGGAGGCTAAATGGAATAAAGTTGATACCCCACGAAAGTGATCATTAGCTGATACCATCAAAGAAAATAGTTTTTCAAACTGAAATGGGAATAAAGGGCGAGGTTAAAGCAAGGAGTAAGAGATATAGAACAAAGCAAGAATTGCTTATTCTCTCTATTGAATGATGGGTAGGAAGTAGCGGTCCATTTATAGGGTGGAATTGAGTTCCAAACTTGAGGAACTCAGCTGGAAAATTATTGGTTAAGGTGCTCTTTTTGTTGAAGACAGGAGTTTCAAGTAAGAGGGTGTTAGCTCTGCGTGCATGAGAACCTTCAGACATCTTCAGGTTCTTGACAAGATTGTGAGACTGGTCCAGAGAAGGAGCTTGTTGATAATTCATGAAAGTTTAAAACATGATATACCTTTAAATTGGTGACCAGATCAAGGACAGAACTACTGGGGAGGTGCGATCAAAGCAGCCAGTCCCTCTGAATAAAGTGAAATGCTACATGTTGGGCAAATATGAGGGGGGCAAGGTGAATTCTGGGAATGACTATGATGACGGAGTCATCATAGACATGTCTCTAGAGGCAGGGCTTGAATCTCATCTTTGACGTCCTGTTCAGGTAGAAAGTGTCTGACACCCAATGTAAGTCGTAGGTGCTGATACCCATTCTTGGCCATGTTATTAATGTGTTTCTGTAGATTGAGGCGCTTATCAAGCATGTAAACCATGGGTTTGTGTGGAGTGGGGTGGAGGAGGATCACACATGCGTGATGTGGGAGTTTTGGACCATCAGACCATATAAACGTGACTTTGCCTTTGCACATCTAAACGTCACAACTCCTGAGTGGCTAGTAATATTAAATTTGATGGTCACTTAATCGCACATACCTTCTCATCTAGAAAGCTGGGAAGATGGATGGTCAGTAAGGGACATCATGGGGATCTGAGTAATGAGTTAAAGTTCTAGCAATCCAACTAAGTATTCCATCCTTTCGAGGTCAGTAAGTTGTGCATCATTAAATTGAGTAACAGTGGTATTTACGCAGCTTAAAGCAGAATGGGCGTGGTATTGAGTGCAATAAAACACGTCACTATTAATCGCTCTGTAAAATGTTACAAAGCGTCTATTTGTTGTATACTCAGTGACGCGCTTTGCAGGCTGGTGATTGCGGTAATTGAACAGTTCATTGACCTCATGCTGCTGATAGAGGTCTACCACAACCTTCTTGTAATCTACTTTGTGAAGCTTGTTCAAGGCCAGATCATCCCTTAGTTTTATTATGCCAACCTTCTCAAAAGATATTGATGATCTGGGTAGGAGCCAGCAAGATGAGGTAAACAAAACCTATAGCACCCAATATGCTAAAGGAAAAATCCTCAAAATATGCACATTAACAATGTGGTCCTTACTCAAAGCATGAGATCTCTTAAAGCTGGTTAAAACTGCAAAAAACAAAACTTTCAAGCAAGTGAATTTTTTAGATTCCCCAGAAATCCCAGATTGGACAATCATTAGGTCAATTCAAAATGGCCTTCATGAGTACACGAAGTAGGCTACTGCTGTACTACTTCACGTACTCTTAAATGCCTTTGTGAATTGGTCCCAAAACTACCAAAAAGGAAATATTCAGGGAATTAGCCTTATACAGTTAGGGACTGTGCCCTCTTTGCGTTTATACTTCTAAGGACATTTTAGGGTCCATTCACAAAGGCATTTTGGAGAAGATGAAGTGATAGTCCTGTAGTACTACTTCACGTACCTAAAAATAACTTTAGAATGAGCTGCAATGAGTTCTAAACTTGGGAGCAAGTAGGTGAACTCAGTCATCCAGGCAGTCAGGAAAGCAAGCTTATTGTATAATTGTTCGGCACTCAACTCTTTTTTCGGTGTCTAATTCATGCACAATGTAGGAGTTCACCCTTGAGAAAAATAAATATTTGTATGCCTTTTTTTATGAATTACACAGTAACTAGTCATGCTTTTCTAAAGATAGACAGGATTAAAATAATTGCAGGAGAAGCACAGGTTAGCAGTGCTTATGGTGCACAACTGTAACTGGGACTTAACATGTTAAATAACCGGAAAATTGCCTAATTCAAAACTATAGAGTTCTGCGAATTAAGCAATTTATTTCTTTGTTGGTGGTTATGCATTTTTGCATCATCCTTCTTCTGCAGGAGGCTGGGCAAGTAGAACATTGAGGGAGGTGTGAAACTCGAATATGTTTTGGACACCAGACACTTTCTGCTTCAAAGGGCCTTCTGCAGGTATCTCACATGACTTTTGTATGCATGAAACTATCATGCGTAACATTTTCACCTGAGACATCAACCAAGTGCATTTCGAGGTACATGCGTATTTTGCATACTTTACATGAAAATTTAACGTATTATGGGAGGGAAAAAGAATCACAAGTCTCCCCACAGCTAAATAGGACGAGCCATTAATGAGTGCACAAAAAGCGCGCTTTGTTGGTACGCGGAGCAGCTTATGTAATCTGTTCCTACACCTTCTCGGTGGATTGCACAAACATCTTAACCACCTCTTACATGGCACCATGAAGGTCAATATGTTTTCCATATGTACTGATACCAACAATCATAATGGTCCATTCTGAATCCTGACTCCAAGGCTTCCTATGTAGGCACTGATTTCATAAGAGTATCAGCTTTGAACTGCAGGTGCACAATATCAATAAACACTGAGTGTCGCTGCCCTGCATGTCCTTTTGAAAACACATCTTTATTCCAAGACATTATCCTGCCAAGACTCTTGAGACATTGATGAAGAGGAGGGCTTCCGGTTAAGCAGCTGAACAGCTTGAGTGGTTTCAGAATAACTCAGATAGAGTGACACTAATTATCCGTACTAGATAACTGATAATTAGTGAACATGGTATGCAAATCACTCCCATAGCCTCGAGAGTGGAGTTTGCAATGCTCTGCTCCTTTCTCAGGGCATGTTGCCACCAAGAGTTATCTGTGTTCATTCACTGTCTGGGACTTATTCTTGTATCATCAGACTTTGACTTAGAGTAAGAAAGAGAAAGGCAGTACATTGAAAAAGAGGGAGGACAAGAAAGATAGTAGTGATCAAGGCAGAAGGCGGAGAGGAGGAAGAGTCTGCAAGAGTGTGTTAAAGTGACAGGAACTGGAGGGTGGAGGCAGAAAAGAGGCGTAAGGTGGAATCAAAACTAGGCAGGCTCTTTATCTGCTACTCAGTAGTGTGGATCCCAAGAAACTTTTGGGCCAGGGAACCTGTGTTTGGCCACAAAGTAGACACTGAAGTGCAGACAAGCAAGCCCATGTGTATTGACCTGAAAAGGACAGCATAGCACAATAAACTCTACACTGAGAAAGGAGGTAGAAAACACATAATTTGCCTGGTATAACCAGTGCTTAATTCGAGCTGGTAGTTTCCAGTGCTGGCACTGGCACTTCATTGTCAACAACGGCACTTGTGACAATCTGCCACAAGGTGGAGCTCTCTGCCTAATTTAGAGATGACCACAGCAACAGGTAATTATTAATTCAATATACTTTAAAAATGGCTATTAACTGCTGCCCAAGCCATTCTTATAGCTTTGAGGGCCTCAAATAGTCCGAGTTGTCACACTTGTAGGAGTGTGATGGTTAGGTGTCATGTTGGTACTGTCATTGGTAGCACTGGCAGGGGCAATACGTGGTGCAGGCTGCAGTGGCCTCAGGACGAGAACCTTGGCACTTATTTTTTTGTACAAATTATGCAATGGGTATAACCCTTCACCCATCTGTTTTGTTGTTTGTTTGTGTGATCTTCTTCCCTGAAGATGTATAGAAGTGCAAACTCCACTCTACTCTACAGCCATTCGGTAGATGATTCACCAGGTTGTTACTAACTGGCTATTGCAGTGTGTCAGTAAATGGGCGAGAGGCTTTACATGGCAAGGCATCAGCTACTCTCCCTGAAGCGATCTACAATAAACTGAATATCACCCATTGCTTTCTCTCCATATACAAAGTTGGCAGTAAAACAACCAGTTCAACAGAAACAGCAAAAGGTGGAGTCTGAGAACAGGTAGAGTCAACAAACAGACATGGGCACACTGACACTTAGTAAAATAAGTGCACTGATTTAAAGTACAACAGGATAGAGTGAGAGGGCAGGGAGCTCACCCACTAAGCAGGGCAGGCTGGTACCTGGAGGATGGGTGGATTTGGCAGAAATCACATTTTCATGTATAAATTGGTTATTAATGATACCCTCTGGTATATGTTTCTTCTCTTGGCCTTTCTCTCCTCTTGTGACAGGTGGTCCACGAAAAAGAATGTTTATGTGTGTGTATGCTTGCACATGTGTTTGTGTGTGCACATATGCATAAATAGGTGTGTTTGGTTGCCAAGGAAGGGAAAGAGAAATAAATAGTTGATTTGTATGCGTTCCATTGGTAATGGCACTGCCTTAGAAGCCGAAGCTCCATAGTACCCACAGTGCTTCAACACAACTTGCAGTGCTCTAATGTATGACCAAGGCTACTGGAATTATGTGATACTTCTGCCTCAGTGATTTCCACATAATTGTGGATTTGCTCCTCTTGCCACACAATCCATCTTCTGCTGCATAATTTGCAGATTTTACAAAAAAATGAGTTTCTTATTGAAACGGTTCAAAAGTTACTGAAAACGGTGTCCACTGTGTTGCTGCAGAGTGACAGGCCCTTTGCACAGGTTAAATGGTCACTTTCAGATGCTGTATTTAAATGTAAAACTGATAGATACTAATGAGCACACATCTTTGCCAGGACAGTGTTAACAAGTGTAACCAGTGTAAAAAGTATAAAATAATTAAATATTACTGCCACAAAATGTGTAGTATTGTGCCACGTAATTTTGTCAACTTTGACACCTACATGTGCTGATTGCCTCCACAACAAACAAGCAGTTTGAAGTATCACTTTGGAGCAATAAAATATTTGTAATAACTCCCTCAAATGAAAGAAAATCTAAGTGTTATGTTTAAGAAAAAAAACTATATGTATTTTGTTGATGCTAATATACTTTACCACTGATATATATATATCGAAGCAAATAGTGTTGTCCACGCTTTGAGCAGCATGCCACTAGACCCGCTGTGAATCTCGCGGTGGTGCAGCTACCGGTCGGACTGACCGTATAAATCTAAGCAAATAGTGTTGTCCACGCTTTGAGCTGCACTCCCAACAATCTTTATTGGCACAGGACAACTTCGTAACAAGACAACGCGTTTCGGGCCTCACGCCCTTCTTCATAGGCTGCATCTGTGGAAAAAGGCGAACAAGACTCACAAATGCATCCCCTTAATTTATAACAGTCAGTCCGACCGGTAGCTGCACAACCGCGAAATTCACAGCAGATCCAGTGGCATGCTTGTTTAGCAACCGCATCATGGAACAACGATTGAGGCAAGTACTTGTGGCCAATTTTGAGCAGGCTTTATGGGCAGGATTTTAAGAACTGTGCATTTCTACGTGATTGGTGAGCCCACTGGGGTTTTAATTGGACTGCCTTCCCCATAATGCACTATACTTACCAAGGAGCCCACACTAGGGCGTGAGTCTTGTTCGCCTTTTTCTGCAGATGCAGCCTATGAAGAAAGGCATGTGATCAGTAATTTTAGCGCTGAGTTAAATAACTAACATGGGTACACTACGGCAGTGGTGGAAAATAGTGGACGTGCCGCGTTACGAATGTGCGGTGCTATCCTACTACTGTAGCGTACATGTTTACAGAACACCGAATTTTCAGCTGTAATCAGCAATAGGACGAAATGTATGTTATTCTCGTAGGTGAACATTTTTACTGAGAATTATATAGAAGTAGATTCAGCGCCTGAAATAACATGGACATTTAAATATGGCGCCCATGTTAACAGAATACTATCAGGCTTACACTATGTTTGTCCTTTCTTACTTTTATTGATATTGTGTATGTAAACGGTAAAATGGTGGCATCAATTATACCGTGAAAAAGCCGAGAGGTGAAACGTGTTGGTATTGAGCAACCTTGCCAATAAACTTATCAAGCAGCCCTGAGTGTCCTGGAATTTTCTTGCAACGGAAGGAAATCGTGCGTTATATGAAAGGATTTCCGGGGCCCTTCCAGGACCACCGCATTTTGAAGCAACGCTATCAATCAATCAATCAATCAATCATGTCACTTATAAAGCGCACTACATACCCGCGAGGGTCTCAAGGCGCTGGGGGAAGAGGGGGGTGGTGCTGCTACTGATCGAAGAGCCAGGTCTTGAGGAGTCTTCTGAAGGCCAGTAGGTCTTGGGTCTGTCGGAGGTTGGTGGGGAGGGTGTTCCAGGTCTTGGCGGCGAGGTGGGAGAAGGATCTGCCGCCGGCGGTCGTTTTCCGGATGCGGGGGACTGTGGCGAGGCGAGGCTGGTCGAGCGGAGCTGGCGGGTGGGGGTGTAGAAGCTGAGTCGTCTGTTGAGGTAGGCTGGTCCGGAGTTGTGGAGTGCTTTGTGTGCGTGGGTGAGGAGCTTGAAGGTTATCCTCTTGTTGACAGGGAGCCAGTGCAGGTCTCTCAGGTGGGGTGTGATGTGGCTGCGTCGGGGATGTCGAGGATAAGACGTGCAGAGGCGTTCTGGATGCGTTGCAGCCGTCTCAGGAGCTTAGCCGTCGTTCCTGCGTAGAGGGCGTTTCCGTAGTCCAGCCTGCTGGTGACGAGGGCCTGGGTGACTGTTTTTCTTGTTTCGGTGGGGATCCACTTGAAGATCCTGCGGAGCATTCGGAGGATGTTGAAGCAGGATGAGGAAACGGCGTTGACCTGCTTAGTCATGGAGAGGGTGGGGTCGAGGATGACCCCTAGGTTGCGTACGTGGTCGGTGGGTGGCGGGGCTGTTCCCAGTGATGTTGGCCACCAGGAGTCGTCCCAGGCTGAGGGGTTGGAACCAAGGATGAGGACCTCCGTCTTGTCCGAGTTCAGCTTCAGGCGGCTGGTCCTCATCCATTCGGCGACGGCCTTCATTCCTTCGTGGAGGTGGGCTTTGGCGGTGTGAGGGTCTTTGGTGAGGGAGAGGATCAGCTGGGTGTCGTCGGCGTAGGAGATGATGTTGAGGTTGTGCTGTCGGGCGACGTGGGCGAGGGGTGCCATGTAGATGTTGAACAGCGTTGGGCTGAGGGAGGAGCCTTGGGAGTACGCCGCAGATGATCTTGGTGGCCTTGGATCGGAAGGGGGCGAGGCGGACGCTTTGTGTTCTGCCGGAAAGGAAGGATGTGGTCCAGTCCAGGGCCTTCTCTTGGATCCCGGCGTCGTGAAGGCGTGTTCGTAGTGTGTGGTGGCAGACCGTGTCGAAGGCGGCTGATAGGTCCAGGAGGATGAGGGCTGCTGTTTCTCCGTTGTCTAGCAGGGTCCTGATGTCATCGGTGGCGGCGATGAGGGCGGTTTCGGTGCTGTGGTTGCTGCGGAAGCCGGACTGGGAAGGGTCCAGGATGTTGTTCTCCTCGAGGTAGCGGGTCAGTTGTTTGTTGACGATTTTCTCGGTGACCTTCGCGGGGAACGGGAGCAGAGAGATGGGTCGGAAGTTCTTGAGGTCCTTGGGGTCTGCCTTGGGTTTCTTGGGTAAGGCGGTGATCTCGGCGTGCTTCCAGCTTTCCGGGAAGGTTGCTGTCTCGAAGGAGATGTTGATTATTTTCCGGAGATGGGGCGCGATGGCTGTACTGGCTTTGTTGAAGATGTGGTGACGGCACGGGTCTAGCGGTGAACCGGAGTGGATGGTGTTCATGATCTCGCTGGTGTCCTCGTCGTTGATGTTGGTCCAGGAGAGCAGGCGGTTGGTGGTTGTGGGGGCAGTGGTCTCGGTGGTTGCCGGGGCGGTCGTGGTGTTGAAGCTGTCGTGGATGTCGGCGATTTTGCGGTGGAAGAAGGTGGCCAGTGAGTCGCACAGGTCTCGCGACGGCTGGATGTCGTTGGTGTTGGAGCTGGGGTTGGAGAGTTCCTTCACGATGTTGAAGAGCTCTTTGCTGTTGTGTGCGTTGTTGTCTAGGCGGTCTTTGAGTGAGGCCCTTTTGGCGGATCTGATGAGGTGATGGTGACTGCGGGTGGCGCTCTTGTGGGCGGCAAAGCTGTCCGCTGTCCGTTCGTGGAGCCAGATCTTCTCCAGTTTTCGACATGTTTGTTTGGAGGCCTGGAGGTCTTCGGTGAACCAGGTGGCTTTCTTGCTGGTGTGGCTGTTGGGCGGATTCTTGAGCGGGGCGAGGGTGTTGGCGCAGTCGTCGATCCACTGTCTGAGGTTGCGGCCGGCGGTGTCGGGGTCGGAGGGTTCGGCGGGTGGGCTCAGGGCGAGGGTTGTGGTTAGCTGGTCTTCCGTGACTCTGCTCCAGCAGCGGCGAGGCATTTGTTCGGTGCGGTGGTGCGTGGTGGGCTTCCTGTAGGTGAAGTGGATGCAGTGGTGGTCAGTCCAGTGGGGTTCGGAGGTGTGGTTGAAGGAGACGTGTGGGCTTGCGGAAAAGATGGAGTCTAGCGTGTGGCCGGCGGCGTGGGTGGGTGTAGTCACGAGCTGTCTGAGTCCGAGGGTGGCGAGGTTGTCGATCAGGGTGGTGGAGTTGGTGTCCTTGTTGTTCTCGAGGTGGAAGTTCAGGTCCCGAGGAGGATGTAGTCCGTGGAGGCGATGGCGTGTGTGCTGATGAAGTCAGCGATGGAATCGCTGAACTGTGGTCGGGGTCCGGGGGTCTGTAGATGAGGGTTCCTCTGAGGGTGGTGTTGGGATCGGTGTGGATCTGGAAGTGCATGTGTTCGGCGGTGCTGAGGGTGTCGTCGGTGTTGGTTGAGACTCTGAGGGTGTTCCTGTGGACGATGGCGATGCCTCCTCCGACTCCGTTGGTGCGGTCCCTGCGGGTGATCTTGTATCCGTCCGGGATGGCAATGGCGATGTCGGGGGCTGAAGCGGGATTCAGCCAGGTCTCCGTCAGGAATGCGACGTCTGGGGAGGTTGAGTCGAGAAGGTCCCAGAGTTCGATGGCGTGTTTGCGGGCGGAGCGGGTGTTGAGGAGGATGCATCTGAGGTAGTTGGGTTCTTTCCTGGGCGGTGGTTTGGCGGGGCGGGTGCTGGCGAAGCTGCAGTTCCGGCAGGTGAAGGGCCCTTGGGTGCGCTTCGGGGTGGCCTGGTAGCAGGCGTGATCTTTTCCGGGGTTGAGTGCGTGGAGGGTGCTGGCGTCGTATCGGCGTCTGTTGATGTGGCGGGCGCGGGGATGCCCGGACCAGGGGGTCTGGCGCTGGGCGCGGTCACGGCGCGGACGGGCGCAGGACGGGCTTGCCTTAGGCGCGCCTTCGGCGCGCCAGCGGCCGCCATAAATGGGGAGGTGGGAGGGAGGAGCAGGGAATGGGGCAGCGAATGGGCAGTGAGGGGCGGGGCCGCAGGGCGCAGCGGCGGAAACAGGCACAGAAGGGAAAACGAGCACAATCAGGGCATCAAGGGGCACAGAAAGGAAAAGAAAACGAGCACAATCAGGGGCAGCAAGGGGGCACAGAAAGGAAAAAACGAGCACAATCAGGGGCAGCAAGGGGGCACAGAAAGTAAAAGCAGAGCACAATCAGGGGCAGCAAGGGGGCACAGAAAGGAAAAACGAGCACAATCCGGGGCAGCAAGGGGGCACAGAAAGGAAAAACAGAGCACAATCAGGGGCAGCAAGGGGGGCACAGAAAGGAAAAACGAGCACAATCAGGGGCAGCAAGGGGGGCACAGAAAGGAAAAACGAGCACAATCAGGGGCAGCAAGGAGGGGCACAAAAAGGAAAAACGAGCACAATCAGGGGCAGCAAGGGGGCACAGAAAGGAAAAACGAGCACAATCAGGGGCAGCAGCAGGGCACACAGACGGAGCTGTGTGGTGGGGGAGCGACCTACCAGTCAAGGTCAGGGGTACAGTAGTAGGATAGCACCGCACGTTCGTAACGCGGCACATCCACTATTTTCCACCACTGCCGTAGTGTACCCATGTTAGTTATTTACCTCAGCGCTAAAATTACTGATCACACTGGTTTCGCCCAAGTGGGCAAATACATAGGAAGTTTCTGCCACTGTTCCTCCCCATAGGAAATCCCTATTTGTCACGACATGAATAATTAACATGAATAAATTTCATTTCTGTTGACTCAAAATTGGTACAACTTGGCAAACAGTGAAAGCAATTAAACAAACACATCAAAGACAAAGGAAAGTCCAGCCCAAATGGGCAAAATCATTGCTTTAGTCCTTATTAGATGTTCAATCATTCGACTTAGTTTTAATTTTACTAAATCCGTAGTTATTCTCCAGAACTTCATGATTCTTCTTCAAAACACTGATGTTTCAATCCTCCTGCCCTTTCAAATACGCATCCTCCCTGTGTATGTACCGGAAAAGAAACACAAACCAAAAATTAAAAATACATTTTTTAGTTATTAAAAAAGTTCATTCCTAAACAAATATGTATGCAAAACTCATTAAAATACTGTATTCCTTTACTATATATACATTCTGTATCTGCAATTATATCCCAAGAAGGAAGCTATAAAATCCTACTGTTTCAGCTTTCTACGCAGTTTGTTTATTCTACAAATGTATTGCCAATTCTTCATTAGAATTTAGACCTACAGGCGCCAAGGTTTCAAAATCAATGATAAATCTTGATTCTCTTATCCTTAACTGCCGTTCTCAATCTCCAACTCTTTCCTGTAGTTTAACTGAATCTAACACTGCATAGGTCAGCAACTTGTCATTTTGATTGTGCATTTCTTTAAAATGCCGAGCTACCGGATATTGTATATCGTTGCGCCTGATGGCTCGTTGATGTTCTAATATCCTTTTCTTTGCCCGGTGGATAGTACTTCCTATATAATATTTACCACACGGGCAAATCAGGCAGTAAACACAGAAGTCAGTATTACAATTAAAGTCACCCTTAATCAAAAATTTTCTCCTGCTATTAGGTACTTTCACCTTTGTACAACTCACACTGTTGGTGCATGCCTTGCACCTCTTACAACATTTAAAACCTCCTGTTGTTCTCATGAGCCTCGTTTCATCCTGAGCAGTTACTGCATTGCAGCTCAGCTCATCTTTAAGGGATATGCCTCTTCTAAATGTTATCTGAGGTGTTTCATATACATATTTTTTTATAATGTTGTTCGTTTTTAGAATGTGCCAATTCTGATTGAGCACTTTCCTAATTTGGTAGGCCTGATTGGAAAAAGTAGTTATAAACCTAACTGTATCATCCTTTCCATCAGCTTGCGGTCTGGGATGTAATAACTCTGGTCTATCCCAGGCGCCCGCCTTAATCATAGCCTGTCTAATTGTTTTCTTACTGTAACCACGTTGTTCAAATCTCTTACTCATTATCTGTTTCTCTACCAAGTATTCCTTCTGTGTGCTGCAATTTCTTTTCGCCCTAATTAACTCACCATAGGGGATACTTTATATCAGATTAAAGGGATGAGCACTGGTGGCATTTAAGAGACTATTCCCAGCCGTCTCCTTCCTATGTAGTTTCGTCACCAGAGAATTCCCTTGTACTTTAATCTCAACATCCAAGAAAACACTCTTCTCCTTGCTAATATTGGAGGTGAAATGTAAATTCATATCATTATTGTTCAAGGATAACACAAACTTCTTTGCTGACTCTTCATCTCCCTTCCAAATAAAAAAAAATGTCATCAATGAACCGAGTCCACATTACAATATTTTCTCCATATGTCACCCAGCGTTCGGACACCTGCTCCTCCCACCAGCCCATGAATAAATTTGCATAGCTGGGGGCAAAGCAGGTGCCCATAGCTGTCCCTTGTGTTTGTTTGTATAGTTTCTGATCAAAGAAGAAAAGATTGTTGGTTAAACAGTAATAAACCATTTCAATTAACATTTCTGTGTGTAGTAACAAGGATATTGATCTGGCACGTAAGAAGTGTCGGATGGCCTGGATCCCCAGGTCATGCCTAATACAAGTGTAGAGGCTGGTTACATCTAATGTAATCAACCAACAGTCATTCTCCCAAATTAAGCCATCAATTAATGTTAAAAAATGTGTAGTGTCTTTAAGATAAGCAGGTAAGGCTACCACAAAAGGTTGCAAATAGTAATCAATGAATTTGGAAGTCATTTCTAACTGTGATCCCATAGAGGACACTATAGGTCTACCTGGCGGTTTCTCTGCATCCTTATGTAATTTGGGAAGCAAATACATGATTGGAATACGCAGATGTTTGCTATACAAACTGCAGAATTCTTCCCACTCAAGTAAGCCTTGATCTTTCCAATCAACCAGTATCGCATTATATTTAGAATATGATGCTAGTACTTCAGATTTAGTACTGATGGTATAGTAAAATGGGTCATTGAGTTGTCGTAAGCCCTCAGATAGATAATCTTCCTTAGCCCAAATAACAACATTCCCCCCTTTATCAGATTGTCGGATCACAATTGAGGTGTCATTTTTTCAGAGTCTCTACCGCCTTAAGTTGATCCGCAGTCAAATTCCTCTTAGCTGCACCCACGGTTTTGTATCGCAGTCTTTTCAAATCTTGAATGACACTTTTCTCAAACACCTCTAGGGCATCACAGTGTATATTGGGTGTAAACATGGATTTGGATCTAAAGTTACTAGAACATGCTGAATCCACTGTTACCTCCAAAGTATCCAGATTTAACAAAGGATCCTCATTGTGTACTATATCTTTATCCAATTGTGCCATAGTGTGTATCAATTCTATGTCCGATATGCACAATGCACTATTAGCCGACTCAATTCTTGGGTTCCTTATTATGGGTGTATGCATGTGAAACCATTTTTTCAATTTCAATTTTCTTAAGAAACAAAAAATATCAATCCTTGTTTGCACATAATCTAAATGTCTAGAAGGACAGAATGACAAACCCAATGAGAGTAAATTAATGTCTGTAGGTGACAACTCACGTTTGGATAGGTTCACCACCGTCGTTTCATTCCTCTCTTGGCCCTTGTAGCCATTGCCACAGGTTTGCTGGATTCTCCTTTTTCTCCTTGCCCTTGCTTTGTGGTTTCTCTGGTTCCTCTTGTCCCTCTTGTTCTTCCTCTGGTCCCACGTCCTCTGCCACGATGAAAATCCCGCTCCTCATTTTGCTGATTTTGTTTTGCTCTTGTCAGCATTTGGAACTGTTTGAGAAAATTGTTTCTACCCAAATTACTTGTTGGTGCATTTTGCGCTAAAGTTTCAGCTGAGACATCCGAGGCATTGCTATCAGAGACATCACTCTCTTCAGTTATGTCATCTTTCTCCTTGGTGTTTCTGCCCCTTATGATGTGTTCTCCGCTCTCAGCAAAAAGATGATCATATTTTTTATGAAACGTAAGAGTTCTTCCCGATTGATAGTCTTTAAAATCACGTATAAATTTCCTCTGTTTCTTATTCGTGATTTCCTCTTCAATTTTTTCCAGCCGAATTTGTAATTTGCTCATAAACTCATCCAATGTTTCCTTGGAGATGAGTTTCAATAGTTCCTCAATGGTTTTGTTGATTTCATCAAAAATCTTGGTGCGATCTTTGAGAGCATATTTAATTAAGATTCTCGTCATCACTGTGAACATTCCTTTGAATTGCCAGCCCACTCCTCCAACATGTCTGGGTCCGCATTTACATAGGTAGGGACAGTATAAATCCGAAGTCCTCTAGAAACCCTCCCCACATCTATGTACTTTTGCAGGGACTCTGCCTCCCACCATTTAGTCATTTCTTTCTTGTAAAGTTTCTCCAGTTTCACATATAGTTCCTGTGTTTGTACTTCATTATTAATAAATAAGTGCTCTCTGCCCGGTTGACTGACCACGGCATTTCCTTCTGCCATTTGGGTGAAGAATAGGCGATTTGAAACTTCCTTTCTCTTTGCTTCCATTAAGGAGGCCATTATCGCTGTCACTCGCTTGCCACAAACAATTCCTTCTGCAACCCTATGCGAGGCGTCGAGCTCACTCGTACTCACACACCGTCGCTACGCTCCGTGATTTTGACACTTCACTGCTGCTCATAGGTTCCTTGTCTAATCAGCATGCACACCACGGGCCGGGGATATTCCTCCAATCCCCATACGCACCGCTAGTGCGACTGACTGTCCAAATACGGTAACCACCACTCGCCGTCTCATCAATTTTCCGGCGTTTTGCAGCGCCAAGTGCACGCTTCTGTCCTCCATTTCCGAAGATCTCTGATTCAGAAGCAATCACTGCCATAAATCGGCCTGAAACAAAAATCGCAGGTAGCTCCAGGCTTAAAAGTCAATTTCGCTCACCACAACCATCCGGAAGTCTGGAGCTTCAAAATGCGGCGGTCCTGGAAGGGCCCCGGAAACCCTTTCATATAACGCACGATTTCCTTCCGTTGCAAGAAAATTCCAGGACACTCAGGGCTGCTTGATAAGTTTATTGGCAAGGTTGCTCAATACCAACACGTTTCACCTCTCGGCTTTTTCACGGTATAATTGATGCCACCATTTTACCGTTTACATACACAATATGTGGCGCGGGGGCGCGTTTGCAGAGTGCTGACAAGGAGGGGGCGTGGCCTCCGGCGCGATGCCGGATTTTTTTTTTTTTTTTTTAAAGGGGGCTGTGTGGCCCCCCTTCTTTTTAATTATTTTGGGCCCTGGGGACCCCATCCCCCAGGGCCTGACCCCTTTTTTTTTTTTTTTTAAATGTGAACGGGAAGGGGACCGTGTGGGCTCCCCTCCGTGGCCAATCTCGGCCCGGGACCCCATCCCCCGGGACATTGCCACCTTTTTATTTATTTTTATTTTCATGGAGGGGGGTTGCGTTGCCCTCTCCTCAGGCCTCCTTAGGCCCCGGGGACCCCATCCCCCGGGGCCGGCCTTTTTAAATTTTTTTATATTTTTTTTCTAATTTGTGGAGTGGGGCCGCGTGGCCCCCCTCCCGGGCCACTACTTGCCCGGGGACCCCATCCCCGAGGCTGGCCCTATCCTTTGGGGTCCGTGGGGGACCCCAACTCCCCACGGACCATGCCGGCTCCCAGCGTCCTGCGGGAGCCGGCATTACTTTCCACATGGGGAGCTGCTAACATGCAGCTCCCCATGTGGAAAGCAATTGTCTTTGGATATTGGAAGCGAGAGCAGGTTTCCCTGCTCTCGCTCCAATATCCAAAGCAGTTTGCTATGACAGGACGGGAGCCGCGAGGCTCCGTCCTGTCATAGCAAACTACAGTGTCCCGGGGGTAGGCACCCGGGACACTGCAGGAGCCGGCCCTGGGGGTGGCGGTCCCCAGGGCCACCACAGGCTCCAGGAGGGGCCGCGTGGCCCCCTCCCTTCAATTGCACAGCCCCGGGGAGGTGGTGGTCCCGGGGCTTCGGGGGTCTGAAACGGACCCCCACATTTGTTTTCTAAGTGCCCCAGGGAGGTGGTGGTCCCCGGGGCGTGTGGGGGGGCTGGAGCCCCCCCACACAGGTGATTAATTTTTAAAAAAAGAAGCCCCGGGGGGTGGCGGTCCCCGGGGCTGCGGGAGGGCGGAGAGCCCTCCTGCACCATGTTTTATTTAAAGCCCCGGGGGTGGCGGACCCCGGGGCTTGGGGGGCCTTAGAGGCCCCCCACATAAAACATTATCCTACCCCACGCATGCCCCCGGGACTTGGGCCACCCGGGGCCAATTACAACGAGCGCGGGAGACCGCGCTCGTTTTTTTCCGGCGGGATTCGCGCACCCTAAGCGCATCCCGACGATTTTCTTTCTTAAAAATGCTTTTTCTGCCCAGGGGTCCTTGTGGGACCCCTGAGCAGACCTAGGGGGTCAGGGTGTTTCTACCCTGCCCCCTTTGTGCGTTTTGCGCACTTGTTTCTTTTTTTTCCTCGGCGGGATCCGCGCATCCCGCCGATTTAAAAAAATGCTTTTCTGCCCAGGGGTCCTTGTGGGACCCCTGAGCAGACCTAGGGGTCAGGGTGTTTCTACCCTGCCCCCTTTTGTGCTTTGCGCACTTGTTTCTGTCCCTCGGTTCTACCGAGGACAAAATGGCTGCCAACACTTCCTGATTTGGAGTGTTGACAGCCAATTAGCATGCAGCTCGTGATCGGGAGGGTACGCGGACCCTACTCGGCCATAGATATATATGTGACTTTACTTTTGATTTTCTCAGGAACTACTGAACGGATTTACACCATTTAAGCAAAAGGCACGACACTGAACCAAGGGCTACCTCTTTGCCAAATTTGGTGTAATTCCGTTCAGCAGTTCGGCTGTAGCTGCGACTAAAGGTTCCTATGGAAAAATGAATGGGGAAAACGCGTTTTGGGAACCCCCTTTTTTCTCGGCCCCCGCTTGACGTATCACCCGAGACTTTCAGGATAGGAGCGGACCGGAGCGCCCCAACAAGTTGGAAGCTTTCGCGAAGATTCGTCAACCGGCGCCAACGTTATTTCAAATAGAATGTTGCGGATTTCCTATGGAAAATAGGTCCTAACTATAACTATCTACTGGCGACCGCCAGTAGATAATATATATATATATATATTCACTGAAAAAACCATAGGTTTTAGGGACAGTTATAGTTAGTTGGACATTTCACTCGTACAAAACCATAGAAATTCCCCCGTTATAGTTAGTTCAGCTAACTATAACTCGTGCCCCGCAATGCACTGCTGATGATGTCACATATTACATCACTCATGACATGGTCAGTGACATCACTGATGACATCACTGATGACATCTCAAATGACATCACTGATGACATCATCCAGTGACTGTGTGTTTCTGTAAAGTTTAAATATGTTTAATATATGTAGGGAAAGGCGTATTGAAGAATGAGTGGGTGTATAAGTGTCTGAATGGATGATTTAGTACGTGAGTGACTGACTCTACAAGTGAGTGATTAAACATATCTTACTGAATGCATGGGTTAGTGACTAAACTGTGTGAATGTCTGTATCCGTCTGTTTGTTGGTGTGTAAGTGGATGCATGGATTTGCGAATAGCTACATGAGTGTCTATATGGGTTATTGATTGGTTCTCTGAGTATCTGTATGGCTGCCTGAGTGTTTGTGTGGGTGGGGTGTGTGTGACTCTGTACATAGATGTGTGAGTGGGTGATTCACTGGGTGCATGATTTCAAGAGTGCATCTGTGATGGACTGCTTGGGTGGGTGAGTGTGTGTATGGGTGTGTTAGTGAGTGAATGTATATCTCAGTGGTACATGTGCGAGTAACTACATATGTAAAAGGCAGTATATATGTGTGTTAGAGTATTTAAATGGCTATAAGTGAGAGTGTGTGATAGTGAGAGTGGCTGTATGGATGCGTGTGTGCTTGTATCAGTTATTGTATAAGAGCGTAAGAATGTGCTAGTATTTGTATGAGTAAGTGAGCTGGTGTGTGTATAACTGTATAGGTGAGTAAATGGGTGTGTGATTAATTTTTTGCATGACTGACTAGGTGTGTGAGTACCTCTATGGATGAGTGGCGGTGTGTGAGTGTTTATATAGGTGTATGAGTGCATATGATAGTCCTGTACTGAGTGACTGTAAGTATGAGTGACTGTACGGGTGAGTGAGTGGATGTGTGTGTAGACCTAAGAATCAGTGAGTGGGTATGTAGTTTTTGGTGTTGGAGTGTCTATGGTTTTGAGAATGGCAGTCTGTAATTTAGAGTGGGTGTATCAAAAGTTATATTAGGGTGTGAGAAGATGCATGAAATTATCACATGGATGATGTCATCAGTGATGTCATTTGAGATGTCATCAGTGATGTCACTGACCATGTCATGAGTGATGTAATATGTGACGTCATCAGCAGTGCATTGTAGGGCGCGAGTTATAGTTAGCTGAACTAACTATAACGGGGGAATTTCTATGGTTTTGTACGAGTGAAATGTCCAACTAACTATAACTGTCCCTAAAACCTATGGTTTTTTCAGTGAATTTCAAAGGTTTTTAAATGCTAATTTCTAACTATAACGTGTCTGAAACCTATGGTTTTTTCAGTGAATTTCAAAGGTTTTTTTAAATGCTAATTTCTACCTATAACGTGCCTGAAACCTATGATTTTTAAGTGAATTTCAAAGGTTTTTAAATGCTAGTTTCTAACTATGCCTACAGAGGTAGGACATGTGAAGAAAGAAGAAAAAACGCACAGAAAGAAGCAAAAGATGTGCAGAAAGAACCAACAGAGGAGCAGAAAGAGGCCTTGTTGCAAAATCATCCAGTGCCCACAACTTTGTCAGACAGGTACTGGTGGTAACTGACTCTGACTAACCAGAGCCAGTGCTATGCTAAAAGACACTTAGAATACAGTGAAAACACCTACATACACTAGGGAACACTATGCATTGGGGTACCCCTGTGATTAGCATGACCTCCTCTGCAAGTCCCTAGTACATAATAGGGCAGGGGGATTAAAACTACCTCTTAAAACGCGCTACAGGGCGTGTTTGCACAGTGGTGAAGGGAGGGGGGGCCTGAGGTGACATGTGTGCAAACGCGCCCCGTGGCGCGTTTTAAGTTGCGAGATTAAGTCCCCTTGAATCCTGAGGGTCCCTGGGGCCCAACTAGCCCCCAGGTACCTACAGTTAGGACCACAGAGCTGAGTTGCAGAGAGGCGTTCCGAGGCCACGCACCTTTTTTCACCTCTCTGCAACGCAACACTGTTGTGCTTACTGAAGGTACCTGGTGGGCTAGTTGGCCCCCAGGGTCCCTCAGGATTCAAAGGGAATTAATTCCCCAACTTAAAACGCACCACAGGGCGTGTTTGCGCACATGTCACCTGAGGCCCTGCCCCCTCCCTTCACCACTGTGCAAACGCGCCCCGTGGAGCGTTTTAAGTTGGAGATTAAGTCACCTTGAATCCTGAGGGTCCCTGGGGCCCAACTAGCCCACCAGGTACTTCCAGTAAGCACCACAGGCCTGCGTTCCAACGCCTGTAACAAATTGTGCATTTGTGTTTAGGTAGTGAAGAGGGTCGTGCTGGGGGTAGTGTTTTAGGGTTTAGGGTAGTGCAGTGGTGTTTGTGTAGTGTAGGGGGTCATGCTGGGGGTAGATTTAGGGTTTAGGGTAGTGCAGTGGTGTTTGGGTAGTGTAGGGAGTCGTGCTGGGGGAGTGTTTTAGGGTTTAGGGTAGTGCAGTGGTGTTTGGGTAGTGTAGGGGGTCGTGCTAGGGGTAGTGTTTTAGGGTTTAGGGTAGTGCAGTGGTGTTTGGGTAGTGTAGGGGGTCGTGCTGGGGGTAGTGATTTAGGGTAGTGCAGTGGTGTTTGGGTAGTGTAGGGGGTACTGCTGGGGGTAGTGTTTTAGGGTTTAGGGTAGTGCAATGGTGTTTGGGTAGTGTAGGGGGTACTGCTGGGGGTAGTGTTTTAGGGTTTAGGGTAGTGCAGTGGTGTTTGGGTAGTGTAGGGGTACTGCTGGGGGTAGTGTTTTAGGGTTTAGGGTAGTGCAGTGGTGTTTGGGTAGTGTAGGGGTTCGTGCTGGGGTAGTTTTTAGGGTTTAGGGTAGTGCAGTGGTGTTTGTGTAGTGTAGGGGGTAGTGTTTTAGGGTTTAGGGTAGTGCAGTGGTGTTTGTGTAGTGTAGGAGGTCGTGTTTTAGGGTTTAGGGTAGTGCAGTGGTCTTTGGGTAGTGTAGGGAGTCGTGCGGGGGTAGTGGTTTAGGGTTTAGGGTAGTGCAGTGGTCTTTGGGTAGTGTAGGGGGTCGTGCGGGGGTAGTGTTTTAGGGATTAGGGTAGTGCATTGGTGTTTGGGTAGTGTAGGGGGTCATGCGGGGGAAGTGTTTTAGGGTTTAGGACAGTGCAGTGGTGTTTTGGTAGTGTAGGGGGTCGTGCTGGGGGGAGTGTTTTAGGGTTTATGGCAGTGCAGTGGTGTTCGGGTAGTGTAGGGGGTCGTGCTGGGGGGGTGTTTTAGGGTTTAGGGCAGTGCAGTGGTGTTCGGGTAGTGTAGGTGGTCGTGCTGGGGGTAGTGTTTGAGGGTTTAGGGCAGTGCAGTCGTGTTTGGCTAGTGTAGGGGGTCGTGCTGGGGGTCGTATTTTAGGGTTTAGGGCAGTGCAGTGGTGTTCGGGCAGTGTAGGGGGCGTGCAGGGGGTTGTGTTTCAGGGTTTAGGGCAGTGCAGTGGTGTTTGGGCAGTGTAGGGGGTGGTGCAGGGGGTGGTGTTTCAGGGTTTAGGGTAGCGCAGTGGTGTTCGGGCAGTGTAGGGGGTCGTGCAGGGGGTGGTGTTTCAGGGTTTAGGGCAGTGCAGTGGTGTTCGGGCAGTGTAGGGGGTCGTGCTGGGGCTGGTGTTTCAGGGTTTAGGGCAGTGCAGTGGTGTTTGGGCAGTGTAGGGGGTCGTGCTGGGGCTGGTGTTTCAGGGTTTAGGGCAGTGCCGTGGTGTTCGGGCAGTGTAGGGGTTGTGCTGGGGGAAGTATTTTAGGGTTTAGGGTAGTGCATTGGTGTTCGGGTAGTGTAGGGGGTCATGCTGGGGGTAGTGTTCTAGGGTTTAGGGAGTGCAGTGGTGTTCAGGCAGTGGTTTAGGGCAGTGCAGTGGTGTTGGGGCAGTGTAGGGGGTCGTACTGGGGGTGGTGTTTCAGGGTTTAGGGCAGTGCAGTGGTGTTCGGGCAGTGTAGGGGGTTGTGCAGGGGTGGTGTTTCAGGGTTTAGGGCAGTGCAGTGGTGTTTGGGCAGTGTAGGGGGTCGTGCAGGGGGTGGTGTTTCAAGGTTTAAGGCAGTGGTGTTCAGGCAGTGTAGGGGGTCGTGCTGGGGGTGGTGTTTCAGGGTTTGAGGCAGTGCAGTGGTGTTCGAGCAGTGTAGGGGTTGTGCTGGGGGTGGTGTTTCAGGGTTTAGGGCAGTGCAGTGGTGTTCGGGCAGTGTAGGGGGCGGTGCAGGGGATGGTGTTTCAGGGTTTAGGGCAGTGCAGTGGTGTTCGGGCAGTGTAGGGGGTGGTGCTGGGGGTGGTGTTTCAGGGTTTAGGGCAGTGCAGTGGTGTTCGGGCAGTGTAGGGGGTGGTGCTGGGGCTGGTGTTTCAGGGTTTAGGGCAGTGCAGTGGTGTTCGGGCAGTGTAGGGGGTTGTGCTGGGGCTGGTGTTTCAGGGTTGAGGGCAGTGCAGTGGTGTTCGGGCAGTGTAGGTGGTGGTGCTGGGGCTGGTGTTTCAGGGTTTAGGGCAGTGCAGTGGTGTTCGGGCAGTGTAGGGGGTCATGCTGGGGCTGGTGTTTCAGGGTTTAGGGCAGTGCAGTGGTGTTCGGGCAGTGTAGGGGGTCTTGCTGGGGCTGGTGTTTCAGAGTCTAGGGCAGTGCAGTGGTGTTCGGGCAGTGTAGGGGGTCATGCTGGGGTGGTGTTTCAGGGTTTAGGGCAGTGCAGTGGTGTTTGAGCAGTGTAGGGGGTCGTGCTGGGGCTAGTGTTTCAGGGTTTAGGGCAGAGCAATGGTGTTCAGGCAGTGTAGGGGGTTGTGCTGGAGGTGGTGTTTCAGGGTTTAGGGCAGGGCAGTGGTGTTCGGGCAGTGTAGGGGGTCTTGCTGGGGGTGGTGTTTCAGGGTTTAGGGCAGTGGTGTTCAGGCATTGTAGGGGGTCTTGCTGGGGGTGATGTTTCAGGGTTTAGTGCAGTGCAGTGGTGTTCAGGCAGTGTAGGGGGTCGTGCTGGGGGTGGTGTTTCAGGGTTTAGGGCAGTGCAGTGGTGTTCCGGCAGTGTAGGGGGTCGTGCAGGGGGTGGTGTTTCAGGGTTTAGAGCAGTGCCGTGGTGTTTGGGCAGTGTAGGGGGTCGTGCTGGGGGTTGTGTTTCAGGGTTAAGGGCAGTGCAGTGGTGTTCAGGCAGTGTAGGGTGTCGTGCTGAGGGGTGGTGTTTCAGGGTTTAGGGCAGTGCAGTGGTGTTCGGGCAGTGTAGGGGGTCGTGCAGGGGGTGGTGTTTCAGGGTTTAGGGCAGTGCAGTGGTGTTTGGGCAGTGTAGGGGTCGTGCAGGGGGTGGTGTTTCAGGGTTTAGGGCAGTGCAGTGGTGTTCGGCCAGTGTAGGTGGTCTTGCTGGGGGTGGTGTTTCAGGGTTTGGAGTGCAGTGGTGTTCGGGCAGTGTAGGGGGTCATGCTGGGGGTGGTGTTTCAGGGTTTAGGGCAGTGCAGTGGTGTTCCGGCAGTGTAGGGGGTCGTGCAGGGGGTGGTGTTTCAGGGTTTAGGGCAGTGCAGTGGTGTTTGGGCAGTGTAGGGGGTCGTGCTGGGGGTGGTGTTTCAGGGTTTAGGGCAGTGCAGTGGTGTTCGGGCAGTGTAGGGTGTCGTGCTGGGGGTGATGTTTCAGGGTTTAGGGCAGTGCAGTGGTGTTCGGGCAGTGTAGGGGGTCGTGCAGGGGGTGGTGTTTCAGGGTTTAGGGCAGTGCAGTGGTGTTTGGGCAGTGTAGGGGGTCGTGCTGGGGGTTGTGTTTCAGGGTTAAGGGCAGTGCAGTGGTGTTCAGGCAGTGTAGGGTGTCGTGCTGAGGGGTGGTGTTTCAGGGTTTAGGGCAGTGCAGTGGTGTTCGGGCAGTGTAGGGGGTCGTGCAGGGGGTGGTGTTTCAGGGTTTAGGGCAGTGCAGTGGTGTTTGGGCAGTGTAGGGGGTCGTGCAGGGGGTGGTGTTTCAGGGTTTAGGGCTGTGCAGTGGTGTTCGGCCAGTGTAGGTGGTCTTGCTGGGGGTGGTGTTTCAGGGTTTAGTGCAGTGGTGTTCGGGCAGTGTAGGGGGTCATGCTGGGGGTGGTGTTTCAGGGTTTAGGGCAGTGCAGTGGTGTTCCGGCAGTGTAGGGGGTCGTGCAGGGGGTGGTGTTTCAGGGTTTAGGGCAGTGCAGTGGTGTTTGGGCAGTGTAGGGGGTCGTGCTGGGGGTGGTGTTTCAGGGTTTAGGGCAGTGCAGTGGTGTTCGGGCAGTGTAGGGTGTCGTGCTGAGGGGTGATGTTTCAGGGTTTAGGGCAGTGCAGTGGTGTTCGGGCAGTGTAGGGGGTCGTGCAGGGGTGGTGTTTCAGGGTTTAGGGCAGTGCAGTGGTGTTTGGGCAGTGTAGGGGGTCGTGCAGGGGTGGTGTTTCAGGGTTTAGGGCAGTGCAGTGGTGTTCGGACAGTGTAGGTGGTCTTGCTGGGGGTGGTTGTGAGAAGTTGGCCTGGTATATGCTGTCCACTAATTATAGTGGGCACCTTGCACTAGTCCAAACAACCCCTTATTGGAGATAGGTCAAAGACAACCTTATTGAAAGCTATCCTAGTGGTAGCTATGGAGAGCAGCCTTCAGGCTAAGTCTTGAAGGAATGTAAAGCAGCTTGTTTTACCAGTCTATAATCTCTTGAGTGACCAAATGAAAGAGCACCACACCAGGTATATATTCAAAATATATGTATTTATTGCTAAACACACCCCTCTAGTCTCTTTATGAGGCTAGAGTTCGAAGTACATAAGTTATAAGTTATTAATTCACAGTAATTGCACAAATACACGTTTGGGCCCTAGGGGCGTACCAAACCATATACCAATAAAGTGGTATGCGAACCACGACTGAACTAGACACTAGGCCTAGAGCCTCTAGAAGTGCTTGGACCACAAGGAACCACCCAAGGTAGTGACACAGGGGACCCACGGGAACGCGTGCAGTGTAAATACACAACCGCGATACACCGTTAACTTCTATGGAGAAAGTCGGGATCGGGAAAATAGAGGAAAGGGACACTTAAAAGAGGACTAGGACAAAACCCTTTGAGATCTAGGACTTTGAAGAGTCTCTACCCACGGGAGCACCGGAGTACTCGTGTTACCTCACCCAGGGAAGCCGGGTGCATAGGTGCCTTTCGGGGTCGGGTTTCGTCGTCGTTTCGAATGGCGATCTGCTGCAAAGTGCTGCTGGCGGCCAAGAGAAAAGTGTCCGGGTGGATCCAAGAGTGGATCGGAGTTCTGGTGAACCTGAAAGCAGAGGGGACAGAGTCTGGGTCACTAGCCAGTGACCAGGAAGGCGATGGACAGATGCCCACCGATGTCGAGTGCTTCAGGTGCGTTGACAGTCATCTTGACTCTTCAGCCACGAGGTCCGGGAGGCGTTGTCGGCGACCAGGAGCAGGATTCGGGCTGGTACATGATGTCTGTCGAGTGCTGAGGTGTCGGCGACCGGATTGGACCCAACAAGCCTTGGCAACGGCAAGTCTTGATTAAGATGTAGATCGTCGATGGTGCAGACCAGCAAGGTCTGTGGAACTCACCCAGCGAGGGTAAGTGAGGGCAGGCCTGGAGCAACCAGGATGCCAAGTTAGGAAAAGATTGGCCTTCGTTAAGGGCTACTAGCCAACGGGCTAGCGACCGCGAAGGAGCCTCGTGACGCCGCACGTGGAGCTGGCTTATAGGACACTCGTGGAGTGGGGCCAGTGATCTTCGGTGCAAGTGGTGCTGGAGGCTAGGGCTACTCGGAGCCTCAAGCACGACTTCTTGGGAGTCCCAGAAGATGGTGCACTTGCAAATGTGCTCGGTGTCCAGGGGTCACGGTCTCAAGTCACCCACGATAGCCACGGGCCTCAGCTTTGCTGGGGACTCAGGGTAGCCTCGGGGAAGTCTGAGAATCCACCTCTGGTGATGCGATGAGTTCGGCGTCCGACGGGAGCTTCAGAGATGCGAACCAGACAGATGCTTCTTTGGTGCCTGCCAAGCAGGGGAGTCACTCCTTGACCCCAAGGGAGATTCTTCAGTCCTCTAATCTTGTCGTAGGGCGTCGAAGGTCCAGGATTCAGTTTCAGAGTTTCGTCCAGGTATAATCTAAAGTCCTAAGGACTGGGTTCCTACCTTTATTCTAAAAATAGGGGTTGGACTACTCTGTGGCCCCACCTATGGGTGGGTCAGGGCAGAGGGGTGGCTACACCCCTTTCCCTTTGTCCAGTTCACGCCAAAGCAGGGGCTGCAAGCCCCTGATCCGGTTTGAACTGGGGTATGCACAGAGGACACCAAATGTGCCCCCAGTGCAGGACTTCAAAGCACACAGATGGTGCTCCCGCCCAGCCCCAATACACATTATCCTGTCTGGGGAGGTGGTCACACCTCCCTGCAACAGGAAACCTATTGTCCAGGCCTCCCCTGCCGGAGTTTCGTCCAGCAGCAGGAGGCCAGACTCGTGTCTGTGGCAGCAGCATCCATTTTGTGATGCCAGGGCTCTGGAGAGAAGTTACCGGGTTAGTCAGGGTTAACATGTCTTTCCCTCTAGAAGGGTGGAATGCTACCCCGCCGCCAGGATTGGCGGGGGGTAGTATTCCAAGATGTTTGACACCAAACACGACATGTTTAGGTGCAGCCATTCCAAAGTTAGCATTTTACTGCGAGGATATAATGCGCTTAAGAGTATATGGTCAGGCTGCACTACAAACAGCATCAGAGATCGTCGCCGAAAGCTGCAGAGGGGCCCTGCTCATGCAGGGGCACCCTCTCACATAGGAACCATGCACTCTGCCTTTAGGATTGATAAGGCCTGCCTTAGGAGTGACTTATAGGTTTATATGTGTGTATGTATTTAGTGATATAGGTAACCTATATCACAGTAAAGGGTGCATGCACCACCTTACCCAGGCTGCAGTAGCAGACCTGTGGTGTCAGTTTGGATGGCCTTCCAGGGGTGGCATAATACATGCTGCAGCCCCTGGCAGGCCTCTGAGGTACCTATGCCCTTGGTACATAGTATACCATATACTAGGGACTTATAAGGGTACTCCAGATTCCAATCAGAGATGTGCCTAAGGCACATGGAAACCTTTTACAGAGAAAGCAGATAGACTGGGGCCCTGAATAGCAGGATCCCAGTCCAACTAAGTCATAAACCAGCAAAACACCATAAAAAAAGTGGGGGCAACCATATAGTCAGATTCCACCTTCCTACATAACCCCCCAAACGAAAGGAGATAAGGCTAACCTTGGCCAGTTGAGCCTTCATTGACTAAGTGGTCATATAAGGAAGCACCTGCACTAGCATGGTTGCCCCCTGTCTTATGGTCCACTAAGCAATCCCTCACCCTAAGGGTATGAGAGGGTCTCCACCATGGGGAATCACTACCTGTGGTGTGCTTAGGTAAAGTACAAGGCTGGTGAGGTGTCTGAGTAGGGAAGTGAGGCCCTAGGAATGTTGGCCTCAGCTTCCTCAGATCACTGGTCACCATGTATGCCTGTCTTTCCATGACTGAGTTGCACTTTGCTCTAAGGGTCAACCTTTGGCTGCCTACAACTGGGGGTTGGGTCCCTTTGGATGGACTGCTGGAGGGACAGGGCAGGTTTGGAACCTTCAGGTCCCAGGTTTGCCCTTGCCTACCAGAGTCCTTCTGGGGGAGGTCCCTACATAAAGGCATGGGGGATCCCTCAGTGAGTAGAGGAGTTTTCACCTGGCTAGGGCTACTAGACTGGGTGCCCCTAATCTGCTGATGGGGGCTTCCTCTGGACAGGGGGCCCTGGGGGTCCACTGACCTCCCTGACCTCTGCAGCCCTGGGCTGACTGAGGCAGGGTAGAGAGGGGCAGGTTACCTGCTCCAGACGGGGTACCACCTTGGAAGGGTCCTCTGCCATCAGGGGCGTGGCCAGGCCAGGCCTGACTACCTCTGTGGCAGTTCCTTCACTAGGGGTAGGGTCAGTTCCCTGAGGAGGCTGACCCTTACCTACTGTCTGGGGGAAGAAGACTTTTCTTCAACCCTTGTGCTCTCTTTTGGGGGAGAGTGGGCCATTCTTTCAGGCTCCATCTCTCCAAATTCTTGGGCTGGGGCTGTGGCCATCACAGCCCCACTAACCTTTACAGGGACGCCCAACATCCTAAGATGGGTTTGGTGTTCAACTTCAGCCCAGGCTGAAATTTCCAGATCATTGCCCATCAGGCAATCTACAGGTAGGGTTGGGGACACTGCCACTCTTTTTGGGCCTGTGACCCCCTCCCAGCTGAGATTGACTATGGCCATGGGGTGATCTGTTCTGACACCATCAATGTTGGTCACCTGGTATTTAAACTCAGGTAAAAGCTGGTGAGGGGGGACTAGTTTCCCTGCCACCATGGTGACACTAGCCCCTGTGTCCCTAAATGCCACAGCTTTCTGACCATTAATTATTGGCTCCAATCTGTACCTGCCCAATGCTATGGGACCCATGGTAAAGGTGGCAAATCCTATACCACCATCAGAGTCAGAGGAGTCTGTTGAGGGGTCCCTGTCTAAACTAGGGCCCACCTCTGTTCCTCTTGCAAAAGCACCTAACTTTTTGGGTGCACTACTCCCAACTGGAGGATTACTACTGGTAGTACCAGGAGGGGTGGTAGTAGTTGTGGGAGGAACATTTTCTTTATTGCCAATCCTGGGGCAACTGGGATCAGTTTTCCAGTGCCCAGGCTTCTTACAGACATGGCAATATGGTTTCTTTTCAGGAGAGGAAGGAGTTTGGGACCCACCCCCAGAAGAGGAATTTTGGGGCCCTGTAGGGGACTTATCCTTAGATTTATCCCCACCTTTCTCTTGGGACTTAGTAGAGTCTTTCTTCTGGTCACCACCCTGATTTCTAGTTTTTACTCTGGTTCTGACCCATTTGTCTGCCTTCTTTCCCAATTCTTGGGGAGAGGTCAGATCAGAGTCCACCAGATACTGGTGCAAAAGCTGGTTTTGACAATTATTAAGGATCTGCTCCCTCATAATCAAATTGTACAATCCTAAAAAGTCATGCACTTTGTTGCCATGTATCCAACCTTCCAGAGCCTTTGTAGCACAATCTACAAAATCAACCCAGTCTTGAGTCTGAGCTTTTTGGGTGTCTCTGAACTTCAACCTATACTGTTCAGTGGTTAGGCCAAACCCATCTATCAGAGCACTCTTCAAGACTGTGTAATTGTCAGCATCCTCTTCTCTTACAGTGAGGAGCTTGTCTCTACCTTTGTCTGCAAAGGAGAGCCACAAGATTGCTGCCCACTGCCTCTGGGGGACCTTCTGAACTTTACAGGCCCTCTCCAGTGCAGTTATCCATTTGTGGATGTCATCCCCACTCTGGTAGGGAGGGACAATCTTGTTTAGGTTTCTATGGTCATAAGACCTGTCCCTATCTCTAGGGATATTGCTGCCACCATGGGACTCTAGTCCCAACTTTCTTCTCTCTCTAAGGAGATCTAGGGATTCCCTATCTAAAGCCAATTGCTTTTTCTGATTTCCAGCTGAGTTTCCTCATACTGGACCAGTCTGGCTCTTCTCTCATGAGAGGATTCCCTCCTGTGAGAGGAGATAGAGCTCCCTATGGAGGTGCCAGAGTGGTTAGACTCCTGAGAAGGAGATCTAGACTTCCTGGGCACACTCTTAATCCTTCCTGGGGGGACAAAGAGGGCATCATCCTGATCATCCTCATCATCTTCCACAGGAGGGATTGGGTTATCCAGGTCAGGGTCATTGTCACCCTCCTGGCCAGTCTCAGAGGGGGCTGGGGGTATTGGTACCCCTGGCCTCCTCCTCTTCTTCTGCCCCACCCTCAGCTCCTACCCCTTCAGTCCCTACAGGCTTACTAAGGTCATAAGCCACCAACAACTCCTTGAGGTGTTGGGTGGTGGGACTTTGGCCTGTCCTTATTTTTCTCAAGTTGCATAAAGCTCTCAATTCCAAGAATGGGAGTGTATCATACTTGGAGGGTGGAAGCTCAATGGCTTCCTGCAAGGATTCTTTGGATCCTGCCCTTAAAGACATTACTAGTGTGGTGTGGTGTATGCACTACCTACTCTAGTGTGGCCTACTAAACTCTCTTGAGTTGTAGAAAGGGTTGTGCTATCCCTTAACACACAACTCTAAGTTCAGTAGAACTTACTGTATTCTAAGCTTAAATTATATGTACCTTAGGTACCTTTAGTGGTTTTCAGTTGATCAATTCAATTGAGATTATCTGGTAAAACAATAGCAAGCTGGAATCCCACACGCTGCACACCAATGTGAGAAGTTGGCCTGGCATATGCTGTCCACTAATTATAGTGGGCACCTTGCACCAGTCCAAACAACCCCTTATTGGAGATAGGTTAAAGACAACCTTATTGAAAGCTATCCTAGTGGTAGCTATGGAGAGCAGCCTTCAGGCTAAGTCTTGAAGGAATGTAAAGCAGCTTGTTTTACCAGTCTATAATCTCTTGAGTGACCAAATGAAAGAGCACCACACCAGGTATATATTCAAAATATATGTATTTATTGCTAAACACACCCCTCTAGTCTCTTTATGAGGCTAGAGTTCGAAATACATAAGTTATAAGTTATTAATTCACAGTAATAGCACAAATACACGTTTGGGCCCTAGGGGCGTACCAAACCATATACCAATAAAGTGGTATGCGAACCACGACTGAACTAGACACTAGGCCTAGAGCCTCTAGAAGTGCTTGGACCACAAGGAACCACCCAAGGTAGTGACACAGGGGACCCACGGGAGACGCGTGCAGTGTAAATACACAACCGCGATACGCCGTTAACTTCTATGGAGAAAGTCGGGATCGGGAAAATAGAGGAAAGGGACACTTAAAAGAGGACTAGGACAAAACCCTTTGAGATCTAGGACTTTGAAGAGTCTCTACCCACGGGAGCACCGGAGTACTCGTGTTACCTCACCCAGGGAAGCCGGGTGCATAGGTGCCTTTCGGGGTCGGGTTTCGTCGTCGTTTCGAATGGCGATCTGCTGCAAAGTGCTGCTGGCGGCCAAGAGAAAAGTGTCCGGGTGGATCCAAGAGTGGATCGGAGTTCTGGTGAACCTGAAAGCAGAGGGGACAGAGTCTGGGTCACTAGCCAGTGACCAGGAAGGCGATGGACAGATGCCCACCGATGTCGAGTGCTTCAGGTGCGTTGACGGTCGTCTTGACTCTTCAGCCACGAGGTCCGGGAGGTGTTGTCGG